>OX453075.1:9764406-10984664 GCA_949699795.1 Spicauda simplicius | reverse complement strand
TAAACTCTTGAAACGTTCCGTTTCACATATTTGCATATACTTGAGACGTATAGGTTATAAGGATGTGGCAATTTACAACAAGTGAAAAAAAACATGGCATATGATTATTTTTAACCGACGTCCCAAAGGAAAGAGATTATCTATTCGTTACGTATATTTTTTTTAATCTGAATCAAGCGTACAAAATTAAAAGAATGCTTTTCCATTGAGAGACTACGATGTTAAAAGGCTAGTGTCAAGGCACTATAACACCTATAATATGCTGGTATTATATGAATGATAGTTGCAATTATAAAAATAAATAACACTTTTAATAACCCAAGAGAAAAATTCTTCGCATCAAAACTTCAAACAAGCGGGAAAACGTTATAAATTGTATAATTAATTTAAAAAATGTACCGTCCAAGCAGTGTATTAGCAGCAGAGTAACTACTAAATATAGAGTCGTAGAGTGAGCCTACTCGAATGCATCATGTAGTCACAGGTGAAAACATCTTATGACCAGGACAGTGAAAAGAGGAAGAAAAAAAACGAAAAATCTCTAAATATGCAAAGGAAAAAAATCCGCCGAGGTAGTGTAAAAAAAAAATACTTTTTACTGATAAATCATAAGTGCCCCATAGACTTATACAATATAAAACCATTTCATTTCAAGAACAAAAAATCATAATTAAATTCCATTCGAGTTTGCTAATGAATTATTTTAATTGTATCATAACTATCATTATTGTTGTGAAATGTGCTGTTTGAACTCGTACCTAGTATATTACAATTATTTTCTCAATTAAGTTAATTCAAAACAGCTATATCACATCTGCTAACGATTTGAATAGAGGGCTCAGTATTGACTGATAAGACCTATTACACAATTAGTTATTTTTGCTTTATGACACCAATACAAAACTTGTAGTACAATAGGCGGGCTTAAGCCTAAAGAGTATTCTCTGTCAGCCAACATTTGGTAAATGCAGAAAACCCGATCGGAAAACACTTTCGCATATTCATATATACGATTCGATATTTACGGCATGAATGCGCTCTATACTAGTCATTACTCTGAGGTTAGCTAAGAGAATTATGTTTCATTTGCCCGCTACCGTTAGCGCTACTGTGTCCATTAGCAAGATAAGGTATTTTACGGTTATCATTTGGTTTATGGTTGCAGAAATAAATGCATAATTATTTTTATCGTTAAATATTGTTATTGTTCATTTAAATAATTTCCAATGCAAATGTGTATGTGTAGAAACTACGCTATGTACATTTATGATACAATTGTAATAATTAATTGTAATATGTAGACAACAACGTTAAAATTTTTTAAATTTGCTAATTACTTTTTGCATAGCTACAAAACAAAATTTTTAAGTAATGTTACTATATATTTGCATACAAATATTAATATTATACGCAACACAGGTGTTCCACACATTATAAATGACGCTTTTACATACAGTACATTCGAATTGAATATTACAATTAGCATCGCATATGACAATGGACGACTTTACGAATAAGGCACGAGCTTATTGAAAATCATGAAATAATTATGAATCGTTTTACATACCGCAGTGTAAATGGATATGTTCAGAATGTATGGAGTACCTACCATTTGAAGAGACGCAATTGACGGGGACTTTTAGGACTACTTCATACAAACACGTGTTAACATTACGATTTTACGATCAATGAAGGGTATAGATTTATCTTTTATTAAATTCATAGATGTTTTATTAACTGTGTGCTAATTTATTTTTGAGGTAGGGACCCTTTTCAACGTCGTCCTATACGTCGGATACACCAATGTCACACTTATCTTTGCCTTATAATAACAGTAATAATCGCCGCTGTGTTCTGCATGTAGGAGGAGGAGAGTAAGGGAACCCTATCACCCGAGGCATTCCAACTTAGTTCTTAAGAATAGCAATGCATCTCTGAACGAACTCAGATAGACTCACACTTTCACATGAGGCGATCATCATAGTCCTCGGGAGTAGTAACGCATCTGTGATTGACTTCAGATGGCACTCAAGTTCTGTGTGAACTTGATTACAGATGTCCAGTGACCACTTACCATCAGGTGGACTGCATGCTCGTTTGTCGTTTGCTACTTCAGTCAGATAAAAAGACTGGACTCCAATTATATCAATATCAGAGTCCTACCTGAGGTCGGCTACAGATGCGCCAAAGCCAAACTAACTAGCTAATTCAGTCCTCTGAAGTCTTTCCCTGAGGACTAAGTTAGAATGCCTCGGTTGGTTGGTATTCCTTACCCGCCAATGTATTACAGTTTACGTTACACATATACATACATGTACTACGATAGTTACCTCTTGAGTAAATTTTCATAATAGTTATGTTTTATTTTAAAACATTAAATTGTAGCACTATGTATTTCGAAAAAATAGAAACAACTTTAATTTATTTTTCCTTGATAATATAACTGTATGAGCATCTATTTAGACTACCTAATTGGTTTTTAATATAATTTTGAGAAAATCTTTAGCGGAAAAAAATTAAATTACTTCAAATAAATATGAATTAAGTAAAGTATAGGTATATTGTGTTTTAGTGTGAACCGACCCTAGACAGAGAGTTCCAGAGGCAGTTACGGGCTAAAAGCAATAATTAAACTAATTATTTATTATTAGGCACTCTCGTCCCGTTTTTATCTCCAGGAAAAACTCAGCTTCCAATACACGATACCATAGCAACATAAATACGTTTACGAGAATACTGATCGCTTTTCCCTCACATTTGACTTTCCTCGATCGATATTAATAGATAATTAACTCGATATTATTTAACGACTCAGTACAGTCCCACTGCTGGGGACCAGTCTGTTTTGTGAATGGGTTAAGGTTTCGGCAACCATGCTAGCCAAATAATACTATACAAATTTGAGAAACTTTTTTGTAAGGCTTTAAGAGTTTATATGAGGTGACCATCATAATCCTCGGGAGTAGCAACACATCTGTGATTGACTTCAGATAGAACCCATGTTCTGTATGTACCTAGTTGATTACAGATGTCTATAGGGGGCGGTGACCACTTACCATCAGGTGGACTGCATGCTCGTTGCTACTTCAGTCATAAAAAAAAAATGGATTTTCTCCCAATATTTTCCTTCGTCATTTAATCCAATTACAAAAAAGTACTTATATAGACAAAGCTTCGACATATTGGTGATGCGTGCCTGATATTCAGACTCCGGTCGCGTGAAGTATGACTGCATGTATAATATTATGTACCTAGTTATGTAAATAAGTGAACATTGTTGCGCTTCGAATATTTTCAATGGAGGTGTTGCCCGAACAAAAATATTGCGAAACCATTATTCTCATATACACAGACATACTATAGGGCATTAAATTTATATAATAGTTTCACAATTTCCAAAGTATAACTACCTCAAAATCTCTTTGAAGCCACGTACATTAGCGTATTCAGGTTTATGTTTTCCAACAACACTTTGCCAACAATTAATACGTAATAGTTAAATTGTTTTAAGTCCTTTGTTAACGTAAGGTTCAGTTAATTGCGCACTGTAGACTACCGATGACTAAGATGGGCCCCATGTATAAGTAAGCCGGCAACGACCTAAACGTAAAAGTTGCTGCAGAAATAGGTGTAGCGGTGGTACCTCCCCGAAGGTAATAGATATTAATAATATACTAATATGCTGATAATTTAGTCACACAGTTGATTGAACAGGCAATTGATAAAAAGTATGCAACGATCACGTTTTATTCTACTCAATTCAGTGACCTAGTGAAAACAATAAGAATCACACTTGGTGATGCACAACTCACAGGACAGGAAAGCGTTAGTCTAACAGAAGCTGTCATAAGACCGATAAATCTATGATGCAAAGGAACGGAATAATTTATTACATTAACAATCAGACAATTAATTAGACCAAAAAAAAATTAGAAACCTTTTTTATCGAGCAAACATAACACGCATTTCGGCTTCAAGGTCGCATCACTTCCTGCGCGTGAAGCAAGTTCCGGTGTGAAGCAACCATTGCTAATTGTTCTCGGTTGCTTCACTGACACCCGATCACAGTGTTTAATTGCCACCCGACGAACGATTCGATTCGATTGCGTATCGATATTAAACTTCCTCTCCATCGGCGACCCATTTAGCGAAATGGTTCTCTTTTCAACAACACTGTCTGTTGGGTTTCCGCTACTGGTTTCCGCGTGTTCCGAACTTTCTAACGCCTTCCGTGAAACCTTATATTTCATACTAGCGGCTCGGGAACGAATATAATTCGTTCGCGTGGATTAAAGCAATAATAAAAGTTTATGTTACTAAGCAATCGACTGCAAGTACATACGTATAGCTACAGTTTAGTTAAAGCCAAACAGGCCTTTTGTTTATATAAGTGTAAGGCAAGATACTTAAACTAGCTTTTATTGCTTTGTAAAAACGTAATGAAAAAATATTATATACTATACAAAAAAAAAAGACGAACTAGAGGTAAAGGTAAAGGTAGAGTTTGTTGTCGAATCCTCTTTGTAGTATAAAAAAAATGTAACTGACAATTAGTAAGTGTCTCCGTAGGCATTTACTTCTACTACTTAAGTACCTGCTATTAATTTTTTAGTGCGTGTTCAAATCGAATTTATCTTTGTATTCTTTTAGCACGAACATAAAACTGTTTTATTATATATTTCGACTAAATTCTCATCTCATCACCAGATCCGAGGCAATGGAGCGAGGCGGCGGTGGCGGCGTGGCTGCGCTGGGCGGCGCGCGAGTTCTCGCTCGAGGGTGTTGCGTTGCAGCAGTTCGCGCGCGCCCAGGGCAAGGACATCTGCGCCATGGGCCGCGAAGAGTTCGTGGCCAGAGCACCTGCTTTCATGGGCGACATCCTGTGGGAACACCTGGAGATCCTGCAAAAAGGTAGAGTTATTTGAGTTACGAATGGTATACATTATGTATGCCATAAATTTACCATATCATCACTATGCCCTAACATACTATGATTATTCTTACAACGCAATTCTATGACTTTAACCACATCGGCAAATAGAAAAAATGTAAAACAAGACAATATTCATGAATATCTTTCGTGTATATCCGTTCATACAGTGGAGTCTTTTAGCAGAAAAAGTTCCTAATTATAAGGCTTCTTGAGCTTGACGATATCGATTACTTTAGAATGTTCTTAAAGTAAGTAAAACGTCTTAGAAATAAGTCGAAACACCTGTATCGGATGATATGCAAAATCCACCCGTGATTCACAGAACTTATAATCTTCTTAACGCTAGTGTCGTCGCTGGAAAGATTATCTTCCAATAAATTGGCGATGGTACCTACCCATTTTTACCGTATATCTTTTAAGTCATATTAGTTTTTGAAATTACACAGACATATTAAGAAAATAAGAAAAAAACAATTTGATAATAACGAAAAAGGCTATCGACCTAGCAGCCTCGCATTAACAGCTACTTATCAAGCACTCGCCTTTTATGGGCTCGTCTTACCCAGAGCATTTTTAATGTTATCTTAACCTATGTTTTAATCCTCTGTGTCTTACTTCAGTCCTAGGGACTACACTATGCTTTCCTTCCCGAGATGTGAATACACATTATCAATGATTTCCCTCCCTAGATGTGGAAAAGGAGCGCTCGTTGCTTGCAAACGTACCACCCAACATGTACGAGAGCAACGTGTGTCTGCCCGAGCTGCCCGACTACATCCCGCCGCCCGCACACCACTACAACAACAACAACAACACTGGTGAGTCATGAGACAATAATTACGCCTACCCTTTATGTATCACTAGCCTCCAGGAATCTCCCTACGAGTGAAATAGTCCAGGAGGAAACGCCGCTCTAATGCAGTTTCTTGAAATCGAGCTAAAGGCCATCCTCCCCTATCACATAATTGTAAACCGCTCATAAGGACTGCGATAACTTTTAACGACTATCCAAGGATAGGAGCTGGTACAACAGTTAAAAGTACCTCCCTAAGGAAAAGCAACGTGAAAAATCGACGAGAGACTAATGTCATCCGACCGAATTCAGACTGAGCCAATATAATGACTAATTAAAGCGCAAATAAACATATTTACAAATAAACTTATTTGATCCAAACCATCATTAAAAACCTACCACTATTTCACCGCTGAGCAAATTCATCAATCATAACCAAATCTTAAAAAAAAACTTAAAGTTCACTTCGATACCCAAATGCACATTTGATTACTTAAAGTTCAGTAAAAGCTAAATCATACACGCCGCTAAGCCATATGATACATTTTCAACTTCCTTATTATTTTTCAAATGCATATTATACACTCTTATATGTGTAGTTATGTACATATGTATAATCTGCAACTCTTTCTCGTAGCAAGTATATGGCGTGTCTCGTACAGACTCGTTGCTAATAAATATTGCAAGTAATAAATTCTCAGCACATATTCACTAGAACCAAAACTAGATACACCACTTACTACTGTTAAATCTTACCTAGATACAGAATCTTAACTAACTCGTAATATATAGTCATGCATAAGATAATTAACTGCAGTTTTTATAGCTCTTAAGTTATGTACCCAAAATTACATTGACTTCTGTAAGATCATTGTTGAAAAGACAATAAAACATTAACATAATGTGAACTTGCGAGAATTATAAATACTTTTATGATTTGAAACATAATTATTATTTAAACATACAGTTGCACCTAGCTATTAACGCCTTTTGACGTCTAATCTATAACCTCGACGCTCGAGTACATATCTGGAGATTTCTCGTAATTAAATTAATTATAGTTCGCTGTAGGATATTAAATTTCGCATTAAGTACCAATACGCCCATGTGCAGACATGCATACTGACACCTCGTTAATTAAAATTGTCACCATGCCGTTAGAAACATTAATGGCTATTTAATCTTGCCTTTAAATACACAAGATACGTCTAGAGGCGAAAAGAAACGAGCACACTATCTTTAGAATGCCTGTATTTATCTTTTAACTTGTTAATCTATGTTATTAAATAACTAAAGTAGTAACAAATTTTAGCTTACAAACGTGTTATCTTTGACAGTATGATATCGACATTTTATATACTACGTCTTTTATACCAAACAAAAAACCTTTATTTCTAGACTTGAGCTTCAAGAATCAATCAGATGAGATAAAATTGTAATCACATATATTATAAATCAGATAAATAAAAAAGCCACGCAAAGAACATCAGAAGCAGATTATAATCAGAATTCGATCACGTAATTTCCAACCGTGTCAATGCATGAAGATAAGCAGTCGCTTATCTGCCGGCCAGTAAAGCCATCATTAAACTACCATTCACGATAATTCGACAATTATGAACTAGTTACAAGTCATCACAGATATCGACTGCGTAAAAATAAACTTTGCACTTGTCGCACAGCAACGTAAGAGAGCTTTCTCATTGTGCGGTGGATACCGGATACACCGGATCTAATATGGTCATATTCGGAACCCGTTACAGCATATATTTTAATTGCACTATATCTATACTAACACCATGTAGCATGTTTAGACAATATGTACAATCGAATACATCAAATAACTATTTTGCAGAATTTTACACATGAAGAACCCACCCGTGTCCTTTCTTTTTTCCGATTTCCGAGTATCAATAAGCTAATAATAACATTGACGATATCAGATGGAATAATGTGGAAAGGTTTCAACAAGTTGAGTTGTTTTGCTATCTTTAACTTTATAGAGGGTGGTCCAATAAAAATTAGTAATTTATTACACTATTCAACTGATAATTTTTGTGACAATAATTACTGTGGTTAATGGTTCTAATTAACAAAACTTTTGATATAATTTAGTTCACGTTCATTAATATTCATGTTGTCAGTAGGTACTATTATATACGTTTATGATCATAAAGTGCCTTTGATTTCCGGCTATTTTATCTAACTTAATTGTAAAATCCTTGACATTCTAATTTGAAATGGAAAATTAAGACATTTGTACCATTTATCCAATATACATTTTCTCAATTTGTATGACAATTGACAAAAAAATAAGTTTTAGTTAAATCACGCAAACACATTTATGTTTTTTTTTTAATTTACTGTACGCCATCATTGATAAATAGAGCTCTACCACTTCTAAATCATGTACTATGAAGAACTCGATGTACTTTAGCTGGCGGTAAATAAATAACATCTGGTGCATTTTGTTTTACCTCACAAATACAAAGCTAGATATTGAATGAAACTCTAATACCGAGGTGAGATGCCTGCGCAATTTCATATAAAAGCTCATTTCCATGTGATATAAAACGGTGTTTATTGCGCTGTAAATCATAGCAGCGGGATGTTTTGACTGGGCCGCGAACGAGCTACCGAAATAATAAATTAACGAAGAGACAAGAGGCCCTCATCGCTACCGTCCACGGGTGGTCCCACCTTAGAAATTCAGTGTAAATAAACTACTCCAGTCTGTTATAGAAACTCTCTTATAGCATAATAACTGTAATAAATAAGTTTAGCTCTACATGTTTTAAATTTTATTTTAATTGGTCGAAGTAGCGAATAGTATGATGCATTTCCCCGGATGTTAAGTGGTTACTCTGTTAATGAGCATGTGTAATTAACTCCGTATACAAAAAGGGTTGCACCAGACCCACCACAAATGTGTTCCAATTCTTAAGAATTAGGAGACCAATTTTCACCGAAACGCAAGAACAACTTCACGCTGAACTAGGTACAGAATATTTATTGTGTTCCTTTTAAGTATTATACCTAACAGCTACCAAAGTTTCGTTAAAATAAAAGTTAAACTGAAAATCAGTGCCCCGGCACGACTTATTATTTTATGAGTTCCAACCTTTTCGCAAACTTTTGTTAATTAACGTTACATTTTTAAGATATTGTAATTAGGTTCTCGCTCAGTTTATGTTTTGTATTATTTTGATTTAAATAAAAAAATATTTTTATGAAAAAAATCATATCTACTATATGTTAGTATATAATAAACAATTCAAAATATTATGCAGACGTTCAGAAATTAAACAGATTTGTCACGGAAATATCAGCCTTTAATAAATTCATAAAATATGGCTGATAAATCCTTTAAATATATATTCCTGAAAACTATAATACCTACATGTCAGGAACGTTAAGTATTTTTAATTTTAACATTTAAAAGTACTATTGACTTTAAATTAACTATTTAATTTTTTCAATTGCATGAATAAATGAATTCACCGAGTCTGATAACAACCAACGACACATAATACATACATTACAAGATAAAGAGAACAAAAATCACATACATTATGCAAATACGCGATCTATGTAAATTTTGAAAACGAAGCGTTAATTGTGCACCGTTTTATTTAAAAAAAGCTGAGTATGAGTCGGGCTTTCGTACGAAGGGTTCCGTGCCATTATCTATAAAAACAGCAAAAAAATTCGTTTGTTGTATGAGAGCCCCCTTAAATATTTATTTTATTCTGTTTTTAGTTATTGTTATAGTGGCAATTCAAATTCAAAAAAATACAACTGTCTATCACGGTTCGTGAGCTACAGACAGAAGGTCAGCAGAGTCGTAATAATTGTGTTCCGTTTTTACATATTGGGTATGGAACCATAAAAACTAATGCTACATACATATTACATAGTGTCTACTGTTCTTCCCTGTCTCTACGTATAGCGAAGCCCGTGGACGATGGTAATAAATTTACGCTACATACATACGTAGGTCGTTGAGCTACAGCTTGTTGACAGTCAGACGCACAGACAGCGGAGTCTCAGTAACAAGGTACCGTTTTCACCCTTCGTGCACGGAACCCTAAAGACGTAGCGACAAGGCGCATCATTTTTACACCATTGGGCGCGTGTTTAGCTTTCGCGGTTCATGAGCTACACAGCCTGGTGACAGACAGACGGACAGACAGCGGAATCTTAACAACATGGTACCGTTTTCACCCTTCGTGTACGGAACCCTAAAGACGTAGCGGCAAGGCAGGCGCATCATTTCCACTCCGTTGGGCGTGTGTGGCGCAACGTGTGACCTTGGCGCGCTTTTTCCGCTCTCTTTCAGCGCGCGAGGTCTATGATACACCATCTTGCCGCGCAACGTATCATCTTTTCACGACACCTCGTCGATTGCAAAAAAGAGTATTTTAATTATAATTTTAAAATGCTACAGGTACTTATGAATCGCGATTGTTGAAATTATTGCCAATAATATTAAGAGGCAATTTGTATATTATAAACTTCGTGTCGTGAGTACCCTTTACATATTAAAATGGACCAATTTTGTGGTGCTACTTTTTTAAAACCATAAAAGTAATATTAAAAATTTATAACTACTCAAATGCCGGGAGCCCTAACATATACTTTCTATTATATTATCTTGGCTTCCAACTCTGTACTATATTTAGTTTTAATAAATGAATAGTTAGAGAAACAGGCCTTGTTACCGTCCATGAAGCGAGAAACGTTTTTATTCCGTGACTTTATATATAAATGACATGCCTGAAAAATTGATTTGATTTGATAAACTAAGGTTAATTTTATTCCAGGAAAAGCCATTAATTTTATTATAATTTTAAAAATACCTAGGCTTTTGCCTTTTCGAGCTATTCGGTCTTGGCTGATGAATAATTATAAAGATACGAAATTTGCGTCGATATGATTTTTTTTAAATTCCAATATGTCGAATTTACACATACCTACAAATCACAATACAATACCTGCATTAGTCAATATCAAGCAATTAAACTACCAGTTAATCAAATGCATTTTATAGCCGAGCCAAATGTTTTTATTACCTGATTGCCTGTAAATATATCACGCAGCACTAAATGCATTCTTCTTTAATTTGGCGGCTTTGAAAAATGAACACATTAATATTTAACATTATGAGCGAACAGGCTTAAACCGCTCAGCTTTGATGTCGCTGTCTTCTGAACAAGATCGCTGTGAGCTAATATTCTAATAAAGATTTAATATTTGTAATTCCCCTTTGATTTTCTTATGTAAATCTATTTTTTCTTTCAACGCCACTTTTAAAAATTAAGCTCTATAATACGTCTTTTGTTTAACCTCGACACGTGTTATTTTTACAGTAGAATGAAACAACGTCTTTATCCCATTTTTCTTCTTTTAGTTAAAATGTCATAAGACAATTTTCAACAGATAATATCCCAAAGCTTTGATTCTCATTATTATTATACCTTGGTGGTATGAAAGAGGATTGTTTAATTTAGTGTAAAAATGCAACAATTACCTTCGTTTAAACATTAGCAAGGCAATGCTCCCCTTCCACCGGCTCACCTTGCAGCAAGTGGAAAGCGTCAGTCTTCAGGCGCTGTGGGCCTGTGCCAATGCCTTCATTGTTCTATCCATTCCTGTTTGTTATCTGTATCGGTCACTCTTGTCAAGTTCTGTGTCTACTTTTTTTCATATAGACTTCCCGCCTTAAATATTTTAAAATTGTTCTAAACTTGAAATAACGAATTCGAGTTTCAAATTTAGATAATTTTATTCTAAGCACGTAAGTAACAATCTTTTTTGATGAAATATTAGTTTCTTTATAACTGCCGCATCTTTTTAATTCAGTAGGATACGTGAAGTGTGAACGGGAAAACCCGTGAGCGAATAACGCGACTGAGTGACGAGTTACGAGTGGCCAAATATGGCAGACCTGGATTCTGGTTAAACTATGTTTATACACCCGAGCTCTCGCGCCAGGGACTCCACGGAGTTGGACCCCCTTATGGTGTGGCGTGGTGAGTACTCTTTCTACTATGCCTTTTTGGCACACTATATAGTAAATGGTGCACAATATGGGAAATATATCGTACGCTTAGTGATGAATGATGAATGAATGTGTTGAATATAATAAATATATTAATTATTGTATGAAGTAATAAATGAACATCTGAATTCCAGTAGATGAACTATTTATCATTTTATAGATATCTAATTTGGGTCTTTTAATTAATAGTTATGAAGGTTATACTTAATGTGCTATTAGCATATATCATAGAGTGATATATAAGATTATCGCCAGAATCGGTCCATTCATTCATTGTAAACATCAGTATCATTACTGAAAACAGTCGAGTGTAGTCGCCTGGTGAACCCGAGCGTGTCGAACTAATGCAATTGGGTCGTGCCTGAAGGTTAAAACAAAAACATCATATATTCATTATTTTGCAATTGCACTCATATTAATAAGGCGTTTGTTAGCTGCAATTTCGAGGCATCCGCGCTGTCGCAAGGGCCGATCGCTCGCCTGTGGCACATCCTCGCGTTGCGCACTCGTAATCGCCGGACGTACGCCTCGGAACAACGTTGCGAAATGTCTTGCTCGCTCCGCGCTTAGTACGATTAGTGGAAAATTCGGTAGTACGATATATGAATGAATGTCGGCAACCCATTATTGTCCCACTGCGGGGCACGGGTCTTCTCTCGGAATGAGAGAGTTTTTAGGCCATAGTCCACCGCGCTGGCCAAGTGCGAATTTGTGGACAAATACGATATTAATGAATAGCTTTATTAGAAATTTGAGGAAATTTCTTTATTAACCTTATGTAAATATATGTTTAAGGGAATGTTGTAAGATGGAACTCATTTTTGTAAAAGAAGAAAAGAAATCTGGCTAATGATTTGATGAGTTCACACTCCGCGTCAGAGTACAATTAATTTACGAAATTGGAGAAAACTCCTTTGGAATCTATATGGAATGCAAAACAGTGTTGACGGAATATACTTATTTTTTTAATAATCCTAGTAGAGAAACCTTGTCTAAAGTTTGTAAATCAAACTTCCTCATTCCTAGTTTACAACCTTTAATTGGAGTTTAATCTTTATTATCTCTTTAATTACAGAAACTACGTGGTACGTAATCATTTAACACAGATAGGCCTTAATTTTATTAGCCACAAGATACCCACAACTCAAGTCGTTAAAGTTACCGTTTTATAAATCAAGTCGGACTCATCCTTATTAGATCGTTTACGAGTTACGTGAGTAATCCGCCTATTACGTGACGCTCAATCATGATAATTTATTTCCATAAGTGATATGGGTAGTTAATACAATGCGATGGCTGCGGTGACGCCTGGTATCCTGTGTCCACGTAATAATGTATGAACTAAACGTAATCCGATATAACCTTACTGAAAAGTACAGTAAGAAGTAATGGGTTGACGAGAATGTCGCACTTTTTTTAGCCTAATTGCAGCAGAGATCTGATTTGTAAAGTATAGCAAAAAAAGAGAGATATCCGTATAAAGAGAAATATAATATAAACATAAAAAAAAAAATATGACAATATGCGGTGCTGCTTCATAAAAGGTGGGAAAAGAGCTCTCCTTCAAAGCCGGCGATGCATTGGCGACTCCTCTGGTGTTACGAATGTCCATAGGCGACGGCGACTACTTTCCATCAGGTAGCCCGTCTGCCTTATCGTTAGGTTAAAGTTTAAAAAAATGATATTTAAAAAAACATCCATATGGGAGTGATCACTTACGACCAGGTGGACTAACGTTGATGGTCCTATTTGTAAACGATCATAAAATACGTGCTCTTATATGTTATGCTATCAGCAAGCGTATTCGGGAATTCAAAACACCATTATCATATATCAAGGACAATACCTACCACGAACACTTTGTCTCTATTAAATTTACAATATTTTTTGCTCCATAAGTACAATGGACCGTTTGCATAAGTAATGTTGGGTCGATTTAATCAGTATCATTTACATGGGTACTCGAGCGTCAATCGATTTGAGTGTTGGGAGGGAAAATATTGAGCTTTCTAAGATATCGATAAAAAGATACGTGTCGTTTCGAGCGGCCACATCCGGCAGCCATTGTGCTTCTCGCTTCCGGTGCAACCCGATACACGATTACACACTCCTGCGCACGTGCGGAGCCTGAATTCGAAATTCGAATTACGAAAATCGGAACAAAGCACAAGAGGGTAGTTCGTGAAATCTAATGGATAAGACAATAAAGTATATTTGAATAGAAAATCAGTTAACATACCTAAATTTATTATTTTTCCTTATTTCTTTTGCAAAATAGAAAATGTTAAGTAATTAAGATTTGAAAATTTCACATTAAATTACAATATATAACAAAATAAAAATACATTTTATATGCCTCAATATTATTTTGTTTTACATTCATAAGTAGGTATCAAACTTAAAACTAACTAAAACATTATTTTATACAAGGTGGATACTATCATATGACAGTAAATGAAAACACAAGTCCTGTGTAAAAAGAAATTAAATAAAAATATATTAGAATATCGAAATATCTAGTAAATTTCCATATTGCACAAAGGAGATAAGGGGAACAAAAAACGCATTACTCGAGTATAGACACGTCAAATAATGTACAAAGAATACTCATTGTTAGACTGGCAAAAAATACATAATACGCACTTAATGGCAAACCAGGTAAAATCAGCTAAGGGTTAGCCCCCGAAAAGAGCAAAGGGTGGCTCCTTGATGTGTTTGTAGTACGCAACCCTGACACCGAGGGCCCCTCGTCCTTCAATAAGCTCCTAACAAGGGTCCTTATGAAGTGCCCATACAATCAATCCTCTTACTTCATTCACCTATTTCAGGTGTCCTTGATTCGAATTCTAAATTAAATTCGACGATTGTTGTTATTCAAAGGCTCAATAAAGAGCGGGGGTCAATCAACATCGCTAACGCTTTGATATTCAAAAGTGATGCTTATCATCAATATGTTTTACTTATCGATGTTAAATATTTCGTTCTTATAGTTTAATGGCTTCGTCGAAGTACATTAGAAGAAATACTGAATATGTAAAAAAGCTTGTCGACTCATAGTTTTATGCTTCTGATAATATTTCGTTTAAATCATGTTATAACAAAACCTACTTTGTGCAACATTTAATTTGTTTTACAACTTGTATATGTATTTCTTGCTAGAGATAGTCACATAGTAGGCATATACTAGTATGTTCATGTTATTGTGTGGCAATAATAGAGCGTATTATGCATTTCGTGGAAATAGCTGTGTCGCCCTCTGATAACAAGTTATCGGTGACACAGTGAACTTTATGATTTTCAGTTCAAAGCATCCCATTAAGTTATATTGGAAAGGGATTTTTTTAAAATTTAAAGCAATTATAAGACACACTTATTCACATAATCATAAGACGACAACATATCTACTATTACCTTTATACACAAGCGTTTAAGTATAACTCATATAATACAATGAGTCTCATTAAACCATATTTCTATCCATCTGTCACCAGAAACTGATCGTTTTATTTTAATATCTACGAAACGTATTTTTATAAGATCCCATGTACCTAATAATTTATTTTTCATCCTAAACTCTACAACTCTAGCTGTGGACGTTAAGGTTACAGCTTTTGTATTATGGAATAATTCGAACCTAGATTGAAAATAATGGAAATAGACATGCAGGCTACCCAGTCTTAAACGGACTCGGGTACCCATAAATATTCGTAATCAACTTCAAGTAGAACAATAGAAATGTTTTTTTGTCTTATTGAAGTAGCAAACGAGCATACAGTCCACGTGATGGTCAGTGCCGCTCATGGACACCTAAGCAACTTCAAATAGAACATGGGTTCTATCAGAAGTCAATCACAGGTGCGTTGCTACTCCCGAGGACTATGTGCCGTCAACCACACCCTTTCATCGAAATGCAAAAATGCTTTACGCTAGAAATAGGTGTGGCGGTGTGTAGTCCCCGAACTACATTGGTTCTACCACCTCCATAATGTCACAGGTGTTCAGTTGTACAATAAACAAAAAACTTATTATAAAGTTGCAAAAATTGTATATAGGTTATACAGGTGACACGTTTTTATGTATCCATCCTTTGAGCCCGAGACCTTTAATTTCAAAGTAAGGCTCAACGTGGGAATATTTGCGATTTTAACGCAGGCGGAATAAAGAGTTCTGTATTTCAGTGATTCGCATTCGCAAGATGATCAATAATAGTGTCGCGTTACAAGGCTCGGGGCGCCGACAAAGCCCCGCGGCGGCACCTTTGACGTGCCGAATTCAATTAATTGCCTTATTTGCGCCACTCTACGCTAAGAATCCCCCGCAAGAACAAATATTTGCCGAATGTTCATTATCCAATATTAGATCACGCATCATTGAAACCACTTCTACCTTGATTGAAGTTCTTATATTTTATTTTTAATTGTGTAAATGTAAAAAAGAATAATTAAAATCGGTCTACTAACGGCGGAGTAATCCTCGTACATACATAAAAAATATACCGGCTGAATTGAGAACTACCCCCTTTTTGAAGTCGGCTAAAAATTGAGTTTTACTATGTAAATCACCCCTACTCATAAAATTACTACAGTTAATGTACGTTAGTAATTTTATGAGTAGGGGTATTATTTTAATAACACATGAATAAACTTATTATATGTAATAACTTTCATGACACATTTTGTTCATATTAATGATTATGTATCATAAATGTACCTTAATATTAATATTGTAAATAACTAATATACAAAGTCCACTGATTACAAAATAACTATACAATATTAAATAAAAAAAAACATTATCATTAGCGTTTTTATTTGGCGAAATAATGAACGGTCAATGCTCGAAACAATAAAAATCGGTGTATAAATACACTATCTTATCTGCGCGGCAAGGGCGGGGGCGGGCGGATGCCGTGGGCGGCTGTCCTTCGCTGGCCCTGCGATACGACAATGTCGCAGCACGGGTCACTTTGTTGCTACTAAATGGTTTATCATCTTACCACTAAGCTTATTGTTGATAAATACTTTGTTGTTTTTGGATTTAACTTTTTTTCGATGCCACATGTGCTTAAATGTTATCTTAGCGAGATTTTAATGTAACAATAATTCCAGCTGTACCCTTTCAATTTGACATTATGTCTGTCTTATCTAAGGTTATATTTTATTTTGTCTTTATGCATACATATACTGCCATAAAAATGGACGATAAAGTACCGAATTACCATAATTGTGTGTATTTTTTTAAAACTTGGCATCTGTTATTAATTAACTAGCTAATACGAAACAATCGAATGATCAAATCGATACTTTTATTTATCGAGTAAACTGAGTACTGGATTCGCGTACTCGTTCTTGAAAGATTTTGAAACAAGAATAATATGTCACAATCATAATGTTCTCAGAAATCGTTCCAAATTTAAACGTGGATAAATGTCGTATCTCGCGCCATCTCGTCACAGAACGGAGACTGAGTGAAATAAATTATTGGTACCGGAAGTGACGTCCCGAGCGCGCTCCAATTTAAAACAGACTACGCATCACTGTCAGAAGTAATGCCGTTTGCGCTTTATAAAAAAGTACCTATAATAGCTAAAGGATTCGAAAAAACTCATTAAAATCGCTTTTCTACGTAAACTATAAAATAATCTATCGATAAAAAACGTCGTATAAATATACCTGTCACTAATAACAATTCGTAGCACCCAAATTACCGGAAACAAAAATTGTAACCTAACGCCCTTTTAACGTACTGATACCTTGAGCCGTAAAATTTAAATAAGTATTCAATCGGCTTCGTATGCTATTCGGGCGAACCATCCGGCCGGACTTTTTAATTAGTGCAAAGGTTAGACAGATTATAAAAAAATCGTTTTGTCCTTTTAAAACCTGTATTATTAACTTCAATATTAATGAACGGCGTACATAAAAAATAAATTATCATTTAACGCTATTAAGTACCTTAGCCGAAGTTGAAGTTGAATTATCAAGTATACTTAATTAGTTTGACATAATTGACACTTCTCATTTTGATTGTCTTAATTGTAGACAAAATAATTTATTTGGCGACATTTATCTCTACTTAACTGTTTTTCGAATTCGTATCATATCTATTGTATTTTAAAAATGGACAAGAAATAAACACTCATTGTCTAATATTAGGATACCGTATTATCCTCTCTCTGACGGTTGGGGATGAAGTATTCTCGCGCGGTACAGATTTATGGACTGTTTTTCAGCATGTTATCTAAAAAAGATTGTTTATCTGGTACTTCCGTCGCCTGTCGCGGCCGATACGCTCACTAGATCTTTATTGTTTACACTTAATGTAATTCAAAGCAGGGAATTCTTCGGTAAATTGTATTTTTAAATTTGAACGCGCTATTGGAATGATGAGAAGTTTACTTTGTGCGATCGCCCGCCGGTATTTCGATATTACTATGCCTTTTTGCGATCGATATTACGCTTATGCCATACGTAATTGGTTCTTTATGTCGCCGGCTCGTAATTCTTATTATCAAAGAACGCTCCTGTAAGTAAAATCATCCAATTACATAAATAACATAGATATCTACATATAGATAATTCTAAAGTTGTTATTTTATGTTGCTTACTTATCTCTTGATAATAATAAAATTATATCTATTATTCATTAATAGCACCTGCAGCTTAGATAAAAATATTATGCTAAACACAATATTCGTTCAATATAAAAACTTTATTTTAAAATAATTGATAACTGTAAGTCAGAATTGCTACGTTTCCATTTCCTCCCACACGTCGGAAGAGAATCTCGCAGATCGTCGATTGTCTTGGTAATATCCCGCGTGTTTATTTCCGCGGCGCATTTGTTCAAATATCGAAAAGCTATTTCCCGGGCCATTTCCTATCGCGTCCCCGTTGCCTCGTTGATAATTGAATCTTGGTTGTTCCATTGCCTGTCTCCCAGTTGCACACAAAACTTGAACTGTAATGGGATTCCGAGGCACTGCGAGACTGCGACGCACCGTTTACCAAACAAACCTAATTATGACGCTAACTTTTTATCAAACGCAGCTAAAAGGTCGGACGTCTAAAATCGATACAGAACTTTGGCACTTTTAGTAGCCCTCCGTTTTGAGGAAAGTGGATTTTTATTATTATAATTGAATTATGAAATAATTGAAACTGCGACAGGAAAACCACAATAAGCAAATATGGACTCGGTATAATTTATTTAAATGGACAATTGTTTCTATTTACTTGCATCATATTATTACTACATATAACGCTCGTTAAAAATGAAAAAGTGGTAGATAGTAGATATTAATTGAATTAAATTTGATATTATATATCTACGCTACTAAAATAAATCAATATTAATTTTGGTGGCCATTAAAGTTTTATATAACTTTAATAAGGTGTAGGTACGTTCAATATTAAGCTAGAAGAGCTTATAAAAAATCGGTTCGGATCTTCCGACGCGTCGAAATCGCTTCCTCCGTTAGACAATAGCCCTCTATATCCGGTAGCACACGTGCTCAGGTGCCTATTATCCCGTCCCGTCCCCTTCTATCTACCTTTTGTGACCTTTGAAACCCTCCCCCTGTAACCTGACCCGATTTTGGCAGCGCCGCCCTTCCACCCCTCCTACCGAGTCGGATTCGCTCCCCAAACTACTATAGTTGCAGATATAAGCTGATATTTTAACGCATCTGCCATGGACGCCATTTATTATAAACATCCTTGTATATGAAATAAATACGCACTGTATTATACCTTAGGTACTTAGTACTACGTTTGATGAGACATTTAATTTTAAGCAACTTCGATAACGTTGAAGAGTTATAAAAATTAAATAATGAAAAACTCTTCTACTTTACTTTATGAAGAATATTTGTGTTAAATTTATAATCTTAGATTATTCGCGTTTTGAGACCTTCAAATCCTTTTAGATCTCATTCACAAAACGAAGCATGTCCTAACCGCAGGCTTGCACTTGAACCGTAACTAAATATATCTGGAAGGTAAAAACAATACCGAGCACTGCGGTTTAAAATTCAGGTAGTATCCGTACCATCCGCGGTTACTATTAAACAATGGGAATCGGTTCCAAGGTCGCATGCGTCATAAGTCATAACCATTATACGTAATTACGTTTTACGTAGCTGTCATGCGAATTAGCCCAATCCGCGCTACAAATTGCGTTTTTCTTCACTGACAATATTATTATAGCGTATAATGACCGATTCTTACAATAGAATGGAAATATACAAGACCATGAAAATCTGTATATATTATTAATGCGTAATATACGATCAAGTGACTACTCGTATTTACTTCAAACAAAAGTTTAAACTTTTTTTTACATCAACTACGTTTTTAAGAACAATCAAATACTTTGTTCATTATCTGAATTCAAATTTTATTGTTATTCAAAATTATGTCTCTAGACTCCACGTGGCGTAACAACAAACCCGCAAAATACTAATTATGAAGTTAAGCTAGTAATTTACAAAAGTTAACACATAAATATATAACTACATTAATATCCGAACAATAGCTGAAACGTGCAATGTAAGTACTAAAAGTTTGTACGTCATGTTCAATTAATTCTAATTTTAACTGTAAGAACTTAATACATAAATACATAAACATCAATTATTTCAATTGAATATATGTACACAATTTTGCCGGGAACAATATTTCCTTAAGTGATAAGAAAGAGGAAAAACGATGTGTAAAGTGGCATGCCTTGTTTATTATTAACTAGTTACTCCTAAGTTCACGTGATGTTTACGTATAGCACTCGTTATTTCATTTAAAACGATGTTTACTTTTGTCGTTAACTAATGGTTTTAAGGCGCTTTTGCTAATTTTCATGATACTGCGGCGGTTAGCAAAAAATCAACGGTCGCGCAACAGTTGGTCTCCGTAGCAGGTGGCATGACAGGTCGCTCGCTGTTTCTGGCGCTCACGAGCGGCCGGTTGTCTTCGGGTATACTCGGCTATCGTCGGCATAACTCGGCTCGAATCACATTTTCCGCGGCCGCCCTCTTCAATCCGCCCGCGGCCGAAAGTGCACGAAAGCTCAGTCTGCGATTAGGCGTGAAGCGGTACGGTGCTACGCTTTGGTGTTACGTGCTGTTAGCGAGTATAACTTCGGAATCGTATCGTGTTATTTCGATCTATTATTAATTTTATTTCGAATTAATTTAGTGCGGTTGAATAGATTTATTTACAACCGATTAAAACTCAGTTTATTTTGCAACAAATGACTATATAAAATATATAACGGCGTAGTTTGAAAAGTTTAGAGAATTATTGTAGTTCGTTTAGGAGTGCGCGAGTGAAATGCGGTGCTGATCGGGTGAGGTTCTGGTGCGGCGGTGCGCGGCCGCCATGCTGCTAGTGGAGCCGCGTGAAGCCGCCGGGCCCCCGAGCGCGGCGCATCTGCACCTCCCCATGTCCGCACTCACCAAACTGAACTATACAGACTACAGTGTTAAAGTGAAACCTTACGAGGAATCCAACGAACAGAGAGATAGACTAAGTTATGAACAGCCCCTCACTGCGGCTAGGTTAACATACGAACAATCAGTGAATGCGAACAAGCTGCAGTATGAACAGAACAGGCTCGCTTTCGACCCTACGGTGGATAATATTTGTCCAGACTCATACATATTACCAGGAGGTTATTTGTTTTCATATTTAATCTAATCGTAGATTTTTTAACGTAGCTTGTACTTTGCCGTCGGCAAATTTCTTAAGTTGAAATCTTATCTGAAAATAAATTAAACTTCATTAAAATTGTAAAAAAATGCTATTAATGCAATCTCTGTATAAAGTTTTAATTATTTTTATTTTCATATACACACTCTCCGACGTTAAATTAAAAATATAATATTTATGTCTGACTACAGTTACTTTTTACAATATTAATACTAAAGTAGATTTTATTGCTTACAATAGAAAATTTTATTTACTTAAAGAATTTAATGTTTAATTTAATTCGTAATCTTCGTAGCTTATTACATATTATCGCCTAGGCAACTGCTATTAGGCAACAAAACTAATTGAATCTTAAGTAGATATCATTACAATCTAACAACTTTTATTCGTGTCAACGCCAATTCACACACTTGACCAAACTCATAGACAACCACGAAAGCCCTGAGACGGAATCAATTAGACGTCGTACTAACACTACAAGCGACAGAGCTTCATTGAGAACTTGAAGCGGCCGGAAGTACTTTCGCCGCCATGATGGATCCGGCGGTGCGCGGGCGCACCTCGCCGCACTTCCGTCGCGTGACGCGCATAAAAAGCTCCGCAGTATTGTCATATAGCTCACTTTGCATACATAGATTACGTGAAAATAATGTGAACGCGACATTTACATAGCATTATCTATTATACAATGTACACATGAAAATATTTTATGGTCCGCATCCTTAGCGCCTATAAATTGATATAATGGATTTTATTATATAGCTCGCATAAATCCCGATGACAGCGAATTTATTCATGAAACTAAAACTCTAAAATAACTGACAGGCACTTTACAATAAGAGTTTCGCTTTTTGCCGCGATCGGCAAACTGTCGATATTGAGGGTGATGTGAAACGTAGGAAATGTATATGCAAGACACGTATCGCGTATGAATATTCATATGTGGTCAGTAGATATAATCGGTGTAGATTCGTGTAGTGTCGACGCGAATGCGCTAACAAATGGACACGGGCCGTCTGAAATGGCAACCAATAAGAGTTAACGGTGCAGGTCGATCACCTTTCAGTAATCGCCTACTTCCTTTTACAGGTAGACGCAAATCTCATTCCATCAGCAACTTAACGTGATCGAAATGTCGAATACAAATTGAATACTTTGTAATGCGAATCGTTAGAATATTGCGTATCGGGCTAAACTAAAAATCGTGTCGTATATAGAATTATTATGAGATCATTGACACCGTAAATTGTATCCTCCGCGCCTAAGCTATTGATCTCTAACTAACCAAAAACTATTCAGATACGATACTATAAACAACTTGTTAACATTTTTATTATGTACATAATTCATTTTGTTTTGCACCAATCTCATTTGTTATAGCACAAACTTAGCTGTATTTCATCTCGGAGCGATCCAATTCAATGCGTCAAAAGTTCGATAATATATTGTAACTGGATTCTTTAACGTATTATTAATGTCAATGAATGTTATAACCATTTTAGTTTTGTGAAATGGCCTGCGCGTTAAAATCTCCTTCTTATAAAACTTAATTAAGTAATAATAATAAAAGTCTTAATATTGCAAAATACAGGTTTATTACGCCGTATAGTTTAATTATAAATTTACACATAATTTAAATAATACTCGGCTTATAGAGATAGGTTTTCTTTTATTTTACTTCAGAGGCAAGTTTTTTGATGCCAGACGACATTTACTATTAAAAGTTAGCAATAATAATGAACAGTGTTTACATAAAGCTGTATTATTCTTGCATCAAGTCCTTATTAACTGTAAAATATTTTAGATAAAACAAATGTAATAAGACAAAAAGTCAAGTACAAGAAACAGTCAAAAAGATAATAGGTAACTACTATTAACACTAATATTGTCTGAAGCAATAGTTTTTGTAATCCGGATCATATCATACTCAAACCGTTATATTGTAAAATTTAACACCTTGAGGATTTTTACCTAATTGTAGTTGTATCCTGTATGTTTATCACATTCTTTAGTAGGCACTCTCTAGTAAAGTTCTGAACTAAGTGTCCACTTTTTTCAATATTAAGTATATAGGTATAGTCAGTTTACTCAAAATTAGTTTTCTATCACCTTCATTATATGCATTTATTCAACAAATCGAGCACCATCTTAACACTTAGTAAAAAAATACGTATACTTAAAAGCAATCCATTTATATTCACTTAAAAAATAACCTTGGATAAGAACCCTCTCGCACAAGTCGTTTCAGTCATTAATTAGTGTGAATAACACCGGAATTATTTTTATCCGATATTATCGAGGATACTTTATAGATATGAACCTACATACCCGCGTTAGAACCACCTGTCTAACGCGACACCGACAGCTGTTCCGCAGATGACCTGAACAAAAATAACTTTATTCTAATGAACTTCATAAAAGGACAGTTTAATACACGAATAGGTGAATGTCTGATGCACCTTGATAATTATTTATTTATTTGCCTTGGCAATAGATAAATATAGTTTAAACTTGTGTTTTCAGAATTATCGTAGACCATTCCATATATTTTATTAAAGTAGTTGAAAATTTAATTGTTTTACAAATGTTACATTATTTCATCATTGTAGTTTATAATGTACGTGTTTCACTAAGCAACGGTTTGGAATAAAATAATCGTTTTTATTTTGTTTTTAGATATGTTGCAGCCTGCCATTTTTAAGTTCCTTTCTCTAAATTTACAACATTATTAAATAAACTCAACAGCTCTATAATCGTCCTTATTTTGACGACCTCATTTATGAATCACCTACTTATCCACCCGATTGAATGTAGAGCACTGCAATGTCACAGAGATGTCAACACGTGTTTTTTGCGCCATAAAATCGCGGATTTGATTGAACATATTAACATGATGGACAACATCCCCATGTGTACGTCACCGCTGACGTCACGTTCATTCATTCACGTTATGGCCACTTCCGCCGCGCCCGTCTCTATCTTTTTAAATCGTTTCCGTGCAACACTATCTTGCTAGGTGTTCTAGGAACCACTGTTTAGCACGAGCGTTAATCTTTGCTATTAATAGAGATAAACACATAGATAATTAATTATGTTATTGCTAAAAATGAAGCTTAATTTAACCAAATATTGGAAACCCTTTACAGCAATGTTTAATGCAAGTTCATAGATATTTAAAAATAATGATTGGTATACGACACTAGCCTAATAATATTATATTTTAATAAATTATTTTCTTCAAATGTTTGTAAAAAGTGACGAGCATGTGCATGTTACACACACCTAATTAGTACTTCAGATAATAACATAACTGACATAATGTAGGAAATTATTACACCTATAACATTTTAAAAATATACAATTTTGCAAGAACAATCCTCGTATAGCGTTGATGAGCACTAAGAAAGGACTTTGTGAACAGCTCCCGAGACGCTAAATAGGGCATAAGACCCTAAAGAATCAAGTGGAGTTGCATAAGTGGTACACCCAATTGCACCGCCACATAGTCACGTGACGCCAATAAAGCGACGGGTCTACTTCCGTCCCGTAGCGCCGGGACATCCTGCCTTAATATCCATGTCACATCGCCCACTTGATATTTCCAAGAACATCATACACTCATTTATTGACTTAAGGATGTTTGGTTATCATTTTAGAAGTATATGCTGCAGTTTTAGGCTTTCTCCTTGCTTTATGCAATGAAATCTATTTAAAAATAATTATGAACATATCAGTTCTGTAATCTTTTTTTTTTGTTTGTCAATGATTTATTTTATGTTAGCTACTGATGATAAGCTTTAACAACTATAAATTGGAAATATACAATTTCATATGCATTTCTCGTTTCAAGTGTCTACGACAGGGTTATTGATGTCAATTGTCAATTGTTTTTCAATTTTTCAACAGACTTAATAACTCATGATTGCAAACATTGAAATCAACGTTAATATAGATTAATTTTACTTTCGCAAAATGTGTAACGAACAAGCATCTTCGATTCCACGTCACTTCAATTGCATTAATCATTCGCAAGCCGCCTTTGAATTTCGTATGTAGAATTACGAACAATGAGTTCACAAGGTTTAATGGCTTCCCTTATGTCGGGCATGGTGAGCGGTCAGTGTTTACAGTGCAGTGTAGCAGGTCGCCCCCATGCGCGGCGTTTTTGTAACGACCGGCGCGTGCGCAGGTGGCCTCGCACCTGCCGCGCTAACGCTCTTAGACACGCCATAGAGCATATAGCACAATGTCTAATGTTAAAGATTCGTGTGATCTGAATTTTCAATTTATATGTCTGATATCGATCATAGATGCATTATTGCTCCCGAGAACCCTATGATCGACTTATATAAACGTAGGACTAATTAAGTCTAGTACAAATATACAGCATGAGTGAGACCTATTGAAGGTTTCATTTTTATTTTTAAGTATGCAATTATAATAATAATAATTACTGTTATTTTAATATCTACCTATTGGTTGTGTTGCTGATATGGGTAGTTGCGAACTAAAACTACGATGCATAATTCATATATAGCTACCAACAAAAACTTGAATCAGACACACAAATCACTTTTAAAAACGCACCGTGTATGTAGCTTTGTCTAATAGAACGAGCAGTCTATTTTAATAGGTCTAGACAATGTAATGGCTGAACGATTGCCGTTTAACTTTATTGAGCAACGATTGGATTCTCCGCGATCGTTTACCACTCGCCACAAGCTCTATCCACGCGTCTATTACCATTTACTGCTATTAGTTTTTACATAAAACCCTATATAGCTTTCTGTGCCTAACGTTACGCTTTACAGCATATATGCAGTTTTGTAATAAGTAGACCGTTTTTTATTAATTTATGCTTAAGGATTAAATAAACTAGAAGTTAGTCCTGTTGAAATACTTTCTTATAAGATTAAAATAGCAAACAAGCTTGATGTTCGTGTGTGGTACTACGGCCCATGATGGCCCAGGTGAAATCTAACCTTCTCTATGGAGGACACTTGAAGCCGATCACAAATGCATTGCCGCTCTTGAGGTATGAGATGGTCGCGTCGAATGTGAAAAACTAAACTTATTAACTAAATAAAACTATTTGACTCGGCGAACTTCGTTCCGCCTAAAAGTCAAAAATCTAAAATTATCAGTGTTCCTCCACTACATTATGCATGTATTATTCATAAAAACCTTCTTGAATCACTCTATCTATTAAAAAAAACTGCATCAAAATTCGTAGCGTAGTTTTAAAGATCTAAGCATGTATAGGGACAGACAGCGGGAAGCGACTTTGTTTTCTACATGTAGTGATTAAGCCTATTACCTAAGTAGATAAAATTAGTAAATATTAAATAGCACCTACTTACGTATTCAGATGTCTCTACGCCAAACCAAAGATGCACATAGGATTGATAGATTCATTTTGTTGTTATAAACCCGAATCAACATCTGCCAGGACAGACTGTTTACGAATTGACGCTAACATTATTCTTAACCGGATATTATTTTAATCTCGATATTATTTTTACAAAAAACTTTATTCAAATCGTTTCGTAATAAATGTATTAGTCACAGTAAAAACTGTAACTATGTACACCGAGCCATACGGTGGTTTATTGGCAATAAATATCGGTGGATCTGGTGTAAGTTGACTTCGCGCACGCCTCGAGGAAAAACTATTGGCACTCTTTATTTTTAAACCAAGTTGAGGTCATACGGTTTAATAACTTTTTTTTATCGCGTTTGGCGTTCGATTGATTATTCCCTTGCAGTAAGAACAGAGCTGTTTACACATATTAAAGGTTTTGCCTACATACATACATAGTGTTCCCTGAATTTATGCATATAATAAGAACCTATAACAAACTCATGACAGATAAGTAGTGTTACGAGTATTGATTAGGTATAAGCCTAATCTCATCAAAGTTTTTATTGCTGAAGGTCCTATTAATATGTCTAACAGAACATGCCTCAAGGATAACAAATAAAAGAAACTTAAAAAAAGCTTCGTTAATTAATAAAACATAACAATTTGTTACCAAGGTACATATCCATTGTACGTAAATTGTGTGTTGCACGACTAGATTTAACATTATCTTGCTACGCTAAATTTAGCATGGCTTATCATAAATAATGAATGATAGATATAAAATAAAAGTAAAGTTCCATGAATTTATATCAGAAAACTATAAAATAATAATTAGGCACGATAGAAAGTGCCTCGCTACATGACAAAGCACGGCGTCGTCCCGACGTTAATAAATTTTACATTTCCTCTCGAAACTTGCTCCAATTTTCAATTTGATTTAAACTCTATTCGTTGACAACAATTTCCTCTTTTTTCTTATATCATGTCTCTCACGACGTATCTTTTTTAATTTTAATAATATTTTCGTAGCTATGACTTATGTAACAGTCATGTCACTCGACAAATTAATTTCTATTGCGAAGACGCACCTGTCGTTTGAAGCGTTTGAATGACGGTAAATAAGCCAGTAATTTATCATTATTAATTATTTTGAATTGCAAACGTATTACTAACGTTATATAGGTACTATGTTTAGATTAACCTACCTTCACTATAATTCTACAGGAGCAGGAAATTCTGTTAACCTTTTATCACCTATGAACTTTAAGTGACGACATTAGTATTACGTAATAAATTGTAAGCTTACTTGCGATCTAGTGGTTTTAGTAACTAGTCGTATCAAGTCACTTGAGGTTACTTATTTTCAACAAAACCATAAACAGAATATTATTTTCAAATTTAACAAATTGTTTTTCTTCCAAATCGTTTATATGCATAATGAAACGGGGATTAATTAATGAGGTGGACGTCAAAACAGAGCAGCGTACCGTCGACATCGGGCTTTCACCGACCGCTCACCTGCGCCCGGCGATGCGTCTAAATTTAAAAAATCATATTTCGACTTCCGCTCCCAAATTGGAATTGGCGCGATGTGCGGGGACTCATTCGTTATGAATTCAAATACAGAACTGCAAAAGTTTATGACAATTATTGTATTTTTATTGTCTATGTTCTATTGTCTACCAGTAATTTAGGTGTTTTAAATTTAAACAAATAACTAATTAAATTCAAAATATCATCGACTCGTTGTTCTTACGCCTTGTTAATTGTAATACTTGAAGCTTCGGACTGGCCGAAATACTTAATAATAAACATTTAATAACAAACTTTTGACACATATTGATGTTTGGACATTAGATACAAAAAGCATTCAATTGCAAATTGGATATTTTAGGTTATATTATGACATATTATATATTTCGTGTCACGGGACTTTCTACAAAAGTTGGTAGAGTTCTGAGTGCATCAGGTTGACCGGTCGCCAAGAGATTGCACTGTAGATGGAAATATTCATATATCTTTTCACTTGTATCTATTACCAATAGTTCACATAGATTTAAATTATTATTCGGATAATACCAGCGACCTAAAATCGTAATCCAATTTTTTTAAGACTAATTTTTCCGATTTTTATTAGTATTAAGTATTCGTACCAATTCCATGTACGACCACCTTTATGGATGTAATTAAAATGCTTTATTTGCTTAAAAAAACAAGGCTGGAAATATTTGCAAGAAAAAAAAATAAAAAAACACTTGAACACGCACCTCGGATGTCATCACGGCACCATATGGCGTAGCGCGTGCGCGGCCAAAAAAAGCACGTAGCCAACATTTTCGCGGGTCTCGAGTTTCGAAGGAATAAGTAAAAAAGCTCAAGCGGGTCGCAGCTGCTTCGGGGTCTAGGGTTACTGTCGCATATGCTTGTGACATTTTGAAGTCGATACATTATCTGGAATACGACTTCAGTTCATAAGGCTGATTTTCTTGATATTTGTACTAAAGTATTCACTTTTAGTCTAAAAAAATGTTTGTCCAATTTAAACTAAGTTATTGACATGGAGAAGAGATTTTTTTCCGTCTGTGATTGAGATAGAACCCATGTTCTGTATGAAGTTGATTACAGATGTCCATGAGCAGTAGTGACCAACTACCATCAGGTGGACTGCATGCTCGTTTGCTCCTTCACTCAAATAAAAAAATAACAGAATTGTCTGATTAATTAAAATATTTAAAATGAGGGATAGTAGAAATTTGAAATAGTTTTTTATATTTATTTCACTGTAAACGAACGAAAAATAAACGGGAAACGACCACGTATTATACCAAATTTTCCAACAACGTAAAAAGGATACGACATTGAAATGCATTTTTTTACGATGTAAGAAAATATTACATTTGTAAACAATGGGTCGTATTTCACGAGCACAATGCGATGTTAAACATTTTTCATAGATCTGTTTGTCTCTACATTGTGTTTATACTTTATATGTATGATTCACATATTTACTCAAAAACGTTTTATTTGTCATTAATTTTTTTTTCAGTCTTTACCGTTTATAAAAAGAACGCATATGTATCAAATATAAATATGTAGAGTTCATAAATTTTAATAGGCACTTATTGACTTATATAAAATGGTTTAATGAACGTATCGGTACAATATTACTGACAAACGAACATATCTTGTGTGTACTCTTAGCTCTTGGTTTTCGCTGGTTGTAGCTCCAGTAGCAAATATCTAAAAAACAAAAACATTTGAAGATTTGTTTGCCTTGTTCAATATTATATTACATACATACATACTTATTCTCGCGGCATCACCCGCTCTGGTTACGTTTACCACGGTTATAGGTTATGTGTTAATCCAGGTCACAAACCATCTATGTGCCAAAGCCAAAGAGCGATTTGTAGTTTTTGCGTCACAATGTAACAAAAACACACACATACTCACGAACTAACACAATTATAATATTACTAAGTTTGTCTCTCTATTACCTACTTCGATTACACGCCTTAATCTTAGTGTAATATTTTTACATTAAAACACATTAAAACCAACCAAACGTATATCTATACAAACAGCGCTTCAGTCATTCTAACTCCCAATCTCTACATAAAATACGTTAATAAACCCAATCAAACGTCTTAGTCAACAAGAAGCATCTCTCGAAGCCAATCAATCGACGTCGTGCCGTTCCCGTGTCGTTCCGGTCGCGACGACCTTTCGACCCGCGAGGCGTGGCCGCGCCCGATTGGCCCGCCCCGCCCGCGCACGCCCCTCACCTCGAGATAGCCAGCTCCGCTCTAAACTCTATTGTGTCGGGCATTTATCACTGCTCTACCGATAGGGTTGACTGATATGGGGTTCTAATAATGTAAGAGTATACGTAAGGAATCACATTTATGTGTATTTCTTACAAAGACGTGAAAATAGTAAGGAAAACGTAAGTGCATGCTTCTTTTTCTGACAATTTACGGATATTTTATAGCAAACTACAGCTGAATTTGTGCAGAAGTTGCATCTGAAAATTGAGATACAAAGATAAAAATGTATAACGTGTGTTGTTATTGGTAATCCTGTACCTACATTTTTTTGCAAAAATATATAGTATAGTATAATATTATTTTTCTATTATATATAGTCAGTTCAAGTGACTTAAATATAGTTTAACTTTATCTCCGTTTTATATTTGGATGGCAACCCTACACTTTACTGTCATACGACAATTCAAGGCATACGTATGTGGTGTCGGGTATTGTCCGGACTCTATGTACTCGTGTTAAGGCAATGCATTACGTTTTGTCTGCACATTCAATCTTTTCACGTGAATTGAGAATGCAAGGATAAATTAATGAAGGATGGAGTGGAAGGCTTATGTTATATGAAGTACTAGCTGACCCGGCGAACTTCTGTATGCCTAATAGTAAACAATCTAAAATTATGAGTTCCTTCACTATTCTGTGCATTTATTAAAATCTTCCTCTTAAATCACTCTATCTATTAAAAAAACTGCATTAAAATTCGTAACATACTTTTAACGATTTAAGCTTACATAGGGACAGACAGCGGGAAACAACTTTGTTTTATACTATGTAGAGACTAGGTCAATATTGTAGGTTTATTTTAGCTGTGCCAAATTTGAGTGAAATCTGACATTTTGCCTGAATCTATAGGTAGTTTTTGCGTGAAAGAAATGTGAAAGAGTATAATTAAACACAATATACGTACGTACATTCTCATAAAGTTCCACATTTATAATATTAATAATGAGATTTATATTTAAATTTATGCAATATTTTAGTAAGAATGCTAATAAGATAGATTACTCATGCAAATATTTGTCTTATATTAATAAACTGTCATAGTCTCCGATTGGTATTAAATATTCAAAAAATAAGAGGTTTAATCGATAGCTTCCATGCATTTTTATCTTTACAAGATTAATATCTAATAATCAATAGATAATATTTACGTCTACGATATGGTAATGTAGTATCGATTTACTAAACTAGTAGTCTCATTATACTAACAAGTAATCACCCAGTAGTTGAAATTAGACCATAAGAAATGTATGTAGAAAATACACTTATGATTCACCGAAGTATAACATGATTCGGTATCATTTTGAATACTTAATTAGATTATATCTAAAAGGTACACAATTTTAATGAGATTTTATATATAAAGGTAAATTTGTATTTTTCGTCTCAACACTAAAAATGTCTAATATATGTATGTCGTATTTATAAGCAAGATGAAAATTATAAACTGCGAAGACATTCTTTGTAATTACTGTATATTATTGTTATTTCTGTCTTTAACAATAATGATATGCGCTGCTGTGTTCTGGGTTTTAGACATACTTTTCTGAGGCATTCCCACTTCTAGCAGATAGGATCGCATCTGTATCTGATCTCATGTAGGAGTCTCTAATCTTATTTGTGGTTGGTATACAGAAATTAATTATCACTGCTTTTAGATAAAACTCTCTCATTTTGAGAGAAGACCCGTGCCCACCAGTGGGACAGTAATGGGTTGGCACTATACAGATATCCAAGAGTGGCAGTGACCACTTTGTATCAAATTGTCTCTATATAATCCACCAGAGAGTTTAATTATAAATGGTAAAAAGTGTAAATATGTATATTGTATGTAATGTCTTAACCACAGATTTGTTTAGACAACTGTCTCGGCAGACATATGGCAGGTCGCGGGGTCAGTCCCGGGAGAGCTTTTTACGTGATTCCGAATGTTTCAGCCCAATTTATCGTGTTGTAACGACTCGGGGGAATCGTAATTAGTCGGCGCCGCTTCATTAAAATACTTCTATTTGTCGGCTTGACAACACAAAGTGATTTGTTTACGCCTTTGTTCTTTTTAAAACACCCATTATTTTGACACTGGACAAAATACGAGCTTTTTAAATCAACGCAAGCGTTTATGCGTTAAATTAAGGACATTTCTTTATTACAATTACAGCTGGAATATTGAAGTAATACTATAATGAGTATCGTTTTATTCAATTAAAGATTAAAAATCGAAGTGAATGTTATATACTTACAGGGAAATAGATACTACCCAAATTAGGCAACGCCATTTATCAAACATTAACGGTAGGTAATACTCCATACTGCTCGTTAATCTTAACGATGTTATCCAATTGAAATCTATGACATATTTCGTTATTTACATTTCCATTTTTGCCGATACATTCACTTAATTATTAATGATATTGTTTTTTAGATTGATTATTTTTTTTAATATTATGTGCGAAAGCTTTTGAGGATGTATGTTTGTTACTCTTTTACGCATAAACTACTGGTCGAATCTCATTGTAATTTTATACACAAATAGTTTATGAAGAAGGTTAATACATTATGATACATGATTTATGCGTGATAGACGTGACTAAAGCGGACAAAGCCTTGGGAATAGCCAAGTAAAAATAGTTAAACAAATTAAAAGTTACTTATCAGAAAGTTCGCTAAATGTCTAACCAAAAATAGGGTCTTATGTTAGCGTTCCGGCTTCGGAGAGCAGGTTAATCCGTCGATTCCTCTCGTAATTGAAGAATAACTGTTGCTCAACTTTGTCACAGCCCTTATTTTAAAAACTCTTGTCGATTCTCTCCTACGACTAAAAGCATTGCGGTAACTTGGTGGATTACGTTCTAGACCTCCCTTGTTGGACCTGTTCCCAGAAGAATTTGGGAATGATTCCGTTCTAACTGTAGCAAATAGTTCTCGTAACGATATAATAAGTATAGGTAAAAATAAAAAAATGCATTTTTCCGCGTGCATAAAGGTCACAGCGCACTGCGTGACTGCGAAGCAGTGCAGTCAGTTATCGACACAAAAAAATTACACGCACTTTGGACATGAGAATATCTAGTTTAAACAGTCATCTATCATATTTTATTTTAGTTACATTTGTAAAGATTAATTTACCTTCAGAATTCGAAGGTAAATTATTCTTTGTTACAATTCCGATATATTTAATGAAAGATTAAGTGGCTGACGTATTGCTTGTTATATTTTAACACTTAACATCTTTAACGTAAAGATAACGCATAATAAAAGAAAGAAGGAGATGGACTTGCCTAGTTTAAGATTATTACAAAAATCTGATTCAGCCCGTAAGTTTCTATTTTTTTCGCCATTTATGATTTCTATTCTATATTAATAATTTCGCCGTGATATCTTACAACTCTCCATTGTCTTTATTTCCACTTGGTTGGGGAGCGTACTGTTTTCTTATTGCTTAAACATAATCGCCCCATATAAAACCTTTCCTTCTCCACGATCTAGTTGGATAGCGTGGTTAACGTTCAGTGCTAGTAATGTCCGCAATATATCCAAAGCATACAACAAAATAAACGATACAAAATCCAAAAATCCGCGTATCACACACGCAAGCTACATGAATCGCGATGACCGGGCGCGGCGGTCCGGCCGAACAAAGGGCGCGCCGTGAACCGCGACCGACGCGCCTCGCTGCCCGCGCCGAGATGTGCCTGCCCTGATTGTTTTCGGAGTTTTTTACCCTTGATATTGATAGACACTAGATACATTGCTAAAATGTAGCACGTATTCAAAGGTGCGCTACATTGAAAATATTAATACGTTCCATTCTAATGAGTTTAAATGTGGTAGAACTCTTTGATTTCACTCAAGTGATATCAACATCACACATATATTTTCGAAACAATCCTGTAAAGCGTTGCTCATATTCTGGCTTAATGGGTGTTATATGAGAAATAAACTAATCCAAGGCGTTCAGATTTAATCCTCAGTGTTAGCAACGCATCTGTGGCCAATTTCAGGTTACCTGATATTGGCCACAGATGCGTTGCTCTGATCTGATCTGAGGTTGATTAAGTATTTGCATTTAGACTTTGTGAGTGCATAAGCTATCCAAATGTTCAAACATTGTATTAACATGAAAAACTTATTTTCCAGGCGGCTACACAACAGGTGGGCCTCGCGAAACGAGCGCATACTACACGGAGACGAGCGGCGGCGCGGCGGCCCCGACAGCGCCGGCGCCCGCGGCGGCTTCGCCCCTCGACGAGTACTACCAGCAGGAGTACCCCGCGCCCCCAGCCCCCACGCAGCCCTACCTGGAGGACTACTACCACCACCCACACCCACACTCGCAACCCCTGCTGACACACGAGCACAAATACCAACCGCCGCACTCCTACACCAAACCTTACCCCAGAAGTGAGTAAATTTATTAATTAAAAAAACTAAACTTAGAAATATACCATTAATCTACTTTTAGGCATTAGTTATAATTAAAATCAAATTTTGAAAGAGGCCTTCCAATTTTTTTTTTAACTTTAATAGTTTACCACTACCGCATGAAGCTCCACAACAAACTCATTTTACCTGTTTAAATATACGGAACTTTTAAAATACGTACTGACTACTAAGAAAATGTTTATTTTGCATGACTCATACACTCCTGGCTAATACGCTGTTGACCCCTAATTACAGTAAAATGTTAGAGCTTTGGAAGGAAGATTCATTTTAAGAACTCAAAACGCAGTAATTGTATTCATAATAATAGTTATTATCCTAACTTAACACTTAAACATTAAGATTCTAGAAAAGGACTGCTTGTTTCGTTTAAAAATTACGCAAAATGGAATAAAAGAACAAAGAACACTCGTTAAGAATGATCACAAGACGATAACGAAATACAAAGGAATTTCTTACATCGCACTTAAATTATTGTACCTACTTATTCAATTCCAAGACTAAGAGCTATTAGCAGTTTCACAAATAATACTGATTTTATAGTTTTTTTTATATTTCATATCTGATCATTCGATTTAAAGACACCACGCTTAATATGTAACTATCAGTTACAATGATTTTTGAAGTTATACATCTTTAGGCGCGTTATGAAAAAATGATGAGAATAAGGCCAAAGGTAAAATTTTAAAAAGATTTTTATCTTGTTACACCAAAGAAGTATACCTTCTAACTTAACTTATGTACACAAGTACACGCACACTTTATTTTATAGTAATAGTGATTACATTACTACAAATAAATAGTCTAAATAAAGGGACACATGAAAATTTAAGAGCCCTTGTTATTTTTATTTTATAAATGATAATGATATAAAATTAAATATTCATATGTACGTACTAAATGGTGACTGCCCGCCATGGCTATAAGTAACAAACATCAGATAAGAGAGGTTCTTACCCGAAGTTTGCCAAAGATGCGTTGCTACCCTTAAGAACTTTGAAAATTAAAATGTCTCGGATGAGTATAGCTCAGCTCTCACTTCTCTTGCCACACTCTTCAAACAAGAAGAGATCAGTTCTTCAAAATGCTGACTGACAGATGATGGTGTAAAAAGGACATTCACATATACAAACAAACACACTCAGACACACACACACACTCGAAATACATTAGCTTCCATCTAATGCAATCAGGTAAAAAAGAACGCGTTTAAATGAATCCCACTACAAGAAACTTCATCTTCCTTCACAGCCGCAGGAGGGCGGTACGGCGGCGAGGTTTACGGCGAGGGCTACGCCGCGGAGTACGGCGGCTGCGCGGAGTGGGGCGAGTGGCCCGCCGAGCAGCACGCGCTGCTGCCGCAGGACAAGCTGCCCTACCCCGCCTCCACGCCCTGCTTCACTGGTACGTGCTTCTGCCCTACGGTCCTCATCTATCTTCAGTGCTCTTGACAAATCTTCACTGACTCCTCAATCTTATTCTTAAAGTTCCTATCTATCCTTCACGCCCTGCTTCATTGGTACCTGCCTCTGCCCTACGGTCCTGATCTATCTTCAGTGCTCTTGAGAAATCCTCGCTGACTCCTCAATCTTATTCTTAAATTTCCTATCTAGCCTTCACGCCCTGCTTCATTCGTACGTGGTTCTGCATTACGCTGCTGTTAAATATCGTCACTCCTCAATCATCGTCAATCATAAACCCCCCAGTGGCCGTCCTCGGCGCTCTCTTACTCCTTACTAAGACGTGTAAATCATAAAAGTTATTCTGACAAGGCTCCCAAAATATTCTAAACCGCTGAAATGACCGTCCTGCAATTCCTTTTTACTTGTTTTCCTACACACTAACAGTCCTTAAATCTCGGACCCATTGTAAATAAAATGCACTGTTTATCGTAAAGCAACTGTATGCCATCTGCGCAGGTTCAGGGCCCATCCAACTATGGCAATTCCTGCTGGAGCTGCTCACGGACAAGAGCTGCCAGGGCTTCATCTCGTGGACCGGCGACGGTTGGGAGTTCAAACTCACTGACCCTGATGAGGTAAGTCTTTTGACTTATTTATTAACTTGATTGCAAAGCTTAACTTCTCGAGAGTAGCAGCGCACCTATGATTGACTTCAGAACCCTTGTTCCGTATGAAGTTGCTTAGAGATGTGATGATCATGTGGACAACATGCTCGTATGCTACTTCAATCTTTTAAACAAACTTCGAATTGCAATTTCTACTCTTAATTCTTCAGAACAAAGTGCCCAGAGATTATTTTATGGATCAACAACGTAAATTACGTTAAAAAACATTGAAGGAGTAAGCTTTCTGACCTGAGATATAACGTAATCCTTTCAGGGTAGTACCTTTTAGGAATTTGGGAAACCTAACGAAATGCAGCTTTTCCGTATCATATTTATAATCTAATCTAGCTAATCTATACTTCTACATCAAATATACTATTATTATAAAACGATAGAGTTTATTTATTTGGACGCACTAATCTCAGGAAGTGCTGATTAGATTTAAGTTAATCCAAGTACTTGAATATGATAGGTCATTTATTGAGGTAGGCTTAATGCCATAAAAAATATTCTTTACATGAATACCTTTTTTCGTCACTGAGCTATCCAAAGAATTACTAATTTTAATTTCGTCTCAAGCTTAGCCTAGAACACATGTTACTGTCTCATTACTGACATCGTCCTTAGTCTTAGATGCCTTCCCCTCAAGGCTTATGTACATCTAGTTCACCAAGTAACCCATTGTTGATTGTTTCAGGTGGCTCGGCGCTGGGGTATCCGCAAGAACAAGCCCAAGATGAACTACGAGAAGCTGTCTCGCGGGCTGCGCTACTACTACGACAAGAACATCATCCACAAGACCGCTGGCAAGCGTTACGTGTACCGTTTCGTTTGCGATCTGCAGAGCTTGCTTGGGTATGTAATACGTATTGGTAATTTTTTCGTTTCGCGCCATCTTTTTCTGTTACGCGCCATCTTTTTTTTTCGTTACGCGCCATCTTTTTCTGTTACGCGCCATCTTTTTTTTTCGTTACGCGCCATCTTTTTCTGTTACGCGCCATCTTTTTTTTCCGTTACGCGCCATCTTTTTCTTGTCCCTACCACGCGTAGATTATTAGATAAAGTTTAATAAAAGCCTTTTATTAAACTTTATCTAATTTAACTTTATTTAACCAATTTCTGTAAAGTTGCATATAGTAAATTATTTTTTGAAAAATAACGTCTTAAAGAAGTTTCACTTCTTACGAGTGTACGCTAGTACACGCACACATTTTTTTTTATCTTATTATAGGCCAACGTTTGGCCGCGATCTTACATGTTAAGTAAGATGCAGCCTAGGATGTAACACGCTTGCCTAGATAAAGCCTATTCATATAATACTACATTTTTCACTTGTTGATCTTGACAATCACTATGTTTCATCAAATTTATGTGAAAATATTGGAAAACATGATGAAAATTATTTTAAATGAAAACGAAAATAGCTGCTATCAAATGCTCGCTTACTTTTTCAACTTATTATGACAATTGTAACTTTTAAAGTCTGCACAATGTCAGTTATCTCTCCCATTTGCTAACTTCTTACTTCCAAGCAATTTTTTATATACTTATACTGACAATTTCTTTCGTTTTTGTCAACTTCTTCAACTTATCTGTTTTTAAAATCACGTAACAATGCTATGAATCAGCTCTAAATATATCATAATATTTTTATCTTTCATAAATTGAGGTTTTTGATGTAATTAGGTACTTTGATATTTTCATTGACACTCTTTTATCTATATTTTATTTCTCTGAAATCATTAAATTATCTTTTATTTATTGGTATAACTTATCAAATTATCAATGACAAACTAATCTTGTCAGGATTCTTAAACCGACTTAAAAAGATACAAATCTAGGTTCGAGCCGACAAACTGGAACATGTGTTAAATTGCGCAATTTTGTGTCGCTGTGTGATAAATATGTACAGTAAAAACATAGCTTAGGACAGTTTTCATAACATAATTAAGTGGGATAATAATATTATTGTATAGTATATATAAATTCCATTGAACGGTAGTCCGTACAGATTTTGTACCAACTATTTTGAATGGATTCACACCATTATTGTCCCACTGCTGGGCACGGGTCTTCTACGGAATGATAGAGTTTTAGGCTATAGTCCACCGCGCTGGCCAAGTGCGAATTGGTGGACTATTTTGAATATTTATATCCTTCCAACATTCTTACCGTAAATAAATAAATAATATATTAAAAGGCAAAAAGGCATGAAGCCAAAGTCGTAACAAAAAGTATTAAAAAGGAATTCTTGATGATTTATGTAGGTACCTACATTATTTTTATAATATAAATGATTGCAGGATATCACCAGAGCAGCTGCACGCCATGTACGAGCCCAAGATGGAGAAGAAGGACGACGACTGAACCCTCGGCCTCGCCGCGCACATTCGCTTCAGAATACATCGCTCATCAAAACTACACAATAAAATAACTCATTTTATTTCTAACTCCAGTCGAATTGAGTACAGAAGCAGTTTACGTTTTACAATCGCTTTATATAGTCATAAGTGCTTTTCAGATTCAACGGATATTTCATATTAACAGGTCCGATCAGGGATATATTTTACAACGATACAAAGTGTATGCAATGCAAAATTTAATTATTTACTAACATTATTTCGGTAGCCCCAAATACGTTCCTGTAACTTCGTTCTTATAATATAGTATTTCATATGAAATGTCGGATTTGATCTCATGCACATCCACCAATGGAACTAATATACTTATTAATAAACAATCAACCACGTCGAAGGTTCTATATTAATCTTACATTTAAATAACTATTAAGTATCACATTAACCAACGGTGCCTTAACAAATCAATACAAATTCGATTGTATATATAAAAGAAGATTTTAGATTGATTTACTTTGTCAATACACTTCCTGATGTGGTTATTGAGATATCGGTGAAAATAGAATTTATCCCTAAATGCTTTGAACTTTTGATCTATTGCTAAGCATAGGCCCATAACTGCAGTCACCGATCTGTACTGAGTCCAAACTTAAGAATTACAAAACAAAATTCAATAACCGTCCGGCAAATTGTCAAAGAACTCTATGAAAATCATCAAAATATATTTACTCTGAAAACCCCAATATTCATATACTTCTAGTAAAAAATCGTAAATTACTCCTAAAGTACTGAAAAATGTTTACATAGATAAAATAGTAAAATTCTGCTATCAATTTAATAATACTGTAAATATAAGTTAATTTTGTTACTTTATAAAAATAATTAGGTATTATATTATAGTAGTTATTAAGTGTTGTATGTTTGTATCGCAAATTGTTGCAATATGCGGTTAAATTAAAGCATAGTTAGAATGATGACGGACATAAACGATTATAAATGTTTTTATACAGTAAAGTCCAAAGATTTTAAAATCTACATACCCACCAATTGGTAAGTTATTATGAAATTACCAAAGGGACTTCTCATGTTTATGTAATTATTCAAACCGTATGTGGACTACCTTGAAAGTATATAGCTGATAACGACAGAAAATGATGAATTATAAAGAGAAGCAAAGGGTGCGTTTATAGAGATAGTAATGTTTATATACAGACTCAAAAATGTCTTATCTCAAATACTTGTGTAGATGGCACTTGTATTGTATGTGTCCATAATATTTGTGAATAGATACTGAGTGATCCAAAATGTGCCATGACACATACAGACATTTCTAATGACACAATGAAAGCTTTACATAGAGTGCGTTGCATTAGACGTTCACAAAGTTCACGCTCACGGCCGCTCCACTAGCTTGTGAGTTTTTCCCGTTCCACTAGCTTGTGAGCGTTACTGACATAATCTCTAGTGGAACGATCACTTCGACCCACCTTATTGGATGGGTTGTCGTGAGCTTCGCGTGGACGTGAGTCATGACGTCATGAGTGACGTATTCGCCGCGACCACAACGACCGCGGTCGTCTTGTGAAACGACGTTTTGGGCTTTGTGAGCGCCTTCTGGAACGTGCCCATAGTGATCCATAGTAAAATCTCTACAACGCACTCTTAGACCCGGCAAACCAAGTTCAATACAAAGTAGAAACAACACCGGGTGACGTCAACTTGTCGCTGATCTCGTGGTAAGGGATTGTAATGTCTTACTAGTTATGAAATTAATTAGTTGTATTATTTTCAATTTTTATAGCTCCTAGCATACACCGAAGATATTTCGATAAGTTTTATTTTGTAAAGTATTACTCCTCCATCAATATTATACGCCAAAATGAATGTCTCGATGTGCCCAAATTGTGTATACTCTACGGTGCTGTGTTGATGTTAATTTTTCTCACGATGTCTTCCCCGTGTATTTATAAATAAACCATCAATTGATTGTTAGCTAGTTAATACTTTTCAGCATCACTAGTAACATAATAGTTTAAATTGTAATTTCAACCAAATTGTATGTACCTATCAGTGTCGATGTATGTATTGATGGAAGATATAAAATTAAATATATATATTTACGAAATGATATGTTGTTTTCTTTAATGAACCCATTAAGTAAATTATAGTGTTATTGCTGTCTATAAACAAAATCATGAATACAAATTGCCTGACATACTATGGTATGGAATGGTTTCTGCATTAAAACCTAAATTTAAATTAGTTATGCACAGTATATTAGCAAAATTTATAGCGATATTTGCGACTAGAGATAGATCACTAATTAGAGTAGGTGAGTGCGAAAAGAAGTTTCTGAAAACTTGTCTCCAACTCTTTAAAAACCTTGATTAAAACCATTTATGATTATTTCTAGCATTAGAAAAAATATCCAAATCTTTGATTTTTAAATTGTAGTTGTAAATAGGGCTACTATTTATATCAGCTATCTTAATCTCAATAGTAGATGACGCATTTAAATTTAATTAACACAGAATAGTTTAGATAGAACTCACATAATGAAAATACTGTACGACATTTGGTTTTAAAATCAGGTGTCATTTCAAAACATCGCAACAAACGATACTGAAAGTTCACAAATGATCTTGCTTTGTACATATGAAGTTTACCAATTCGCATTGTTCCCGCATGACGAATTCTGCCGATATTTCCACCCAGTTAAATGTTATACCGAAATGTATCAGAATTAAGCCGCGTAATACGAGGTTCCGAATCCGTTCTAGGCACATTTTTCAACTTACCTCGGTATGAGGGGAATTGAAACAAAGTCACCAGTTGTTTTTAAATCAACTTTTTATGTGTACTAACCAAGAAATAGCAGCTTTTACCCCAACCGTATGTTAGTTATGTAAACAAGGTTAAAATTAATTTAAAATACTGTCCATGGCTCATTTTAAAAGATATGGGCCTTAACGTAAACTTTGTTTCAACTCCCTTCGGTCACCCCTACTATACCAATGTCCCGGGGTTTATTAAGTTGACGGTAACAAATTAAACATGCTATATTCCAAAGGATTATAGAACACATCATTAATTCCGGCTCTAACCACTGGATTGAACTGCATGAACCTCAGGTGAACTCCGTTGAGCGTCATTACTATCCACATTTATTAATACAAGCAATAAAGACTATAAAAGGATAAAATCCGGTTTGTTAGTTTATGTAAATCGCAAATAATGTGTCGTGTTAGGGAACCTAAAAAAGAAAAACAAACTAGACGTAGGGTAGATACGATAATTTACTACTAGTGCATGTCAACGGGTTCTCTCCACCACCGCAGTTTGGCCGTGACCGTGATCCATGCAACTGGATTAAAATATCGGTAGAAAGAAATTTAAAAATTGCATTTTGTGAGTATCAGTTACTTATTACAATGTATAATTACAAATAAAGATACGACATAAATATCAAGTAGATCTGAAATAATAATAAGTAAAGTATTTTTAATATCCATAACGAATACTATAAAAATATTGTTACAAATGCCATTTTCAATATGAAAATCGATTAAGAGAGTAAGTAAAGATTAGTTAATATATTGGCTGCTCATTCATGTTACCATTGATGTTGTATGACATCAAAAAGTAAAATTGACAACCCACAGGTAATGAAATGAAGTTCCTTGAAGTGTCGAAGATGACATTGACATTTGATTACACAAATGAAATTCATTGTGACTTGGTGTCTTCGTCGAGCATGTGAATATTTTTATTAGACAAATAATAAGACAAAATGAAACTATCCCAAGTTTTAAACCGACAACATATCGGGTTTATGTTCAAGAAACATTGGTTAATACAAGGCAAACGTGTTCCAATTGAAACCGGCGTAGAAAACTACCTGAAGGAAAAAGGCATACCCGTTGTAGATGCTCTCGAGTTCATTAAGGAGAAGCCAGAAACGACTGAAAAGTAAAATTGTATTTCTTATATAAATAACGATTCATTTACTGCATTAAACTTTTATTTGTAAATATGTCATAACCTCTTCAAAATTAATTCTATTTCAAACTCTGCGTAATTTCAGAATCAAGATTGTTGGCCCATACGAGCAACCTCTACCATTAGATCCAAATCATCCAGATTATAAGGAAAAGCCTTGTTTAACTCTGAGAAACAACAATGTCCTCTTAGAAGGTCTTTCTCAAGCACAGGTACTGACAAAAACGGTGATAGCAGATGGTAAACTGCCAACTAAAATAGAGGAGCTAGCGGAAGTCCCTCCCCCGTCAGCAGTCCATGAAAATGTTAAGAAAGCTATCCTTTCTGCAAATGTATTTGATTGTGAACAGGAAAAGTTACCTAAAATAAAGGATATTAACAGACCAGCATACAATTTTCCCAGAATATTAGGAATTACTGATAGAAGACGCAAGTAGGTGCCCATTTATAATTATTTGTATTTTGCTAAATGTTGCTTTCATATGTCTTAATATTGCTTTGTATATTATATATATTGTATTATGTAGTTTTGATAAATCTGCTTTTAAACTATTTTTATTTCTTCATGACTAGAATTGAATAGTCTTCATGGCATCTCCTAAAGAAATCTTGTATCCAATCTGTTTTGGTAAAAGATAATTGAGTTACACATTGTGGTGATATTAAAGTATAGGGATTATATAATGAAAGATTGATGGATTTCTATTAATGACATATTTTATATTTCATTACAAATATTTTCAGCCAAATTTTAACAAACAAACTGGTGCAGCTAGTAGAGAAATGCAGTGACACAGAGCTCACTCAGAAGAGATATGTATCAAATGATGTTGAAAGTCAAGCTGTATTCACCAAAGAAGATGATTTAATACAGTTCCATGATGTTTCTAACATCCTCGTGACAAACAGCACACCTCTAAAACACGATGTACCAAATGATATACCATTTGTTGAAATACCAGACTTATATCCTGTGAAACACACAGTTACATTACCACCTGAGCATTTTTACAACGGAACTAGCAAATATCGTAAGTTAAACCTAATTTAAATTATTATCCTAATTTAATACATCTTTAAAACAATTTATCAGGATTCTACTTAACTAACCATATGAGAGGAAGAATGTATTTGTAATAATATATAGCTATAGCATTTTTTGAAATCATTATATATGTAACCTTTGCTTTTTGTATTTGGGTATATATGTGTAAGCCTAAGATCCATCAACATGATTTTTTCTTAGCACATTATATATCTTATATAATGCACATGCATTAAAATTTAGTGATGATACTAATTTGCATAATTATATTTGATAAAAAAATACATGAATACATAAATGAATGTCATTTTTTATTATGAAAAGAACATTTTTTTTTTTTTATATCTGTCTTACTTTTTTCTAAAATGGTTGGATTTTAAGCTTAATGTACCATAGTAAATAATTATTATTTATATGTCACAGATAACTGCCTTTATTATATCGCAAATTACACTAATTTTCATACTCATTAGTGTTAACTAAAATTGCATAAAACTCCTTAAATATATGTAAAAAAATCAAACCTAAAAGGATATCTTTAATAAAAAGTGTCTCAGTCAACCCATGCAAATTTATATATTTAAATTATATAAGTAAGCTTACCAATACCATACTTACCAATTTAAATAGTAATTAATTTATAGTTTTCTTATTGTGTTTTATGGATTTACCTTTTACTGTATACAGTAGATATTAAAATATTTTTTTAAATATAGTAATGAAAAAAATATAATATCTCATGCCTTTACGAAAAAATACAGATAATTTTGTCATTGTCTTAGTAATTCAAAACAAAAGTGTGTTATTGTGCAAAATGTTTTATTCATATTTTTCTTCTTTTATCAGATATATATTTGGGTATAAAATATAAATCCAAACATGTGTTTTCAAATTATTATTCATTAAATTTATGAAGTGTCTTAATAAAAATAAAATAAAAATACTCTACTACTCTTAATATGTTTCAGCATTCAAGCCAAGTGTTACTGTGAAACATCCCCACACCACTTGGTTGCATTTCAATCGCACAGAAGTCAGTAATATCTATGAGACACCAGTCACATCATCACAGATTCTAGGAAAATCACTCACTCACGCCTTTACTGTAGCCACTGCATACGCTAAACAATTACATGGGGTAAGAATTTACGGTAATTTATTTTTGTTCAATATTTCTTTTACTGCGGTAAAGTCAAGTATGTATTATATAATCTTTAAGCCTAAATAACAAATTAAAATAAAATTAAAAATAAAGAAAAATAATATATGGAGTTAGCTGTATAGGAATAAAACCCCTTTGAATAAGTATCCAAGTTTAATAGTAATCATTTCTTATTTTTATTTACAGGAGGATGTAAAAGACCTACCGGAACCAATATATGTAAATTGTATTCACACAGATGGACAAAATTACCATTTTGGCGTGTTTCAATTAAATACACTCAATGTTGATGGTAAAGAGGGTACAACAAATGTTTTTTATTGCAAGAATAACGTGAAGTTGTACGACTCGTGTCGCTACTTCAGCGGGAGACCTGTGCTAGAAAACTACAATCCTAATGTATACGGATATATAAATGCTTTTTACAACTCTTAGAATAGTTGTATAATTTATTTGAATTTTGTGTAAGCCTTTATGGTTTATTCCACTTTAGGGTGTCACCACACTTGGCAGACCAATATCTGATCTGTCAAACTGATTAGTGATATAGTCTGAAAAATAATGCACAGATAAGTGTAGTCTGCTAATAACTTTATTTACAATCGGTCAACACAGTTCACGCGAGTGTGGTAACGCCCTAAATTCACTGACTAGCTAGCATAAATGAAGTATCCAATAAAGAGAAATAAAATATTATTTAAATGTATTCATGTGTATATCCCAATATATTTACAAGAACATAAATACATTCATTTTGATTAGAGTACACAATGCACATACCAAAACACTTTGTACATTAAATTAGCAATGTATGAAAGAAATATTTAATAAATAGGTTCAGTTCTCCAGAGTGAATTTCTGTAATCGACGCCTCCTTAACTCCTCCGAGTTAGCATCATCTGTTGCTCTGAAAACAAAACACCATTGGTTAATTATTTTAAGTCAATTTGTATTTAACACATACATTAGCTGTACACTGCGCGCGTTGCTACGCCACCACAAAAAAAAATACACCAGAAACCTTCGTGAGCTCATGAATAACAACTTTGCTAAAGATCATCACATGATCAAATGAATAGTTTACGATTCTATAGAGTACTTTCAGACAAACATTCCTTGTTACAGTGCTACAGACAAACTCCGTGCTTGAAGTGAAAACGTGAGATCTAACTGATCTCATGTTTTTTGATTCGACTTTTATTATCGATATACTTAAACTTTCATCAATAAATGGGACATAATATAGATTTTGTAAAAGACGACAGTAACCAAATGCAAATATGTGGACTGCATACTTGTATATTGTGTAAAACTTATGAAAAAACGAACTAAACCCGCAGTTACCACATGGCAGAACCAGTGTAGTTTAACCAGGGCCACACTTATTTCTAGCGTAAAGCATTTCTTGCGTTTCGGTAGATGTGTGTTTTTTCTTTCATATGAGGCTACCACGCGAGTAGAACGCATCTATTAATGATTTCAGATAGAACCCCTATTCCATATGAAGTTACTTACAGACGTTCTTCGGCGGCAGTGACTAATTAGTTAAAAAAAGAGCTAATCAAGGTGGTAGAACCAGCGTAGTTCGACCGGGGAAATACCACCGCCACACCTATTTCTAACGTGAAGCATTTCTTGCGTTTCGATAGAAGGGTGTGGTTGCCGGCACGCTTTCACATGAGGCGACAATCATAGTCCTAGCGAGTAGCAACGCATCTGTGATTGACTTCAAATGGAACCCATGTTCTGGATGAAGTTAATTACAGATAACAGGCGGCAGTGGCCCTAACCATCAAATACACTTGTTTGCTACTAATCAGTTAAAAAAAAGAGTTACCTAACAGGATCCGTAGTAGCGTTAGTCGTGACAGTATCAGGCTCCAAGCAGTCGTGGAAGGCGTTGGCGGAGGGCGGCAGCGAGCTGGTGGAGGGCTTGCTCACCCCCGACGTGCTGGGCACCACGTCCGGTTCGCTCTTCGGCCGCGCAGGTGATGCCTCTGCGGGGGCTTCCGTTTGACTGTAACATACAATAATATTATTACTATCGTATCGTCAACCCATTATTGTCCCACTGCTGGGCACGGGTCTTCTGGCGGAATGAGAGTTTTAGGCCATAGTCCACCGCGCTGGTCAAGTGCGAATTGGTGGACTTCACATACCTCCGAGAACTTCTTTTTTAAAGAACTCTCAGGTGTGTAGGTTTCCTCACGATGTTTTCCTACACCGAAAAGCAGTGATAATTAATTTCTAATACGCACATAAATCGATGGTGCGCGCATGGATTTGAACTTCGGACCTCCCGATTGAGAGGGTAAGTTTCAACCATTAGGCTATCACTGCTCTACTAATATTATTACTATAAGTAGTACCAACTGCTATACTATAATCCAGTGATAGTCTTTTTTTTGAACTATAATCGTAAAAAAATAACAGTACATACCTCGACTTACGCTACCTCGACTTACGCTACCCCAACTTACGCGGTTTTCAAATCTCCTCAAATTGTCTTTTATTGAGTGCCAGCTGCGTCTCACAATCTCTATATTATGGATAACATATCCTTACTATCCTATTCTATATGTGGAATAGTAAGACTATGTATGACAGCTACATTTTATTTTGTGTAACGTACTTCTTGTATACCGGCTTACACGAATTCGACTTACGCGGTTATCAGTCAGTCCCACTTATCGCGTAAGTTCGGGGTATTACTGTATTGCTTTTATGCTACTACGAACCGCTACAGGTATCATATGTTAGTTTGGGAAACGATATTTTAGATCTTACGGATATTAAATTCAGAGTCTCTAAGCGGGATATCCAGAGCTCGAATCCATTTGATAGATAATCTCTATTCAGTGCTTATCGCTTACGTCGATCGAACATAGTACCAATAAGAAATGATAAATAGAAAGAGGTCGCAGTGACCAGAACCGTTGGTCGTGCATAAGATTACTCTAAAGTTAACGAATATAGGTGTACGTAGTCTTGTCACCAATCTACCATAGATCATTAAGAAGATATTACACTAGTGTTTCCTAACTCGACTACCCTCAGACCGGAAAATAATGCGGCACTATAATAGCGAGCGTCGACCGAGCTTCGGGCTCACTCTACACGTGGCGTTTAGACGTGACAGTACTCTTCGTAAATTAAAATCATTTGTAATAATTTGTTTGTAATTATATTAAGGTTTATTTATGATTTATGTAATGTAATTTTACTCTTTAAAAGTCTAAAATCCCTTCTGATCTTTAATAATGGTATATTACTACTATTTTAGGTATTAGTAACAAAAAAAAGAACCATAGTTGGTTGTAATGTGACGTCACTATGTTCGTCACATGTTATTTTATCACTCTCTTCTCCTCCTCTTTACTGCCTTAACTTGTGTTAAGGAACTTCCACTGCGTCTCTGCTCATTTACATTGTGTTACATATTCTATTTTTGTCTCGTCTCGGGGAATCTTATAACATAAACTCACATTTACTTTACTTACGTTTCTGTTTGAGTGCCGACATCGTTAAAGTATCTGGGCAGGTTGGCGACGACAGTGGAGTATTGCTGCATCATCAGTACCGACGCGTCGAGCATAGCTTGGATGTCGCGAACTAACTGTAAGTACGTTAAATGATTAAATTAATTGTTGTGGTAAGAAGTTTTAATATCATAACATTCATTATACAAGATACGACAACAATTCGTTTATAATAACAAGTATAACATGAAAAGTTAGAATTGCTATTTTTTTCGTGTCATTAGGCACATCTTAACATTTATATAAAAATTAGATTCCATATGTTTTGTCTAAGAAAAATAGGCCAGACATATTTAAAAAAACATTGATCATTTTTCTTAAGGTAAAAGTATCATAATATAGTGTAATAGTTATTGTATTTGTGACATTAATTAGATTTTATTTTAACAGGTTCTCTATTTATAAAACGACCCAACATATAAAACGGGTCCTTAACATACCTGGATTCGGGCCTCGACGTTCCTGCGTTCAGTGCCTTCCATGCGCTGCAGTTCTTCCATGCTGAGGTTGGCCAGCGACGCGGGCCGGGGGGGCGGCGGGGGAGGGGGACCCCACGCAATCACCGCTAAAAACAAGGTAATAGATTCTTAGGGACGATCTCAGTTGTATTTGCAGATGAACTACCGCCACAATATTGAACCTTAATTCCGTTTACTAGCATTCTTATAAATATATGAATGTGCGCCTCCAGAATGTGTTATAGCATTTTTGATACTTTATACGTGTTCCAATTCACTTAATCTAAGCAATAAAATTGGGTTCCAAGGACCAAAGACAAAATTAAATTACACGAACGTTATTACATCTCCAAATGAACTTCATGGTTAGCCAAAATAAAATAATACCGATCCGGTTCATTTTTATAACTATAATAATTATAATACTTCTATGTGTTGCAACTTCCATGAAAAATGCTTTGATTGAAGGAAGATTTTAAAAATAGACTGTATTTTGTTTTAAATGCTTATCTTTACTCAATTTAAGTCAAATAAATCTTTAATTCGCTGCTTGGACTGAATAAAGCCAGATAAAAATAAAACTTTTATTACAATCAATTACAACAACAAAATTCAATTAAAGGGCCAATAACGATGAAACCAAGTTTTTAATAAACAGTTTTATCCAAAAAAAGTCCTAGCTTTTTCGGATTAAACTCTTTTCCTAGCTTAAATTCATGAATTTTGAATTGTGTGGTTACTCATGCAAAGCGGTGAATTTAACTGTATACTACTTACGTTGATATTTTTAGTGAATCCATATCGTTAATTAAAAAGTGTTTTATTTCACTAAAATCGAATATTATTTTTAAGTACATTTTGACTTAATCTTTGTTAATTTATTTAAAAAAATATATTTTGTGTTTCTGAAGAGTAATCTTTTTTTTTAAATACATGTGGTGTTCACTTCTAAACGGATTTGCCACTAAAAAGTCAATTTCCAGAAAGCAGTTAAACACACAAAAACACGTTAAAACAAATATAAGTGATATTTGTTTTAACGTGTAATATTGAGTTGAGTGAACCAATAAGGAAAAAAACGTGCGCGGCACTCGGGGACTGCTATAAACCTATTGCATAAAATTATTATCAACTTATGCCATTATAATTATTTATTTATTTATGCAGTATTTTTTCTTTGATATTAATTTTAGTTGACGACCCGCGTGGCGCAGCGGTTATCATACCGGTCTGACACTCATTGGGTCCCGGGTTCGATTCCCGGCCAGACAGGTAGGTATCTGAATGATGAGTTTAGATTCTGTTTGGTTCTGGGTCTGGGTGTTTGTGTATTCGCCTTTGTATGTGTCCATGGCACCCACGACACAGGAAAAAATCCTACTGTGGGCTATGAGTGTAGAAAACGGTTTAAGCGTTTTTTTTAAAGTTTTTTTCTTTGATACCATATACTTTCTAGCAAACAGCTGCTTAAATATTCATCCGATTTCCGAGCAGCTCATCTCGATCCGTGCGAGCTTTGTACTGTCGTACCTACATACACGTTATACATACTCGTATATACATACACGTTAAGGGAACGCTCGGCCTCGCTACATGGTAGGCGGAGTAGGTGTTAGGTTTTTTCGTTACGGAATTCCTTGATTCAGTCGCCGCGAACCCGCAATTAAATCTATGCAGTAGCTTAAAATAACTCACGCGGCGGCGGCAGCAGGTTGGGGAAGGGCGGCGGCGCGGGCTGCGCGGGCGGCGCGGGCGGCGGCGCGGGCGCGGCGTCCGGCGCCGGCGCGCGCAGCACGTTCAGGCGGCACGTGGGGCACGTCTGCTGCCGCTGGAACCACAGCCGCAGGCACGCCGCGTGGAATATGTGGTTGCAGGGGAGCTTCTTCGCGCCTGTGGACACACAAATTGTTATGGTCTTCCAACTTCGCCTGTTGTATTGTAATGCGATACTTGAGCCTCTTAGAGCGCTTTCACATTAGCGCTGTGGCCACGCTACTTGCGACCTTAGTGAAAGCGCTCTTATAAATGCCTTATTGTAGTATTACGCGTTCCTTTATCGTCGTTTATTTACAGACATTGAACCTGGCAGAAAAAATACTATTTTTTTTTTATTTGACTGAAGTAGCAAACGAGCATGCAGTCCACCTGATGGTAAGTGGTCACTGCCGCTCATGGACATCTGTAATCAACTTCATACAGAACATGGATTCTATCTGAAGTCAATCGCAAATGCGTTGCTACTCCCGATGACTATGATGGTCGCCTCATATAAAAGTGAGCCGGCAATCACACTCTTCCCTCGAAACGCAAGAAATGATTCACGTTGGAAATAAATTATTTGTTATGGTCTTCCAACTTCGTTACCTGTTGTACTATAATTCTACTTGAACCTTGATAAATGCCTTGTTGTAGTATTACGCGCTCCTTTATCCCCGTTTATTTACAGACATTGAACCTGGCAGACAAAATACTATTTTTCTCTACAATGTGTACAGAGATACAATACCTATTACATACATAATTGACGAATTCAAACGCAAAACTCTCTTCCCCTCCCTACGATAATCACCATCTATTGTTTTAATTTTCAAGTTCAAACAAACTTGATTTAAATAAGTAAAAAACACATTGAATACAATGAAAAAAAAAACACCAATAACAGTACGTTTGCACTAAATTTTAATTATAAGCTCTATGTATATTTTTCCATTCAAAATTGATGTGCACAAGCCCACGATGTTTTTTTTTTGTGGTGGCATAACCACGCAGCTAGGGTACAGCTAGTACGATATAAAACGTGATTAAGCATTATAATGACAAAGTACAAAAATGCACGCGCCTACATTCGAGTATTTCACGAAATCAACATTAGTTACTTTCGTGAACTAACTTTACGTAATTTAGGTATCGCAATAAAACTCAGTTGGATAACAGTCGAGTGTTAAATAAAGGTTGTAAAAACAAATTGTACAGGTGTGAAAGTCTAGTGGCCTTGGTACGAACTCGCAATACGCACATCGACATTTAAACATAGCATTTCAAATACGTGTTTGTTCATATATTCATAAACAAGCATACAAACATACATAAATAAGTGTATGAATACAATTTTAATATATCTAATTATTAAGATTTTCTAACTGTCAATAAGAAAGTGTACGGAAATAATATTTGAAGAAACGACTTATTTGAGTGGTATTCCTGGTGCTTAGTATGATGTAATCACTGGCGAATTCAGGGAGGAGGGTGGAACTAAAAGGGTAAGGTTACTATACACCTCCTCATCTTCCCTAAACTGTTAATCATGTATTGAAGTTCATCTGTCATATTTATTTACATAGTATCATTGAACAATGAAGTCTGGGAAAGTTAATTCGCATTGTGGCGTAGTAGGTGTCTACCACGACATGTGTCTGGCACGCTCATTTAATATAATTTATTTAATATATAAATAAACCTTAAAACTATATGTGTCACGGCACATGTTTGGCACGCTATAAGTAGATATAAATTAACTTATTTAATTTAATGCTTTCTAGCCTCACACTAGAATTTTTACTGTCGCGTCGGCTCCATAGAAACGCAAAGACAATACACAAACATCCCAGAAAAATAATCGATTTTAAATATTCAGAAATCTGTCTGGCCAGGTAGCAAACTTGAAACCCTCTTCGAGTTAGAACAGTATTGTGACTATCTAAACTGATTATTCCGGTGTCTATCTGCCTAGCTAGAGTTGAATCCAAAACTCGCTTCACTTTACCGAGATGACGAGTCGCGTGGTCGAGCGGTTACCATACCGGTCTGACGCGCAATGGGTTCCGGGTTCAATTTCCGGCTAGACAGGTATCTGAATGGTGAGTTTAGATTCCTGTTCTGGGTCTGGGTCTTTGTGTATTGATCTTTGTGTTTCCATGGTACCCACGCCTCAGGAGAAAATCCTAGTGTGGGGCTATTTATTTATTTATTTGAACTTTATTAACTATAAAAAAAACAATGGACAAAAGGCGGACTTAATGCTTAATAGCATTTTCTCCCAGTCAACCTTAAGGAAGTGCAGAAAAGAAGTGTAGAAAGCGTGTTATATGGTGACCGTCACGCAGGTCGCCAACTATAAGTACGCAGTTACCGTTATGCATCTCCTCGCGACAGATGATGCACTCGTTGTCGGCGGCGGCGAGCTCCTCGGCCGTCGCGTCCGGGTACAGCGTGTTCATGTTGCGGATCGCGCGCCGCGACAACACCACGTCGTTGTACGCTTTCTTGAAGCTCCTGCGTGAGAGGAATTGTTTTAGATGCTGAGTTATCTTATAACATGTATGTTTACTGGTAATATTTCTAAAGTTGAAAGTTAACATGTACTTATATTTTTATGTTTAGAGGAGGGCTTAAGCAGCTATAGACAGACTTTTAAAGATCATTAAATTTAATAGCAGAGAAAATTTCAACTCAACTAATTCTTTCAGTATCAACTTAGCACTACTATGTTTCGGTTGGAATGCTGTTTGTACTCAAAGTTATTTTATATTGCATTGCTTATAGGACTTAATGAAGGAAACACAAGTATGATGATAGAGTTAAAACAAATTAAGGCATTACCACAACTATTTCTTTAGTATTAGTACTTTGCATTTATAACTAATAAGATATGCCAACTTGTATAATCCATGATTAGATTTTTAGACAGGATAGCAGGGTGAATACTGAATATATAATGATTCATAGTAATTCCCTATCAGGAACATAAGTATGATATTAATTCATTGTTTGACATATTTCTATACAAGATATCAATTTTATTAAACACATAAAGCTAGATGGAAGTTACATGTTTTAAATACAAGGCAATAAATATAGTTATCATACCTCATTGTCTCATACATAGGCCGGAATGCAAATAATGGTAGGGTGAATATGCGGACCATAACCACAACAAATCCAATGTACAGAAGCACTTTGAAGAAGTTGATCACCAGTTCTGTGTACAGTAACACTGCTGCTTTGCTCTCCCACGGTGCCTCCCACTGGGAGTCAACCGCATGTAACACATACTGGAAAAGATAGGTAATATTATCATATCATTTTTAGAAATATATCATTAATACATACAAAAGTGTAGAAAAAAGAATTATACGATGAAACCTATGGAGTTCAAAGGTTAATAAAAGAAAAGTGTCTTTTATGAATTTGAAGTCTAGTAAGTCCCGTCTGGTCGTGATGATTACTATGGTTTAAGATCCTCTCAATCTTATAAGAGCTCTGTATCCAGCAGTAGTAGAGTAATGGTCCATTAATAATTTTATGTAGGGATTGATTCACACTAAGTTTCTGTAGTCCACCATTTGCACTTGGCCAGCGCGGTGGACTATGGCCTATAACTCTTTCATTCCGAGAAAAGACCCGTGCCCAGCAGTGGGACAATAATGGGCTAACGAAGTTTCTGTATATAACATTAAATTCTGACTTAAAAAATATTACACAAGAATGAGTTTTACCCTCTTCCCCCTAAACAAGGGCACGCAGTTATCCTCCCCTCTCCCTTGGGACCCTAACATAATTAATGATTAGCCCCATATAGAGTAACAATAATGCAAAATAACTATACAAACTAACATTAGACATAATCAACCATATTCATGCTGAATGTTGGTTATTTATATTGACACAATACTTTGAGGCAGAATTAACTTTTAATAGAATCATACTAAAATGAAACCTATAAAAGGGATTGTCAGAAGGTAAGATATATTTATAAGTTAAGACAATTGAGATTTAATCAGCTCAAAACTTCTTTTAAACGAAAAATATTTTTTGATAGTACAATAAACAATTATGATTTGATGATAACAAACCCTTGTGTGAGAATATTTTTTTAAAATTTCATAAAAACGAAAATTCATTCCTCACCTTGATCATGATATTCAATAACATGATAATCAGTATGCTGTATTCAAAGCCGAAGACCAACTGCACCGACGGTCCCCTGGCTGCAGTGAATATATATGCATGGTGTATGAAATACAGGTCTGCATTTGACAGCAGTACCATGAGTGTCACAATCCTCACATGGAAAAGCCACCCTATCACTGGACTTCTTTCCATCTGCAGAAAAAGATAAATATTATCAATGGGACCTTTGACACAAATTCTGCTAATATTTATGATTTTAAACTAATATTAAGAATTAATACATCTTATTATGTAACAGGTACTTATAATATGTGATTTTTTTATGTATTTCTGCTGATATTTTGAACCAGTTGGTGGTTTTGTTGTGAACATGATTCATGCAACTGGGTCAAAATATCAGATGAAAGAAATTCAAAAACTGCATATTGTGAGGCCCTGTTACATAAAAAAATATATATTGAAGTTTTTAAGGTGATAAGCCCTTAATAATTAAACTCCAAAAGTGTTACCATTACAACTATTTCTGTCTTATAAAAGCCATATTAATTGATGCTTTCTGGTTTTAAGAGTGTAGTGTAAGATAAATATTATATTGAGGCATTCTAATTTAATTCACAAGGGTAGCAACACACCTCAATCTCAGGCAGGACTAATCTTATCTTAGATTGGTTATAGATATCTATTTGCAGCAGTGACCATTAACCATAAGATGAACTGCATACTCATATACTTTTTTATTATATAAAAAAGTGGTCAAAAGCTTCAATAAATTGTTGAACAACAACTAAAAATGTTACAAGGCTGGTAATGAGAAATGGAGTGTAAAAACTGATTGTTATCAAAGTTACTTCAATGTCATTGCAATTAAAATGTTACAGTTGTAACTGTATCAGCATAATTTAAATTGATAAAAACAAAGAATGTACTAGTCATCCAAAGCATTATCTTGTAAATACTCTTTGTATTATAATGTTTTATTTATCATATTTAACTACACCATTTTATACTATCCAATATGAAAATTTTGAAAATAGTTTAGTTTCCACAAATGTATTTAAAAGTGGTGACAGTCAGCAATAGTTGTTTTTAAACATTGGCACATTGATACAACAAGAATTGAAGAGGAAAATTCTTGAACAACTCGAAAAAACCACATAGTAACTCCTTGTGTTTTGTTGATACTGATATTTTCTTTTATGCTAGGGATTCTCAAGTGGTTGATATAAACCATTGATGGTTGAACCAGACAAATGAAATGTATGTAAATTGGTATTTAGTACCAGTAGAAAAAACCTAGATAGGATTTCAAAGTAATTAGATTATTGGGTTCTAAAGTTTGGTTGTGAAACCTGTCTAAAATAGTTTGGGAATCCCTGGTTTATGATATTAATATAGAGATAACCTTAAATTATGATATGTTTGTCTCTGAACTGGCTAAAAAATTATTTATCATCTGAAGGAGTCCCATCATTTTGGGCACACAATTTGAATATGTAAATATAAATAATATATCAAGGCACTTCTTATAAGCTTTAGTCAGATATTTGCAAGGAGTTACTATACTTACATAGTCCACTCTATCTTCAGCCAGCCAATGGAATGCTTTTAGAAACAATAGTAGTGTAAATAGAGCAATAAACTTAGGATTGAAGTCATCTCGAAACACTGTGAATGCTAAACAGGTTTCTGTTATAGCATACCAAGATCTTTCTATCAAATGCTGAAACGGAAATGCTTTTTTAAATACTAAGAAAAACAGTTACACATCAGAATGAGATAATATTGCAACATAAGTGATAATACTATTTTTATCTTTGCATTATGATAATTACTGTTACCTAATTATTTATCTATATCATTATTTATACATGGTGGGAAAGTACAGGCTTCATTAATGAATAATTACCTCGAACTCCGCCGCGCGCAGCTGTCCAAAGAATATCTTCCTGAGAATTCTGCCAGCTAGTAATACTAAGATAAAAGCTTGTAAATACATAACCTGTAATTTTAACAATCTTATTAGAATTCGATATAAAGTATGATTCAAAATTGTAGATAATATAATTCTATCGTATGTTACACATTATATCGTAATAATGTAGTGTCCTTACGTGTACTACTTGTGAAACTTTTTTGACCATGAAAGTTTGAGTTGGATAAAGTTCTTAATACTAGTAATCTTTATATTTGTGAGATACTTACAGCCATGCTAGGATTTGAATTAGTCAGGTAGACAATCGAGGGATAAAACTGCTTCTTTTGATAGTAGGCATTTCCAATTACCACAGTTGTAAGCGCAAGACTGATTATGGTCGCTACAATAGCCTTCATTTTGAATAATATTTAGTTCGCCGAACACTATTAAACATCAAAACTTATTTAATTAGTATCTTGAGAATTTTCTAGTCACTCCAATACCTTAAAATTGTCAACAAAAACATTTTCAAAACATCGTATCACATCTCCATTGGATTCGATTGAGCAGAAAAATATTTTTTGACGTGTTCAATGTTCATAGGTGACATTTGACCAGATAAAAAAAATATATTCGGATACAACCGCAGAGAGCTGAATGATTATTTCTATTAAATTTCTTAGACTTTAAAAGTGTATAATCTAGCGAAACTGTCTATACGCGAGATAAAGAACGAAATAACAAATTTATGTCGTTAATACCACTTAGGCTTTTATAAAATTTGTAGTTGTATTACTAATTAAAATACTAACTAATAATGTAATGGCAACAATTTAATACTAATATTATCTGAATGACTTATGACATGGCAATAAATAAACTAACGTCAATCAAATCAATCGAGAAATGAAAATGGTGTTCGTCGTACATATTTCTTAGCTCTTCGCTTTGTGAATTATTTTGTTTGTTGAATAGTTTATAGTGAAAATGCATACATATGCTAGTTCGGTTACAATTTATGATATGCACACGTATTTCATATCGACCGCACTCAATTAAACGCATTGTTTATACAAAAACGTATACGTTGCCGCGCAATCTACTTTCATAGGTCAGTTTATTGCTTCTTATTTTAGCGTTTGATACATTTTGCTTATTTTTTTGTATCCACCTAAGTTTATAAGTAACTCTGATACTTCATTAACATTTCAAGTTGCTTGGGGCGGTTTATTTTATATTTGGGTCTCATGATGACGCTTTCATTTAAGTTCGATATTGTTTGAACTTTTTAAGTGTGATTAATATCGAAATACATAATGATAACACGTTATCTTTAATTACAGGTGACTGAGATAGAAATAAACTAAGTTTTAATTAATATAGGCATATTTCTAAACCATGGTAAGTAATCTTTACTATGCATATTTAGATGTGTACTGATTATAATACAAAAGCACATTATTTATATCCTTTTTGTCTTTAATTTCAGCAAGGTGATGATCCACCCTTCTTGCCAGTTGGAACTGATGTCAGTGCTAAGTATAAGGGTGCATTTTGTGAAGCTAAGATAAAGAAAGTTGTTAGGAATATCAAATGTAAAGTAAGTTCTGTTTTACCACTAATAAATATATGCTAAATATGTAGACTTATTATCATAGTCCAAATTACTCTTTTGTTCAGGTCTCCAAATGTCTATTCTTTAATATTTAAGTGTGATAAAACTTATAAATAGTTCAAAAAAGTTAAGTTATCTAATAAGTGACAATGCAAACTCTCATGGAAAGTAGAAAGATTTAGAAGGGATACAAAAAAGTTTTCATATAATTATATATCACATGTAATTTGCAACCTGTTTAATGATTGTGTTATAAATTGACGAAACACTTTTTAAATTTTTAATGATGAACATTTTTAGGTGACTTTAAAAGCTGGAGGCATTACCACAGTGAATGACGATGTCATTAAAGGCACTCTCAGGGTGGGTGCTACAATTGAGGTTAAGCAAGACCCCAAAAAGGATGCAATGGAGGCCGTCATCACTAAGATACAGGACTGCAGCCAGTATACTGTTGGTATGTATAGTAAAGTAAGGGTGTGTAATAAAGAGTCTCTATTTATTAATGAGAACAAGAAAGATTATCTTGTTTGAAGGTTTACCTTGTCTTGCTTATGTTGAGGGAGCTCCCCTAAACCTCCTATGTTCATAATCATGCATGATTTAATATCATACCAATCTACTTTGAAAATAAACTCAAATCAAATCAATTTATTTGTTAATAACCTATGTTAGGTACAGTTGGTATTCAAACATTTTTGTTTAAATGCTTATTCTGCCACTGAGTGGCTTACAAATATACAATAAAATTATTAAAGTTGTAATTTTAATGAATTATAAATAATACTTAGTAATAAATGTCACTTGATATTGTGTCCACAGATTATTAAAACAACACTTAAACCTATACAAAGTTCATAGCATGTGCCTTGTATATGGCCCATTAGTCTAATTACTAATTAATATCTAATTACAACCAAGTGAGACTAATTTGTATTCTTAATTTGCAGCACTTGGGATGCTTCAATTATAGTATACTGCACTATATATAATTTTTTACCCTAACATCCTTTTCCTATTATTTTTAACAATAATATTCAGCATTTCTAACAATGTACACTTGCCCTAAAACACAAGTTACAATATTCTTTATATTCTATTTTCATTTTTTAGTGTTCGATGACGGCGATATTACGACCTTAAGAAGGTCAGCACTTTGTCTGAAGAGTGGGCGACATTTCAACGAGAGTGAGACACTGGATCAACTACCACTGACACATCCGGAACATTTCTCTACACCTGTCATAGCTGGGCGACGGGGCAGAAGAGGGAGAGCTCAGTAAGTAATTTCTCTTTATTAAAGACAATATTTTAATTAAATGGAGCATATTATATATAACTGAATTTAGATACCTTCACTCGATGCCATATAGAAGAATCAAGTGTGTAATTTAATAATTATTAAGTCATGTATAATATTTTATTTAGTTTTACTTACTGACCCAATTCTTATGGAAAGTTAGTCACAGATATTTGCTAGATGTTTGGGTTTTCTATAATTCAGAATCACAATAGCATGTTTCAGAGCCATGCTATGATGCCATATTGCTTCCTGCAAGTGAAATAATATAAAATACACTATTTCATCTGTATCCATGTGTAAAGTCACTAAGACTCAGCTTTCTTGAAGAAAGTACACTAAAATTCTAAGCTTCTAATCTATCTGTTAGTCACAGCTGATTATACATTTTTTTAAACAGTGTTGTATAGAACATGGGTTACCTCTTATGTAAGTCAGCTAACTTCCATTCCTTTCTTCCTAAACACCTTAACAGAGTCTCACATACACTTCTCTGAGTGAATCATATTAGTTCTACCCCCTCTAAAACATAATTAATGTACCTCTCATATATTAATTGAGATATATAGAGGTGGTGGTTTGGTCGAAGCTTGTCAAATTTCACGTAGGGGAGGAAGGTTACGGCGTAATATCACGTAATTAGTTTTCTATAAACAAAGAAGATCCAGACAAATCTCAATACATCTTACCAATGGGTAAGAGAGAGTCAAAAAATCACCAAAACCATCAAGCAATTAATGATCGCTTTTCCCTGTATCCATTCATCTCACCACCTCACCATTGTGTCACCAGATCGGAGGAGAGCGAGGGCGAGGGCAGCACGCGCCGCGTGAAGGCGGACAGCGCGGAGCGCGAGCCGCACGTCGGCCGCGTGGTGCTGGTGGAGGCGGCCAGCGGCGCCGAGCGACGCCGCCCCCACCAGCCCGCCTTCCCCGCGCTCGTCGTAGCGCCCACGGCGCAGATCAAGGTCAAGGAGGACTACCTCGTGCGGTCGTTCAAGGATGGCAGATAGTGAGTTAATTGAAACTAAATATTTAGTTGTAGGACTCATTGTGGGCCTAAGTAATAACACTTGCAGATAAATAGTTATTTGTTATATACATTTTTAGACGAATCAGACCAATTGATGACAGGATGAACATGCCGCAAACAACTTTGCCATCTATCTCTATAAATTACAAAACGATGCATAAGAAACGTAATAAACATATTTTTTTTCATCAATACTATGCTAGTTGACTCGGCGACTTCGTTCCGCCTAAACATCAAAAATCTAAAATTATCAGTAATCCTCCACAATATTATGCATGTACTATACATACAAACCTTCCTTTTGAATCATTCTATCTATTAAATATAGCATAGTTTTAAAGATCTAAGCATACATAGGTACAGACAGCGGGAAGCGACTAATTTATAGTATGTAGTGAAACAAATATTGGTAATAAAATTGAAATATTTAAGCAACAAATAATTCTATATCTCGATTTTTATATGATGATATAAGTAATGATAGTGTGATTATAACACAACAAACATTTGTAATGTAAACTAAGCTTATGTTTAAAGATTATTTCAATAATACATCTCTTTAAATACTTATGTAACAGTCGAATGTACTTAATGTCTCTTTTTTAGCTACACTGTGCCTAAAAAAGAAGCGCGCGAGTTCAGGAAAGGCAGTGCACCTTTGGAGTGGTGCGGAGTGGAAGCCGCGCTGCAGTATCTCAATAATGGTGTTCTACCCCCGCACTGGGACCGCGACACGCTGTTTAACGAACCAAGGAACACTTCTGATGATGTATGTCCATCTTATTTTACTTATATGCACATGTGCTCGAAAGTAATTTGAAAAAATGAATAAATTATGAAAATAATAAAGAAAAAACTGAATTTGTCAAATTTGTAAATAACCCATTCAAAAAGAATGTTTCAAACACCGACACTGGTGATTTGTTGACAATGATATGGTGACTTAGCCCTCTTACGCACTAGCGGTTACCCGCGCGGCTAGCCGCTTTTCTAGTTTAATATGAAACCGCCGCGTTTGAAATTTTGGGGCGGTTTCATATTAAACTGGAAAAGCAGTTAACCGCGCCCGCGGTTAACCGTTAGTGCGTAAGAGGGCTTAATCGTGTTTTTTTTTAATAATTAAATTGCTTATTATTTATTTACACTAACGTTTTTTTTTTATTTATTTTAGAGTTCAGATGACGAGCCGCGGGAGGAAAAGGATCACTTTGTAGCTCAACTTTACAAGTTTATGGACGATCGCGGCACGCCGCTCAATCGGAACCCAACCATTGCGAACAGGGACATCGACTTGTACAGATTGTTTAGAGTAAGTATATATTTAGTAAGCTAAGTTGATGTCTACCCAACAATAGAACTACACACTATAGAAATACACACAAGTGTAGACAGAATTAAATCTGTAAAAAAAACTGTTAAATCTGTGTCTAAAATGTCTACCTGTAATCTAAACTGTAAAATTATTTGATAGAGTATCAATGTCATTTGACTTTACCTCTAAGTTTAATAAGTAATTTTCATTTTTTGATAATACCAAACTTGACGTAATGGTTATAAAACTTAATATTTAATATGTTTAACAGGTTGTCCAGAAACTTGGTGGCTACAATAGAGTAACGAATCAGAACCAATGGAAAACCATAGCAGATAAGATGGGTTTTCATCCTGTTACCACAAGCATCACAAATCTCTGCAAACAAGCATATAAAAAGTAAGTAATTTGTTTTAACTAAACTTTCAATACTAATTATTAATTTGAATATTATTACGTATTTAAACATTAGAATGTAACAGATTGCAGTATTTTATTAGCAGGATTTCTCATAATTCTCTATAACCTTGTCATGGTGTATATCTATGTCAGCATTAATATAAACGTACAATATACGGAAACACAAAATCTACTTTGCGCTAGAAATAAGTATGGCGATGGCACCTCTCGGTCGGACTACTTTGGTCCCACCTGGTAAACTAGATTATATTTGTTATTCTGCAGAGTTTGAACACACATACCACAGTAACGAGTTATGTTAATCCAGGACAGAAATGATTAATTGTTTATATGTATAAATTATTTATTGCGAAAAATTTTAGTGAATACGGCCCGGTAATTATTGAGAAAGAGTCCGACACACACATCACCAACTTAAGCATGAATAATATAAATAAGATATACTCATATATTTCTTAATGTAGTGGTCGTGGTGGTAGAACCAGTGTAGTTCGACCGGGGAAGTACCAGCGCCACACCTGTTTCTAGCGTGAAGTATTTCTTCGTTTTGATGAAAGGGTGTTGTTGCCGGCACACTTTTTTTATGCGGTGACCATCATAGTCCTCGGGAGTAGCGACGCATCTGTGATTGACTTCAGATAGAACCAATGTTCTATATGAAGTTGCTTACAGGTGTCCATGGGCGGCAGTCACCACATACCATCAGGTGGACTGCATGCTTATTTGCTACTTCAGTCATAAAAAAACCTTTATGGCGCGGTGTTAATCACGTGGATTCCCCAGGTTCCTCCACAGCTTCGAGGACTTCTACCGCAAGCTGGGCGTGACGCTGGTGGCGCACCCGCGCGGCGCGCGCACGCCGCCCGCCGGCCGCTCGCTGATCCGCGACCGCGACCGCCAGCCGCCCGGCCCGCCCGCCACGCCGCCCGCCGGCTCGCCCGCGCCTACCTCCGCTAACCAGGTTCCAAACCACTGATCGATTGTTATAAAAAAAATTACTGAATAAGCGCAAGCTACTGCTTGATTTTATAATAAACACCGGCCAAGTGACAGTCGGACTCGCGTACGAATTGTTCCGTGTGACATATAAAATGGCAGGAAAATCACTTTTGTTGTGTTTTTACATGTTTTGATTGAGAATAATAACACAAATGTTGTATAGAAGGCGAGGATCCTAACCGTTATTTTATTGTTTTTGGTATTTTTTTTTTTGTTATAGTGGCAAAAGAAATAAATCATCATCAAAAAGAATCAATCATCAGAGAACAAAAGAATCAATCATCAAAAAATACACGATATATATTACGAGAAGCCATTTCCCCCGAAATGTAACGCATGTCGATCCTTACACATCTCTAATTTATCTCTAACTAATGTATCTCTAATTTGAGAGTATTTATATAATTTTTTTTCATAGTGAAAAAAAAACCATCTAACTAAACTAACAGTGACATAAATATATGTTCCCATTATGCCGTGAATTACGGCAGAATTGCTGACTCACGTCTATGTAATTGTGTACGTTTATAAAATAACATCTATATCTGCAAGTTAATACCAAGCATTTATGCGTCAATTATTTATTAATTACATTGTAATTTCAATATTAATGTGCAAATGCATTTATAATTTTAGCGAGGCAAAGACAAAGACTCCGACAAAAGCGAAACAGATAAAAGCGAGAAGAGTGAGAAGGAGGAGAAAATAGAGAAACCAGAAAAACAGAAGGAGAAAGAGAAACCTCGTGCAAGCGACGAGGAAGATAGCGCAGACAATCAACCGCTCATCACTGCTGCGCCTAAACTGTAAGTCAATCTCATTATTTTATTTTACTAAAAATTTTATTAACAGGGTATTACTACAGCTTTATACTTTTTAATTTTTTTTTCTTAATTTTTATAAACTAGGAAAATTTTCATCGAAAAAGTAACAGTGGAAATTATTTGTTTAGTCTAATAAGGCAAGGTAGAGGATGTAGCTTTAATTGCCATGTAAAAAACTTTAAGAGGAAATGTTATAAAACAAAGCAAACAAACCAAAAAGACAAACCCGCGATGTCTTACTAGATCCTCTCAGTTGAGGTCGTGTTCAGATCCGGTAGTAGAGTGTAAAAAAATGTTCAACTGACAATTTGTGAGTGTCCCCCTTGGCCTACACAAAATTAAGACATTTCATTTCCCAGCACAATACTGAAGGCGATTTATCTCTTTTGTATCATCTATATTGAACACTAAAGGAAGATAACTTAAAAATCTTGTTTACTGTAACATTTTTTAACCATTTTGTAGATTGGAAAAGGAAAAAGAGAAAGAAAAAGAGAAGGAAAAGGAGAAAGAAAGGGAAAAAGAGAAAGAGAAGGAAAAGGAAAAAGAGAAGGAAAGGGAAAAGGAGAAAGAGAAGGAAAAAGAAAAGGAGAAGGAAAAGGAGAAAGAAAAAGAAAAGGATAAAAATAAGGAAAAAGATAAAGATAAGGAGAAAGACAAGGATAAAGAGAAAGAAAAGGAAAAGGATAAAACTGCAACCGCTACCGCTGAGGAGAAGAACGTTAAACCTCGTTCGCAATCCAAAACTCGTAGCGTCATCACCCCGGCCAAAACTGACGCGCATGATAAGAGGACACCCAAGAGGAGACCGCCGTCGGCCAAATGTAAGTTGTATTTTGTTAAAGAAAGTTTTGAATTTGTTGTTAAAATACAAGCGATAAAACGCTGACTTCTTTTACTTAAGCCCCTTCTGACGTATAAATGTAGTTTTTTTAATGTTTTTTATAAGATAAGATTCAATTAGCAAACACGTATGCAGTCCATTTTTGCTAGCCACGAAAATACCGTTTATTTCATCAATATAATACTGCTGGGCAATGATCTTCTCTCAATCACAATAAGAGAGTTTTAGACCAGTCTACCACGCTGGCTAAGTGCGAATTGGTAGACACAGCCTATATGTATCGTTTATTTAATAATAATGTAGAAATTCACGAAAAAAGTATATTCAAGCTGCCAACCATAAACATACTTACTTACTAATATTATAAAGGCGAAAGTTTGTGAGTGTGTATGTTTGTTACTTCTTCATGTCTAAACGGTTGCAGCGATTTTCATAAAATTTAGTAGGGAGTTAGGTGACACTCTGGATTAACATATAGGTTACTTTTTACCGTGGGAAAATATATTATTTCCACGGCACAACCGATACATTGATTTTTTTACCACGGGCGAAGCTGCGGGGTTCAGCGAGTATAGAATACTTGTAATTTCCAAGTAATAAAATGTTCAAACGATTACCTGTTATTTGCAGTGAGCGAAAATCCAAGCATGAGTGCATCTCGGGCTTCACGACGTCCCCACGTGTCTACCGACAGCGACAGCTCCGGCAGAGCATCCAGGTAGTATAGCTTCGTTATTTTAATACTTGACGGGTACATAAATAAAATATATAAATAGGCAGAATTCTTTTTGCCGATATTTCGACCCAGTTGCATGGATCGAAACTCAGTTTGGCCGTGACCACGATCCATGTAACTGGGTCAAAATATCGGCATAGTAAGTATTAAAATGTTTAGTTAAATATTAAAATGTATCAATTCCACGATAATACTAGTCAAAAATCATATACAGCTTCGTTAAGTCTACAACTTTGCGTGTGTTACACGTGAGAATATTATATTTTTCCATATTCTCATAATGCCAATTTTTATAGCAACACCCTAGCATATATTATACTTTACATGTTATACGATTTATAATGTTTATATACTATATAATGATTTATAAATATGTCTTACATACATATTTTTTGAAAAAGAAATGACGTGGAAACAGCAATATTTTTTAATGAATTTCCTAAACAAATATATTGACTGAAAACTAGCCTTATGAATTGTGCCTCATTTTTTTATTTGATTGAAGTAGCAAACGAGCATACAGTCCACTTGATGGTAAGTGGTCACTGCCGCCCATGAACATGCGTGAGCAACTTCAAATAGAACATAGGTTCTATCTGAAGTCAATCACAGATGGGTTGCTACTCCTGAGGACTAAGATGGTCGCCTCATATAAAAGTGTACGGCAACCACACCCTTCCATCGAAACGCAAGAAATGCTTCACGCTAGAAATAGGCGTGGCGGTGGAACTTCCCCGGTCGATCTACACTGGTTCTGCCACCTGCAAAATCATCAAGTTAATCCTACTTAGTAACATATATATATGTACTTATTTCATCGTAATATTATTTGTGTGTAATTAGATGCGGTCCGACGAAAAAAATGCAGAGTCGACGTAGTCAAAGCGCGAATTCAGCCAGCAGCGGCAATACCATAGCTTCTAACAGTAGCAAGAGACCTAGGAAGAGAAAGAACACGGAGTAAGAATCTATTTTTATTATGTTAAATTATACAAAATTAAGCGAGATGCATGAGATTTAAAAAATGTTTGTACAAAAATATTTTGAAGTATTACAACGGGATTTATATGTAGACATTTTAGTGGCGAAGGTTTATGAGGAAAGTGGCCACTACCCCTTTTTACCGCTATACGAAATTGTAATTTGGTACTAAACTAATCAACCAACATGACGTCCAATCGAAGTGTAATACTAATTTTAGTCAAAATAAGTAGAGCAGTGATAGCCTAATGGTTGAAACTTGCCCTCTCAATCGGGAAGTCCGAGGTTCAAAACCAGGCACGCGCCACCGATCTGTGCGCGTATTCAAAAATAATTATCACTGCGTTTCGATGTAGCTAAACATCGTGAAGAAACCTACACACCCGAGAGTTATTAAAAACAAAAAGTTCTCAGAGGTGTTTAAAGTCCACCAATTCGCAATTGGCCAGCACGGTGGACTATGGCCTAAAACTCTCGTACTGAGAGAAGACCCGTGCCCTGCAGTGGGACAATAATTTGTTGTGCCCAGTCAAAGTAAAATTCATGTAAACCATGCAGCCAGATACTAACATAATCTATTTAAATTATTTGTATACTTTTACATCCCTATTATTTTCAGACCATCAACAAATGAACCTACAAGATCTGGAGGATTGAATGTTAAGGCCCAAGTCGGCGATAAACTTAAAGTGTATTATGGACCAACACAATCTGAGTCAAAGGTATATAACTCTATTGCTGAATTATTGAAAAACATTTTTCCACTGTGTACCTACATTATGTTACTTATTTATCTTATGTTAATTTCTGTTCTTCATTATCCCCCTTTCTAACTTTACACACAGTTCCCACTTTTTCGTTCCCGTTTACTTTACCAATTCCCTGCATAGGTAGACCGTCTATTGCATACTACTGATCTACTATATAGGTATTGTTATGTTTGTATATATTTATAGTGTGCAATAAAGAGTTTTCTATTCTATTCAATTGGAGCCCCATTTATATCTCCGAATGTGGTAGATGCATTCCGTTGGAGATCAAATAGGTTTTTTCAGTGCGATGTATACTAACGTACGCATATCTATCATAACTATGGCGTAATGGCCGTACTTATAAAATATCATATAGAAAAATGTATATTTTGTCTACCACGGCACTAAATGTCTATAGATGTAAACAATAATAAAAATAACTATGATATCATTACAGGTAACATATGAAGCGAAAGTGATCGAGATATCGTCTGAAGGGATGCTGCGAGTCCATTATACTGGATGGAATACGCGTTACGACGAGTGGATCAAACCGCAGCGGATTGCGCTCAATGTGACGCAACATGAGGCTCATAACAAGAAAGTATGTACAACGTTTAATTGACGTTCGTATTATAGGACTGTATGTAATAATGTTTTTAACTTTTACAGAATACAGGCATCAGCAGACGTGTGAGAAGCAAACGCACGGAAGGTATGATTGTGTTTTGTCAGTAAAATACATTTAGCAGATATATTGATTTCTAATAACCTATAAATTCTGCTTCCAGAATCTTCGGCTCGATCGGATTCGGATAGTGATTCGAGCAGTTATGAAGAAGTTAAGAGGTCATTAAAAAAGAATGACGATAAATCATTGAAAAGTATGTAAAATCTATGTCTCAATAAGTTGTTTGCAATTGTCTAGTCCGGTCATAAAAATATTTGTTTATTTCAGCTCCGAGATCAAAAGACGCTAAATCTAGTGATAGCAGCAGCTCAAGCAAACCACGAAAGAGACCAGGTAGGACCGTTTCAACGCCAACAAACACATCACCGGCTAAAAAGCCCCGCCCTAACGCCGGTGGACTTCAACATCCAGGTCGAGAATACGATCTCAATGAAATAAGATCAGAGTTAAAAGGCCTGCAATGTGTGAAGCTGGAACCAGACGAACATGGCAAACAAGAAAACCCACCACCAGATCCTACGACAATGCCAGGCCAATCTAAAACACCCCCCTCTGACCCTACCCCACAAAGTCAACTCGAGAAACAAGCAGAAGATGTCTATGAATTTAAGGAACCTGAACCATTTGAACTAGAGCTCCACGATGAGAAGAAAAAGCGAACGCACCGCATATTTGATGATATTTCTCCAAGCAAATATACATCTACTCTATCAAAGACGTTAAGTGAAGAAATATCAGAAGATACTTTACGACCACGTACACTATCGCTGAGATCCCCATCTCTATCGCCTTTCAGAGACTTTGGCACATCGCGTGATGCTCCTGGAAGAATGAGCCCAGAAGACGATTCAAAAGATGGTCTATTCTCCTTGGACGATGACTCGCTACCCGGCGAGGGTAGTTCGGGACCTATTTTTGAAGGCTTCACACCTGCTAAAAATCAAGAAACATACTCGAAGAAAAGTAAAGTTACTAAACTGAGACAACTCATTGATGACTCACCGGATAGTCCGGCCGATGACGAACAGTCCTCTGACGATGAAGCAGGCGAACTAGTGAAAGAAGATGACAGCGATCCGAGTCCTGCAGACCCGAAAGCTGAAACTGCGAAATCTCCAGAACCCCTTAAGGAGGAACCCAAAGAACCTGAACCTAAGAAAGAAATAAAAGAAAGCGTTATATCCGTAAAGGATATACCCGTACCCCCATTAAAAGACATTCCTATACCCCCAACCACCCCACCTCCACCAAAATTACAACTGCCTAGCACATCAATAATTGTGCCTGTTCCGAAAGAACCTGAAATGAAAGTGGAAGAAAAGATAATAAAAGAGGAACCATTTAAACCTTTACCAATTCCGCTTCCTCCAAATGATCCGCCGAAAGATCCGCCTAAAATTAGAATTGAAAAATTAGATCCAGAGCCGGTGATTTCAAAATTAGAACCACCATCGAGTCCTCTTATTGACACCGAAGAAGATAAATCTGAACCTGATAGTCCCGCCAGGATAGATGTGTTGCCCGAACCACCTCCCGGCTTCCTTTTGCAATCCGAAGGTCCCAAGATAGCTGAAAAATTACTACAAGCTATCAACAGTGCTAAGCGATTATCCATGTCACCTCCACCCGCCGAAGATCGTGCCGATTCCCCCACTAAAGACACACTGAAACCTGTCGATGATAAGTCATTGACCTTAGGTAAATTCTCTCCTGAACTAAAAGTACCCGAAAAGTTATCTCCGGAAGCAAAGCCAATTGCTGCAAAGATAGATTTATTGAAACCTTTGACCAAAATTGATCCGATTAAACGGTTAAGTCCAGCTGATATAGTGGACTCAATATTTGGCGAGCCTTCGAATTTATTGGATCTTAAGCCTGATGCGACCGATATTAAGAAGGTAAAGACAAAAGAACCTACACCTGAATTGGCCCCGAGGTTACAGAGTCCGCTTAATATACTTGAGAGACGTAAGAGTGTTGTGACTGACTTGTCGTTGTGCGGCGCCGGCAAGAACAATAAAGTGTTAAGTGATACAATACAGAAGCTGTCGAGTCAAATTAATCAGTCTGTGACGGCTGCCAATATACCGTTGCCGCCATTCCCGTCAGAAGATAGAAGCGAATCCAGTGACTCTGATGATTCCGATAGAAGGTATGTAATTTTAAATAAACACAGTAATTACACGTTGTTGTAAATTATTATATGGGATATGTGACCAAATTTTGCAGGTGGTAGAACCCATGTAGTTAGACCGGGGAAGTACCACCGCTACACCTATTTCTGGCGTGTAGCAAGTTTTTGGGTTTCGATGGAAAGGTGTGGTTGCCCGCACACTTTTTATATGAGGCGACCATCATAGTCCTTAGGAGTAGTAACGCATCTGTGATTGACTTCAGATAGAACCCATGTTTTATTTGAAGTTGCTTACAATTGTCCATGGGCGGCAGGACCACTTACCACCAGATGGACTGCATGCTCATTTGCTACTTCAAAGCATGGTACTCATAATAATCTTTATTGTCACACGATTAACAAACTAGATATTACTATCACCTTAATTCAAGTAAATCATAGTTATTATCAATTTTAATATATAATGAGTACTCGCATTCTTTGTGTTTTTTTTTTAATTTCTTTTATTGCAAATATTTCCATCCTGCAGTTGCTTACATATTAACCCTATACACTTGACCGCCGTTGTTAAGGCGCACAGCCGATTTAAATCCTCAATGCCGCTCGTGATGACACTTTAAATCGGCTGCTGCGGGATCCGAGTGATTTGTGATTTTGGCCAAAATGGTCTCCAGTTGCTTCATGCAAAGTCGATTAATTCCGCGTCAAAATTAGTCTACAATCAAGTAGTACCACCGCCACACCTATTTCTAGCGTAAAACAGTTCTTGCGTTTCGTTGGAAGGGTCTGGCTGCCGGCACACTTCTATGGGTGCGTTCCATTAGACGTTCACAAAGCGCACGCTCACGACCGCATTTTTTCCCGTTCCATTAGCTTGTCAGCTTTACGGACGTATTCTCTACAGGAACGTGAAGTCATGAGTTACGTTTTCGCCGCGACCACAACGACCGCGGTCGTCTTGTAAAACGACGTTTGGGGCTTTATGAGCGTCATCTGGAACGCGCTCTATATAAGGCGACCATCCTAGACCTCGGGAGTAGTAACACATCTGTGATTGGCTTTAGATAGAACCCATGTTCTAAATAAAGTGGTTTACAGATGTCCACGGGACGCAGTGACCACTTGCCATCATTGGACTGCATGCTCGTTTGCTACTTCAATTAGATATAAAAAAGGTTTATAATCATGGTTGCATGCTATCACATTGTTAGCAGAACAAATTTTATTTGTAACATCTGATATTATGTACCTGTTCTGTGCAAATAAACTATTACTATATCGGTTTCAGGTTAATAATCGACAAGTTATCGGTGGAGGAGTGGGCCAGCAGCGGGGGCAGCTCGGAGGCGGCGCGCCTGCACGCGGGCAAGTCGCCGGGCGAGTGGAGCGCCGGCGAGTCGCTGCTCATGCTGGAGGACGCCTGCAAGAACGAGCGCAAGCACAGTGAGTGTCGCACGCTTAGCTGGGACGCTTCACGCACAGTTGGTGTTATGTCGAATCTCTCTAACGCCGTGTAAAGCTTTTGCCAAACGCTGGATTTCTTTTTTGTATACTTAATATGCTAAGTAAAAAACATTCATGTCGTGTTAATTGTAATAATGTAGTAGTCATGACTGAGGTATGACATCTTAAAGATAAGCAGTGCTATTCTATTTTTTTTTAATATTCTGCAGTTCATCTCTTTAGGTAACTTGACAGTAACTGTAATAACACCAATGTACCTGTCCCCCTATTTTATAATACCCTAATAATTATAATATATATACTACAATACCCTAATAATTTAATTTATATCTCAGGAATAACTATGGCCTTGATATCAATCACAGACAAGTATGCTCATATAGTGTCATACTATATGTATTATCATTTAATTTATCATACACTAGCTGAACCTCGCAGCTTCGCCCGCTTTAATAAATTCGATGTATCGATTGTCCCGTGGGAATAAGTTATTTTCCCACAGTAAATCCATTCCTATATGTTAATCCAGAGTATCAGCTAACTCCCTACTAAATTTTATGAAAATCGCTCCAGCCGTTTACACGTAAAGAAGTAACAAACATACACACTCACAAACTTTCGTCATATAATTTAAGTATGAAGTATAATTACCAAATATGTTAATAGCATAAATCAAAAACTCGCATTCTAGGCGCGAGCGTGGTAGTAGCCGGCGGTATCCGACCGAGCACAATACCGATCCCAAGCGTCACCGCCAACACAAGCACCATGGGCCCCAGCGCCATGGCGTTACCCAGCGCGGCTGCCGCGGAGGAGGACAGCAACATATCGATGTTGCTCTGCGAGGAGACCATCCCGGGGTCGCCGGCGCCGGACGCGGAGCCCGCGCCGCCGCGACAGAGGCTACATCTGCCGTTCGCGTGCGCGCCGCCACATCATCATTCTAAAGGTAATATAAGTACGATCTACTCAATTTATAAACTTGCCAAATGTACTCACGGTACAGTTCACTATCACAAGTTCACAAGATCCATGCGTAATATTAGTATGATCATAAGTAAGTACGATCTACTCAAATTATGAACTTGCCAAAGGTACTGTCCAATACGAGATCCATGCGATTCAGTACAATAACTTTGTCGCATGCGGCCATTGTAGAAAAGACCGAAATTTATTGATACTGCTTTGTCAGTGACTATCCAGGGGTCTCCGGTGCCAAGGCCGTGCCTCGGAAACAGAAATCGCATCTGCCGTTTATTCGTGCACCACCATCCTGTATGAATCGGGTTACAAATGTGCGACATGGGCGACACTGATCATTTGTCAGGAGGTGGACTATACTCGTACATATATTCCAGGGAGGGCCAACTTGATTAGAGCTTTTTTGCCTTGCCGCGATCGACTAATAGCTAATAGCCGCGAACGATCGATGGGTCGGATATATTTGTTTGCTTTATGAATTTTATTTAAAAAGCAATATGTCCGTTTCCATTTAAATTTTAAAACAACCTTTAGTCTATATTACAAATGTGAAAAAAAATGTTAACGTAATGTATAAATGTAAAGGATAAAACCAGTCAGTGTTTAGTTGGTGGTAGGATATCGTACAAGACATTTATGACGATAATGATAACAGGTGAGGAGCGTCGCAACTCGAGCGGTGCGCGCGAGGGCGGCGCGCGGGAGGCGGGCGGCGCGGCGGCGGCGGGCGCGGCGCGGCGCTCGCCCGACGACTGGCCGCGCCGCGCGCCGCTCGACAACACGCCGCCCACCACGCCCGACAGCAGCCTCGACCTCTCGCCGCACAGGTATGTTATATGTAGCCCCCATGCTGGACGCCAGCCTTGACGTTAATTGTACCGGTATATGACTAACAACGAGAGGTATAGTATAGTGTTGACAGTTACTACTCGAGGGGCGTGCGAGGGCGGAGCGATGTATCGCTTACATGCGTCCAATTATGTATATAATCACAACCAGAGCATTTGTAATTGTAACGATACGTTTTCCTATGCACAATTTTATTGAAAGTATACTGTCGACTTTATTTAGTAAAAAAATCTATTAATTTTTATGAAAACGTATAGGATTATTTTTTGTTAATAAGTAAAAAGTATTTAACTCTTATTATAGGGAACGACGTATCTCAGAGCGAGATAGTCCATCGGAAAGGAAAGAAGACGAAGACGACAGTCGAGCACAAGATGCTTTATCAATGGACATTGATAAACCTCATGGTATATTATTTATTTACATATGTCAATTATTATCATTTATTCGGAAGTGCATATTATATTATTATATTAGTGTAAGTAGATGTTGGAATTTAATAATACCAATATTTTTCATTAACATGAAACTAGTTAAAAATATAGTCGATAATGACGAAAATATTATTCGCTATAACGGCATACGAGTCTATAATGCTAATAATTTTCGTTATTTTCATTATCGACCTGGATGCCCATTTAGCGTTAATGTTTCAAGTGGGCCGGGATGGTCAAATGGCACAAGAGAAATAGCAAAAGAATCTCAAAAGATTTACGGTGCTGATTTAGATAAAAATAAAAATTGCATCCCTGTTTTTAAAAAGGCGTCTCTTTTATTTCGCATATCGTCGCTTAAGGTCTAAAACCGCGGATCTCAAAATAAGCAACTTCTCAGGAGAGGAAATATACTGTCTCAAATAGTTATTTCTAATTCTACAACTAGCAAATATTATATTGCGTTTTAAATATTAATATACCCATGTCAAATAATATTTTTATGAAAATATAACATGTTCCTATATTATTTTGAGATACCATTATTTCATTAACTCAAAATGGGCATTTTTTGAGTTACGCGGTGTTAGAACTTAAGCGACGATATGTATGTCATATGAAAAATTCGAATATACGTGAGATAATTCTTGAGTATTCCTAAGTATTAATAAATTTCAAACACTGCGTTTTCCCAGTGAGCGGTCGTTCCCGCAAGGCGTCGGAGAGCTCGGCGGCGGGGCGCGGGCGGGCGCGGCGCGCGCGGCGCGACACCGCCGAGCGCGAGTTCGCGCACGCGCACCGAGACGCTCACCAGCCGCCGCTCAAGTACAACTTCTATGTGGAGCTCGGTGAGGCGAACTTTGTCTTTACGTTTGTGATTATGGTGTGCTTTTGCGCACCTCATTGAGCGTTTGGATATAATTTACTCTTAAAACGCCGCTCAATGTGTTGATTTTGCTGGATGAAATGGTTTATATCTTAACTTAGGCATTGCTTTTTTTTTATTGGAAAACAAAATATATTAAATATGGTCGACGGATTTTTAATAGAAATAATTATGTTTATATAATATTATATAACAAAATAGCAGTCAAAAATGTACCCACGACTGTACTTTTAATACGAATAAATTGAAAAAAAGAAAAAAATACTAATTGAGTTTTAAAATTTCCCTATAATAAATATATGTTTATAATTCAATTCCACAGATCCATCATGGGACTGTCCGACGCGCATCAACGTGCTAACGTCACGCTTGGCGGATCTGCGGAAAGCGTACCACTCGGTGAAGGCGGAGCTCGCGGCAATCGACCGCCGGCGTAAGAAGCTGCGACGCAAGGAGAGAGAAGGTAACATATCTCGCAATATTATGGACATGTACTAAAACTTCTCACATTATACCAGTCTATTTGTGATTTATATTATGTATATACATAGTTTCTGGAGTAATTTAAAGTAGATCATATTCGAAGCCTCAACTGCAAAACATATTTGATTTTATTATGTGCTATTCTATAGCGAGCAGTTATAGCCTAATGGTTGAAACTTGCCCTCTCAATCGGGAAGTCCGAGGTTCAAACCCAGGCACGCACCACTGATTTATGTGCGTATTAGAAATTAATTATCACTGCTTTTCGGTGAAGGAAAACATCGTGAGGAAACCTACACACCCGAGAGTTCTTTAAAAAAAAAAGTTCTCGGAGGTGTGTGAAGTCCACCAATTCGCACTAGGCCAGCGCGGTGGACTATGACCAAAAACTCTCTCATTCTGAGACGGGTCTTCTACCCGTGCCCAGCAGTGGGACAATAATGGGTTGACGACGATGTGCTATTCTTGTCCGTATGACTAAAATAAGATGGAAAGCATGACAACATGCTGATTCAGATGAACTTTAACAAGTTGTGAAAGAAAAGTACAAAAGCTAAAAAATTACAACTATTAAAGTAAAAATACAGTTTGCGAGTCCTGACACATTTAACATATTTAATTAGGGTATCTAAGACCACATTTGATATACGGTGCAGATCTTGCATTTATAGGGCCACCTCTTACAAATGCAAAATGAACACGCAAGAGTTCGCTCATTTTAACGAGGAAGGGGTCAGCTGGTCCCTCCTAGCTGAATAATGTCGAATCTTGTTGATAAAACTAACCATCTATAAGAAAAAAAAATTATAGTCAGAAAAATGTTTTTGAGTAAGTTAATTGATATAATTCAATTCAATTTTTAGCCGTGAAAGCAGCGAAGGCGGCGTGCTCCTGATAGCGGGCCGCGGCGGAGCGGCGGAGGCGGCCCCGCGCTGCCCACTCGCGGCTGGACTGTGTTTATTCGTTATAGAATAGACAGCGTTCATTATCATTCTAGATAACCCTGCGGTTACAGTGTAGAATGTCAATTGTTGAATGTTTTGCTTCAGAGTTATTTAAATGAGCAAGAAAAGAAGACCCCTCTTTATATTACGTTACGTAATTTTGATATACATAAACACAAAACAAATATTTTTACTAACATCACTTGGTTGTAAGCGCTACTATTGAAATGCTGGCATATTTCGTGTTAAGTGCACACCGATTTTATTATTTTATAAGAGCTTGTCATCCGGCGAATAATCGCAACCGATTGTATAGATTTATCAAGTGTTTCTACTTTATTTATATTGTGTAAAATAAAATTATATCTCGTTCCAAAATATAGTGTCATGTTAGAAGATTTTATACCCCGTGGCTTTTTATGTATAATTACTGTTAAGATTTTTTGCAATGAGTCTTAAAGTTACATTTTGTTTATAAATGCAATATGACACATGATTACCAATTTTTATTGGAGGAATAAAGGTTTTTAATTTGACTTTATTTTTTGTGTCATCCTATCATAACATCCAAAAACTGTACCAATCGATGTTAAGCTTTAATATAATTTCTAGTATAATACAATTTGGGGTAGGTACAACCCATTATTGTCCCACTGCAGGGCACGGGTCTTCCTCAGGGTCAGAATGAGAGAGTTATATGCCATAGTCCACCGCGCTGGCCAAGTGCGAATACCAATTCGCACTTGGCACCACTGTATGTCCACCAGGACATACAGTGGTGGTTATTACAGTTTAACTGCTATTAAAGTTATTTTAATAGTATAGTGTGCCTTTGTAGAAGGTAATTTATATACCTAAAAAAGATTGAGCAAGCGAGACCTAAAATGAAATTTACCTCACCGTTTGAGTGCAGAGCATACACATATACGTTTTGTATGATCTCCTAGCTTTTGTATATTTAGTTAAGAATTAATTAAAATTTATGTTTTATTAGTTAAAATTAAAGTTAATTCTATCCATGGATGGATGGATGGAATTCACTTAAGACTTATTAAAACAATGAAAAGTGCATGCGACCTAACTACACATGTCGGAAATGATACTTCTTTGGCAGAGTAATTTTAAAACTCATATTTCTACTAATTTAACCTTTAGAAATGAGAGACTTCAACAGGGATGCAGAATTTCTTTGAAGTCCTCATCTCCTCTATAGTGATATTGTACCTAGTACAATGCGATATGTATTTTGAATTCTATTCTATTTTGTATTACCCTCTAACATGTGAAAGACAGAATGTATCTCGAGCGTTATGAAAAAAATATCGACTATATTTTTGTCACACTTGCACTAGAGTAAGTACTCTATTTGCGTCCCGCTCACACTTAGCTGAACATGGTTAGTTAGAGAGACACAAGGTCTTCGAAAAATTCGTTCACCTTCTTCATAGTTATGTTGACCTAATAATACATTTGCAAAGGATATTTATGATGGTTTTAATTATAGGATTGAATATGATAATGTAAGTTAATAAACAAAGTGCGAGTGGGTAACCAAATATACCGGAATTAGTATTTGTCTTTTTAATATACATTTAAGTATATATTTTTTTATCTTATTGTAGTAGCAAATGAAAATGCAATCCACTGCTGCCCATGGACATCTGTATGCAATTTCATAAAAAATAGGGTCTATCTGATGTCAATCACAGATATACTTCTACTCCCGAGGACTAAGATGGTCGCCTCCAATAAAAGTATTCCGGCAACCATACCCATCCAACGAAACGTAAAAAATGCTTCACAGTAGAAATAGATGTGACGGTGGAATCTCCCCGATCGAAATACACTAGTTCTACCAACTGGAAAAATCATATACCACGGCCACCACAACTTAACGGCGCTTCCATAAACCATAGAGTAGATAGAACGCGATGATAGAGTTTTCCGTACTGACGCAACTTCGGACGGTGGAGAGTGTGATTTTGTGTGTAATTCTTGGTAACTTCGTGCGGATTACTTTTTATTCTCCTCGCCCGATCTGCCTACCTACGGCTGCCTACGTTAAATCGTAAATACGCCGACAAATAATGATAAGGCCCTGTGCCTTTAAATTTAATACTACCGTCAAGCGTATGAAATAGAGACAAATTATGTATATTAATTGAAAAGCAACCGTCTGATCGCACTTAGGGTGCGTTCCAGAAGGCGCTCACAATGATCCACATGAGAACCGCGGTCGTTGTGGTCGTAGCGAAAATGTCACTTATGGCGTCATGACTTACGCTCACGACGACCCATCTAATAAAGTGGGTCGAGGTGATCGTTCCACTATAGATTACGTCAGTAGCGCTCAAGCTAGTGGAACGGGGAAAACTGCGGTCGTGAGCGGGAACTTTGTGAACGTCTAATGGAACGTACTCTTCGTAGTACAAGTTGAAAGAGATGCAGGATAACTTTGAACTCTTATCTCTTCCATAGTTATACTGTGCCCTAGTATTTGCGCCCCCCATATCCATGTCGCGTTGCATCCAGTTTTAAATTTACCATCATGGACGCAAAAAAAGGTTCACATCAAAAATAAGGTTCGACATGCAAATAAAAACAAAAAACATTTTTAGCATTAATCGTTTATTTCCCTACATATATAAACCGGCAAATACATTTATCCGACGCGAATAAAAAAAGTATCTTAGACATTAAAACTCCATACATCAATGAGGAGAATTATCAAATATTTTCAATTTATACACATAGTATATAGTATTCTAACGTATTTCTCTAACAGGGGCTGTATTTTCCGACACTATCTTAAGCTCGCGACGTTAGTGGTATGTATGAAGTCCAGCTAACAGACTTGCCTACCTCCAATTCGCGGCACGGTGGGTCCCGATTTGGGTAACTTAATCCATATTTTGGTTGAAAATAATGATTGTACTTGACAAGCAATCCAATCAATCAGTAATGTACAAGACACGGTACGGAAATTACAACCCATAAGTATGTAATTTTCTTCTTAGGTCGATAAAATTGTGAACAATCCATACAAAATTTTAGTGTTTCACGGTTTAACCTAGATAAAATAATCAAAAATTTAAAACTTGGCATTAATTCAATAATACTAACACGAAATTTGATTATTTATAGTAAACATGTGCATCTTCTTTATTGATTTATCTTTTATGTCTAAAATGAAACATGCAAAGGTTTTGGGCATAAAACTGGCCTGGTATCTTTCATGTGTTTTTGGGAATAATTAAAAATCTAAAAAAAAAACGCCTGTAAATTCAAATCCAACATTAAAAAATTGGCAAAGTAGTCAAATGAAATGGTAAGAGATATTTATATATGTTACTGGTTGCGCTTACTTACATGTCTGCGTCACAGATAAAAACTAAATGAGAATGGTACTGAGTAATATTAATCTCCAGGATTCTCCAAAAAGCGTCACGAGAGATAAGACAGATTAACAGATGCACTGGCAGATCCAGATTTTTCTGTAGTAACGTGAGCGGAGGGATCGTAATGTGGCATATAACGAAAAATAATCTAATGTTTATACCTTTCTCTACAAGGTGACGGATGGATTTAATTATGAACTAAGTTAAATAGATTGTGAGGGAGCTTGAACCCCTTAGCCCCTCCCCCACTTCTTTCCCCAGGCGCGATAACAGTCCCGTATATCTAGAGATTAGTGGGTAGAAAGGGAGTGAATCTAATAGTGTCGCGAATCGTCCTGTCAGTAATAGTTAGGGTACGGAGTCCAGGGTCCGGGGTGGTGTTGGTAGGGCCCCGGGGGTTGTTGGTAGCCCCACGGCGGCTGGTAGGGCTGCGCGTACGACTGGTCGTAGGACTGCGCGGCCGCTGACGTCTGGTAGTACGCGTTGCTCGACGGAGCTGCGCTGTTGTTGCTCGGTGTTGTGCTCGGCTCCTTCTTCTTAACCGCATCCGTAGTTGAGCCGCTGAATAGAAACCGGATATTTACATTCGCATTTGGGAAAGACTATTTTACGATTACACTGGATTTTTATATATTTTCAGATATTGACCATGTTGAAAATTGCCCTGCATGTTGTTAGCTACTTCTATTTAATAAAAAGAAAAGGTAACAAAGCGTAAGTCTTTTAAATAGTGTTTCCTCAGGGACGTTCCGGTTGTGTGGATATTATTATGTAAGTCATTGTTCGTACTCGAGGGTGTACAGTGTGTGTGTTTCTATATCGCACCTTCGGCGAGACAAGGGCATAAAACGCAACAAATACGAAATTGACTTAAAAAAAGTGTTTTAAAACATCCTACAGTCTGGTAGAACAAAGTAAACCATTCAGTTCCATTTCATTTCAAAAGAAGTTGATAGTGCTGTGGTCCAATTCGTCAGTTTTTTTTTGTCAGTATTGGTGCAACAACATCGTAAAATACTTGTAGTGAAAATTTGTAAAACATGCACTCGTGCCCTTGTCCTGCCGAGAGTGCGATATGTGTGCGTACATTCCTATATCACTGTGTGAGTTCATGTTGCGCGCGGAAGTTCCCACAAGTCCTATGTGTGCGTGCACACACGTGACTCACCAGGTGGCCGGCGGCTGTTCGTGCTTGTCCTTGCGCGCCCGCTTGCGCAGGTGCTTGGCGAGCGCGCGCGCGTGGTGCGCGGCGCGGCGCGCGGCGGCGGCGGGCCCCAGCTCCTCGGCCAGCTCGCGCCGGCGCCACGCCAGCGACGCGCACACGTCCAGCTCGGCGCCCTCCTGCTGCTCGTACGACTGGACCAACTCTGCGATAACATAACAACGCTTATAAACTATCGGGTAAAACCCATTATTTTCTCATTGCTGGGCACTGGTCTTCTCTCAACGAGAGAGTTTTAGGCCATAGTCCACCGCGCTGGCCAAGTGCTAATTGGTGGACTTCACACACCTCTGAAAACTTTGTTTTTTTTAAAGAACTCTCGGGTGTATAGGTTTACTCACGATATTTTCCTTCACCGAAAAGCAGTGATAAATAATTTCTAATACGCACATAAACCAGTGGTGTGTGCCTGGGTTTGAACCTCGGACCTCCCGATTGAGAGGGCAAGTTTCAACCATTAGGCTATCACTGCTCTGTTATAACAAACTATAAACTAATAATAAACTATACTTTTTACTAATTACTGTTGACCATATACATCTGTTCACACCAAACAGGTTCTATCTGATTTTTTAAACACATCCACACATTTATATTAAGTAACAGCAAATATCTGTATAAGTCTGATTATAACCGATAGCTGATATATTGCCAAATCTCGAGACTTGCTGATTTTGCTCTAAGGACAAATTTATATACATTATTTCGAATTGTTCCTGTTGACAACCTAACAAGTATCAAATTTAATAGAACAGTTTCTGTTAACTATTTTTTTCTTTTGAAGCATATTATTTATATATTTAACGTATATCATACACTATGAATCATATGTTACAGTAAAAATACACAATCAAAAGTTTACTATTTCATACCTTCCAAGACTTCGAATGGTGTATCGGGCGTATGCAAGGCCAAGTCGAGCCTCTGCATATGAAGCCTCGCATTGAGAGGATCCTTTGTGATAGCTTCATCAAGGACCTTCCTCGCAGCTGCGGGGTCCCGTCGCACGTGGAACAGGAACCGCGCGTACTTGATGGCGAGCGCGGAGCCTATCGCCTTGTTCTTGGCGCACGAGATGTAACCCTCGTACAGTTGACAGCACTTGTCGTAGTCGCCGCGGCGACGTTCTAAGTTCACTCGCCTGCAATTCCACGTAAGTTAAGTCATAAGGCTAAACCTCTTTTAAATGTAATTAATAGGTACACATTTTTAAACAGAATACCTTATCATTTCAGAATTTGCAATCGTAACCGTGTAAGGGCAAATGCAGCACCATTTTATCAGTGGTAGATAATGACTTTAAGCCAGCAAAACTCTTTTAATTCTATTAAGAGACCCGCAAACATGTTGGTTTATACCGACACAATTAACAATAGCCATATAGACCAACTCCATGTTCCGGTGCTTCTCGCCGAGCGAATACAGGCATATAAATAAACTATATGGGTGTATTCTTATTATTAGGCATCTATAATATTGTATCTTAAGAAATGCATCTTCAATTGTGTTGGACGTTTCTAGTCAACCCATTACTGTCCTTCTACTGGGCATGGGTCTTCACCCAGAATGAACGAGTTTCACGTCACCTGTACTGTATCTGCACGAGGTTCGGGCAGCTCTTCTCGATGCGGTCGAGGATGTCCGCGGCGCGTGCGGGCTGGCCGTGCGCCTCCTCGAAGTGCGCCCAGTACAGGTGCAGCTCCGGCTTGTCCAGGTGGTGCACGGTGCACGCGCGCTCCAGCACCTCCCGCTCCAGGGACACCAGCTCGGGGGAACACGCTGAACGCTCCTCCAGGAACTTTATCAGCTGTTGCCAATTACACATTATGTGAAATATCACACGTTCACAATAACGTATCACTACATAGTACAAAACCAAGTCGCTTCTCGCAGTCTGTCCCTATGTATGCTTAGATCTTTAAAACTGTGCTACGGATTTTAATGCAGTTTTTTAAATAGATAAAGTGATTCAAGAGGAAGGTTTTTATGTATAATACATGCATAATATAATGGAAGAACACTGATCATTTTAGATTTTTGACTTTTAGGCGGCACAAGGTTCGCCGGCACTAGGATTTTCTCCTGTGCCATGGGTGCCATGAATACACACAAAGACGAATACACAAACACCCAGACCCAGATCAAGATCCTAAATTCATCATTCAGATAACTGTCTGGCCGGGAGTCGCACTCGGAACCCACTGAGTGGGTGGGCACTCCGGCACCGCGGGCATCAACACACAATTTGTATAAGATCATCAGTATACAATTAATTAATACTAATCAAAATATTTACTTTTAGCATTCATGTGCCGAAACAGAACCTAAGTCTTATAAAATCTCAAGTAAGTTTCAGAGCTAATATAAAGAATAAGATTATTATTATTAAAATTAGAATATTATGTTATATAATAACATTTAATTACCCGCATCCAAAATTCTTCATACAGGGCACAAGCAATAAGACACCTCTCATGCAGTACGAGAGCTCTTTTAAAGGAACCATGCTGCTTTTCCCACTCCAGATACGCCTTCCAGTTCTTTAGCTGACATCGCTCTAAGGGCTTTACATGGAAGTATGGCCGTTTGATCTAAAAGGACAAAATATAAAAATATGAGAAAGTTCCAAAAGATTTTTTTTTTATATTTATACCTAACGATAAGGCAGATGGGCCACCTGATGGAAAATGGTTACCGTCGCCTATGGAGATTTTGCAACACCAGAGGAGTCGCCAATGCATCGCCGGCTTTGAAGGAGAGCTCTTTTTCCACCTTTCTTGAAGAGCCCCATGTCATAGCGCTCCGGGAATACCTCAGGAGTAAGCTCATTCCACATCTTGCACGTTCGTGGCAGGAAAGACCGTGCAAACCGAACCGTGGAGGACCGCCACGGGTCCAGTTGATGCGGATGGAACTTCATCTTTCGGCGAATGGTGCGATGGAGGAAGGGTGACGTAGGAAGAGTGATGATTATGAAATAAATTTTAAAAATTGTTTTGGGCCTGTTTAGTTTTCAGCAATTGTATATTGTAAATATAGCATAGGTTTTTTAAACTGTAGGAAAATTAATTATTTATTATTGTATTTAAAAATAAATGCAACTTTACGTGTTATAGATCACTAAAACTTACACATAGATTTCAATACTTCGCAGTACATACTGATAAAGATTACTTACACCTTCCTCAAACGTCCACCTAGCTGCCACCTCCTCCCCCGTAGTCTTGTGAACCTTCCTGCGAGCAGCGATCACGCGCTCTTTGATCGCTTGCGCTTCTTCTTCAGACGCCTGAGAAAATGGAACGTTGTAAATAATTTTATAATGAAATGTCAAAAAAAAAGTAAACAAATACTATACTTAATGTGACATGGCAGCATTTCTCGTATCATAGTTTTTACAATTTTCATTCTCCGTGTTCCCAAGCACTAATAAGTTTTATACAGTTCAATGAACTTAATATTGTTCATAGTTGCAAATAAAAATTTATAATATTGTCATTTTTATAAGAACTCGGATCGCACTGAAAACGTTTCAAACTGATTTGTACGATACTCGTATGAGATTGAATTATTTGATTATTTCTTGCCTGTAGGTAAACATTTTGATACGATTATGTTATGGCGATTATTGCTTGTGTCAGTAGCATATGCTTTTTCGAAGGGAAACGTCCGAGAAACTGTCTCCATGTAAATGGCCCATAACTGTCTTCTCAGTTGAGATCGTGTTCCGATCCGGTGGTAGTGTAAAAAAATATATAAATGTAACTGACAATTTGTAAGCGCCACCGAAGGCCTATGCAAAATAAAGACATTTAATTTCATATCTGTGTACGTACGACGTGGTCGAGCGGCTCGTCCTCGCCGGGCGGCAGGTCGAGCGCGGGCGCGGCGCCGCCCGCCTCGCGCACCTCGCCGCGCAGCCGCACCAGCTCCGCGCGCGCCACCACGCCCGCCACCGGCTCCGACATCACGTGCTCCTGGAAACTGCACGGACACCGCTCGTTATACTGCACACATACATCGCTCCCACCACACGCATACCGAAACCAATGTAACGCTCCTATGCAACTGGACTAATACGCCGCTCTTACACATGGACCAATACACTACGCATCCAGAGTAGCGTATTGATCCAGGAATAATATACCGCTCGTACAACTGCATCTGTACACCACTCTAAAACTGAAACTTTACACCTATCATACAACTTGAACAATATGCCCCTCATACAACTAGACCTAAATACCGCTCATATAACTAGACAATTACACTGTTTATACAAAACAACTGTTACAACCAGACCTGTACATCACTTAACACCTGAACCTATACACCGCTCATTCATACTTGTATACGCCAATTATACGTTGAGATACGTCGAGAGATTATACGTCAAGAACTTTCAATAATTTCACAAATAATTAAAGTTATTTAATAATAAATCTTCTTCAACATTACCACTAATAATAATATACTACTAACTTATCGAAATGCGAAGTGTAGCCCAACGTTGGTGTGGCCAATAACCGGTCATAAATATTTGTGACATTCAGAGCCGAACCATTCTCGGCTTCCCATTTGATGTACGATTCCCACAAGCGATCCGAACGGAACTCTAATCCACACGCCTCTGCAAAAATCAAAAAAATATTTATCAACGGTCACTTCTTAATTAATTTTTTATTCATGTCTCACTGGATTAGCAAACGAGCATGCATAGTAAATGGTCCCTGCCGCCCATGGACATCTGTAATCTACTCCACACAGAACATGGGTTCTAACTGAAGTAGATCACAGATGCGTTGCTACTCCCGAGGACCATGCTGGTTGCCTCATGTGGAAGTGTGCCGGCAACCACACCCTTTCATAGAAACGCAAGAAATGCTTCACGCTAGAAATAGGTGTGGCGGTAGTACTTCCCCGGTCGAACTACACTGGTTCTACCAACTTTAATTAGAATTAAATGCCGTTAGAATTATAGGTTGGATATAAAAGTTTTACCATGTGTCTTACCTATTGCCCTTTCATATTGCGATCGTAGAAAGGCGTGATCCTCCGTGCGTGTGGCCTTAATGTGATTGAGATAATGTATCCAAAGATCTACTGAGAGTGGGATAGCCTTTAGGCCTCTTTCCAAAACCTGAAACATCCGCAACCGTATTAACCGCGAACACTGAGAGCGTTGCCGCGAACGCGACAACACCGTGAAGCAAGGGAATATTGAATAGCATCATCAAATGTGTCATATAATTTTGTACGGAGAAAGCGAGAGGTTACTGGTGTTGGCGTAACATTGGCCACTGGTTCCCGTAACGTCCCGCCTCCTCCGCCGTATATAAAATGCTTGCTGGGCATATTACACCTGTTAACACCCGCGGCCCGAAGTCGCAGTCTCCGCCGCACCTCGACTCTTCCCTGCTAATGCCAATACATGGCTTTAACGGACACCTGTTTTGCTCTCCATGCTAACATGGTTTAGTTAATATTATAACCTTAATTAAGTAAGTTCAATTCAAAATAAGCTCGAACTTAAATATGTATACATGAAATTATTACAATACATCATGCTTGTACAAGTTATAAAATAAAATTGCACTAAAATATCAATAATACACCACAAGTAATGAAGCACTAAAACAAAAACTAATCGATGGTAAAACAACACTCCGATGCGAACTGACGACTTTGCCTTATGAACATCGTGGCCCTCGTTGCACTGTTGGGAAAAAAAAGTAATTGCAAAATACCAGTTAAGACTATAACAATTCAAAATCCAAGTGTTATCTCACATTGTAATGTATTAATCCTCATCGTATTTTATTTATCGTCAACTCACCAGAATTAAATATAGATATATGTGAATTTTTATCGAGAATGGACTCACCTCGAGGCACTTCTTTTTACTTCCTTTACGTTTCTCGTAGTCAGCGTACTTGCGCCAGTAGCCGTAGCAGTACGGGTAGTGGGACAGAAACGCATCGTAAGCTTCCCTAGCCGCCTCGACGTCGCTCTGTACACGAATAAACGAAACAATCCACTATTATTTCAACTCAAAGTGGATGCGCATCTTCATTGTTAGATAATGTGTTATCAGTTGGCCCTTGCCAATCAACATCAAGTTCAGTTCCCAAACGTTTCATAAAACATTTGAGATTAGCGTGATTTTTCATCATAAAGAGTTTAATATATATTTAGAGTAGTTGAGAGTCATAGAATCTTGTAACACTTCTCTTTCTCTTTACAAGAACATACGGAAATTACTTATTTATTTCAAGGAAGATACGAAAAGCACATCGACAAAAAAATGCAAAAAAATACGAAAAGCGCATCGACAAAAAATTGCAAAGAAAATACGAAAAGCGCATCGATAAAAAACATCGACAACGTCGTGATTGACAGCCTAGGCCGTAATATTTTTTGAACACCATTAAAATCAGTGTTTTTTGTCATATGATGTAGCTCCTATAATTCTACGATAAACAATCGAACTAACATCTGTTTCATTATAAGAATCACAAACTACACTAACATTACTTAACAAATATTTTCGGGTGTTTTATTTGTTAATTTCCTACAGAAAAAAAAAACATCAATATGGGAAAGTAATGTCTTACAAAACCTACACACACAGATGAGCCAGAATAAGTTTAGTTATTAATATTTTTAATATAAACGATAATGGCTCTGGTGAACAATTTACTTTTTGTCAACTACATTTCTATTATATTCTTTCAATATATAGAGAAATAATATGTAATATGTATAATTTTACATATTCGATTCAGATTAGACATTGCCTAGAGCTTTTGTATATAAAATTTCTTAGAAATTCATCTCTTACCTCTTGGTCCACATACTGCAGCAGGTAGGTCCATCCTGTGAAGTCTGTGGGGTCATCATTCACAACCTTCCAGTACTTGTCCAACTCTGGAAGTATCTTCTTCTTTGGCTTCTCATCTATGGAAGATCTCTTTTCCGCTGGTATAGGCTTACATTCTCCATTCTAAAATAATGTCGTAACTATTAATAAAAGCGGGAAATACGGAAAAAATATAATTTTACGTTATTTCGGCCGGTCATAAAATATGTGTTTGTCAAATTTCAGCAAAATCTGACCAGTATGTTCCATGAAAGAGTCTTAAAGACATCCATCCTCACATGTAAAATTTAAATTTACAATATTTATAACAAATAAGATTTTTTCTCGTAAGCCATTAATTGTGATAGTAATTATGATTATTTATTACAAACAGAATACAAAAAATTATATCACATCCTACCTTTGCAACTGCCTGTTTTTTATTGCTAGATTCACTCTCAGATGTTGGTGATCCCGGATCATAGCCATCCCTGGCCTCATCCGGCTTTCGTTTTCGAGATTCCTTGGGCTCCTTCTTAGCTGAAGGCAATTCATCTTCGGACACGACCTAAAAACCAACGCAAAAAAAATACAATTTAGGATTTATGTTTAACAATTGGTCAACTCCTACAGCTTTTGACCACTATGAAACTGCATACATGAGTTCTGAGGTATTGTTTTCTGTTTCAATTGTATTTGGCTTATCTCAACAAAAAAGTATTGAAGGTAGTAAAATACATTTGTTCCTGGATTCATAAGGGAAGACATCGCATATAAGTTGCACTTATATGCGATGTTCTCAAACACTTCAGGGACAGCAACTCACATGTGGTGAATTGCAGCTAAGAATTTTATCTGGAATTAGTTACAGAAGTCTGTGGGCAGCAGTGGCCACTTATCTTCAGATAGGCTACATTTTCTACTTCACTTGTACATTATAAAATAAGTTCATGTTGACCTAAATAGTTATATTTGAAAAGTGACCATAATAAAAATATTATAACAATCATAACCTCAGTGTCAGCCGGCAGCTCCGCAGGCTTTGGCCCTGGAAGCTCATCATCAGACACGTTTTCAGCATCCTTCACACTAGGTTTTTGAACAGCTGGCAGTTCATCTTCAGAGACAACTTCAGTTTCCTCTGCACCACCCATCTAAAAATATTATGTTGTTTAAGATGGATACATTAATGTAAAAAAATTTGAATTTCACAAACTACTTGTTAAAGTTCTCAAAGGTGCTTTACGCTTTAAACTCTTCTAAATCCGAGAGATCATACAAACAGGGCTATAACTAAGATATTAGTTTGCTTATTTCTGTCCCAAAGATAATCTACTGCATTCATTTTATTACAAAAGTATGTACATAGTTCAGTTGCTGCTATTATGCAGTGGCGTAGCGCAGACCAATTTAAACGTGTGCGAACTCCTATCAGCGAGGCCTCTTTTCTATGGTGCCCAAGATCTATCCCGTAAATCTATCTTCACAAACTTGCTTTGACGCAATATATCTACTCAAGATAGTGAAAAAGTTTGAAAAAGGTCTTATTCTTTAAAAAATAAATAGAAAGAAAATACCCAAAAAGCGACGAAAGGTATTTCCATTGGATGGTGCCCTTAAAAATGCCTCCTCCTCCTCCTCCAAAGAGGCCTCGCGAGGCCTTTAATCGCGAGGCCGTGGGCGACGGCCCACTGCACTAGTCTTGTGTACCTCATGTCCTCATACTAGAGGCACTATAAATGTCCATACAAAAGAATGAACTGTCACACCACCTCAAACTAGGGTTGCCAACCATACTTTTTAATAACGTATCTTACTTTATTTTTGGTAATTATACTTTATACTTTTGCATACCAATAAAGTATGTGAAAATACTTTATTTTCAACTTTTACTGTGAATGCGCAAAATTATGAATAAGTTGGGTACCTACTATTTAACGGCACTAAACTAAAGCACTAAAGATTATGAAAACGATTTTTAATTACTGAACGAAATGTTAGATGTCATGTCGGATGTGTGTGAATGTGACAGTGACAGATGTGACGTACATATATGTGTATATCGACGTTGTTGAAAAATTTGAAAATTTTACGTTGTTTTCTTCGATGTTGTTTTTGTTTGTTTAATTCACTATTATTAAAGAAAACAATTGCTTAAAATGACGAGTGATTCTGAGAATGAAACACCAGTGACTCCTAAAAAAGCTAAAATTACCAAAGTCTTACAAAAGTATAAACCTGAATGGGAAAAATCATACGACTGGCTAACAAGTGATCGTCAAAATAAAAATAACGCAAGATGTAATATCTGCGGCGTGAATTTTACAATCGGTTCAGCTGGCATTGGATAGGTATGTTTTGTTAATAAGTATGTCATATTTCTTCTTCTTTCGTATACAGTTATTTACATTTTTAACCTACCTAAACTAATTCATTAGTTTTTTTTATACATCAAAAAGTTATTACCTATAAAAATTTACCTATATCAAACTAAACTCAACTATTCACTTGTAAACAAATGAGTGGCCAGTTTGTTAGGTGGTGGTTTGGTTTGGTTGGTTATTTAATTACTTAATTGTTTTGCATATTTGAAATTTAGGTTGCATTAACAATTTTGCTTTATTTATTTTCAATCCAAAGTGTATGAATAATTAATAAATTTTCTTGCTTACAATTTTAAGCATGGGTATGGGAAGCTATTTTATTTAATTGGGTATTTATTTTTAAATATTAAAAGATAATATTTTTCATTCTAATTGTCTGAATTAAAATAAAATGTTTATATTCTCCTATAATTTACTTAAGTGTGTTTGGATAAAATTATTTTTTTCTGATATTATTCTAAATTTTTTCCACTATATTATTCAATTGAAGCATAATTATTATTCATTATTTATGATTCAGTATTATTTTTGAAATAGTGATGGTTTAGTATGATTGGTGGTAGTTTCTGTTTTCTTTCTTTCTATAGATAAAGCAACATCAAAAAACTCAAAAGCACATGATGAAAGCTGAAATGAAGAAAACATCTGGTGCATTACAAAATTTCCTTACACCAAATACTAATTGTCCAGGATCTAGTGATGATAATAATATTACAGCAGCGGAATTAGCATTAACTTTTCACACTGTGAAACATAATTTATCTTATAATAGTATGGACTGCATGAATAAATTAAGCAAAACTTTATATGTTGATTCCAAAGTAGCCAATAAAATACGCTTGGCAAGAACTAAAATGGAAGCTTTAGTAACAGAAGTATTAGGTCCATATTCTGTGGAAAATGTCATAAATGATTTAAATGATAATGTGTTTTTCTGTCTCCAAACAGATGCATCAAATAAAAAGAATATTAAATTATTTCCACTTGTAGTGCAATATTTTTCAATAAATAAAGGGATCCAAAATAAACTGTTAGATTTTTACGAAAATTCAAATGAATCTGCGGATGGCATGTTAGAAGCCATTAAGAAGTCTATGGATTCTTACAACCTGTCATTCAATCAAGTATCAGGACTCAGTGCAGACAATTGCAATGCCAATTTTGGCATACATCATTCATTGTTCACAAATATTAAAAAAGAAGTGCCACATCTAATAAAAGGCAATTGTCATGCACACATTGTCCATAATACTGTGAAACATGCTATGGACTACTTGATTTGTGACATAGAAAATATTGTTTTAAAAATATATAGTCATTTTTCTGTATCTGCTTGTAGAAGAGATGAATTAAAAAAATTCGTTTCTATGGTTGATGGCGAATTTCACGAAATTAAACGTCATATTGGCACTCGCTGGTTATCTTTACTTCCAGCCATTGACACCCTTTTGCTTAATTGGGAACCAATATGTAATTATTTTATAAGTTTAAGTGATGATTGTCCAAGCATTATACAAGAATTATTAAAGCTAAGAGATCAACAAGGGGAAGTTGTTGAAATTTATCTACACTTTACAAGCCACATGCTGAATATTTTTAATAAAATAATAAAATGTTTGGAAGGAAATGAGGTAACTATATTGGATGTTTATAATATTATGGGTAATTTAAGAAACGAATTAGAACAAAGAAAAACTGATAAGTATTTTGGTTATGAAACAAAAAAGAGATTACAAAAAATTGAAAAGTCAACACCCGAAACATTCAATACAGTTATCAGTAATTTTTTACTTTTTATTGATATGAGCTTAAATTATTTGACAAAATGGTTTGATTTTAGTGAAGATAATTGGCTTTCAATACTTCCTAACATGTCTTTGAAAAATGAGATTAAATTTGAACATTTTGAAATGGTAATTATAAAGGCCAAATTACAAGACAGATTAAATATTAAAATAGACGATTTATATTCTGAGACAATCACACTTAAAGAAATTCAAAGAAAAATTACTAATAATGATAAAGAATTTTCAGAGAAAAGTACAGTTGACAAATGGCAATATATTCTTAAAAATGATTCTGATAGCTTACCAAATATAAAAAAAATTATTTCTTATTTACTCTCTGTTCCCGCCACTTCAGCTTTCACTGAAAGAGTTTTTTCAGTAATGAATCTCAAGTGGCGAGAAGAGAGAAATAGAGCGTCAATAAATTTGATCAAAAACGAATTGTTTATTTATTTAAATTTAAATGATGATTGTCAAACAAGCTTTGAAACATTTAAAAATAACAAAAGATTGTTAACAAGTGCTAAAAGCACACAAAAATACGTTTTTAAGACAAATAAAACATAAAACTTGAAAAATACTTTTTTTTTCTTCCAAATACTTTATTTTTTTCCTCTTCAAACGATTATATACGTTTTTATTTGCAAAAAAAGTTGGCAACCCTACCTCAAACGCATTTTATGTACCACTTCAAACACGTTGTGGCGTTGAGCTTGTGAGTAGTTTAAACTGAAGTTGTCGCTCATCATTCCCTCGAGGAAAAGTATTTTGCAAGAAAGAGTAAATGAATGAACAATGTGGTTCGCAACTAAAGTATTTTAATGAATACAAATACAAATCATAGTACTGATTTGTATTTGTATTTATTAAAATATCTATTCTTTTTAATTTCATCATTTTACGTAATTTTATGTTACCTACTAAGTTTCAAAACACTTCAAACTCAAGTCTCAGGTCGTTTAACTTGATTTGCAATACATGTGTACGGCTTCATTTGAGGACCTCAATTGAGGTGGTACATTATCCTATCCATCACTACACTGCACCTAGCTATGCCACTTCTATTATGATTGCATATAATCAACACTTACCTTAAGGGTTTCTTGCTTCACTTTGATGTTAATTGTGGATTGGACTTCCTTGAAGTCATCTTGGTCCATGAGTTCTTGTTTAACAGGTTCTTTCTTGATACTCTTATTAATCTGTGAAGGAAGGTGCATTAAATTTTTTTGCTAAACATGCAGAACCTCGTATACATTCAAATTAAGATCAGTAAACATAGTTACAATTATTTATTAACAATTCGCTGCAAAAAAATGCTACAATACCTCTTAGCGTCCATTCGTATTTCTCCTTCATAGGCCGAAAGGGGATAAGATATTAAGATTTAGTTACATACTGTAGTATTATTTTATGCGCAAAAATTCTCAACTGTAGCTGTAAGCCTTAAAATACTAATCAAAATAAAAGCCGCCATATTAACCATCTTATTACACTATTTAGCAGTTATGTGAGAAATAATTACATCTATATTCAAAATGCAACATTCTAACAAAAACTTATATACCGGAATAGTTTCCTCAATTTTAGATGAAGATTGGTCTTCTGCAGGAGAGTCCTCATCAATTGGTTCTTTTTTAAGCTGCAACAAAACATAGTATATATTTTAATAGATCTTAATTTGTTCATACAATTTATAGAATTATTACACTATGTAAAAGCACATTAGTGTTAACCAAAAAAAATGTAAAGAAGTATTGTATAACACCAGCTACCTTTTTTAAAATATTGCTTGTGTCTATTTGTCCTTCATCCTTAGTATCACCTTTCTTCTGTTCATCTGTCTCTTTCTCTTTCCTACTCTCTTCTACTGTTTGTTTATCTTCATTAATCTCCACTACTTTTCTGCTTTCTTTACGATCTTCATCTAGTTTACCTTCTTTTTGTGGAGATTCATCTTGCATCTCCTTTTCCTTTTCTGTTGGTTTGTCTTCTTTATTTTCTTCATCTGTTTGCTTTCCTTCTTTGCTTTCCTCGTCAGTTACATTATCTTTATTTGATGAAGATACTTCAGTTTTAGATTTTGTCTCGACCTATAAATAATGTACCCATTTATTATTATATAATTTCTATCAGTTAACACTTAACAAATGACTAGTTATGCATAAATAGTTACCTCTTCTGATAATTCAGGATTGGAATTTCCTTTTGTTGTGGACTCAAAATCCTTAGAATCATCCATTGTGTCAGACACCTCTGGGTTCACATCCTGTAGTATAAGGTTTTTTTTTTATTTATTTTTTTATTCTTGTTTTTTACTGCAATCTGTCTCTTATGGACATTCAGCACTATGTTAAATATTTATATATTAAAATCATTTGTGATCCAAGTCCACTGACTTGGCTACTTCGGTAAAGTAGTCAGGAATCGATTCATGCATGGCTATATTCATGAAGTAATCACAATTATTTACTACAACAAATACAAGTTATAGCAGATTGTCTAATAAATCTAAATAAAGAAGTCCCAGTCGCTACCCCATTAAAAGTGTCTATGTAAACATATCACTTATAACAGAATATATAATATGTATCTGATAATATCAATTTTACATATTTTTTTATACTAAAACAGTAAAACCTGACGATAAGGTAGACGGGATGGAAAGTAGTCACCGTCACCTACAGACATTTGCATTATCTGAGGAGTCGCCAGTGCATCACCAGCTTTAAGTTTGAGATTAGTTAAAGCAATGAATAGATCAATCCGAGCCCATGCATCTTCTCTTGTTAAAAAAATGCTTATTTTGATTGTAAGAGTCCTTTCTACTCCTCGAATAGTCTTTTTCTAACCCATTTTGAGGTTTATTAACGAATAATCAACTAATTAAAAAATTCGACAATCACTCATTAAACTAACATTATAACGAGATAGCATTAAACACATGCTGGCTAACATAAACACCTAGATGATACATGGCTGCATGTCACTGGGGGATGCGTGGGGATAGAAGTGAGGTGCGGGGTACAGAACCGCTATTATATGACCACAACAATTAGGTGCATGAAACCTAATTGTTGTGGTCACATAATACATGTAAATAAAATAAAATAAATAATTGCACAATATAACAAATGGATACAATACCTACAATTTTGATTGACACAAACAAAGTAAAATTAGATCAATGATCAACTTTTAAAAGTTGTCTGTACTTGTGTATTGTACAAACATGATGTATTTAAGTGCTTAAGTCTGAGTTTGTTATAAACTGAAATTACCTGTACCCCATCAGAGGTTTGCAAAGGAAAGAAGCCAGCATCATTGGACATTTCACTAGCACTCTCATGCTCATAGTCAGTATCCGGTTTCGATTTACTCTCTGTAAAATCATCATCGTTATCAGGGGCGGCAATTTTGTACATAGAATCACTAAGTCGCGAGTCACCGTCGGAGATCACGTTATTCAAACTATCGCTAGGGAAAGTTACTGCGTTATCGCCCACGTCAAACGAGTCGGCGTTGAACCCGTCCGTGTTGCTCTCCAGGTAGTCTCCCACGCTACTCGCGGACAACTCCACCGCATTCAGAAAACCTTGGTTCGAAGTCGACGACTCGTCAACCCCTGCCTCCACGCTGTTGAACTCTCCCTCCGTCAGCAAATGTGACAGCCCGTTCGAGTTCTCATTGATCAACGGCCCTTCGTCGGTATCCATTTGCTCGTCCGGCAGGCATTTCTACAATGATACAGTTGAATGAACCACGATTTTTCTAAAATACGATAAAATAGCCGTTTTGGTATAACCTATTCCATACGCTTACCTGCAAATCCGAACTGGTTTCGTCGTCCATAGCACACAAAATGCTTTTAAGTACTGTATATTCACTAAATAATCACTGTCTTATATTAAACTAAATTACATGAAATTATTTCGAACACAAATTATTTTATCAACATGGACGCGATGAAAATTTTTACTTTTTAAAAATCAATTTCCCATAAGTCAATAATAAAGAGACTCGCATAACATGAAACATAAAGCCTAAGATCTACTTATAATTAATATTGCATATCAATAAAAGGAACTTATAAAATAAAATCATTTAGAAAAATCTGTAATTCCAAATTGAGAATAAATAAACATCCTATCCTATCCTGGAAATGACGTTATTTTATTAAAGTTTGACTGAAAGACATGAAGCCAAGGTCAGAAAAAACAATAAAAAAAGAAACTTGACGTTTGACGTTAGACATATGTCTTTTTTATATTTTCTAACCTCGAAATAGAATCAGGCTTACTGCAAAGCAAAAGACTCATATAACTTTGATTTAACGATAAATACAATATGTTTGGTTTAAGTAAATTATTGAGAGCTGTAACAATAACCAGTGCAGATGTTGTAAGCCAACAAACGAGAGTAAGTAAACTAACATTAAACATGTTATGTTTATAATAGATAATATTTAGTGTTATTGTGTTAATTTACTACATTAGTGATTGATTACAGAACACCTTCATTTTAAAACGACGATGGCCGCCTCCGCTGCACAAAAGGGGAGGAAAACCTAGCAAAATGAGGGGAAGACACTTCGTTTACGATCTGGTAAAGGATACAGACGTAATGAAGAAACCAAATTTAAAAATTATTTTAAATCAGTTTGTCGAAGGTAAGATTGTCTTAATATTTGTGTTAAAGGTGATAGAACCAGCATAGCTTTACTAGGAGGTAGTAATGCCATACTTCCATCAAATATGAAGTAGTTATTATATAAAGCAAGTATCTTGAGAACTTCTTCGTATGTCATATTTAAAGGTGGTAGAACGAGTGTAGTTCGACTGGGGACGTACCACGGCCACACCTATTTCTAACGTGACGCATCCATTGTGTCGATGGAAGGGTGTGGTTGCTGGCACACTATGTGAGCATTGCGACCATCCTAGTCCTCAGGAGTAACAACGCATCTGTGATTCACTTCAGATAGAACCCATGTACCATGAAGTTGCTTACTGATGTCCATGGGCGGCAGTGACCACTTACCATCAGGTGGACTGCATGCTCGTTTGCTACTTCATTATTATAAAAAAAATACATATATTCATAAAAAAAACTTAAATATTGAATTAGTGTATGTGAACTGCATACATGGGACATTAATTGGTTGATGAAATGTGTATACTATTATGGTATCATTACCTGATTAAGTTGCTGGATGTTTCCTCAGAACAAGTATAGTCCATCATGCCTAATTGTTATTTTTAGGTGTGGGTGAAGCTGGCAATGTTCTGGAGTTAAGCCCAAATAAAGCGTACCAAGAATTCCTGTTGCCTGGTCTAGCTGTTTATGCTACACCAGAAAATTATGCCAAGTACAAAGTAGACGAAACAAAGCCAAAACTGGAGAATGAATTCAGCTCACCATATGTGCAGAGGGTAAAGTTTTTTTAACTAAAGTATTAAATGTGTATACAATGCACTTGATGGTAAATGGCCGCTGACTACCATGGACTAGTTAAGCCAATTTCAGATTTGATTTTTTTGCCTTGTTTCATGTTGAAACTTAGGCCACATAGGCAAATATTTAAATGTGTTTTCACTGACTATAAGAATACTCTGCGGGGTGCTCTTGTTGCAGCTTCATTTGGCTATTTGATACCTTGTGAGGAAGCACCAATTAAAAAAATATAAAAAAAAATAAAAAATATACTTAAGATTAGATAAAAGTGCATGTTATGACTTTGTACTTGGTCTCCAAATAGGTTGTCTGGCTTACAAGTATAGTTCTGTGGTCCATTATGATATGTAAAAAGGACTTTACACACTACCATAATTATGCAGAAGTGCAGTATCTTTAGACCTTATCTTTTGGCCCGGGTTCATTGGAGTGTAACATAACAGTAACAATTGTTGCAAAACAAATTGAGATGTGAGATATCAAAGGAAAAAACAGACTACTATGATTTAATATAAACATATTTCACAATTTATAATCTGTTAAGTTTCATGAATAGTTTTTATTAATAAAAAATACATTTCACAGACAATGAACTGCCTGTCCCGTTTAGTTTTACAAATCACAATGAGCAAGCAAGAGCCTTGGACCCTGCAGCCATGGCATGTGAGAACTTCCTTTCGTAAGGCAGGATTTGTTGTGCCTGAACATGCCATTATCATGCCACCTGTAGAGATTAAAGGACCTGATTTATCATTGCAAGAAAAGGAATTTTATGTGACTGTGAAGGTATGTATTCCTCATTATTTAATAATTCTATGTCATTAGCTGGTAGAAATCTTGCCTATTTTGAAATTTGAGACTCTAAATACACACGCCGGCATTAGGTCTGGTAAATTACCCTCTAACAAAGCTTGTATTAATTACGCGTTCCCGATAGCCAAATATAAATGGTATTTAAAATTAGAATTCGACTAGTGTCTGCACTTTTTCATCGCTTTATATCTGTCATTCTTATTTGGGATCTATCAAGCTTGTATTCTCAATTCTGCATTAATTGATACTGACATCATACGAATTTTGATTTTTGAAGCTATCAATGTTGAAGATTGACAGTTCAGTCTTACAACTTAACTTATGGTGGGCATTCACGTTACAATGGTCGCACGGACTGTTGCCACGACAGTTCGATCACAGTCATACAGATTATTAAGTGGGTTGAATCATATATTTTTCCTTTTTGCAGATAAACAACACTGAGACGGTAAATGTTCGATGTCGAATTCATCACTGGGCCACTGGTTTGGAAAGGCTAGCTTCAGTAGATTTCCATTGGAAAAAACCCTGTGTAGCTCTAATTCCGGACCAAGCTGCAACATTAGAGCAAATGCCTCTTCCCCAGTGAATCAACTTGGTTTGTTAATGTATGTAGAATGAAATAGACTTTGGTATAATGATATTATAGGATATTAATTTGACATATTGTTTCATTGTCTATAACGACTGATAATATACCATTTTAATAGTTTCATAATCTGAATGGATACATTGTATCCCATGTATTTCTAGACACACAAATATTACAGCAAATCACATAAAATTTAGTCTATATGTAGTACAGTTTTTTGGTTCTATAAAAAGGAAACTTGGAAAGAATTCCACAATTTTTATAAATGGATGACTGCAGATTTTGTTTACTGCGAGGAAACTATATTAAATTTTATTTTATAGATATTTTTTGAAATTGCTGAAATGGGTGGTTACATATATATTATCACAAAGTTTTTCAAAATCTATAAATGTTTGCCATTCAGAGCGTCATTTCCAAAAGTACTGCAAAACTATTCCAGTGAGAAATTGTCAGTGGAGTAAGTGAGACACCCTGATTTGAAGGAGTTTTAAAGACATGAAAATTTTTGTGACTAAAATTCTAAGTTTCAAAGTGTGATGTATTAAATACTATATTAAATACTATTCCAACAGATAGTATAGTATACATCGTAATATATATTTATTTCATAACGAAACATAAGAAGTTATATAAAACAAAACATACACTAAATAAAAAGTACATATCAATCATTTAAATAAAATTAGGAAATCTTCGGCTCGGGCATTTGTTCTACAGGATTTGTTATGTCCATTACGCCCTCAATTTCACCTTCGTGTTCTGGTCTCAATTCGTCCGTACTTATCGGAGGATTCTCTATGTAACCTTCCTCTGCTACTAGTTGCTGTTCTATATGCTCCTGGGTTTCAGATTGTCCAGCATATAAATGTTGATCATATCCTTCAGTATTTTCAGGAACTAAGACACTTTCTTGTTCATTTACATTGCCTACGTTTTCTTGCTGGTACAAGTTTACATTATCTTGGGGGTTTTCATAATTAACGACATTCTCAAATTGTTGATTTTCATAACCCCCCTCTTGATATTGTTGCTGTTCATATGTATTGGCATTTTCGTAGTTCGTAATATTATCTGGCTGCTGATTTTCATATGTTCCTTCATATTGTTGATCATAGTGTGGATCGTAGCGTTCTGTCGCTTCTTCATGTTCATTGACGTTAGTAGCATATGCCTGTTCTTGTTGAACTCCTTCATAATAAGCATACTGATCATTTTGTACGTAACCCTCGGCCGGATATTCCCCAGTATTACTATCTCCTTGATTGTATGCATATGTATCGCCATCAGCTTGTTCGGAATAGAACATTTCTTTTTGCTCTGCTTCAAATGCATTTATTTCAGAATCATGATTCACATCCACGTGTTCTGCGTTTTCCGTATTTTCTAGCCCAACAGGGTTGTTATCCTGAGTAGGATCATAATCCTGTGGTGTGTCACAAGTAATTTGGTCCACTCCCAACTCACCACCAGGACTTTTATCTGTATCAGCTTGTAACTTTACTGGATCTCGATAAGCTGAATCTTGGAAATCTTTACTGACATCTTGTTGATTTTCTGTATTTTCACTTGGGTTAACTACCATATCTGCAACTGCAGCTTCCTGCAAAGTAACAACCGATGTTACTTCCTCAGAATACGAAGTACTGTTAACATTGTCATAACCTTCATATGCATTACTCTCAGGCATTGATTGGTTATGGTTTGCTAAATAAATACTTTCAGAATAATCTTTTTGATTATTATCATTATTTTCTTCACTTATGTGCATATCATTATCAATATTTTGATTCTGTTCATAGCTCAGATGTTTCTCATTTATATCTGAATAATATTTTTCTTTTTCTTCAATGCATTCTTGATGCGGTTGATAAACTTCGTGTGTAACTGGATTATTAGTAGATTCAGAATTTTGAAGAGCCTTTGTACTATCGTCCTCTGATTTTACATTTGATAACATTGAAGAGGTTTGAATAGGCATTTTCTTACTATCATCAATCTTATCGTGCTCTGAAATTTCAAAATCTACTCTTTTATTGATTTTATTTTCATCGCATGTGTTTTTCTTTACGTTAACTGTAGGTGATGGATGATTAGAACCACTGTCGACGATTTTGGACTGTTTATCGTAATTGACTTCTGGATCTATAGAAGATCTCATAAATATTTCATTATTTTCTTTAGTGGGAATGTCTGAATGCGTTTCTTTTTCCTGTTGCTTCAAGTTCTCTAAAATATTATATTTGCTTCTCCAGTCATCATCATTTATTGCTTCTTTGTTATTATAAGCATATTCCAGACGGTCTATTGGCACGCGTCTCTTTGGTATTAAAATATATCTCTTACTTATTTCTTTTAAAATATTAGATTCATCTATGTGTTTTTTTAATATATCTGAAGTCACATTTTGTGGTTCTACGTTAGGCATGTAATTATCGTATATAGGATTTGTTGTTTTTCTTAAATTACTTGGATGCATATACACATCAGACAGATCTGCTTGGTGGTAGCTTGCCTAAAATAGTACCAAGTCATTAAAGTATCTTCATATGAACTTTAATTAATACATACCTCAAAACTTTGCAGCAAAAGTGAGAGTTTTATATATATTTTTATAGAAATATATTATAGAAGTATATTTTTGATAGAATACTTACTTTTGATAGAATGGGTACCAGCGCAGACGATGAACGCATTTTATCGAGCTTCCCCAGTATGAATTCATTTCTTTCTTTGCGCTTTTTGTCCTCCTCTAGGTAAGCGTCATATTGCTTTCTAAGCGTATTAATACGATCATTTTTCACCCTGAGAAAGAAGATTTTACAAATGAATTCTTCTCGTTGGATTTACAATTTGCCTTATAAAAACTACTCAAATAATTAACTTTTTTGATAACGCGTTTTAAATAAAACAAACCAACTTTTTATTAGACTTTCCCATTTAGTTCACCAGATCAATGACTTCAATTTAGATTTTCAAAAAAGAAAGTTAAATGAGGCATATATTGGCGACTGTGTGACGAGTTCGCGTCGTTCTGATGTAAACAAAGCAATGCCGCCTCGACCTTTGTGAAGGTTTTGGTTTGCGCGCTGGTTACTTCAGCAAATTAAAGTGAACGTTCAGACTAAGTTGTCTTCACGAACGTTAAATTATATCGAAGAGAATCCCTGAAAAACCGTTTGGCATAAAAAAAATTGAAATCGAAAAACATTTCATGTGAGGATCGTTGCTACCCATAAGCGCTAATTTTGTGATGATATTATGCACAGAGTTCTTTAATTGCCAACGGTATAGGGAGATAACTAAAACTAGATACTACCTTATCTAAATGATTTAAGATGTGAGTAGTTGAGATTTTAAATACCATTGTTTTATCAACCACTCTTAATTACCAAAAATACCTACCTATTAAATTCTTCAACTCAGCACTATGTACTCCGTCTACATATGCTAAGTTCATTTCATACCCTATAACAACCCTAGCGCCGCTTTGAAGGGTTTTTGACCGTTATACTGCTTAGAGCTCAATACTTTTTTTAACCATTCTCCCATTTTAGACGGTTCTCATTACTTCTACCCTCCGTCACGTAAGGGGTTACATATTGATTAGCACTGCAATCTGTTCTAAAATCAATTGTCGAGTACAATAAAGAATACGGTGGCTGCATCATCTGGTGATAAAGTGGAGATCTCAATGTATTGAATGGAGATATCTATTTTGGATCTGGACTTTTAATTCAGACTTGTGTGACAGACTTCCCATTTGTTGTTTCAATCAATATTCAAGATATTTTCTTATTTTCCCGAAAAATCACCAAGTATGTACAAGTCCCATACACCAGCCGCGTTAGTCTCCTCATGGTACGGATGTGTTCAAACTTTACGTGACCTTCGACCTTGCTTATGCTGTCCTATCACGAAATCGTTATTCGGTTTTATTGTTACACTAAAATATCTGTAGAAGTATACATAGTGACAGAATTGATAGGAAGATTTATAATTTTAAATAGGTTTAGACTCTTAAACCCGGAACAACGCATCGGCCCAGATATGCTCTAAACTTTAGAGCATACCTTGGACCGATGCGTTGGTCCGGGTTTGTAGCTGTCCCTCACCTGATATTATTAAACTACCCTGAAGCCTATAATATCATTTAGCTTGAATTTCGATTACAGAAGCAAACATGAAATTTAGTCACCACTTATTCTTTTCTCATATGCAACCGACTTAGTTTAAATTTTTGTATGAATGAATATCTACACAAGCACTTACGCACCCAGTTCAACTTAAATACGTATTGTAAATATAGTTTGTAAAATAGTACTTACAGCTGTAAAAGAAAATACGGTGTAAGATCTTTTTTCAATACTAAAAACATAATAATTATGATATAATATTACGCAAGTGATGTCTTCTGTGCAAGTTTAGACTATGTATTTTTTTTTATTATGTCAATATAAGAGTACATTTAGCATGGAAGTTTATTAGACAACATTTAGCAAGGAGGTTTATGATGTCCTATGAAAGGTGCTTAAGAGACGTTGCGCGATAAAGCGTCACTCTCAGCGTTACTGTTTCACCCTATTTTACTCCCCATACCTTTTATACCACGGACCTTACATCGTTTCTTAAATCTAAGCTTATCGAGTAATCCTGTACGTGTTCAATTTATCTCAAACTTATTTACGGTTTGTATCGTTTTTCTTATATTCAGCGGCGATCTTTAAACTGAGATGTCATTATAGTAAAGGTTCAATAAAATCAATCTGATTTCGATTTTAATTCACCAGAAAGTACAACCAGTGTAGTTCGACCGGGAATCTACCACGGTCGAAGAGTTACATGCAGCGACCATGTTAGTCCTTAGCACGTACACGTAGCAACACGTGTGTAATCGAATTCAAATTTAAATATGAATTTGTTCACAGATGTATGGACAGTCCCACTTAGACTGCATACTCGTTTGCTTCTTCAATCGAATATAAGAAATATAATAATAATAATAAATAGCTTGGAGGAGAGGTATTACGGCCTATTCACGACCTCGGCTTTAGCGGCGCGCGGCAGCGGCAGCGGGGTTGGGAAGCGTTGTGCACGCCACGTACCTACAGTAGCCATTAGCGGCAGCGGCTAAGGTGGACGTATTCAAAATTGCCCAATATGGCGGTATCTAAAATATCCCGTCTTTGATTTGAAAGCAACACATTTTTTAAAGAATATATTCATATCTTGGAAGGAGTGCATGAACTGAATAAGAAACGATATTCAAATGGTGATGAGTCCCTTACAAATAATACGAAGATTACAGAAAATATCCAGACAAGTTTTAAGAGTACACAAGAATGAGCGTGACGACATTCGATTACATTCATATTCGCTACAAACTCCTCCGCGTTCAAAATCGCTACAAAAATCGTCTAAAATATTATAATCTGTACGTAGCCGCTAAATACGTCACTCACACGCCGCTGTCCGTGCCGCTCCGTCTCGTGGCGTCGTGCTCATTCGCTTGTACGTTTGTCCCCGCCGCTCGTCATACCTCGCACCGCTGTAGCGATTGGCTCGGAGAAAACCGCGCGCAATTTCGCTATGAGCGGCGTCTCGTGGCGTGCCTCATAGATTTGTATGATTTTGATTTTACCGCCCGCCGCTCCGCGCTAAGCCACCGCGCAAGGTGGCAAAGTCGTGAATAGGCCGTTACTTATTTTAATATTTTTCCATGTATTTACATGCCCTACATATAATTATTTTACTTTGTAAATATCACAATCTACGAGTAGTACTTTATTTACAATTTGTTAGTATATTGTCATTACAAACTACGTTGCCTTTGATGCCTTGGCTTACGTTTAAAAATATGAAATTGTCAATGTCAAAGAACAGTGACTGACAGTGACATATTGACAGTTGTAAAGTTAGGTTATAATTACAAAAAGAGTCATAGATATAATTTATTACTATTAGACTTATGCAACTTGTTTTGCTAAATAGACAATATCAACATGATACACAAATGGTGGTATAGGTTTGTACGTAAGCGGACAAAACCTATACCAGGAGATGTTGCTTTTATATGGAAACGGCGGCTCAGTGTAGCTTATGCGATCATTGCATGGAATACATTTGGTTTAGTTCTGTACAGTGTTTACCAGGGCAAGCTAGATTGGGCTCATTATTACGGCATTAAGTCTGACGAAGAAAAGGATATGCCACCAGGTATGCGAAATTAAATTAATAATAATACTTTAAAAACTAGTCATATATGTTTGTGATACTATAAAAATTCTATAATTACCGGTAATTATTTTCAATTTATGATGTACACTGAACGTCGATTAGTGAACCCCTAGACAGAATAAAGACGTTCTATGTTTAACAAAGTGATCATAGTCTTTCTATAAGGTATCTAAACTACAATGTATATACACCAGCACTACTTATACTACTTAGGACTAAAATATTTTCGGACAGATCTACATGTGATTTAATATTCACACAATTATTTTGAACACATATCTTTGGCAAGTTCTTACTCCCAGACTATTGAAGGAGGTTGAAAAAGAAGGTGCTTTTAAAGGACATTTTGGAGGTTGATCACAGATGTATTGCTACCCTTGAGAATAAAGATAAAATGCTTTGTATCTATATATCAATATGTGAAGCAAAAACTTGTGACACTTTTTTAAGTAATATGCGGTGGTAGGATAGTAAGAAATTTTGCATGATTATAGTGGACATAGAGAACAAGTGCAAAATGTTAATATATATTTTAAATAATGCATGTGACATACGTAAAATCAACTAAAAACACATTACACACGAAACCAAATAGAACATTCATTTCGTGTGTAATGTGGAAACAAAATAGAACATTCAATGTCTTACTATGAAAACAGATAACGCCAGAAATGTCACTGTCTTTGTCCAAATACTCACTATTGCTTTTAAATGCGGCTTAAATAATTAAACCTCTTTTTATATTTAATGGGTGCATTCAAAATTACTTGAAAATTGAAAATTATTACTTTTTATGTGAATTCGAGAAATATGCTACTTTGGACAATATGAAGTTTAGTTTTTGAATTTTGAAATTACGGTCGAATTTCAACCAATGCGGGTGACTAGTTAGTATAATTCTACTACCGTGGCTTTTAAACATAATGTGGCTGTTTTTGACACTGATTGCTTTTATTCAAACAACAGGTGTAAAGTTGGAGTCTCCAGAATTAAAGATTTCTACCACATTGAAGTTAAAAGTTTTTTATATTTAATTTCAGGTCAGGCATGGGCTCAAACTCTAGGTATAAAAAATGCCAAAGTGTATAGGATTAAAGGATTCTCAAAAGTAGATGAATATGATATTGTAGATGGAGAAGTGAGTAAAGAAACAAGTAACAAAAATAACACAGATGCTGAGAAAAATGAAGAACTTCATTAGTTTAGCTGCAATTCCTTTTAAGTTGTACTTAAGAGAAGAAGCCCTGTAATAGATGGCGCCTTGAGCATACTCCATCATGCTGCTTCATTGCAGTTTGTATTTTTGTATAGTTTAATTGTTGATATGTAAATAAAAATAAAATCAAATTAAGAATTCCATGCTTTTTATTATCCTGTATATTTCTTCCAGTTTCCTATGTATCCCACATTACTTATTATTTAGTCGTAATGATTATTCTGAATGTATAACTTTAGCAACTATTACTGTGCTTTTATGTAAAAATGTAATAAGGTAAGACAATAAGAGTGGGTTAACACTGCCTAAGTAGAATTAACGCCCATCCAGTTACAAATTTTCGTCAACGAAAAAGAGGTCTCTTACCTTTCCATATTTATTGACACCTGTCTCTCTGCAAATTGACAGCAAGTAAAATAATTATATAGCCCAATCTAAATATTTTGCCATCCCCTTAATCCCCTGTGGCCCAGGGGTGCGACTTGAGTTTCCCAAAATCAAATGCCACTTAAATGATGCAAAAAATGAAACTGCTGCCTCCCTAAATGTGCTACCCGGTGCCACACGCCCCCTCTGCTGCTCCTTCCCCCACACTTTTGTTTTGAGTAAATTTACCCAATATTTTTGAAACAAATTATCTTACTGTATCTGTATCAATATTTTTGAAACAAATTATCTTACTGAGCTGAACTCAGTAAATAAATAAATTTATGAGGAATCCTTTTTCTAAATATACATAAAACAAAAGCAAAAAATACATAAAATATTTTATTACAAAAATATTTATTACATTATATAAAATTACAAATAAAGGACAATTGCAAGGCACATGTTACAAATAATATATTATTAACAGCATGTTAGACATCTTAACATTAAGATCACAGCTCAATAAGGCAAATTGTTATGTATTTAATAATTTGAGTGTGCATGACATGCCACTGCATGTCTCCTTCGCTCCAATTCCTGTAATAATGCTGATCTGAAACAATATTTTTAGGGTAGTTGATGCATTTTTTCATTATAGAAGGTATTTTACAGGAAAAAAGGAGCTGTTGTATACTTGTGTCCATATATCCTAAACCCATAAAAAATAGTGCACATTCTTTTCCACCACATAAATATTGTCTTCAACCCATTATTGTCCCACTGCTAAGCACGGGTCTCCTCTCAGGTTGAAAGGGGTTTTGTGGATGGGTGGTTATGTTCCAGTGGTGAAGCTTCCAGAGGAACGTCGTGAGGTTTTAGACAGTAGGAGTCTGGTATACCTTCTCAGCTGCCAACGCGGCCGATAGAAACCCATGAAGGGTTTACCCACTAATAAAAAGTATAAAGGGTTTATAGTATAGTCCAACACATAAATAGGTAAATATATAAACATTATTTAAGTGGCGATAGTGCTAGAGTTTTATCTTGGGCTATTTATTTTACAGTAAAAGGTTGATTATAGCATACCTGTATCTCTCATATTTCATCACAATAAGTTGCAGCTCTTGCTTGTAGAGGCGCGTCAACATGTCCGAGTAGCAATCCAGTTCACTCAAACGGAACATGTTCCAACGCAACTTGTGGTCCAGTTCTTGATCAGCTGTTGAAATAAAACAGAGTCTTATTTGTGAATCTGTAAATCTCTCTCACGTATCCTATTATGCGACTCACTGCTGGACAGGGGTCTTCTCTCAGAATGATAGAGTTTAGGCCATAGTCCACCGCGCTGGCCAAATGCGAATTGGTGGACGTAATTTGTAAATCATCTTATTGTATTTTAAACACTAGTTCTACCAAATTGAATTTATGTTATAAAAAAATACATTCAGGAAATTAAATAAATAAATTGATAGTTCCTAGTAAAACAGACATCAATAGTAAACAAATAATTACAGTCTTTCTCATATCATTTATATATAATGTACATAAGACTAATGATTGAGGGGACCTGAAGCTTGCGTTTTTCTAATAAATATGTACAAAGAGACATGGATACGTGACCAAACATCTGAGCTTTTAATTAGAATTAACGGCCCACGGAAGTAGAATTAACGGCCCATACGGAAATATTTGTCGGTGTTAAAATAGGGTCTTATTCCGAACCTTATTTACTCTGTTGAAAATTGACGACCAAAAAAAAGGTCGCGAACCCTAACCCTACATAATCAAGTATCTCTGCAAAATAAAAAAAAGTCGCCAAATCTAAATATGCTGCGGCCCCTCTTAATTTGGCGCCTGGGGCGGATATCTGATTTCCTAGCCAAAAACAATGATATCACACAAAACATATCAGTTTGCCGCCCCCCAACACTTGCAGCCCGGGACACTCTGTCCCTCCGCCCTCCCGCACGCTACGACACTTATAAAATTCCAATAGCTACCCATCCAAACATGCCCGACGTTGCTAACAGTTGTAACGGTGTTAACATCTACGTAAGCCGCAGGACTACACCTTTCAATGTTTCAACTGCAATATCACGTAAGATTATTTACCTTTCGAATAAACGATGAGCCAATGTGGTATTTCTTCAAGCAAGTAAGGCGGCACCAGCGTCGGTACTAGAGGACTCACTAAGTAGCATCCGCCGACCAAACAAGGATGTGCGTACGTTGTTTGATGAGTGATTTCACTGCAAAAATATGTGAAGAATTCAATACAATTACGACCTAAATTAGTTTTGTCAATAACCATAAGTAGTTCTTGTTCTTTTAGGATATATAAAAAATATTTCATGCAACGTGAGATATTATTCGCCGAGTACAGAAGAATAGGTGTATTGGGAACTTGTGCACTGGTGGTGGTTCCAGACGGGTTACAGGTCAACTCAAAATCTAAATACTTAAAAACATCCGGCACTTTCAAGTGCGGTAATATTATGGAAAGGTATTTTTCTTGGGCATCAAATTCTTTGACAGTTTACATTTGGACTGGTCAATCCACTTAAAGAGGAACCTGCTACAGTTCTGGTACGTTCTAGGAGAGGGGCAGGTTTCGTAACGCGAACCAAAGGCTTAAATATGCTAATGTGTTCGTACACTCGGTAGATTATCATAACAATTTTTATTAATGAACATCTAAATGATACACGATAAAAAATGTAATCTAAAGAATTGCCAACTGAAGTGAAAATTAAAATAAAATACTCAAAGTGAAATCACTAATAAATATACATATGTATAACTAATAAATATACATACTATATATGTTGATACTTATATACAGAGGTGTCTGTTAAGGTAACATTGCCGCGTGTTCACTGGTTTTCCCACTAAGTTTTCACTTCAACGTAACAAACATACTATCTCTATATATAGTTGAAGGTGGTAGAACCAGTGTAATTCGACCGGGGAAGTACCACCGCCACACCTATTTCTAGCGTGAAGCATTTCTTGCATTACGATGGAAGGGTGTGGTTGCTGGCACGCTTTACACATGAGGCGATCATCATAGTCCTCGGGAGTAGCAACGCATCTGTGATTGACTTCAGATGGAATCCAGGTTCTGTATAAAGTTGATTACATACGTCCATGGGCGGCAGTGACCACTTCCCATCAGATGGGACTGCATGCTCGTTTGCTACTTCAGGTAAATAAATAAAAAATATCTCACTTGAAGTAATAGACCCCGTGGTGCGGCGTGGAGACGCGCTGCCAGGGCTGCGGCACGCTCTCCAGCGGGTGCGTCCAGTGCGTGGTCTGCGTGTTGTGGTCCATGTAGTAGCGGCGGCCGCGCAGCGTGCGGTCCGCCGACCAGCCCGGCGGCAGCGGCAGCTCGCACTCGTCTGAACCTATACATAATATGTAATTATTTCTGTGTGCACCTTCCGAATATTTATATAGGTCTTAATGATATATTCATTAATTGACAACCAGCTTCCGGGCAGCACCCTTCAAACATAGCAAAAAAAAACACGCTTTCTTCTCTCCCCACACTTGTGTCGTGGGTACCATGGACACATACAAGAGGAATACACAAACACCCAGACTCAGAACATGAACTTACACTCATCATTCAGATACCTGTCTGGCCGGGAATCGAACCCGGAACCCATAACGCATCAGACCGGTATGGAAACCGCTCCGCCACGCGGGACGTCTAACGAACGCAAAGCATCTGTGATCAATGAATGATACAAACAATGGATGATACTGTTTAGTTATCATCACATGGACTTTGTGCTCATTTCATGTTGTATTAAAAGAAAAATTAAGGCTATTTATCCGTAACACTGGTCAGGTACACATTTCTAAAATGAACACACCTTTAATTGTTTCTATTAATCTTAGGCATTCCCTCTACATTGTCCTTCACCTGTTAAATAAAGATTAATTACGGATCCCTATTGATTTATAGAGATTTAAAGTCCAGGCTGCATTTTAAATCTGTATGACTTACACTATCACTTATATCAGTAAGAAGTATTGCCAAATATAATTGGGCAAGGGCAAATGATCTCCTACCATGCAAGTGATCAGAGGACCTACCGTGTTACGCTAGTTTCCTAACTAATGTGTAATAGTGTATTAGAAAACTTCCATAGCATGATTCAAAGACGTTCAGCTCCATCAATTGACAAAATTCGGAAAGTCGACACAAGAGTCAAGGTTCTTCCCGAAAAATAATCCAAATACCGCAATTACCATCTCTTATCAAATCAAATCATATTAAATCTTCATAATCACCAAAACCAAATTTAAGTGCAGAAATTTATAAATTTCTGCACTTAAATTAAAGGCTAAATATTTTGATCCAAAAACCCACAACATGCAATGACCTTGTTGCCTCCGGAAATGTGGTTAGAAAAGGAAAAGGTTAAGAAAGAGATGTTGGACTCATAATATATAAAAAACACAGTACATACCTTGACTAGACGAGATCATGTTGTTACTGGGTCCTTTATTGTGATATGGAAGAACAGATGTGTTGACGTAGTTGGAATATATTGGAGATGATTGACTGCCAGTTGTATATGCTGTAAAAAAATCTGCATTTAATAACAGCTACTAATAATTTTAGTATGTAACAATTTGACACGGATTGCGAAGTTGCTTACACGCATTCATGTAACTTGGTCAAAATTTCGGGAAATCGGATTAAAAACCGCATAATGTGAGTTCCCGTTACGTAAAATGTGGCAAACCCATAATAATATTAGTCTAAAATCAAATAAAATTTTTGAGGCATTTGTTTGGTCTATAGCTTTACATATTGACATTTTGAATTTGCCTCCTTTCTTAAAATGTGAATGAAATAGTTAACCAGCATGCAGCAACCTGACGATAAGTGGTCACTGTTACCTACTGACATTTGTAACAAGCTTCTTTTTTTTTTTTTTTTTTTTTTTTTTTTTTTTTTTTTTTTTTTTTTTTTTTTTTTTTTTTTTTTTTTTTTTTATTCGTAAACCTAACGATAAGGCAGACGGGCTACCTGATGGAAAGTAGTCACCGAATACTTTAGAATTTCTTTAGATTTTCACCGCTTCATTTAGAATAGGAGTTTTATCTTTAAGTTTATTTTGCATATGTCTTGATTCTCCTAAAGTCTCTAACCATTTAGGTTGTCCTATTGTATTATATTATGGCCGTGTCCCCAGTAGGCAAAATGTTAGCTTCGCACTGAATTTGCGACTTATCGGTTTAGTACGCCCTTCTATATATTTGAAATGGAGAGTCCAAAGTTTGCTAGTTTGCGCTCACTTAACCTGCATTGCAGCGTTACATCGTACAGTAAGCGCAAACTAGCTCTCTCGACTAGACTCTCCATTTCAAATATATGGCAGGGCGTACTACGTCGCAAATTCAGTCGACCACGTACAGTTTGCTTACTGGGGACACAACCTAAGTGTAATATTCTATTTATAAACTATACTATACTATAAGCAACATAATCTTACAGTCAGTACAATGCAGGCGTATGGAGTGTGGAGATGGGGGGTGCAGACGCGGCGATAAGCTCAAGTTGGACGATATGCGTGGCATGCTCGACTCTCGAGAACTGTAGTGCTGTTGTTTCTGCTGCTGAACCTAAGGGTCATAACATTTGAATACATAAGGGTCAATACATATTGAATGGTTTTAATTTAATTAACTTTCATGTTTCTTTTAGGATTTCTATTTTGCATAAAGAAAAAAAACATCCTGATGGTAAATGTTAGGCTATGTCTAATGACAATATTTTAGAAGTATTGTTTTAAAAAATATATACACATTTAAGTCGATCTGCAGTTTGTGGACAAAAAAACTAAAACTAGATCCTCCGGACCCCAACACCAAATCTTGGAAAAAAACTTTTGTCTACGTGTGGCGTGAGGCCACTCTTTAAGCCGTCACTGTAATTAATGTAGAATATATTTATTATTTCACTATGATTAAAACAGTTACACCAGTTACATTAATTATAGACACTACCAGTTATGCTTCTCGCTCGCAGAAAATCATGCATACTGACTATTTACTGCCTTTCATCCACAAACAAATCACACTCAGGATATGCATCCAGAAGGGAGTTAAGTTTTGTAACAACGCGGGGAATAGTCGAGTTCGCTCTCGCGACGCGAAGAGTTTTTGAATATTCCTATGTATATGATAGCAAAAAATAAATAAGATACTAGCTTCTAAAATTTGAACTATTCAATGTGTATAATATGTGTATCATAATTCATACTACAAACAATATTGACTCAGGTCATATCTGATAAGTACCTGTTGTTGGTTCTGGTATATTGGGTCTTCTTGTTGCTGTCTGTAATACCTGTGGCTGGTTTGTCTGCTAAATGAGTCGTCTATTTCATTCAATGTCGAATGTGAAGCCTAAAACATAATGATATTATTTACAACAAATGTTTAAGAACTGGGTTTGTGTTTATGCTGAATATACATGGTTGAAATATGCAGGGAGATGGAAAAAATATATCATAATAATTCTTTGTAGTTGCTTTTATCTGATGACAGGTGGTAGAACCAATGTTGATCGGGGAAATACCAAACCAATTTCCAAACTGAAGGATTTCTTGCATGTCGATAGAAGGGTGTGGTTGGAAGGACAATGATGGTCGCCTCATTTAAAAGTGTGCCGAGCAATTTTAAATGAGGCGACCATCATAGTCCTCAAGAATGGCAACCCATCTATGATTGACTTCAGATAGAACCCATGTTCTGTTTGAAATTGCTCACAGATGTCCATGGGCGGCAGTAGCCACTTACCATCAGGTGGAGTGCATGCTTGTTTGCTACTTCAATAAGATAAAAAAAAGAGTTGTTTCTAATTTCAAATTGGTGTAATCATGGTATTTTTTTCATGGAAGATTTAAGTAAGCAGAGCCTGCTTCAATGTCTGTGAGGGAGCAGGCCCTTTGCACAGTGAAGCCGTGGGCGGAGGTCTACACCACCTCAATCAGTTTCTGAATTCCAACTTAATAAAAAATCTAGCAACACCAAATAGATTTCATGTTATACCTCCAAAAATGTTAACACATTTAATCACTAACCAAATTTGCATCCAAATGATATTGGGAATTGTAGTTGCTAGATGTACTGGCAGCATCACTACTTGTAGACAAGCTGGCAAATCTGTGAAATATATGGTTACTATAAAAATGTTATGATAAATAGTAATCTGTCACAAAATAAAACTAGCACAAAGTTTGCATGACATAATAAACTACAAAATAGGACAGTCATAAACGATTCATAGAATTTTGGTCACCTCTATTTTTGCTGATAACAAAAGTATATGCTGCTTTATTTTACTTATTTGAACCATTGAACTCTGTCCTCAAGGGTAGCAACACACCGGTAGCAGAGGTCAGATAGTACTCTAATCTTATCTGGGTTTGATTTTAGATATCTACGGGCAATAGTTACCAATACTTCTAAGAAGTAGTCAATGTATTAACAATCCACCCTGGATTATTCAAGTTTTTATGGAGGGCGTTATATTGAATCATTCGTTAAATTAGCTTAAAATAAGACAAAAACGTACTATGAGATTGGAAATACTTCGAATACAGTACTGTGAGTAGCCCGTGTGTGCCACAACTAAGGTTAATTTTTAGCATTTTCATAAATATTCCTTATATTTATACTTATATGTTATTATACAAGTGACATAGACTATTTAACGTTTTTTTTACAAACACTGTCGTAATGTAGGTCATCAATCACTACCTGACAGTCTTTGTACACCCTAAATACACATGTAGTATTTTTATTATTGCATAATTTTTAATATTTGTGTTTTTTTTTATACCTGTGTGCTAAATTGGGCACCGATTCACTGGGAGTGTATTTGCCTGCATGACCACTCATAGTTTGGGCTTTACCAAACTTGTTCTCAATGCTCTGTGAGTGCCCATCGCTAGCCGCAAAGGGCTGGCTACGTGGCCGCCTGTTATTGCCCGTCGTCCAGACATTTATTACTGAAAAATGGAAATTCGTCACACAATTATCACTCAGTAACTAAGTAGTTAAGTGCCAAACAATATATTTATTTAATCTAGTAAAATGTATTTGTGAACAAAGTAAAACAAACGACCAAGTTGAATTTAATATAACTGGTAACATATAAACAAATTATACGTCTTTATATCAACAATAGTAAAGTTTAATATTAAAATTGTAACGATGAAGGAAGTTTTTACTGCAGAAAGCGGTGTAGAAGTGTTGTAATGTTGTTAACTATCGTACTTACTTGGCAAGTCTGGAGGTGTATCTTTTTTCACATATTTGCCAACGACGCCTTCGTTTATTGCTTTCTGACCCTTCCTTGAAATCATTTCTGCGTTATCTGTATTCGTTCGAAAAGAAACAAACTTACTGTTAAATTAAAACAATAAAATAAATACACTGGGCTTAAACTAAAACAATATTCCATTCATTACAAAATAAAAACCCATTGTATCAAACTTAGCGACTGACAGATTCAAATCAAAGATAAAAAATGACACTTAGTTTGAAGTTTGGCTTATGGCATGACATTTTAGTGAAGAGCCGATTATAAATGCAATTTCCATGAATCAAGAGCCAAGTCCAAAATGGCACAAATAAAGAACTTTTCTTGCCAGCATTGGTGGACAAATTACCTAACCACTGTCTACAAATATTATTTTACTTTTTACCTTGCTAGTAAAAGTTTATATTCTCGACTTATACAACCGTTCACTTAGGGAAACAGACATACAATAATTTTATTAAATTAAATAGAGCATGATTATATAATTTCACTCGATATAATGTACCACCAAAAATTGAATCATACTCAGGTACTAGGTAGTAAGCGATACATTCTATATGTCCAACAGGTCCGTTGAACTTGCCTCTTCAGAATATAATGCCACGTCCGCATTTGCCACGAACTCGAAATCTCGTCTGGCTTGATTTTGGGAATCAAACGTCGCTATCCACACGTTTGTGAGTGAGTTAATATGTTCTGAAGAGGCAAGCGTGACGAACGTGATGATCATTGAAATTGTATCACGTATTACATTTAGCATAAGTTATTTTTTATTAAAAACCAAAATAATAAGTAAAAGGGAACAAATCATACATTTACTCATATTTATGTAATATGTTTTCTCATTTTTTACAAAAGATGGGCATATGTTTACTCCACCAGTGCACAAACTAGACTGTTTGGAAACGTGTGGACGCATCGCAAGTGTTTGCGACAAACTCCCTTTGGTTTGTAACAAAAAACCGACACTCGATCGGATCGGCTCCAAGCGCTTGCAAATTTAAATAAGCCAAGCCAAACGCTTTATCCGCACGTTTGCATTTGTAATGGCTTGTTGAGGTTTAGCAAGCGTGTGGACGCGGCATTATAAACTAAAATTACGTTTGATTTTTTATCCGTAATGTGATTTACAAAATAGCGTAATACACAAGAAGGCATAATTATATCATTTTTCTATTGCCCAGAAATAAACTTTAGACACCTAATCGCTATAGGTGATTGACAATAATATTGATATGGTTGACAACTGATATATCAACAATCGGCTGTCAAAATGATAGTCTGTGTTCTGTGGTTTGAAAACTTCCGTATGAAGATAAGATTTTATGAACGTTTCTTTTAAAACGTAGAGTCGTGAAAAAGATTTTTGGAGTTTTCTGGTGATATTTATTGACAAACGTATATTGTGAAGGATTTTATGAAAATAGCAATATGTTTTATTTAATCGGATTAGGTTTAGGTGATGCTAAAGACATAACAGTAAGGGGACTTGAAGCTATCAAAACATGTGATAAGGTTTATTTGGAAGGTTATACTTCAATACTTACAGTTGGTAAAGAGGCTTTGGTAAATATTATGACTGTATTATAATATAAAATAAAATAAGATAAGCATTATCCGTTCCCCCATCTATTTAATCAATTAAAATGAAGGGATTTTTCTGGTATTACTCAACCATTCATTCCCATTTCTGTTTTTTTATAGGTAAAGAAATTTGGATGCAGCTTTTTGTCTATAATAAGTAATTTTTTTTCTTTTTACTATGTTATTATATGTAAAAAGAAACAATTAAATGTGTGAAATAAAAGTTTTTATTTGATTACATGCATTTAATTATAGTATAATTATGTTAATATTTTGTTACTTTTAAAAATACTTCCTAACCAGTCATAATTTTATAGATTAAATTTTCTTTATTTTAATTTTAGGAGGCTTTTTATGACAGGCCTTTAATAGTAGCGGACCGAGAACTCTGTGAAAGCAGCATAGATGACATACTCAAAGAGGCAAAGGACAACAACATAGCATTATTAGTGGTTGGGGATCCTTTGGGTGCTACTACACACACTGACATGTTGCTTCGCGCTAAGGAATTTGATGTTGAAACACAGGTATATTTCTGTTCACACATTTACTGTTTCTTTTAGAATATACAGGATCATTATAGAGAGATCCAATATACAAAAAATCTGAACAATGTGCAGATATGCATGCAAGAGATGTTTTATTTTAGGATTTATTTGTAGTAGCTTAAGATTGGTCCAGGTAGGATCTTAATTCATTTTAATTGGTAGGAGTCTTCCACAAACCTATTTCTGCTTTACTATGTTAAACACTGTTATGTTCTGGCTTGTAGAATGGTAAGAAATTTTATTAGGAAAGTTCAAACATAGTCCTTAGTGGTAGGAACTTCTGCAATTGTAATTTAAAGGTGGTAAAACCAGTGTAGTTCGACCGGGGAGGTACCACCACCACACCTATTTCTAACATGAAGCATTCCTTGCGCTTCAATGGAAGGATGTGGTTGCTGGCACACTTTTGTATGAGGTGACCATCATAGTCCTCAGGAGTAGCAACACATCTGTGATTGACTTCAGATAGAATCTATGTTGTCTATGTGTCGCTATGACCACTTACCATCAGGTGGATTGCATGCTCATTTGCTACTTCATTATTATATATAAAAAATCCTTAGGTAGGTCTCCAATCCTATAAAGAAGTTCTTATTCATTACCATGGCTGGCATGTACCATTCACTTTTAGATGAACTGCTTGCTTGTTTGGTACTACTATATGTAATTATGTAATATTAAAAGCTAGTTGACCCAGCAAACTTTGTTCCACATAAAACTAAAAAATGTAAAATTATTAGTGTTTCTCCACTATATTCTACATGTATTATACATAAAAACCTTCCTCTCAAATCACACTATTAAAACAAAACTGCATTAAAATCCATAGCATAGTTATAAAGATCTAAGTATACATAGTGAAAGAAAGCGAGAAGTAACTTTGTTTTATACTATGTAGTGAAGGTTGATTATACATATCCATGGATGGCAGGAGCCACAAAATAATAAATTGACTAACATGTCACTTTCATCATACAAAAAATGATAAACTACTGGCATTTAGATAATGCAATTCTCAATAATAATTCTCTTTATGTTTTCAGATAATTCATAATGCATCTATAATGAATGCTGTCAGTTGTTGTGGATTGCAACTTTACAACTTTGGTGAGACAGTGTCCATACCATATTGGACTGATACATGGAAGCCAGATAGTTTTTTTGAGAAGATAATTGGAAACTTTTCAAGAAATTTACATACTCTTTGCCTTCTAGGTATGTACTTTAAACTTGGATTCACTAAAAATGTGTGTATGGCTACTATAGATATAAAATACTTGTATATTCTGTATATTCACCATAATAAGCATGCCATTAATGTAGTTCCTAAGAGTATAACAATAAGATAAAAATATTTTTTATTGTTTTTGTGCATTGTTTTTTTAAGTCTTGAAATTTGTATTATGTTATTTTACATATTTATGTTATCAGCCCTAATATGAAAATTTTACGATTGCTTCTAATCTAGCATATATATTTTTAATACAGATATTAAAGTAAAAGAACCCACTGAAGAATCCTTAACAAAGAAAGTTCGTCAGTACATGGATCCCAAATTCATGAGTGTCAAAGAAGCAGCATCACAATTGGTTCAAATTATAGAGAATCAGCCAGATGCAGGTAAAACAAATATTTAAACAGTCCACATACATAGCAATAAACTAAAGACTAACATAAATATAAAGTGTTGTGTTGCGTCACTCTGAAATTGGGGAACCTGTCCATAGCAATGCAGAGTGGTGGCATGCGCTATATTTTCCAGAAATTACTTGGAAATGGTATCAGTAGAAGATTGAATTGCCATAAGGCCTTTAGGAATGTCGACAGTACCAATACTGGTGGAACCCTGTGGAAAACTGACAGACCCCAAATGCATGATTTAAGCTCATGTATTAATATCATTTCTTTTGTAAAAAGTATATTTGTCTTTTTGTTACTTCACCTCATTTTTACAAAAAATAATGTGGACAATAGATGAAGTATATACTTTTACAAATAGCATACGAGTATATAAGTTTCACAGTCATCTGTGGACATCTGTAAGCAACCTAATAGAAAAGGAATTTTCTACTTGTCACCCCTTCCACTGAAATACAAGTGTTGATTACTTCTACAGTGAAACCATTTCGATTGTATTAAGATTGCGATAGAAGTTTATCTTGTTACACTAAATGTAACTTGATAAGCATTAAAATAAAATAAATAATGTGTATTATTGAAAGCAAACACTTTTTAAGTTAAAAGATGTAATGGTTTAAGAACAGTAAAGGTACAAGCTATGTTTACTTAAGCAATGATTGACAGTTGTGATGTGGTATATTACAAATATAACATTTACATAAATAAATATAATTTATCTATAGGTAATATAACTAACTTATATTACATCTAAAGCCAAATTTATTTAGGATTATTTCACTGCATTTTATTTAATACAAAATCTAGCTGCATTAATACTACAGTTACTCTATTCAATCTGTTTCTATATAGATATATCTTCTGCTAGACTCAAAACATACATTATTTTATTATTGGTATTAAAATATGGAAACGCCTCAATGTTTTTGTCAAAAAATATTAACAGGCAGCAAAGTTGCGCGTCTACATTGCACTCCCATCCTTGTGCATGTACTAAACAATTTCAAGTCTTAATTTAACATTCGATTATGTTATTCACCTTGTAAAATATTTCAGAACAATTTTTGATTATAATAGTCCAGATGTAAGTCTAAAATTGGCAGATATGTGGCTTAAGATTTGATATAAATAGTGATTTTTTTTATAACAAATATGAGCAGCAAATTTAAGTACTAATTATTGTAAAGCTAAAGACAGATATTTTGTTATATTTGTTGCAAAATTATTTTATGATTATGGACTCAATTTAAATTTGCGACATATGGATGATGATATATATTTAGTTTAGCCTAATTTATTGATTGCTTATAAACATTTGTATTTAATTTAGAGTACCTAGTAATAATCTGCTTCTATATAATACCAATCATGGGCCGTATGTAAGGGAAGTACGTATGTAAGGACTCCCTCCTTCGGCGAGTACTTCCCTCCCTCCCTTCTGCATAAACTAAGAATCGAGAAATATTCAGACATTGTCTTTTTGGCCGACCGCTAGACCGCTAGATCCGCCCATGCCAATTACAATTTATTAAACTGGTGTACTATCATGAGAAAATCATTATATTAAGCAATATCTTCTTTTTTCAGGTTTAAGTAAAAATAACTTATCTATAGGTTTGTCAAGAGTTGGTGCACCAGATCAAAGGATAGTTGTGAAAACATTAAATGACATGCAGTCTTGTGAACTCGGCCCACCGTTGCATAGCCTGGTGATACCAGCTCCCAACTTGCATCCACTTGAAACTGATTACATTGCTCAGTTTAGATAGTACATATTATATATTTGTGATATTCTTGCATTTACATATGATAAGTTTGCTGTATTGTATATAAATATAAAGTATAGGTGCAACCTAGTTGTTTTACAATATGATTTATATTTGTATAATTTCTTTTTGCAACTGTAATATAAATCATTTTAATATATTTTATGTTAAATATTATTAAAGGCAAATTTAATAAAAATACGTGTTTTTTTTGCAAATTAGTGCTACAAACAATATATAAAGAAATACTTTTTTGACACTAAAATACAGATAGAAATTATAATTTCTTAAGTGGATATACAATTATTTAAATATTTGTCAGTTGCAATTCTACTTGATGATAATACATAAAATTGATATAGATATTACATAAATAACGAATAAACTACTGAGAGGGCAAAGGGAGTGAAATGTAGTTGTTTTTCTCACTGTAAAGTAATGAAGCATGCAGAATGTGACATATGAAATGAACAACATGTTGTCTTGACCCTTGGTTTTACGGCAATAATAATACAATTATTTTATAGTAATGTTTTATATTAGCTAATGAGATTTACAAAACCTCTGACAAGAATAAATTTGTGAATTATATTAATATTCAATTGTCATTGTAAACATAGGTACCAAATGTGACTTTAAATAAACAATGGGTGAAGTACCAAATTATTAGTTTTATTATATACAATTAGAATAATTAAAATCATAATATAAACATATTTCACTGCTACCATAAGACTTAATATTCCAACTTATTATTGGTCCACAAAGCTACCAAAATTACTAAATTATACAATTAATTAAAATAATAAAAAACAATCTGAATCGTAAATATTAAAAGGTACATTAATTATTATTTGGTCTAAGTTGCATATTATAAATAATCGCAATTATAAAAATAATATACAAAAAACGGAATGTAGAAAATACCAGAGGCGAGTATATGCAAATCACCTATCATTGGTACATCAAACATCTCTAGATATAACTGGAAACTGGTGGGTCACGTTATATATAGTAATAATAATAATTATAATAGAGGCATGGCTTACATGTAATTTTACACTATGTAACACTAGGACATGTTCTTAATTTTAAAATAATACAGTCTTTAAACTTAATCAAAAGGGTTACATACAAGATATCGATAATAATTATAAGAAAAAAATTGTATATAACTCGTGCTCTCTATTCGTCAAGTGAGATTACAAAATGAACTATATGAATAGACATCTAATCAATTAGAGTATTAAAATTTCAAACGGCTGACACCTGTTGATCGTCGTCTTCATCGTCGGGCGCGTCGTGATAATAATCATAGGTCCGTACGTTGCCCGTTACTCCCTCATGAGAATGTGCTCGGCTAAGTCGTTCTAAACGCGCTACTTGCGAAACAAGTGTGTAAGGAGCTTGTGGCATTCTCGGAGGGGGCACCGGCCGTACACTGTTGGTTGTTGTACATGAACCATGACCGCTGTCGCTCGAAGTCGCTGATCCAGTCTTCCGTAGTGGCAAGTTAACTAACGACGTCACACTGCTACTTTCAGCCGACAAGTCTACTGGCATAGGAGTAGGTGTATCGGAATGAGACCTTTCATGAGCGGCACGTGAGCAGCAAATGCCTGGACCGGGTCCGTCGCGTCTGTGAGAGCAAGGGGACGGTCCAGATGGCGGTGGTCTGGGCTGATGAGGTCTCGTTTTAGCTGGCTCTGATAGTGCTAAGAGCTTTCTAACGGCTTGTGGTGAGGCAGCGCCGAATTTATTTCCTGCGAAACTCTTTTTACTTTCGCTCGCCGACGAGGCGCTGCTGGTTGTAGATAATGAGGGCGAGGGATGTCGTCGACGTGTCATAGTTGGAGCAGGTACTGAACCCTCACATTCTAATGATAGCGCATGAAGGCGCTCTTCGTCAGTTTCCACATGCATACGATTTAAATAAGCTTTAACGCGTCGTACCATTTGGGCTTCCTCAAACATTTTCTTATGATTAGGAACATTGGCTGATTTTTTTCGTCTTTTCACAGTAACTTGACCTTGTTGCACTCCAGTGTTCAGTTGATTTAAAGCTACCATAGCATTAGAAGGTGGTTGCTTTCCTAATTCCAACAAAGTTAAGAGATCGTATGGAGAACTACACATATTCGTCAGAGTCCGCACCTCCTTGGCAATCATTCTTAATTTCTCGAAATTTACCATTCCCTCCACTTTGGTGTCGTTTCCGAGATGAATAAACGTAAGATCTTTTCTAACAACTGGATAAAAAGGAATTACTGGCGATCGACCTTGCTCAGTTGTCACCAACTGTCTATATTTAGACATGTTTCTTGATGGATCCATTAGCGCTTGTAAGTCCGAAAACAGTTTTACATATTTGGTAGGTAATTTTTCCCAGGTCATTCTTAATCTAGATACGGCGCCATGTCCCAATCCAGAAGTTATAGCAAACATAGAATTGAAATTTTTGCATTCTTTGCAATGTCGCGCGACTTTGATGAACTGTTTTATTATTTTTGAACGTCGAACTATATTTTGTTCATTGACAACTTCAGTAACTACCCAGAACATTTCTTTGTTCACAAGTCCAGCAAATTGTGATAACATAGGCGTGCCGTATCTGCTTTTTAGTTCGAATAAATCATCTACATACTCTGTGCTTTCGATTTGTCGAAATATGCAAAAGTCTTGCAGAGTCAACTGAACGGCAACTTCTACAGCATTTAGTTGCAAAAAATGGACAACACTCTCCCCTAATAAATCAGGAGCCATTTCATCAGTTACTAATGTTTCACTAATCTCATTAGTTTTTAGATAATATCGTGAACTAAGACCAATACGCTCTGCAAGATTTTGCAATTGATCCGGCAAGCGGTGCTGCTTAATGATTCCACCTTGGGACACAGATACTTCACACAAGGAAAAATGAGAACTAGGCTCTGTAATACCAAATTCCCGTAGTGTAAGCATTACTACTTCTCTGGCTGTTGTCTCTTTGTGAACTAATAAATATTTGCATGTCTGATCGGCCCTGTATACTTTTAGAACATGTTCAGGATAATCAGAAGATTGGTATTCATCATAGCATATTGATATTAAATCTGGATTGCTGTGTGAGTTGTAAAATGAGGTACTGGTATTTGCTTTGTTAAGAGAATCTGATTTTGAGAGGATACTGTCATCTGCATGGATGCCATCTGTAATGGTATTCTTAGGAATTAGGTTCATTAAAGCTTTTTGTAGTCTCTTATGACCTAATGTGTATTTAAAACCTTTTTGGGGTTCTTTCTTAGTGTTTAAAGGTTGAGGTTTCTTGGTGGGAGATTGGATCACTGATGTCAATGTTATAGGATCATCAGTGAGTTCTGCTGTGGACAGACGTGCCCGTGGGTCAGTCTGCCAGCGGACCATATTGGCACATCCCCGCTGTCTGGGAGAATTTTCTGGCATTAAAAGCATTTGCTTAAATGCCAATAAATTACTTTTGACTGTGATGCTTAAATGTGTGGATCCTGTGATTATTTCCATTGCTTTTGCATGACTTACATGTTGAAAAGACTGGCCATTAATTTCTAGAACTTGATCTCCTCTTTTCAATCCTGCTTCTTCAGCCTTAGAGTGCTTTTCAACCTTGAGTACATAGATACCATACCCTCTTTCATATCCACCCAAAATCGAAAAATTAAGAGGCTCATCCCTAGAAGAGCGAGATAATATGACACTCCTAGTTCTTGCTTTCGCTGAACATGCAATATTCAATAGTCTCAGTTGGCTTTCCATCTTTTCGCGCTCCAATACTGTCTCAAAATTTTCTAAGAATTCCAACATAGTTGGATCTGTCTCGAAATCTGTAAAATGATTATTGACCCAAAGTAATACCACTCTAGTTACTTTATCTCTTACAGATGGTTCTGAGAACCAGGCAAGTAGTTGCTTAGCTACAACCAGAGGACTTTCAATAAATGTTCTATGTGTCAACAGAAAATCTTCAACATATGTGGAATCTCTAGAATTATCTTCTACAAGTTGAAGCATTAAATGTTCAGGTGTTCCTCTGATAACAACATGTCCTTGTTGGTGACCTGACTCTCCCGCAGCCCCTCTGAATTCTGTGACTAAAACAACAACACCATTTTCATTCTCATGTCGTCTAATATTCTCTTCACCTTGGTGCAAAATTCTATAATAATCTGATTGTGTGATGCAAACAAACTGGCAATCATCGCACCTGGTTGTCATAACTCCTCTGTGATATAGTTTTTCAAGAGTAGCCTCAGCCATACCAAAGCTATCCCCGACATTGAGGTGTTCAATTTCGCCATTTTGATGCTCAATTCCAACCTGCCCATTTACAAGTACTGACCATGAATCATGTTCCTCACCATCATTCATAACAACTGTTCCAGCCTTCTCAACCACTGCAAATACCATAACAGCACACAGAGCTCTGCGTACAGTCAGGGTCATGTTGGTAAATGCTTTTAAATGCTGTGTGAATTCTAAAAGTATTTCAATATCTTCATCAGTTCTCTCACTTGGGTCCTTTTCCAGGCATTCTCTGACAGCATCACGTACTGTGAAGCTGTCCATGCTCTCCTCCAAATCCTCTTCTTCATCTGAATCAACAATTGATTCAAGAAGCCCAGAAAGATCCACCTCCATGTCCATGTCCAAAGAACTGTGAACCGAAGTCATTGTGTCACTCCCGCTATAAGCAGAGCTTGTGTCACTGGCGTTGGAGCACTTTAGTGTGTGGGGGTACAGCTCCGGACTGTGACGGCCACCACGCCCCCCTCTCAACATCGTGAAGTTTCTAGCCTCAATCGAGCTTCCAGCGTCTATAACGATAAATAGCTTATGTTATTTTTTATATTTTACTCAGTTAAATTAATTGAAAACTTAATTCAGGTGTCGTAACTTAATTGCGTTTATTGGAATTTATGAACATAAAAATATAATCAGTGCAAAAGGAAAAACATAAACAATTTGAAATGAATAATGTATAAGTATTGTATGATATTAACGTACGGTTTTAGATCAATCGTTGAATTTATTTCAATTTGTATAAGACTGCTTAGTTAACATTTCGCTATAGATACGATTTTAGACAAATTATTAATCATTATATAAACATTTATTGTGAATATCGCGTAATTAGTATACAATTAGAATGAATTTCTTACATTGCGTAGTCGTGCCCTTTAGCCTTATTTTGAGTGTTATGAAGATATTAACATCACATTATGGGTGAACAGTTTTTATCACACAAAATCATAAGCTCGTGCATCACAAACACGGATCCGAATATGTAAAATCAAAACCTCCACAATTTCTATTTATTTTGCATTCATGGCGGAACTGTCAGCAGTGCTTCCATGTTGCTTTCTAATTAGTCTTCTACTAACGGATACTTGCTGAGTATATTTTCTCTGACGATAAACAGAGGAATTTGGGATAGCAGACGAACTGATATTTTAAAGCATTCAATATTTATTGTTTTGAAGACGAGAAAGACGCCAAAAAATTTAGAAAGCTACTTTCCCGACGTATCTACACTGAGTACAGAAATACAGATAATTCATTCATCGTTTCAAGCACTACTTGTTTGTTATGTAATACAGATAAAATATTTTACGCTTTACTGTTTATTGTAGTTTAAAATAATAAATAAGTTGGAGTTATAGCTAACAGGTTATCAGAGAATATATTATGGTGTATTCTTTCTGATAAATTAGTTCTGTTTTCTATTTGTTTGCTTTCTTTTATTCTATTCTATTTCTTTTATTCTTATTTCATAACGTCCTCTTTACTGTTTAGTTATGTATTCGCTACACAAGGTTATTACTCAATATTTTTATTTACTGATTGAATATTATTATTAGCTATTTTTACATTATTTTATATATTTTTTAGCTTGATTTTACTATTGTCTATGAATAAATAGGGTCTTCAATTTTATTTATCAAGAACGCGTCCATAGCATCGGTGAAGATACAAATTCACTTCTTCCGCTTCTGAAACGTAGGACATTTCCAATAATATTTTATATTTAGAAAGCATTTAAATAGCAAAATCAGATTTTCGGGAACAGAATTGTTTTATTTTGATTTCTTTTCCTAATATGTAATATGCATATGTAAAGTGCATTAAAAAAATAAAAGTACGTAAACGATCTCTCTGAACATTTTTATATCTCCATCTATTTTCAGAAATAGGTACTTTTGAGTGCTGGCGTTTTCGCAGCAAAACCAGTGATGATATCTTAAAACTAGATAGCTTTTGTAAATTGATCGTTTGTCGTAGAAGAAAAAGTCGCAAAAATATATAATCATTGTTGTGAAAGTGCAACCCTTTGAAATAATTTCGTGCATCGCGATAAAATGCGTCTCGTTTCACTGTCTGAATCGAAACGGATGGTGAGCGATGGCGAGAATACGGTGATAGATTTTTGGTGTTGAAAATTTGCTCTGTGTCATCGCCTTTAGTTTCCGTGTACATCTAAGACGGACAAATACGATTTCGTTTCGCAAATTTACGTGTTATTACAAGTAAATTTAAAACTATTTCGCCTCTAATTGTCGGAAAATTATATTGTCATCGAATGACCGGCTGATATTACACGAGGCTTGTATGTATATGCGACTTCTGCCTTCTGGTATTCGTGACACGCCTCAGAAACTGAAACCGATTTTGTGAATGGAATTGTTCTGTTTTATTATTGTGTCATTTTAGTGATAAAGTCGTCGTAAAATTACGTAACTGTTGTGGAATCTTGAAGTGTATAAAGAATGGCCTGAGTGTGACCACTCCATTACCGTCATGAGTGACGAAGGAATGTTTGTTTAGGCTGTAATATTTTGCTGCGACCTTACGAGAAGTGCGCGTTCGTCTCACCGACTGAGCTGGATCATGACTCTATCGGAATCAAAACAAGTTTCTCATTGATCGCTGTCGACCTATTGTCATTTGGGATACTTTTATATGCTATTTAGCAAAATGTCTTCGGGAACGTTTGTGGATAGAATTGATCCATTCGCCAAGCGATCATTGAAGAAAAAGACGAAGAAGTCTCAGGGCTCCTCCCGGTACCGCAATACGCAAGACGTTGAGCTGCAGGCGCTGCCGCTGCTGAAAGGTGGGTGCTCCACTCTGTGAAACAGTAAACATAGTTGATCTTTAAACTAAATCCACTATTCAACTAAAACATGATCATTCTTAATGCTTTTGGTTAGTCCTGTTGACAAATTATGTTCATATTATATGAATAAATATGCAAATTAGGTGAAAAGGAGTTATCACACATTATTTACAATTACAATTAGATTTCAATTGGAATAAGGTTCAACATTATTCCAATACTTTATTACCTTTTCAATTTTTTTCTATTATACCTCCATAACTCTGATGAAATGAGCAATTCTTGATACATCTTCATATTAAAACATGAGTATAACGTACAATTAATTTGTAACATTATATTAAAACACCATTTATTACTGATATAAGTCTTAACACTCTGACCTCTGTGGAATATCTGATGGATTTAAATAATTATAACTTTTACAGTCGAAACCTAAGCACACAAAGTCCTAACAATAATATGGGAACTGAAATGAATTGATAATTATTTTTATTTTTTCATGTAGCTGTCATAGTTGTATAGGTAATATATTCATTATAATTATCTTGGTTAGGTATACTTTAATTGCTGCTAGGAACTCAATTTTTGCACAGTCAGTATGTGGTGTGCTGTGTTCTCATATCGGCTCGCGTTACATTAGCGATGCTGTTTTGAAACCAATCTGTAAAAATGTAATACATGCAATTTGTGGTCAACCACACTGCTGAGCAATGCTACCACACCAGAAGGTTCCGAGGTTGACCAAACAACTGAGTAAGTTGAAGATGCTTTTTGAAGAGTACTGTTGAAGAGTTTGTAGGAAACTAAATATTTTGGTAAAAATGCACACAGTATACATTGATCCAAGAATATGATATTAAAATAAAGTAAACACATTATCATATACCTAGAAAACAATGTAGTTGTTACTGTGACTTATAAAATATACTTAATATGGATATTTTTATTTCTGATTTAGACACTGTGACTTATGTGCATAGTAAAACACAACTTGAAAATGGGAGTAGAAAGCTAGTTGTAAACTATCTGGAAATATTAAAGCAAAAAATGCCATTGAACTTGATTGGTTTGTAACACTAATATTACAATTCATAAAATTAGTTAAGGTTGTGTTTTTCAAAGTGCGATTCTCTGTAAAAGCAGTAGGCCTATATAAAGTGAACATGAAACAATACAAATTTAAACAAGACACATTTATAAGAGTATTAATAACAGGACATTTATTTCTCTGTAATTAACTGATATCTAAATATGAAAATAAAAATGTTGATCAGTGCATTACTTCGAAACTTAGGAAGTGACAATATATTTCCAAATAATGTGGAACTTATGACATGAAGAAGTTAAATAACAGTTCAGCAGCAATTCCTAAAATCTTTTTACTAAACAAAACAACTCTTGTGTAAGATAGTTTAATCAAAATCATGGAACTCTATGATTTTTTAAATTAAGGAAATATAATTGAGTAACATTGTATTATAGATACAGACAATTTATAACAAGACAACAAGAATATGTGATTACACTATTAAGCATTAAGTACCATCATTAACTAATCCAATTACCATTCCCTAATTAATGAAATAGAAAATCTAATTAAGGGTGACCACATAGGTGTAGCTTGTACTAAAGAAGAAATGATTTTGAACCAATGCAATAGCTCAATAGAATAAAATATTACAAAGGAATAAGTATTTAGCTAGTTATATTATTTATTTACCTGTAACTGTTATACTGAATGGAGATTTCTTATGCCTCATGTTCATATCTCAGTACTGAGCAAATAATGTTACCAATATCTATATAGACATAATCATTACATCTTATTTATTTTACTTATTTAACTTTCCTTTTTGGTGTTAACTTGAACAACATAAATAATTTTTGTTAATATCAATGTCTAGTTATTGTGTTAAATTTGATTAACATTATTTTTCCAGTCTTGATTAACTTTGACATAATTTATTTAAAAATTCATTCAATATTTCAAGTTTAAATACTATCCATATTTTATAAAGTTGTTGTAAATAAATTGGTTTATAATGGTTTTACAATTAATATTGAACATAATTTTTAATGTGCAGTTTACTAATTTACTTTATAAAAGTAAATAAACTCTTTATTTCCTAAATATTATGTCTACTTATAAAATAGCTTATGGAGCATATTAATATGGATCTTCACAATATTCAAGTAGTAGCCCATATTTGAATGCTTAAAAACTGGCTAATATAAATATTTGCATGGATTTTGTTGGTCCATTGACCTTGTGTATGTGAATTTTTCCCTAAAGACAATACACCTGTTGCTACTCCATGAGGATGTATTGTTATATCAAGATAAATTAAGTCGTAAATGTATATATTTTCATTTTATTAAAATCTTGTGATGGGTACTATTTATAAAACTGAAATAAAGGCCGATCTCTTTATGATATTATTACAATCTGGAATATTTATTGCAGTAGAAACTTTTTTCATTTCCTCTGCCCACTCGGTCAAATTTTAATTGCTCAAGAATATCCTACCTGATTTAGCATTGTTATCTGTTTATTTGCCAAATGTCTACCAAATCTGATCAGTTTTTCTATGAAAGAATAACAGACTATACAATGTTATGAAATTCTGCCTTCATAATGTTTTATTATAATATACCCTTATATGACTGACAACATCATATATTCGGAATTATATTTAGTTAATACCAAATTAAATTAATAACTCTTTGCCTGAAAGATAGACTCAATTCTGTATCAACAAGGCAAAATAAAAAAAATTTCTTTATGTTTTACAAATTTATAATATGAGGTTAATTATATTACACATAAATTGACTCGTAACATATTATTAATAAACTATGTATTTCAATATATATACCAACAATGAAAAAAACAATTATATGTGAAAAAATGCTTATAAAGTATGTCAAAATTGCAGTATTTTAACAAATATGCTATTAATGTCTTAATGGATTAATTGTTTTTTCCAGATGTACCAAGTGGTGAACAGGAGGAGCTGTTCATCCGCAAATTGCGGCAATGTTGTGTTGCATTTGACTTTATGGATCCAGTTGCCGATTTAAAGGGGAAGGAGGTGAAGCGGGCTACACTCAATGAGCTCGTAGAATACATCACTGGTGGCCGTGGGGTGCTTACTGAACCGGTCTACCCAGAGATTATAAAAATGGTAAATATACACATTAATTATGAAACTCTTTAACATAAAAATAAACCGTTTATATTATTTAACTGGTTGGTATTGAAAGGATTATAGTTAGAGATAGATACTGATATATTATGTCTTATTTTGCAATGATGACAATCAGTAGAGGTGGTAACAATGAGACCATATTTACAATCAATATAAGGAGAGGTACCATTTAAAGTTGTACATTCAAATTAAAATCAGTCCTTAAGCGTAGCTGTTAAATTAAATGGCTAAAAATATAAATAATGGCATGATGAATTTAGTGTTATTATAACCCAGTATGAAAATTAGGAAAACTACTAAAAATACTATTTTACAATCAAAGACTATTGTCCATGTTACAGTAAGAAACACAGGAAGAACCTTGTACATATTATTTTTATGGGATGTCCCCCCATGTATGTGTTTTATGTAAGCATATGAGACATGTTGGATTACAGCGGTCGGCAACCCGTGGCCCGCGGGTCGCATGCGGGCCGCCGACGTCTTACTTGCGACCCGTGAATGTTTTATAAATATCAAAATAATTGCATGAACGAACCGTGATTGTCTATATATTGGGCTTCTAGGGTTAATGGCATAAGTACGGCCCGTCTTTAGTTTATTTTGCCGCCTCGTGGCCCTTGCCTTCCAAAAGGTTGCCGACCGCTGTATTAGATCCTATCTTACTTATCTCCATATGATAGAAAATTGTTAAGAGTAGCACATGACCCTATACAGTCAAAGTACTTCTAACTGCACTAACTAGCATTAGTTTGATTGTAATATTACCGGCACTCTATTTGTATTGAGTTTTTCTAAATTTGGTGATAAAGACACATTCACAATAAAATATTGCATTCAAACATGCATTTTGGGACAACGGATTATAAGCTTCCAAAATATTCAATGTATATTCTTTATTTCACTTCGTATGCCCAACTAGATTAAAGAAATTTCGGAACAATATTTAATTTTTCACCACATTTTATTAAAGATATGTAAAACCACGTTTATATTTTTATATTGTTAACATTTAAGTACTTGTATACTGCTTATTATAAATGAGGTACGAAACGCGTTCGAATATACGTTTAATAATATATTCTTTTCGTAAATAATTGGTGAAATAGATGGATTTGTTAATGAAAAACAACATGATCTTACCTCAAAATATAGACTATAATTACTCCTTATAATTAAATTCAAATGTTTAATATTAGTGATTTCTTTATCTTTCTGTTTCTTTTCGCAAACATTTATGTTGCAAATATTATGAAATGTACAGACACTCGAAATTTCCTTTATTAAATGCATGGATAAAACATATAATCAAATGATCTATAATGAGTTACAATAAATATATTGCGGTGATCTGGAAAGTAGCGATAAGAAATATTATGATAATAAGAAGCTTATAGACATAGATGTAATCAGTACTCAATTACATCCGTTGCTCTGTTTCTCTGTTCTTAGAATAAATTATTTTATTTGATGCAGGACTTTAGTGAGATTGTAAGTTATTTGAGTTTTTGTTAGGATTTTGGTGTTTTGCCTAAGTACGGCGACAGCACCCTTGAGGACTACTTGAAAGGCTGAATGATTGTGTCTCCTTTGCCTCTTTAAATCAAAACACAGCAGCTTTTCTTTAATACACAGATATAGGCAGATAAAGGTGTAAAAATAGCGTGTTCGGAGAGAACAACGAAGTTCTACTACTTTCGTGTTGTCTTTGAAAATTAATATTTTGTAACTTCCATACTTTTGCTTCGAAAGAATGAGTAAATTCAATGGTATATAGGCGGGCTACTTTATTAGTTTCAATAACTTGTTACCTACTTGTTAAGTTCTCGCCAGATATAAATGAAAATTGTTTGTTGATTACGTGTCAAAGATCGAGATGAAGCCATTATGAATAGTTTGTTTAAAAGTCGCTCAAATTACAGTCAGTGCATACGTTATGCATTATTATATATAAATAGTATACTGAAGAAAAATGTATTAATCCAAGTAACGCCACTTGGATAAATACAAAGCCAGCACATGTCTTAGCACTTCTGGAAGTCCATCAGTGACATAATATTTCTTTTGAGATTATAAATAATGACGTACATTACGATTATAATATGTAATTCAGCATGTAATACAGAAATAAGTATGTCTGTCAAGTTTATGCTAAAAACAATTAGACTCCTTCTGACGCAGTCGAATAAAGAAGGCTAAATTTACAATTAATTAACATGAAATTTATTAGATAAGGACCTACGAGTTAAGATCTATTAATAAATTTCACTAATAGTTAGCGGTTCAAAGTTATAAAGTTTGAATCATCATTTTTTACAGAAGATGCAATGTAGACAAGCATAAAGAAAAAATCATATTTCTAAAACATCTTTATAAACAAGCTTAATAACGTTATCTTCCAGGAATCTTTTTCACATGATATTCATACAATGGGAAGTGCGTATAATTATAATAATTGATCCAATATTTGGGGCATCCGCCATATTGGATTCAAACGAATCCAAACCAAATCATTAGACAAAATTTCAGATGAATTGGTTTGGGTTAACTGGTTTAAAGCTCAGTTAATAACGAACTAAGAAGGAAACTTATTTAAGCTAAATAACATAATAATTAAAAAATAATATCGCCTAACACTGACTTGCCAATACACTGATGGGGTATGTACATTGATTCGGTTTGGCTAAATCCAATTGCAAACGATTTCGGTCATCGACCAATAAATGAAATTCTGTCAATCTTGTTCGAATGCAGCTCGTTTGCGGTGGACGACCTAATGTAAAATTATTTATTACTATGCGGTCATAACTGTTTGCTTTTCGGGAAAGATTGTGCGGTTAAATGAAGCACGAGACTGTTACAAGGGACGCGTAGGACGCATTCGGTAATCGACCTAATATAAACGCGCTGTTTACATAGTTTTAATAAGTATTCAAAGAAGCACTATCCGAATTCTGTTGATGTTGAGAGTTATCTATGTATATTTTTGAAATCAATAGTTTGTAAACGTAACAAAAAGTACCCTTTACCACTGCGACAGGAAGAATCTTATTACGATTTTATCGAGGGTCTGGCATAATAGGTCTTTAGGTTCGATCCAAGCAGTTCGGGTTAAGTCCGGTTCGTGTGATACCACGAGTCTTGTTCTATTCCATAGAAACATAGTACGTATCGATTTGATTTTCGTTAGATAAGTTATGTAACTGATTTGGTTTTTATATCGATAGTACAAACCGTTTTCTCCTACCGATATCAGAAAAGCGATGATAACTATGTGGTGGTTGGTCAGTTGCGAACGATCAACAAAACGTTGTGATACATTTAATTTAATCTCATTTGTCTTTTCTATCCTAGCAAGAGACAAAAGTTATAGCGTAGCAAATACACAGTTGAGAAAAGTTTTGGTTTTATCTTTGCTAATTCGGTTACGTTTTTTCGTAGTTTGATTTCGTTGTAACGATTGTATTTGTTTAGTGACACTAGATTATCAATATTGTATGATGATATTTAAATATAAATCGTTTTTAATTACAGAACTGTAAGACATATACTGTACTTCCAACTATAGATGTAAGCTATTTCAATTTCCTCTGACTTCTTAAAAGGAATCGAGATGGCGGCGGTTTCTCATAAATTGGAATTTTCATTTGCCGTTTATTACTTTAAACGGACTTTTATTAAATAGTTTGCCAAGGCTCAATCATTTATCTTATAGGTTGGGAGCAAAATGAAGACTGATATAGCATACACTAATATGTATCTTATGCTTTATATTTGTACAATTATGTTGTGTTTCAAATTGTCATATATTTTTTAATATTCATAGCACAAATAATGAAAGTTCAAAATGTGTGTTGTGACTTCATTAATAAATTTTGATTGAATTCTCATTCAAATATATTGGTTTAATATGTTTCAACACCTCTTAGTATTGTTTTTTTTTTATGATCACTAAAGCTCGTTAGTAGATACCAAACAAAACAGAAAAAAAGAAAATCTATACATAAATAACAGGAAAATATTTTAAAATGTTTAGTCTGAGCTACAAAATAATCTTCTTAAAAAGTTCTCGGATTTGTGTAAAATCTACCAATTCGCACTTGGCCAGCGTGGTTGTCTGTGGTCTAAACTCTCATTCTGAGAGAAGACCCGTGCCCAGCTGTGGGACAATAATGCATAATAATCTTTATGATTATGAGAAAATTGATCCAATACATTTTCCGTCAGATATCGGCCAACTTGTTCCGCACTCTGCCGCCGAGTGAAAATCCCGATTTCGATCCGGAGGAGGACGATCCGACCCTGGAGGCGTCGTGGCCGCACCTACAACTAGTCTACGAGTTCTTCCTGCGCTTTCTCGAGTCTACCGACTTCCAGCCAACCATAGGCAAAAAGGTCATCGATCAGAAATTTGTGCTGCAGGTGAGTTTTTGCATATTGATCTTGCCTTTTTTATTAAAGAAACAAAGGAGCGTGCAGTTTATTTAATGGTCACTGCCGCCCTTGGACATCTGTAAGCAACTTCATATAGAACCTAGGTTCTATCTTAAGTCAATAACGGATGCGTTGCTATTCACGAGGACTACCCATGGACGTCTTATATAAAAGTGTGCCGGCAAACTCACCCTACCCTATCCAAACGCAAGTAATACTTCACGCTAGAAATAGGTGTGGCGGTAGGTACCGGTAGGTACCCCGGTCGAACTACACTGGTTCTACCACCTTCTAAGCCTTGTCTATTTGTGGGCCTATGTGGTTCCGGTTCTGTCCTTCATTCGTGTGACTATAGATTAGACAGTACAAAGTAAATAATGCTAAAGTACCAAAATAGCAATTGTAGCAAATGAGATTTCAAGTTTAATTAATATACTTTATTGTACCCAAAAAAACAGGAAATTTACAATGTTGATTACAGTTTAAGATACAATAGGCGGTCTTATCGCTAAACAGCGATTTCTTCCAGACAACCTTAAGGTTCGGAGTTAAAAAAGAATATGAACAGAAAGAAAAAGGTAGGGTGCAAAATTAAATAGAAATTAGTGCAAAATATAATATAAATTAAGGAGTAAGTTAAAGAAAAGCAAGTATAAGTAGTTGAAATATTGGAAGATAGCAACAAATATATAAAATGATTATTGACAAAAGATAGCAAGAAGCTTAAGGAAAAGAATATGAAAAACAGTGATAGTATTAAAGCTGAAGGTAATGAGATTTGACAAGGATTTTGAAGGAATATAGGGACTGAGCATTACGAATGGATACAGGAAGGGAGTTCCACAGACGAATGGCTAACACAGTATAGGAATTTTTGTAAAATGAAGTTGAGTGGGAAGGAGTACACAGAGCAAGGTTTTGGGTGGAGCCAAGGGATTTGTCATGGGATAAGTAGAGATAGTGAAAACGTTCCTTGAGGTAAGGTGGGGATAAGGGATTAAATAGTATACAGTACAGAAGAGACAGAAAGTGAGCATTTCGGCGAAGACGAATTGGGAGCCACTTGAGCTTAGCACGAAATTCTGAAACATGGTCATATTTTCGTAAGCCGAATATGAACCGTATACACATGTTTTGGAGGCGCTCAAGCTTATTTAATTGCTCCTGAGTAATATCTGGATAACACACATCAGCATAGTCAAGTATTGGCAGAAGGAGAGATTGCGCAAGCGTAATTTTAGTAGGAATGGGTAAAACATTTTTCAGCCGTCGAAGAGATCCCACTGCAGCAAAGAGCTTCCTACTAACTTCCGTGATCTGTGGTGTCCAGGAGAGATTTTGGTCCATATAAATTCCTAAATTCCTAACAATCTTTCTATAAGGAATAATAATGTTATCAAGTTTTACAGGCGGTAACTGATGCCAATTAATTCTAGCGGTCAAACGGGAGCTCCCAATGACAATTGCCTGTGACTTTGCGGCATTCAATTTTAAACCAAAGTTTTTGGACCAAATGCAAATACGAGTCAGATCTGCATTAATAGATTTGACGGCGTTATGCAAGTCGCTCAGGCTGGCATGGTTGTAGATTTGCAAATCGTCTGCATATAGGTGGTAGAGAGAAGTTAGGTGAAGACTAATAGAATTTATGAAGATAGTAAAAAGGAGAGGAGACAACACGCCACCTTGTGGCACGCCAGCAGTTGTATTCGACCAGTTGGAATATTTATTATCAATTTGAATACGCTGCCGGCGTCCGTACAAGTAACTACGAAACCAATCAATCACTGTCGGAGATATGCAGAGAGAACGTAAAACACCTAAAAGGACGTCAAAATCAACAGTGTTGAACGCGTTGCTGCTAAAATCCAACAGTGTTAACACCGTCAGCTGTTGATTGTCCATCCCCATGCGGATGTCATCTGTGATTTTCAACAGGGCAGTAGCCGTACTATGGCCAGGTCGGAAACCAGATTGAATAGGATTTAGTAGGGTATTAGTGGAAATAAAGTTTTTTGTTTACAGAAAAGAAATCATGTCATCCTTATTTTTGGTGGGATCTTGTTGTTGGAAGTTTATACTACTCAACATGATCCTACCAAAAATAAATTTTCTGTAAAAAAAAACTTCAAACCTCATTTCCCACCTATACTATTTTGGCGTTATTATTTCCTTTCCACTGACGATATGTAAAAAGACCTGTAGTAGTTGTAGTTTAACTATGATCTGTTAACAAACATTGTTATAGTTTTATTAACGGGTACCACAACCACACCATACAGCAGGCCAAAAACTTTGACAAATTGTGTTTATATGATCTTAAGTATTGCTGTAGGTTATTATTGCTGCGTTGTGGTTATCCCACGCAATTGCGTTGAGGTGTGAATAGGCACTAAATCTTTTACTGGCCAAGTATGTCTAAAGAGACACGAACGACGTAGGAATGTAAATTTCTAGGGTGTGGCTGCACTAAGTAAATAGTTTTATCCTTTTTCCCTTCTCGTAGACTATTCTGTACATCTAAAACTCGCATGGGAACTCTTCAGGCTAATTGTATGACCATTTTCAACATTATTTGCATTGATGGCATAAGTTTATGCCGTAAATCGCTAAATGAAGTGCGCCAGCGAATATCGTATTTACATAATGAGAATTTATTGAAATCGTATTGTAATCAAAAACTATTCAAACTGTATTCATTTAAGTAATATACAGTACAATATCAGTCTAAGATGGTCGCCACATATAAAAGTTAGATGCATACCCGTTAAAACGTTAGAGCTGATTTACCCTAAAAACGAAAGTAAACAAATCAGTGATGGAAACCTAACCTAAGCAAGATATAACAATATTTGACTATTTTTGTGGTTCCGCCTATGTCAGCCGCGTTTACGACGTTAATGAATATATGTCCATCCTGATGTGTGTGCCAAAATCTGATCGGCAGTTTTAACGTGAAAAGCAAAAAACACACATACACAACCCCACAATGTAATAGAAAATTAAAAAAATATACTAATAGAAAATTTCTATTACACGTACGACGAATTCTTAAACGACGATTTAAAAATATAAAAATACATAAAATATTAATCTGCTAAAGTTATCAGCATTGTAATATAGTGTCTAATTGTCTTTTATTGATAAATACGATTATGTGAGTGCCATACATTTAGAACGCCGTAACCGGCATATTAAATTTTTTAAACATCTTATGTAATCAACATTATTGTAACCCAAAAATTTACTAAATAAAGATCTTTATTTATTTCTTTCAATGTGTCATACATATATGTACATTTATAATATTTACAAGATAAATGGTTATTAATAAAACATTTTCGATTTTTAGCTTTTAGACCTGTTCGATTCGGAGGACCCTCGCGAGCGCGACTTCCTCAAGACCGTTTTGCACCGCATCTACGGCAAGTTCCTGGGTTTGCGCGCCTTCATCCGGAAACAGATCAACAACATATTCCTGCGGTTCGTTTACGAGACGGAACATTTCAATGGCGTGGGCGAACTGTTAGAGATACTGGGAAGGTGAGATACAAAATATATATCGTTATTTGTTATGCTTGTTGTAATGTGCATACTATAAACCCCGTTTAGGTATTCAGGTATTAACCGTGGCTTAGACGTGGAAAATAATAGTACTTCTCTATCCAATTTGTTTATACATTATTGTAAAAACAAAATGGAAAAAAGATATAGAAAGAAGGAAGACCAACCCCTTGAGTTTCTTGTCGGATCTTCTCAGTTGAGGTCGTTTTCCGATCCGGTGGTAGTGTAAATATATATGTAACTGACAATTTGTAAGTGCTCCCGTAAGCCTATGCAAAATAAAGATATTTAATTATACTTTCCGTAACACTACCACAGACACGGGCGTTTAATGACATGTTACAATATTGAATTGAAAAATATAATATTGTCTGCCACAGCACGTTTAATTTATGTTGATGTAAATAAACTCTAAATGCGCACATTTTTAAAAGCGGTAGGGGGGTCGTGCAGTACGCCTGGTGGTAAGGGGTCATTACCGTCGTCTGACATTTGTAAGGAACTTCATACAGAATAAGAGTTCTACCGGAAGCTAATCACACATGCCTTACCATTCCTGAGGAGCTGATATTAATATCATCGGACTCCCAACAAAATATAAAGACTATTTCACACTATATATAGGTGTTGTGGCTGTACCTCCACAGTGATATTATGTGTTCTATAATCATTAACATTTGAGTACAAAGTGGGATATACATATTAGCATGATATTTGAAGTTACTTTTATAAGGATAAGGAATTAAACGATATATGAACTTGTTAATAGGGTTTGTGTAAAATAAATCCGTGAAGGTGTCATAGATAGAAATGAAATGTATCTGAGATAGTAAAGAATTTGCGATGATATTACAAAAACTATTTCTTCATTATATCAGTGCCCTTAGTATGTGCTATTATTTTTCTGTACAACTACAACCAATGGTTAATAAGAGGAAACAAAAAACTCGCACTAAGAATGTTGCAGCTGTAAGCATTTCTGTGTTCGATGGAATGCGTTCCATTAGGCGTTCACAAACTTCATGCTCTCGACCACAGTTTGTCCCGTTCCAATAGCTTGTGAGCGTTACTGACATAATCTCTCTAGTGGAATCTCTTCGACCCACCTTATTAGAGGGGTCGTCGTGAGTTTCGCTTGGGCGTAACTCATGACGTCATGAATGACGTTTTCGTCGCGAACATAACGACCGCGGTCGTTATGTGGAACGACTAAAGGAACGTTTTGAGCGTTGTGAACGCCTTCTGCAATGCACCCATGGGAGATGTGCTTATCTGAGATATTTTATTTATTTATTTATGCTTTATTGTACCAATACAAAGTTTGTATTACGATAGGCGGGTTTAATGCTAAAAAGCATTCTCTGCCAGCCAACCTTTGGGAAGTGCAGACCGGCAAAAGCTACTATCATGTGATCTGCATACTCTATTACAACTTTAATAATACGAAAGCAACAATAAAACAATGTAACCACGCCTCGTCTCCTGTGGCACAGGTTTTTAACCTTTTATAGGGACCAGCCACAAATACTCTAGTTTTTGTTATAAATGCACCTAAGTTTTGTAACCCTGTATTTGTGGTGGAAATAAACGATGATTATTATTGCCAAACAGGGCTCTCATTTACTGAACTGTAAGGCAAGATACTGGAGCTAACTTTCATTACTGTGTAAAAAAACATGATTGTAATTATATTTAAAAAAAAGTGCGTATAAATAAGAAAAAAGACAAACCCGCTGAGTTTCTTGCCGGATCTTCTCAGTTGAGGTCGTATTCTGATCTGGTGGTAGTGTAAGAAAAAAAATGTAACTGACAATTTGTAAGTGCCCCCGTAGGCCTATACAAAATAAAGACATTTCATTTCATTTAATTATCACCTTCCAGTATAATCAACGGGTTCGCCCTGCCGCTGAAGAGCGAGCACAAGCAGTTCCTGGTGAAGGTGCTGTTGCCGCTGCACAAGGTGAAGTGCCTGTCGCTGTACCACGCGCAGCTGGCCTACTGCGTGGTGCAGTTCCTCGAGAAGGACGCCACGCTCACCGAGCCCGTGGTGCGCGGCCTGCTCAAGTTCTGGCCAAAGACCTGCTCGCAGAAGGAGGTATGGAGGTGTTTGTTGCTCACACTTACAGCGATGCTCATACTTTTGTTGTATAGTCCTGATTTGTTATGTTAATCGTCTTCACTAAATTAGTAACTCTTTGTGGGTCAATGTATACACCAGAAATTTGTCAATTAATTAGTTTAAAACACTTATTAAGATCATGCTCCAAGCAAGAGTCCACCAATTCGCACTTAGCCAGTGCGGTGGACTATGGCCTATAAATCTCATTCTGAGAAAAGACCCGTGCCCAGCAGTGGAACAATAATGGGTCGACGAGAAATTAAGATCAAGCTTAGTCGTAAAGCATATTACAAAAATTATGATTATACAGAAGATAAAACAGCTTGGGAGTGAACGATACGTAGTTAATTAAATGTCAAAATGTAGCATATCAAAAGTGTAAAAAGATATACAAAGAAAAAAAAATTCACCGAGTTTCTTGCCGATTCTTCTCAATTGAGGTCGTGTTCCGATCAGGTGGTAGTGTTAGAAAAATGCCTATGCAAAATAAAGACACATCATTGCCGACTTTTTCATTGATCAGTAATTACTAAACGAATAAAGATTGATTGACAAACAAGAGAGTAAAAGTCATTGATTTATTTTACAAATATTTCGCCCAGGAATGGATATTTGATCATAAACACAAATTATGCATTTTTTGTACTGTTTAATAGAATGGCAGCTACAGTTCGTAAATTTATTGATATAAGCACGGTAGGCCGATTATAACTTTTCCAACCCCAAGCCTTTTTTCATTCTAAAATGTAAAATGAAATGTGATCAACTCATGGCTTATCCAATGTACCGCTTCGGATTCGTCCGCGATACTACAATCGATCCTCGCCTTGACCTGCGATCTGCATAACACCCGGTATAATAAAATACATAAATGAAGTTCTTAGTGCGAATATTTTTTTCTAAATCATGGTGATAGAGTTAGTCGTAGTTAAAGAATCCTGGGACTACTACCTTAAAACAGTGTTGCTCTACTGTATTATGACTGGATAAGCCTGATAATATATATTCCGTATGAGTAAGGGTTTCGTAAAAACAAATATGTTATGATTATATTTTATGTTTCCAGGTGATGTTTTTGGGTGAGATTGAGGAAATATTAGACGTGATCGAGCCGGCGCAGTTTGCGAAAATACAGGAGCCGCTCTTCAAACAAATCGCCAAATGCGTTTCCAGTCCACACTTTCAGGTATGTTTCTTGATACCATTTTTTCTTATTATTTGTTCTTCAGACATAAAATTGCTTTATTCAAATCTTTATTAATATTTTGAATTTGGAAAGTTTGTGAGGATTTATGGGTGTTAGTTGCGCTTTTTCGTGAAGACTACGGATTTGTCGAAATATCGCACATACATGGTTTGGGAAGTGGTACACGTGACAGAATCCGATGAAGCCGCGGAAACAACCTAGTATAATATGCAGTATGATAGCCATGCTAATGGTTATATGATGATTAATACGTGAAGCAAAAACTTGTGATCCGTTTTTGACATACTTGCCGGGGCACGGAGGTGTACGAAATTACGCACGGCTATAGTTGATGTAGATAATGATTATGGAATTGTAATATTTTTTCAAATAATGCATAAAACATGCATAAAATCAATTAAAAACACATTACACACACTACCGTTCATTGGACCCAAACACATTATTATATTAATACGTGAAGCAAAAATTTGTGACCGATTTTTAAGTAATATGCCGCGGACGGATTAGTATGAAATTTTGCACGGTTATAGTGGACGTAGAGAAGGAGTGCAGAATGTTAATATTTTTTTCAAATAATGCATTTTTCATACATAAAATCAACTAAAAACTCATTACACACACTGCCTTGCATTTGTCACAAACACATATGTACTTAGTAAATGAAATAGAACATTCAATGTCTTACTATGAAAAGATACAACGTCAAGAATGTCAGATGACATTTGATTTTTAATTTAAATTACGGTCGAATTTCGGCCAATGCGACGGGCGACTAGTTTATAGTAAACGAAATAAAACATTCAATGTCTTACTATGAAAACACATAACATCAAAATAGTGAAATGTCTTTGTCAAAATACCCGCTATTGCTTTTAAATGCATAATTGAACCTCTTTTTACCTTTATTGGATGAATTCAAAATAACAAATTTATACAATTTCATTGAATTTGAGAAATATTCGTGCTACTCTGGACAATATGGAGTTTAGTTTTTAGTTAAATTACGGTGGAATTTCGACCGTTGCGATGGGTGACTAGTACATTTTATTATGTAACGGGTAGTCACGAAATGCAATTTTTGAATTTCTTTCTTCTTGACTACGATCCATGCAACTGGGTCGAAATATCGGCAGAATAAATTAAAAAAAAATCGCACATCGTGAGTACCCATTACATAATAAAATGCTCATGGTAGTCTAAAAATATGTTATAAGAAAATTGAAAATGACCTTTTCATACTTTGCCGTATAAAACTGTTCAATAATTTTCAGTTTCAAGACATAACTATGTGAAACTGTGCTAACTGATTTCCTACTTTTTTATGACGCTGCCATTCATTGCTTTGATAATTCTAGGTGTTCATAATTTATTATCTATTGTTTTCTCTCATCTTACGTTATGACGCAATTAGCATAAAAACGGTAGTATTTTTCACAATTACACATTTTCGCTTTTGATCGAATCACTAGTTGCTCGGCCATAAAAAGGGTAATAATGTTATAAATACGAATCTGCTTCCTACTGGTTTTTCTCCACCAATGAAGAGGATGTCAAATCCTATTTAACTTTAGTATGGATAATTTTAAATTAAATTATCGGAAATGTTATTGCCAACCAATCCGAGCATTACTCTAAATGAAAGGAATTCATAATAATTGACACTTAAAATAATTAGTTTACATTGTAATTGCATGTACATTGCATTGTTATTGTAGTGTAAAAATAACATGACATACACATTACAGGTGGCCGAACGAGCGCTCTATTTCTGGAACAACGAATACATACTGTCGCTGATGGAGGAGAACAACCAAGTGATCATGCCGATAATGTTCCCGGCGCTCTACCGCATGAGCAAGGAGCACTGGAACCACACCATAGTGACGCTCGTGTACAACGTGCTGAAGACGTTCATGGAGATGAACTCGAAACTGTTTGACGAGCTCACCGCTAGTTATAAGGCGGAAAGGCAGAAGTGAGTATTGGATCGCCATTATTGTATATTTTCTTCATATTGGATCGCCATTATTGTATATTTTCTTCAGGAAATTAGTGGAAGCTTTACTGATATGTGCTATAATTTCAAAACCTATCTGTAAGCCTTAATTTGTATTGTTTCTCAAAAAAAAATTGACGTAGCAAACTGATGGTACTTGACCACTGCCGCTCAGGGATATCTTTAGTGACAAACTGCATACAGAACGGGTACAATGTGATATCAATCATAAACGTATTGTAGCTTTCGAGGACTAAGAGTGTCGCCTCATGTGAATCACCGCCAACGAAATGCAAGGTGGTAGAACTTATTTGGTTCGACCGGGGCGGTAACACCGCCTCAGCTATTTGTAGTATGAAGGAGTTCTTGTGTATTGGCGGAACAGTGTGGTTGTCAGTACACATTTATATTAGGTGGTCAACACAGTCTTCGAAAGTAGCGACGCATCTGTGATTAGCTTCAGATAGAATCCTTATTCTGTATGAAGTTGCTTACAGATGTCCACTGACTACTTATCATCAAGTGAATTGCATGCTAAGCAAACGATGCTTAAATATTATAAATAAAACGAATGTTTGATTTCCTTCTTTTGTTTAGTAAAATATCATATATTTAAATATTTAAAGCTTTAAACTCGATTTGGGTAACTTTGAACATTTTTTACAATATTTGTGATATTATAATCTGTTTTATATTTATTGCACCTTGTTTTTATTAAATGAATAGTGTCCTTTTTAGCTGGTTTATTAATCTAACACAATAAATTTACGGAGAAAACAATTAAACTATCCACAATTACGCCTAAAACTCAAATTCAAAGTTATCCTTAGTTTTGGGTAACTTTGAATATAATTTTTTGAGGATATAAAATCCGTCATTAATCGAATATTTTAAGGTCTGAGTAAAATTAATTAACATATTTTTGTTAATTAAAACCAAATCTATAAAAAATACATTTATTTTGATATATAAATACAATAGACAACTTGGTCTTTCCATATGAATCAAGGTCGATCAATTTGGTGGTAAAATAAAATACTAGTTTTTTTTTTGATTATTTATTCCATCCATCCATAGGATGGACGGAACATCGGGTACCTTTGGAAGGTTTCCCCCTCGAAAACAAAAAAAAAAAGGATGGACGGAACATGGACATAACATAGGCCTCCCCTAAATGGCGCCACTCCTACCGGTCCTGTGTCCTCTGAATCCAACGGTTTCCCGCTGTCTTCTTCAGGTCACCGGTCCATCTGGTAGGGGGGCGACCGGTACTCCTTTTGCCTAAACATGGTCGCCACTCGAGGACCTTTCTTCCCCATCGGTTATCGGTCCTACGAGCGATGTGGCGGCCCATTGCCACTTCAGCCTGCTAATTTTGAGAGCTATGTCGGTAAGCTTCGTTCGTCTACGGATTTCATCGTTGCGAATCATGTCTCGTAGCGAAATTCCGAGCATAACTCTCTCCATAGCACGCTGAGCGACCCTGAGCCTCCGAAAAAAATATTTTTTTATGATACAGGTAACTTTGAACCGTTCAAAGTTACCCATATAACATCCAATTTCGACGTCGTCAAAAGTTTAACAGTTTTACGCAATATTCAACATGGGATACGGATAGTACAGTTTCAAAATAATAATATACAATATACATTTTAAAGATAAACACCAAAACACACCTGTTTACGGTAAGTTTTATATTATAATTGCTATTTCAAAATGAAGCATCAAACACTTGCAACAACTTCACTACGGAAAGGGCGGTATTTTTTAAAATTATAACATTGACAGGTACCTTTTTTTACTTTCATTGCTATTACAACATTTTGGCAAACCATTTTACGCAGGTACGATATTAAAACAACAAGAAGTTTCCATGTAATAAATTATCATATTTTTTTCACAACTTTGTTCAAAGTTACACCGCTGTTCAATGTTACCCAAATTGATTGTACGTAAAATAATTTTTAATTTTAATATGTTGAAATGGAAATGTTCGGTGTAAAAGAAAAAATATATGTTGTTTTACATTTAGCGCGTAACTCTAATTAACGTTAATTTTAGTTTTATAAGTCATTGATTCTCGTTGGCATTTTAACATTTGGACCGCTCCACCTCCATCGTAGTGACATAAATAAAACGTGCGTGATGCGTTTCCAGAGAGAAGAAGCGCGAGAAGGAGCGCGACGAGCTGTGGAAGCGGCTCGGCGAGATGGAGATCAGCCACAAGCGGCAGCAGCCCGCCGCCGCGCCGCTCGCCAAGTGATGCCGCACACTTCCCTCCATGTGCTAGATAATGCGATCCATTTTATTTTCACTTATGTATTCATTTTCTATTCGATTACATTTTTGTTAATGATGTTATTAATTTTTTATACCTCTAATGATTTGCTCGCTCGGGCCCATCCGCCCGGCGCACGACCCGGGCGGTGCGCTGCGACATTTAGACACTCGACGGTGCTACGTTAGACTCGAATGTAAACGCTGTGCGCATGCAGACGCATTTTTTGATTCACGATTAAACTATTCCCCGCGGACGAAGAGCATTTGTGACGAATACCGAATACAACCAGTTGAATATTTACATACTTGTATTCGCGCTTATTCGTTTGTGCTCGGCGAGTATCTAAATGTTCCATTACGAGCGACGTCGACGCGACGTGAGGAGGGGAGGGATGACGGCCTCGCTGTATGCTGTCTCCGTAGGTTCGGTTCGCTCGCGGGCTCCCGGCGGGTCGTAGCGACTCGACCGCTTATCTCTTATATTTTAATTATAGTGCTCTCGATATGTCCGGTTCCCGAATGCACTATCATTATTGTAATAGTATTTTATATATGTTTACATAGGTCACTAGATTACTTTAGGATTTTTTAATATTGTTAAATTGTTTAAATAAGTTAAAAGTTGTACGTATTATTGATGCATGATCGATTGTATTGCATTTTGGATCACCAATTACTGTAACATTGGGGCACCCAGCTTTCGGCTGAATATGATTGTACAAAAAAAAATAGGGAAATGGATGAGTAATTTGTTTAGTGCACGAGTCCCGACGCGAAGGCAGCTTCCCGCCGTTCGCGCCGGGACCCGTTAGTAGATTGTTCTATAAAATTTTCATTTATAAACTAGATGCTGGAATCAAAAATGTAATTTCGTCGTACTATCATTTTGTATAGGTACATAGTGTAAATAGGCATTTATTTATTATAAATTTATAGCAGTGTGATTTTTATACATAGCTGCGGGAGTGGGACGCGATATTCGGTTCAATCGATCGGAGCGAACCGGAGACTTCATGTATCATGCATACAGCTCGGTAAACTAAAATATTAATTTGATCATATTGGAGTAGAACAATGCTAAAAGTAGATATAATAATTTGTAAGGGAATAGTCATTAATTTGTATGATATTGCTGTAGCTATTAATTTTTCCAAGATCACTCGCGGAGCGCCGCGGCCGCCCGGCCTGCCGCCGCGTATGTATGTATGTACACTATGGAGATGTTTGTTATGTAAAATGTATTAACATTGCAAAAATTATATATGATCTTATATATAAATTACTATTATAGTACACAGTATGAAAATAAAAAAGTTAATTCACATGAAATTGAATTCTTTGAGTGTGTGTGTGGAGGTCCCGGATATCAGCGTACCGGCCTCGTCCCTCCGGCTTTCCGAAGCTAACGATCCCAACATTGCATAGCGCAACAAACCTTACAATAGAAAATACACATACAATTTTAACATTATTCAAGTTTTTCATTTAGTTTCAAGGCCTTTGTTTTTTATATTTTACAGAGAAACCTTTTTTATCAACAGTTAAGAAGATAAATTGTTACATAAACACCATAAAATGCATAAAAACCTTTTGAAACATAAAAAAATAGATATTGCATGAAAAATTAAAACTAATAAACTACTTGCAAAATAATATACATGTACTAACAAACTACTTGCAAAGTAATATACATTGGTAAAATTGATTTGCAAATATTACTTTTTCTGTTGTTTGCGGTAACATAGACCTAATCAAGGTCAGTAATAATGTTACGGTACAATGAACTTACTGTGGTGGCTCACCTGGCAGGATCAATATACGGCGATAGCACAAGTTCAAGTTGTCGCATTACCATGACTACCGCCAACCAACACAGACTACTTAGACCGATCATACCACACCATACCAGTTCTCTCTAGACCTTTCGATAGAAGCAGAGTTTACGTAACACTTCGGTCTACTGTATACTCATACATTTGTGATTTTAATTCAAGCTAAATTATATACTGGTAATTCGCTTTTAGCAACAATGAGTCTGAGAAGAAGGGCGTATGCCCCGCCTGTACCTAAAATGCCACCTGGACTCATAGAACTAATGGACGGGCTGGCAAGAGATGTTCTAAAAAATAACCCAGAAAATATCTTCGAATTTTGCGCTCAACATATGCAAGCATTGCTTAAAATAAGAGATGGGCATAACGGTAAGCATTATTTCCTACCTACATTTACAATTAATTTGACAAAAAATGTGTATGCACCACACCCATAAAGTAAAATTTAAATGTTCCTATGTATTTTAGCACCAAAACCATTAATCACTTTAGAAGAAAAAATAGCAAAGGCACAAAAGAAAATAAATGAAAGGGCAGAACAAAGACGACGAGCATATGATGAACAATTACAGTTAATATCGGCTGAAAACTTCAACAAGCAAAATGTGTTACCGCCTTGTAATGATACGGATGATTCAGTAACCACAGATATAAAGGAAATCGAGAAAAAATCTATGGAGATTAAAGAAGAAGAAGAAAAGGATGGCAAAACAAATACCATAGAACAGAATGAAATAGAAAAACCAACTGCTGATAATTTTACTGGTTCAGAAATAAAAGACGAAGAATGTATGTTGCAAACATGTGTAGATGACGAGATAAAAGATGACAAAGAAGTATCAAACGTTGATATTTTGGATGTTATTGATTCGGATACAAACAAAATAATAATTTTGGTCAAAGAAGGAGATGAATTCGAGAATACTGAAAGTAACCATACTGTTGATTGCCTTGAAACTCCTTTGGAAGAAAACCACATAGTTGAATTAAATGAAGGTATGTCTGTTGTTATTGACTTAAATGCTGAAAATGGAGATAAAAATGATGTAAGTATTTCTACAACCTCACCACAAAATGAATTGGACATGCAATTAGACAATACTGTTAACGCCGAGGAGATAACTATCACAGAACAAAACAATGACCTAAAATTACAAAATGAAGATGTAGAAAGTGGTAAAGCAAATAATATACAAACTTTAATTGATGAAAACAAAGCAAAAGATATGAGTGTCGAAATTACGGCAGATAATCACTTACAAGATACAATTATTTCCTCCCCAATTGATTCCATTTCAAACAATAATACAAAAGGTAATGACAACATACACACAGAACAAAATGAAATTCAAATAGATGTACCGTCATTGAATAACACGGTAAACCAAAATGGGGACGAAGTAATATTAATTACTGAAACTAAAAACGAGTTGTCAGATAACCCCACGGAAGATTTAAGTGAATCTGAAACCAAAAAAGAGGATGATAAAATTCTTGCAGTCATTTTGAGCATTAAGAGTCCTGAACCAGATTTAGCTGAAACTAAAGATTCCGAAGATTCAATTAAGAGTAATGACTGTAATGAGAAAAAAGAAGAAATGTCGGGTAATTATGGCTTAAGAAGTTATATTTACGTTTTTTAATGTTTTGTAATGTTTTACTTACTCAATATTTTATGGCAATCCTACATTTTTTTCTTATATAGATTTTGAAAGCACTCCCGATACAACAGATGATAAATCTCGTAACATGAACAGTTCAATGGATTTAGAAACAGCAGCCATTACTATACAAAAAGTCTTTCGATCCTTCCTCTTCAAAACCAAAACCGCTAGTTACGATGATCCCACAACTGTTGACATGAATTTATTAAATGAAGACAAGGAAAAGGTAAGAATTGATGTAATGTTTTGAGTAATATATAAAAAGTAAAAAAATGCTAAAATATGTCTTTGGTTTAGTAGAGTACAGCACAAAACAATTATAAAATTAACTTGTGATTGTGTGAAATTTATTTAAAATAATGTTTTAGGAAGAAAGCAGTGGAATAAATATGAAAGACAGGAGGCTTTTAGGAATAAGTAGAATGGATACAGTATTACAGACTGTAAATGAAGAAAAATCATTGTCACTTTCTGACGATTCTTCGACGTTATCTAGCGCTGCCACAATTATACAGGCCCATGTTAGAGGTTTCCTGGTCAGAAACAAGTTCCATTCAAACAAAACAACCTCAACTAATTCTCTAATTGATTCTGATGCACCATCGATACCTTCTTTAGAAGTTGATAGCGATATTCGCAAGAGTAAGACAGTCTTGAACATCCATATTGTACCCGAGGGAGGTCATTACGTTAGTAGGGATGAAAGTATTCTAACGTCAATGGATTTGTCCTTAGATAGTAGCCCTCCATCGTCAGTTAACCTGCACCCGTTAGGTTATGACAAAAGTGAAAGAAGAAAGTTAAAAAGGGAAGATGCCATACAATCTGTTTCGCCTCCGAGCAATAACAGTGGAAAGTTGAGCGATGATGTCGATTCTGAAAGGGATGCATTGACAGTTGATCACACGAATAAACTTGAACAAACAACTTCGGGAGATAAAAATGCTGTAGATGATTCTTCCGACGTCGTGACAAATGGAGATGAAGGTGCAATTAAAAAGGATGGTTCTCTAGTTGAAAACCTTGCACCTGATGCGGCAGATGAAATGGATGTAATCACACCCTTCGTTCCAATAGAAGAAAAGATTTCTCGTGAGTCTGACAATTCATCAAAACTGTTACATTCTGGGGAATTTCACGATATCGTTGTTCCTACAAATGTAACGCGGTCCGATACTTCTGTCGTCCGTGGTGAGTGAAGACATCTTATTTATCAGGTGATAAATCCTTCCATTCTATTGAGGCCAACGCATGCCCGCTTGATTGAGTACGTATTCTGGTATTTAGTGGTCGTCAGATATTTTAGAATAATGCATCATTTGAATGGTTTACCTTGTAGTTTGTTATTACTAACTTATTGTAATGTAAAGCAGTTGGAGTAGTTTAAATAACTAATTAGAATAGTTATAAAGTATTTTTGAGGTACAGTAGAATATTACAGATATTACAGTACTAGCTAGTTCAATAATTCTTATTGTAATTTTCTAATTATTAATATTATTATTCGCTAAAGTTAACTGTTGTGTATCGTTTTATTTCAGAATTCCAGAACGTGTTGGTGTATTTTATTCTTTGGAACAACTGACCAGATGGAAATTTCAATTAAGCAAGGCGTTTAACTAACTGCGATTTTTTTGTTATTTGTAATAAAAATGTAGTCAGTAGTTTTTAGTATGAAAAGCCTTAAATATTTAACCATTTTCTATCATTTATATCTTTGCACATATTTTAATTATGAAGTAGGATTTATTATAAAATATCAATCATGTTATTCATACCCACATGAAGACGATTAAAAGAAAGAAAAAATAATATGGTTTATGTTTATATCTTATGTTTAATTATTCAAATGACTCCGCGTGCGTACCCGTGTATGGTTAATAATTTATTATTATTAAATTTATTTATTCAAGTAACTGGACTCAAAATTACATTTACATCATTTACAACATTTTTTTCATATGTATACTTATGGAGGGATACCATAACGACAGTCAAATCATTGATTGATCATTTTCAGGATATTGTTGGAGCTTTCCTGGACTCGTAAATAAAGTAAGAATGTTAAAATCAATCTCGTATTGCAGTTAATGATTATGATTTTGTGACGACGGTCTAATAGCTTTACAAAAAAAAGATTTTTTTTAAGAAATAAAAGTTTTATAAACGCCGTCGTTGGTGTACTTAAGGCGTTCAAACGGAACTCTATTAACTACGCCTTGGCTGTCTGTGTGACTGTGACAGGGGTCTATCTTTTTAACCGTAATACATCTACGGTAAAAAAAACAGTATCACATATTTGTTATTTTTTTTTAATTCCACCATGTGCTATACGATAACCAATAATAACAATGCAGTCAAAATTTTGGTAGTAAGGAACCCCCCATGTGCTAATTCATAATGTGGCAAATGTTTTATGCAGAAAACCAGTATGCAGCCTATCCGTGAAGTGAACATCGCCATAAAGGACATGAACAACTTCTGCCTATCTTCTCTAATCTTGTTACACGTAGAAATTATGTTTTTATTGCATTATGGGCATTCAAGTTTTTTGTTATATACGTGATATGAAAAGTAGATGCTATCAAGAAACTAGATACACTTTTTATCAAACCAGCAAATGAAGTTTACTCACGATATAAGCTCACTACAAGACAACAGAATCCAGGTGAGACTATAGACAAGTACGTTCTTGAACTGAAATTATTAGCGAATGCGTTTTCAAAGCTGTGTCCGCTGAGCAGAACGAGAACGACTACGTTAGAGCTGCATTTCTAGCTGGTCTATCATCGGCTACTATTCGCCAGAGACTTCTAGGAAATATATCAAGCTAGAACTCTATCAAAAACTGTCAACTAGCGAATTTGTTAACACCGCTCTAACGTCGATACAAAATTCAATAAACAGCGACTGTTACTTCTGTGGATCCAAGAGACATCTGAGACGTACGTGCCCAGCTTTCAATGCACCTTTTTTAATTTTTATAATGAAGTAGCAAACGAGCATGCAGTTCACCTGATGGTAAGTGGTCACCGCTACCCATGGACGTCTGTAAGCAATTTCATATAGAACATAGGTTCTATCTAAAGTCAATCACACATGTGTTGCTACTCCCGAGGACTAGGATGGTCGCCTCATATAAAAGTGTGCCGGCAAACACACCCTTCCATCGAAACGCAATGGATGCTTCACGTTAGAAATAGGTGTGGCGGTGGTACCTCCCCGGTCGAACTACACTGGTTCTACCAGTGTAATTCGACCGGGGACCAACTTGTCTAAATTGCGGCAAAAGAGGCCACTTTGCGAAATAGTGTAAGAGTAGAACGCAGCAACAAAACGCTTTCGCTGTTTGTGAATATAAAAACCCAGACATTAATCTCAATATGTACTTCTAATGAATCTACCTTATGTGTCATATTAGCTAGCAGTGATCTGAGTAAAGCAGCGATATCTATAATAATTCATAAATCTATAACTGCGAAAGCTTTAATTGATACAGGAAGCTCAGCCAGTTTTATAAACAGTCGTCTTGTTGAGAATTATAAACTAGACGTGACACGCTGTAACCAAAATGTGACTATGGCTGCAACACATGATGTCTACCGTTACTGGGTCTTGTATGTTAAATTTTAAATTTCAATTCAATTTTAAGTATAGGTCGCGTCACGTAAAAAGAACGCTAGCGAGCAAGCTGCGCATTAGGCGATTTATGGGTCTCTTTGGTGGTATGAAGTGAGGCGCGGGGCGAGGAGGTTACCCACCGCTTGCATGCCCGTGCGCCATTGGTTAGTCAGTCAAACTTTGCTTCCCGCGCTGTGACTACGTTACGTTCATTCATAAAATACTATGGGGCACAAAAGTTTTTAGTTACGAAAATATGGTTTTTGCACAGAGAAGTGAGAAAAATAATATATGACGTATATTGTTTTATAAAGAGAGAGGCTTATAATAATGAAGTTAATAATTTGGAGGAGTTTCAAAATTATCTTAATTTTTGTAATTAGATTAAACATTATACTATATTAAATCCTAACATGTTTTTAAATATGTTTAATGATATTTTATGTAGTTTGTTTTTAATGTACCAATAATGTATTAAATATACGAAACCATGAGCTATAGGCAAATAAAACATATAGACTTTCGAGCGCGAGTGTACCGATGCGCAAACACACTCCCTCCACTTTCATCCAGCGTTCTTTTTACATGACGCGACCTATATTCATGCTGAATTTTTAGTAATGCGAGGTCTATGTGCTGACATAATTAACGGTCTCGACCTTCGTTAAAACTATATGCTTTAACGCATGCTAATATTGAACCCGTAAGTTTATTTCCAAACCTACTGCCTGATTGCAAAGCAGTTGCTATTAAACCTAGAAAATAATCGTCAGAAGATACTGCGTTCATTAGGTCAGATTTAAAAAAGCTCTTGGATGACAACATTATAGAGCCCATTCAATCACCTTGGAGAGCTCAGGTCCCAATCACATAGCATATATGATCGAGGTACAACTTCCACACTTATTTTTAAGAATACTTCTGCGATTCGATAGAAGGGTGTGGTTGCCGGCACATTTTTATTTGAGGCGGCCATCATATTGATTGATAGAGATTGATTTCAGAAAAAACCCATGTTCTATGAATTTCCTTACCCGGTGTCCATGGTTGGCAATGCCCACTTACATTCAGGTGAATTGCGTACTCGTATGCTACTTCAATCTTACAAAAAGACTTTTTTGTAAGATTGAAGTAGCAAATATCGCAAATTCGCAAGTTTTAATTTTTTATTTTTTTATTTATTTAGTTTTATTTGCTGTGTTCAAAATACGGGATGCTATTACACAAAAAAAAAGTATGTCAGTCAGAAGTCAGAACAAAAATCCATGGACAATTTGACATTTTCAGTTGTCACTTAATTTACGCAGTGTTTTGGTAATATTATAATGTTTGTTTTACTTTGCCTTTAAACCGACTTGAGTGGAAGCTAAACATTTTTGCGAAATACAAAAAATGCCTTTACCTCCTGCTTTAGCTGCTCGCTTAGCTAAAAGAGGTATACTTAAAGCGAGTCCGGTAATAGAACAGCCGGTCCCAGAACAGCAAGCCCCAATTCAATCAAATGAAGAAATTATAGCTGAGGATTACGATTGTAAACCTGAAGAACCCAGAACTAAGAACAAGGAACACTTTTGGGAGGGAATAGAAGGAGTCAACGTTGATCCTATTAAAGGGCACAAAGGTTGCCCTAACAAAAGCAATATCTATCACGAATGTTCCAAATTTTGTGTAAAAACATGGAAACAAGGTAAATTAGTTCCGAATGAAACGTACTTGCAAAACAAGCGTAAAGCCTTGGAGTGTTGGCCATTACCACCCGGGTGGGAAGAAGTGTACGACGAAGGTACTGGTCAGCACTACTTTTGGAATGTGCATAACAATTTAGTGTCATGGCTCCCGCCGGCCCATCCACATGCCACCCCGAGCGAGAGCGCCGCACATCTACGTGAAGAGAGATTACTGAAGGAGGGTGATGAAAGTGATGACAGCAGTGAAGCGTCCGATCAAGAAGTCCCACAACAACAACATAAGGAAAAGAGACCAAATCGTAAAGAAAAGGATAAGGAAATGACACACCATAGGGACAAGAAACGACATAGGGTTAAGGACAATGACCTTGACCCCATGGACCCCTCTGCTTACTCAGAGGTGCCAAGGGGTAATTGGTCAGCAGGATTGGACACCCATACCAAGACCGGTGTGGACAGCACTGTCTCTGGCACATTGTATCAAATGAGACCATATCCAGCACCTGGTGCTATCCTTGCTGCCAATGCCAGGCGTTCTCACAGTCCCTCCCCTTGATGAATAAACCCATAAATATTTATGTATATCTTTCATTTCTTTACTTAGATATTCCTTTTTCCCCTTTGTTATCTTAAATCCATTTTATAATTCTTTAATAATACATGCTGTTTTGTTCTTACAAGTGTTATTTGCAATCTATAGGTATTATAGGTTTTTTTTTTCTATTAACTCATTTTTACCCTTATGTAATAAACTTGTCAAGACACAATTGCTGTTTACAATTAAACCACTTTTGGTATTTTTTTAACTGAATTTTCATTATCTAGGTAATTAGGCTTGGTAGAAAATAAGCACAATTTATTGAAATTGTTGAAGGAACTTCTTACATTATTAACTTTGGAAAGGAGAAATAAATAATCTAAAGCAAAGTTAATATTATTTATTCAAATCTAAATAAGAGTTGTATAATTGTCTATAAAGTAAACTTTTATTAAATGCATTTGTATGTCGACAACAAAATGCTTATGTATAATAGTTACATAATATAAATGTAGTAATAGTATAGGCACCTTTTGTTTACATTGGGAAGATCATATTTATTATGTGTCAAAATTAGTATAAATACAATAATATGCTGAATCCCTTATACCTAGTTTGTAACTGCTATACACTTACATCAAATCACTTTGCATTTTCTTGTTTAATGACTCAAAATAAAGAGTAGCAAGATTTAATTTAGTTTTGAAGCTGATATTCAAATTTGAATAAAGGAATTTAAAAATCATTACATACTCAATATTCGTTCAGTTTCAACGAAATAAAAAGATCAAATTAGATTCAGTATTAACAATAATGCAGATGATAAATAATCTGACATCACAGTCTTCTGCTACTGTTTAGTTTTATTGCAGATTTGAATTGTTTTTTTTAATACTCTATATTCAAATTTATCGTAATGATACGATATCATGCTTCAAAACGACATGTATTTTACCATGCTAACTTTATTTATGAAGTCATCAAAACTTATACAAAATAATGCATGGCAGCTCAATCAAGGGGTTTGAAAGTGTTTTTAATTCCCATTTATTGGCTTGTTAGCCGTGATATGTTTAAGTAAATCTTCAGAAGTTATTACTCCCAGGGGTTTTTGAGCGTGTGAAGATGCATCTGTAATAAATATTTGATTGGGTTAATAAAATTCATTTAAAAAAACGATTTGTTTCAAAAAATATCTGTTCGAAGTAGCAATTGAACATACAGTCCACCTGATAGTAAGTGGTCACAGCAGCCCATAGACATCTGTCAGCAACTTTAAATAGAACGTGGGTTCTATCTGAAGTTAATTACAGATGCGTTGCTACTCCCGAGGACTATGATGGTCGCCTCATACAAGGACATTTTTATTCCACACCCTTCCAGCGAAACGCATGAAATGCTTCACGCTAGAAATAGGTGTGGCAGTGGTACTTCCTCGGTCGAACTACACTGGTTCTACCACCTGTATAAGAGTTTAGTGTTACCTGTTTTAACAACAACGACGTATGGTGCGATGTCCAACAATCTAGACACTGCGCCTAATGTTGGATTGTTTATGAGATCCACTTTGTAATACTTTTTCACTAAGAATTTTTCCAGATCTTCGTTGAGTGAACCTGATAAATTTGTGAGACGCCGACGTGCGTTGTCGGCGGAGAATATGCCACAAACGGACCTGCAATTAAATTATTAAGTTAGTAAGCCATATGTTCTTGCAAAAAAGTACCTATCCTAAATTTAAAATTAAGGAACAAATCGATACGGTCATACAGTTTTGGCAAAGGGAGATCTCCCGCCAGGCTAGGTGATCATGCCTGGGGATCGGCCGTGCTCCGACAGTGTTTGTTCGGAACTAGTATATATGCGGAGTATTGAGAATACTTCGATAGCGTGTTTCAGAATACTAGTTGCGCCATCTCTTGATGAGTAGCGGGAGGTCGCCACACAGTAATCAATTTCAGAGAGAAGTCTGGTTCTATAAGGAGTTGGTTACAGACGTCTATGGGCGCCCCAGACCACTCAGCATATGGTAAATGAAAATTGTTTATTCTATTTTATAAGTTATATTGAGATTTCCTAGCCAATTTGGTCGGTATTCAAATACTATTAAATGAAGTAACATGCAAGTAGGTACGTACATATCTATTATTATCGAAAAAATATTACTAACGAAACGGAACCGTGGCCAGGATTTACGTTTAAAAGTCGCACGAGGATGTAATAAGGATATAATATTTATAAAGAATAACCACATACATTTAAATCCATCAAATCCTTTTGTAGTTAGCCAACTCATCGCTATCGAGATTTTCTACTAACGTCGCAACCAAATAAATTAGTACTATTATGCATAGTAACAAGAAAATCATTACATTCAATCAAGTAGTTTCATTATATACGAGAATTATTTGGCTTATATGATTACTGAATAGTTACGGCATTTTCAAAAAATATTTTTGAATTTTGGTTGTCAAAATGAAGCTTATCAATGTGTCATGACGAACTGATTTATTCTAGCACAGTGAAAAAATGAGAGTCAATGTTGTATATTTTATATTTTTAACTAGCTGACCCGCCGAACTTCGTTCCGCCTAAAGGTCAAAACTGTAATATTATCAGTGTTCCTCCACTATATTATGCACGTATTTTATACAAAAACCATCCTCTCGAATCACCCTATCTATTAAAAAAAATCTGCATTAAATCCGTAGCATAGTTTTAAAGATAAAAGCATAGATAGGGACAGACAGCGCGAAGCGACTTTGTTTTATACTATGTAGTGATGACAAAAACAGTTTTCAATGATTTGATGTAGTCAAAACAAAAAAATAAAATCTGCTTCGTCAGTGCCACAAATACACACACAATACCGCACCCAGACCAGAAATCACGGGTCGTCAATTTGTCATATAATTAAAAACTTATAAATATAATGGACTAAAAGTACATTTAACAGCAAGGGATATACGCATTCGTATTCGCGAATGTTCAAATAATGAGTCGTTACATTACTAAAACACACTAAGAGGCCATCCATAAATTACGTCACACATTGAGGCGGGGGGGGGGGGGGGGGGGGGTCGATAAAGTGTGACATTGGGACAAGGGGTGGAGATATACAAATTTTTGTATTGTCACATGTAATTTTGGAACTACTTGTTTTTAATTTAAAATGTACCTATATGTGTAGGATTGCAAAATATGTGACATCACCCTAGCGAGGGGTCTGACAAATGTGAGTTGTGATGGGTAAAAAAAATCATAAAATTCGTGTTTTTTCGTATTTATGGATGGCCCCTAATCCGTCTACCAATTTTTTTGGCCAGCTAGGTTGACTATCATCTAAAACTCTCATTCTGAAAGAAAACCCTTGCCCAGCAATGGGGCAATAATGTGTTGGCGATACTAACCCCTTATCATCGACAGCGGCCACGACGTCCGCGTTACTCCGTTGTAAAGTGGCGAGCGCGTCGGCCGGCGTCGCCGACCGCTCTATCGTAGCTATCGGTGTACCCACATCTTCCGTCACCGTAGAATTCCACCACCTTCAAATTGATATTGATAAATATTTAAAGAACAGTTGATTAAAATCCTAAATTAAGTGTTATACATTATCAGTAATCATTATTGTCTCAACAATTCAAACATTTTAAAATACTTATTTAAGTTTTTTTTTTATCTCATTGAAGTAGCAAACGAGCATGCAGTTCACCTGATGTTAAGTGGTCACTGCCGCCCATGGACATCTGTAATAAAGGACATAGGTTCTATCTGAAGTTAGTCACAGATGCGTTGCTACTCCCGAGGACTGATATGGTCTCCTCATATAAAAGTGCGCCGGCAACCACACCCTTCCATCGAAACGCAAGGAATGCTTCACGCTAGAAATAGGTGTTGCGGTGGTACTTCCCCAGTCGAACTACACCGGTTCTATCACCTGAAAGTGTATTAATTTCCACGAGACATTGCAAAACACAAATATTTTAATATTTCAATACATGTAATATGTATATAGTAAAATATCTATATTATTCTTGTTTATTAGATAATTGCACAATAATTATACATGTCAGGAAATAATTCATAAGCTATAAAGAATACCTAAATTATTCTCTCACGAGGTCAACAATTGATTTTACTTATTTAACATAAATATTATTATTCATTAACCAATGTAATGATAAGATAACAACGATATGACATTTCACAATATTATTTTATTTCACTATCGATAGTGTTAAAGTTCACGCATGTTATAAATGACATGTGAACGCAAATTGATAAAAGAGGAAATTAGTTTGTCTCACATGGTTTTGCTTGCAATATTACGTAGACAACATATAAATTAGCCTGTGAAATATAAATATAATAAATGCGGCAGGGCTATGAATATGTGCTAAAAAGTAAAGTAAAGTAAGGCTAAAAAGTTAGTAAGACGATGTAATTTTTTTTTAATATTATTCAATATTTTATATAAAAATTACAACGTACTTGAAAAAAATTACAACGTACTATAAAAATATAACATTTTTTTACTTCAAAAACCTTTTATGATAATTCAATCAGGGCATCCCACCCCAAAGACATACAAAAGACCAAATCAAAAAAAAAAAAATGTATTATGCCCCGCCCACCCACTCTACTCCTCTGTCTACCAATATATTTTTTTTAGTAAGTTACTCATCAAAGCCCCATCTTACCATAACTTATCATTTGCGACGACGGGTTTGAAGTCCCTTGCTTCCATCCACTGGTCGCTGATGAACTTGGTCATATAATTGCGGATGTTGTCAGGCAGCAGAACGACACACTTCTGGCCTGCCTTCAAGCTCTTCGCTGCCTGTACTGCGGCCCACATCGCAGCACCACTGCTACCACCTAGAAATATTACAAGGCCATACTTTATTCTATTTTTAGAGCCATAGTAAAATAAATGTTTGACACACTATATAAAGATGTACATAGGTATAAAAGTATATTATTGATACCTTGAAAGTACGTAACGCTATATAAAAATATTTATATATACTAACATTAAACAGTAAAACCTATTACTAACTAGAACTGGTAAATGTACTATAACCTAACCTAACCATACTTTATTATATTTTTAGAGCCATAGTAAAATAAATGTTTGACATACTATATAAAGATGTACATAGGTATAAAAGTATATTATTGATACCTTGAATGTACGTAACGCTATATAAAAATATTTATATATACTAACATTAAACAGTAAAACCTATTACTAACTAGAACTGGCAAATGTACTATTTCATTAAAAAGAGCCAATTTTTCGAGTTTTTAATAATAGGGATACATATTCGTTTTTCCAATTATTGTTGGTAAATGTAGGTTTTGAGAAAAAGACAAATATGTCCCTTTTATCTATATAAATAATATATAACAGCATATAAGATATGGAAACACCTCTGTGGTTTCATATATTTTATAACTGTTGATACCTAAGTGAATATATACCTTAATATAAGTAAAAAAAAAGTAAATACTTGATTAATTTAATGACTCCTTTGCATGCGACAAAAGAGTCAATAAATGTATACAATCCTATAATAAGAGGTACTTAAGAGTTACTTATTCAATTCTCTTTGAGATGTAAAAAAACAAGATAATAAGTTATTGCTTTAGTCAAATCTTTAATGTAAATAACAACATCGAAGTGGTCTTATTTAATGGCACGGTTTTTGAACCAATGAGCAAGAGCCGTGTCACTCAATACTCCTCTCACACTGATTTATTAAAAATATTAACCACAAGTAAATTTAAATTTTAGGCATACGCGTGTAAACAAGACAAAGTCATATACATACCGCATAATAAGCCTTCTTCTTTGATGAGCCTTCGAGCCATCGGCAGAGATACTTTGTCGTCCGACTTCACCCATCTGTCTATCACTTTTCTGTCTAGTACCTTGGGCAGGAAGTCGTAACCGATACCTTCCACCTTCACATATAATAAGATTCATTAGTACATAATATTATTAACAATTTCAGATCTAAGATATTGTTTTTGGATAAGGGGGGAGGGTTGATCGTCCTTTTTTTATCAAACAATTATATTGGTCTCTCTTGCCACGAAAATGCAAGATGTGGAATGAGCTCCCTCCTAAAGTATTTCCGGAGCGTTATTATTATTTATTTATTTATATCAGGCTCATATACCAATATACAAACACAAGTAAACAATATAACAAATTAATACATAAAAAATAATAAAACATATATGACATGGGAGTCTTTGGAAAGAGAAAGAGCTCTTCTTCAAAGCCGGCGACTCCTTTGGTGTTGTAGAAGTCCATAAGCGACGGTAACCACTTTCCATCAGGTGGCCCGTCTGCCTTATCGTTAGGTAAAAATAAAAACGCGCGGCACTCGGGGACTGCCGCGGTAAAGCTATTCCATAGCATTTTTTTTATCAACTTATGCAATTATAATTATCTAATTTATCTATTTATTTATGCAGTATTTTTTCTCACAAACAGCTGCTCACGTATTCGTCCGAATTCTAAATATTAGGGTACTAGTGCATATGGTTCAAAATAAAATATCGTATTTATTCGTGCAGTATTTCGGTTAACCGTATCAATTAGTATCAGAAATAGAGTTTAGCCGATTGAAACTGTTAATATTTATGAATAGTTTTTCCGATCAGTACGCAAAACCCCAGATATAAGTTTCCATAACCAATACCAAACCCTTCAAATCAGAACACAGCAGTGCTTAGTACTATTGTTGCTAGGCAGAAATTGGTTGGACGATTGTTCCTCCCGAGTCAATTCACAAAAGGTTTTCCCACATTCAGTTGGAATGACTATTAAATAAATATGATTGTTGGCGCAAGGAAAAACAATATTTGCGCAAACTTATGTGCATCGTATGTAAACAGCGTAATATTTAAGTAATAAAGCAACACTTATCGCACGATGATGAAAAAAAATATATTAAGTACTTATTAGTCTTAAATAATGCGCTAGTTATGATAACCTATACGCAAAGGCGTTAAAAATTAAATGGACATTATCAATATATGTTTTATATTATCGAAGCGTCTGTCTGTGATTTGATGATTATTTTTAGTAACTTTGTTCCGACAACTATAAATATCGCTTGAAAAATGTATCCATACATACAACGATTCCTAAAAGTAAGCTGTATTGAAAATCTTGACAATATCTATAAATTTTAAGTATTACCTACCAACGTTACAGTTATCATACTGATATGGATATTATGAGATTAATAACCGAAAACTGGGAAATAAATCAATACCATAGATTAATAATTGAATTCCGCTTTGTACGGAAATCTGTAGGTATTCCATGACATTGCAATATTTTATTTTTAGTTTTTTTGCATACGATTCCATGCAAACATTTCAAAACTGTTTATTTTATATATATTTTATTCATTTCCATTGTTAAACCCATACATGACGATATAGAGGCGACATATTCAGATAGTAATTTAGTATAAATTGAGCATGCAGTGAACATAAGGGCAAGTGATAATAACCGGAAGCAACTTAATATAGCAATGTGGTTCTACCCGACCCCAGATGCCTTGACACTTCAGACCACTAGGATGTCTCATATGTAAGTCAGCCGACATCCGTATCCCCTCCAAACACAAGACTGATTCATGCTCGAAACCGGTAACTGTGCTTTTGTGTTGGAACGACCCATACTCCTTCTACCGTCATTCAAATAAGAGTTACGAGCCGAAAATATCTTGAACCAATATTGACACGCCGAGTTTCAACATTTAGGCTATCAGTATTACTGAGTCAGCAACTCACCTCATACATCTGCACATCGGACTCATTGAGTTCTTCAGGCTGGGCGAGTATGGAGCCGTAGGGGTCCACCCCCACCACCACGCACTTGGGGCAGCGTTCCTTGATCTTGTGCGCGATGCCCGAGATGGTCCCGCAGGTGCCCGCGCCTATCACCACCATGTCCACGTCATCGTCTAGGGACCAGAGGATCTCCTCAGCTGTGCCGTCGTAGTGGGCCAGCGGGTTGCACGGGTTGTTGTACTGTGGGTGATGAAATTATTTTAATTAAATAATATATTATTGTATATACTACATTATTTCCGCGGCTTTGTCTGCTTCGGTCACGTCTATCACGGTAACGAGACACCTATGTAATTAACTATGAGTGCGTTCCATTAAACGTTTACGACGTTCACGCTCACGACGCAGATTTCCCGATCCACTTGCTTGTGAGCGTTACAGATGTAATATCTAGTGGAACAATCACTTTGACCCACCTTATAAGGTGGGACAGCGGGAAACCATTGCATTCAGAGAGCACAGGACCGGTTGGAGTGGCGTTATTTAGAGGAGGCTTATGTCTAGTAGTGGACCTCAAAATGGTTCGGACGATCATTGTTTGTCAGCCCAACATTACAATAAGTTAGGACTGAAAACAAAAACATAAACGTGCAATGTACATTGCAATGCATGAATCACGTTTGTTATCGTTGAATAAATATTAGCCTACTACAGTTCGAGTGGCAACAAAGTACGCACTTAGGAAGTTGAATCGAAAATTTCGAAGTTTGGTAATCAAAAAATGGATGGTTTAAAAAAAAACATACCAAGCGTAACGAATATCTTCTCCTTTTTGAAGTCGGTTAATTAGTAGCAGGCGTCACAATACTTTTATTAAATATTATTTTAAATATTATTCAGACCTTACTATAGCTACGGGATATTGATTCACTTACTTAAATCGTAAAAATGATATATATAATAAAATAGTTATATGTTAGTCGCATATTAGTTCTGAGAACCAGCCTTATATAATCAGACTTAATACGTATAAAACTATTACGTATTACCTATGGGTACCATAGTTAATTTGCATAGTACAGTTCAAGGATGCTAGTGTTTCTGATAGTCAAACGATAATATTCTAAAGTGAACTAATATTAGGCACATATCTACTAAGCTACTTTGAGGGAAGCCAGTCGCCAACCTGGTCTAATTTGGCACCCATTCAGATGCAGGTCCTTGGGGTCTGATAAACTCTCATATGTATGTACAGTAATAGCTCCTCTTTCACCGTTTCCGCATTCGCATTTTCAGTATTCACGGGTTGCAAGATTGTGACAATTTTCTTTTATCGCGGCTAAAAATTCTTGTATATACTATAAAACTCTGCTATACTCAGTACAAGTGAAAAAATTAGCATCCTTTTTTGCACGTCAACTTCCTTTGAGTACTGTTGGTCATTTTCGGTATAACGGTTCCTATTTAACGCGACATAAAGGCTAAACCTAACCCCCGCGAATAAGGAACGTTGACTGTATACTAAAGTTACAAAGACTCCGCTCCGATTCCGAAGTCTGACTACGACACCATTAAATCGAAGGTTACAATCGCAGTATGATCAAAGCTTTACACCATTGGAACGCGGCGACCATGGTTTATATTTTTAACAACTAGGTCGAAGCGATATTTTTTAACCCATTGTGTTAACTCATTTATATTTGTATTTTTTTATTTGTTAAACTTGCTTTTAACAATCTTTTCTATTTGCTTCAGATTCTGATACTGACTCTGGTTTTGATTAGCAAATAAAATTAATGGCAATCGATTAGATTTTTCGATCTCCTTGCAGAAGGAGAGGGATTTATGTCATATTACTCCACGTTTGCCATTTGCGGACTTATAGATTTTTTATCACCACTAGCTAACCCGGCGAACTTCGTTCCGCCTAAAAGTCAAGAATCTAAAATTGTCAGTGTTTCTCCACTATATTATACATGTATTATACACACAAACCTTCCTGTTGAATCACTCTATTAAAAAAACTGAATTAAAATCCGTAGTGTAGTTTTAAAGATCTAAGCATACATAGGGACAGACAGCGAGAATCGATTTTGTTTTATACTACGTCGTGATTAACTGTTTAAAAAAATCGGATTTGTAGGTTTCCTCGTAATATTTTCCGAAGCGTTAAAGCAAATGATACGTTTTCAAATAACTACATAACATTAAATACCCAGTGTTGTTTGGGTTTAAAACCTCAAACCCTCAGATTGAGTGGCTGAATTTCAAACAACAACAACACTCTAACTATTAAATTGTTAGAGTGCGAAAAATACATTTTGCTTGCAAGTGTTTTGTTTGCAAAACTGCACGATGTTTACACAAATATTTACTTGTCATATCGCTGTGTTTATAAACAAAAAATACATAACAGTAGGTTTTCTGATTTATTTAACTGTCTGGTGCAATGTTGTAATACTAAATTAACAAGTAACCGTAGTAACCGAAGTAGGTAGTAACTAAAAACGTTATAATTTGATTTATTTAACAAATATTGATGTGTAAATTTTCTGACGTAATAATGTCGTGACTGCGCAACAACCATAACAAAACGTATTTTTATATCTGTAACGTCCTCGCTTCCTGTGAGGTCTTCTATATTAATACAAAGTTTCAACACAAACCTTCAGCTGGTTATAAGATTAGTTTAACAAACAAATATTTAAAACGTGTTTTCACGTTTTCGTATCGTGCAAATGAACGTTTTAACAAGCTTTTATTAGCTTGGGTTGTATGTAAGCTGTATGAGCTCAATTTTTACCGGTTTCCAGAATTGTTATTAATCTTGAAACTTTGCACACGTACAATGACCGATGAAAATGCGATAATATAAAAAAATATTTTTTTTTTCACAAAATCATGTTATTTAGTTTTTGCTAAAATTTATGTTTATTTATTTTAAAATGAGAGTTCTTTATGCGTGTCATGGGTTATGAAACGAAGTAATTAACGACTAGCTGTGTTCGATGGTTTCACCCGAGTTTAAATAAATGTAATACAATTATCTTTGAATTGTTTTTATGTTAAGATTAGGTTGATGAATTTTAATGAAATAAACACTAATTTTTTTCACTACAAATGGACTATAAATATATTTTAAATTTAAATTCAGTAGTTGTAGTTTAGATTTCACAAGACGCACAGACAGACCAAATATTAAGTATAAAAAATTTAATCATGATTTATTTTTCTTCCAACAAAACTCCTATTTCTATCAAAAGTATATAATTGTTTTATCAATTCTACATATAATTAAGGGTTTTTGCAAATGCTTCGGAATTGTTTCTTTATAAACCATATTTTTAAACCATATATAGGTAATCATAAAAATAACATCACTATAACTGTTTTTACATACTGTTATTGGACAGGAAAATACTAAAATTAATATTCATTACGTGGTTAGTCGATAACAAATTTGTCGTCACATGAGGCTATCGATCGCATAAAATAAACTCTTCTTACGAAATTTATCCAATGGTCAGATAAGCCGATAATAAATCGTTGGACATGCACGAGTAGGTACGTATGCGTGAATTATTGGAATTACGTTATATACCTACATAACATTTAGTAAGTAAATAATTTAGTTTTATGTAGAAGAAGTTGCGAAATAATTTACGTAACTTATAATAAAATAATATAGTATGTTCGCTTTGTATGAAATCCGAAATAATTTTAATCATAAGTATACATTAAGTTAAAGGTATGTAGTATGTACATCGTTATTCTCATTATATTATTTTAGATTTGAAAACTCCTTATGTGGCATTTTTGACGTATTTGCGATGTGGTAGAATTCATGTAGAGTAAATAGGTACGTGATTTTATTATATTGTTTATTATTTTCCATATTTAAAATTCACCAAATTCATAGTTCAGCTATGCATCTGCAGTATCTGCACCTGCTCATTGTACAAAACTATGCCCTAAAACACTTGATTTAGGGCATAGTTTTGTACAACGAGCAATTAACTTACATAACCAACACTAATGTATGTTTATGTAGTCATCAAGGACATCAGCACATTTAAATACTAAAAAACATAATTATACTTACTTGATCAAGTAACACAGCATTAGGAATCTCCTTTACGAGTCTGTTGGCTACACCAATGTTGCTCTCCGGGGACTCCGATGGTGCCTCAGTTGGTGTCCTGATGATCTCAGTTCCCAGTGCCAACAAAGTGTTTACTTTTTCATCTGACATTTTTTCTGGCAGTACTATTATGCATCTATATCCTGTATAGAAGAGATATGTTTATGTATTGTTTTGATTATATACTTTTCGTTTACATATACATATTTTCTATAATTGTTAATAAGTATATTGTTGCAGAGACCTTTCTTGTAAAATAAACTACTTTTTAGTGTCAATTTTGTGAGTTAATATTGCTACCTGAACTAGTAGAGTAGATATATAAATATTTCAACAGGATAAAAAAATCTAAAAGTAAATCCTAGTATAAAATATAATTGCATGAAAGATAAATGTTTGTTTCTTATATATCTGAAGGACATTGTCCATTCGATTTTGCAAATGGGGGAACTTGAGTCCCTTAGGCCATATCAATTCTACCTTGGCATATCAAATAATTTAAAAATACCTTCACAACCAAAGTAAACATATGCCAATATCAACATATAACTTCATATTTTTTAATGTGTGTCTAACAGTGTAAGTCTATTTGTATACCTTTGACAGCTGAAGCTAGGGCTAGCCCTATACCAGTGTTTCCAGATGTTGGCTCAATGATAACAGATTTGCCGGGAATTAAAATGCCCCTCTTTTCAGCATCCAACACCATTCGATAAGCAATTCTATCCTTCACAGACCCACCAGGATTCAAATACTCACATTTTGCATCTAAAAACATCATATACTTACTTATGGAATTATTTTTATTCGCTACATTTCAATTTGTAAATAGAGGATGGTATTTTACATAGAACTGTATACTTGTGCATAGGTTTATTTACCGTACACATATTTAATACAAGCAAAGTAATGGACAATTAATTGTTAACTACATTCTATCTTTTTCTTAATGCAATTATTATATTAAAATAATTTAAACATTATGTTACATACTTTACAAACTTTACATAGAAATATATTTAAAAATAAAAAAAAATAGCTAATTATTTGGACTATTATGTTATGAAGGAGTTTTTAGAACTTGTTTAAAAAGTTTACCAAAACTATTTTCTAACCAGCCAGAAATAATTATAGAAATTATTTAAAACTTACACATATCACATTCCAGTCCTTCTGCTTTTGGTATTCTTTCTAGTTTCACTAAAGGTGTATTACCGATAACATGAAGAATACTCGGTTGAATTTTTTGATTTCTATCCCTAAAAAACAGATAACTTTAAATAAAATAAGGTAAACGCGAGTATACCAAGCAAGTTTACCTAATTATCAAAATCCTTAGCCCTTAAATCGTTAAATACACGAAATCAAGTTCTACTTACATGTTACATTAATACGTTTTAGTTATTTCTTTGTAATTTATGTAGAATTAAATGTTTACTTACAATGTACGAGTCAAATGAGGCATACTCTTGAGGTTAAAAAATTCCGTTCCATCGTGCGCTATTGTACCGTTTTCCATCTTCTTCTCGTAAATAGCTTGAATTACCAGTACAAAGTAGCTCAAAATTAAGTCACAGAGTGAACTTAACGACTATTTCAGATTCGGTAATTGGGATAAAAATAAATTATGGAAGTTGGTAATCCAGGCAACAATTACTAAAAAAAGTTATAAATTATTAAAGTTTCATCGCAATCTAAAAGTGTAATTTCTTCATAATGTGTATTAACATACATTTATCAATTGTGTAACTTTTCAAAATTTTACGGATTTTCGGACTTAAAAGCACGTTTTAATTCGAACTTCCAAATAAACTACAAACACAACCACATTCGCTCAAGTTATTAACTGACTGAATGACTGAACTGAAATCTGAATCCATGTGAAGTTATGAAGCGAATGAAGTAAACGAATGACTGAATGATCATTTAATTGAATGTACAATAATTAAAAATATCAAATCCGCGGTCTTTTTAAATGAATTAAATACGATACCACAACAATGGAATAAGTTGAACTTTACAAATTAAGTATATTACATTATTTATTATAATTCTTAAGTTTTTTAATATATTTTTGACACTGTCTGGTTTCTATAATTTATCCAATTCTATTCAATTTGTTTTGTTTAATCATAATGTGAAAACTATTCGGACTTTGTTATTGTTCCGAGCTTAGGTGCCTACGTAATCTATGTTTTAACTGTATAAAAACTGCATAAATGCACACGGTTGAGAATGAGCATACAATGTAATAGGAAACAGCTGTTGGTAGTTTGAGGAACAAACCATAATTATAATGAACTTTCACTACCGCTTCTATGCGTTATTTACAGGACAGTGTAGTTCAGCTATAACCGGAGCCAGTGTACTGTTTAATTTTAATAATAATATTTCATACTATAAAAATATTGGCTATCGACTTCTCTATTAGAGGCTATCGATAACCCAAAATTCTTTAAGCTATTTGTATATTTGAGAGAATTAGTGATCTGAGCAGATATGTTTCTATAAAAAATAAATATCAGTAACCACCATCTATTAGGTTACCACCATCTAAAAGCTTCTTTCAATCTGGAACCATCCAAAAAAGCTCAAAATAAAAATAAAATTTGTTCAGCAATTTTGTAGATAATCGTGTACCAATGTGATTAATGCTTAATCATAATAAATATGTCTGTATGTTTATGTATTTAACAAAACAAACAAGGGAATGTTAAATAATGTTTATTAGAGTAGAAGTATAAAATAAAGCCTTATCTATTTTGTAACAAAATGCACTGTGATAATTCAGTTTAATCTCATAACAATAACAATAATATTTACAATATTGTCTAGAACCCCTAGGCTGCCATATATGGATGTATTTTACAATGTAGGTAGTTTTATTAAATTGTATCTCAGAATCTTAGAATTGTTCAATTTGAGAACAGAATAGAAGAGACGTAGCGTGTCGGTGTAAGAAGGAGGCCCTGGGTTGGCATTTTCTTATAATGTACAGCTTTTCAAGTTGTATTTTTAGGGACGACACGTTTTCTTTTCATTTGTTCATTGTTTCACTTTCTGGACAGAAATCCGATTTGCGTTCAGAGCGACACTGTTCAAGGGCGATAAGTTTCGTGTAGGCGGACCTCATTTTCGCCGACTTATTCTCAGACGGCGGCTGAATTAGCCTCCACCCAGGGCAGCTATAACCCATGCCATGCCACTGGCAAAAGAAATCCTTAGAGTAACACTATTTCACTTCAGAAGTTCAAAACACTATTGTTCCTCATAAAGTCTTAGTAAAAAGCACACACTTTACACAAACAAATAAATCCTTTTTTTCAACATCTCTTTGTACTTCACTTCGTTGTCGCGTAGTTCTCGTACAGCCAGTCCCAAAAGCGGACTCGTTTCTCCTCGGGGTTCGTTTGCAGTGTGAAGTTACTGCTGATGTCCAGATAAGTGACGTGAGAGGTCTCGTTCACCGGCTGCCATGTGAAATCTACCACGGACTCGTATTCTACTGGAGGCGTTGGATTGCTGAAATTTTAACGATATGTATTATTTCAAAGGTTTTAAATTGGTATGATTTTTTTTAACGTGAATGAGTCGTCAGCACTTTGAGATTGTATTCCCATCGAGAAGGGACGTAAGAAATTAAAAAAAATCCTGATACTTTTAGATGAAAAGTTGTTAGTGCTTTTTTAGGGGAGGGCGGGATTATAACATTTTACTTCTCGCTTACCCAGTCTTAGCAAAATTAGTCCACATTTGGATCATCTTCCTAGAAACTGCCAGCTCTGGTGATTCGTCATCCAATCTGTAGTTTAATCTGGAGAAGTAGAACAGATAGCCCATTTCGTCGCCATGACAGGCACCGGGGTGACTGATCCCCAGCATTCGTTTGAATAGCCCCAGGGCTCCATCGAACGCAAACCGGTACAGGTAGGTTGGACTGGTTCGGTTGGTGTTCGCTTGTAACTTCAACGTGTCTAGGATCGGTCGCAGGAACATTACATCTGTGAAAAGCTGTAAAAACACATAACTAGGTATTATTAGTATTCATTATACGCCTATTTTCACAAGTTATGCTAAAATGATTCATTTAAATGTGTAGTTGTATGGTTTTATTTTATAAAATGGTAATTTATATGATGATGATGCGTTCTCAATGTAGTTCGACTCTAGTCACTATCGCTTTTCCTATTTACTACTAATATTATAAAGACGAAAGTTTGTGAGTGTGCATGTTTGTTACTTCTTCACGTCTAAACGGCTGGAGCGATTTTTAAAATTGGTAGGGAGTTAGCTGAAACTCTGGATTTACATATACCTAGGCTACTTTTTACTGTGGGAAAATATCTTATTCCCTCGGGACAGTCGATACATCGATTTTTTTAACGCGGGTGAAGCTGCGGGGTTCATCTAGTATTTTGTAAAATGGTAATTTATACGGTGATGATGCGTTCTCGACGTAGTTCGTCTCTAGTCACCATCGCTTCCCCTATTGACAAGTCACAAGTTTGCTTTTCTGATTAAATGCATGTAAAATAATTCGGTGCATTATAAAATTGCTCTAAAACAAGCTATAGAGAATTTTTACACAATAATTAAGAAGACGAAACTTTTATTGGGTTAGTCAGAGGGCTCTATTTCTTGAAATACAAAGAAAGAAAATCTAGTTAACTTCATCTTTCACCCGTAGTGATCAAAGTCAAACGACGCGTATGCGATGAACGGTTCCAATTAGTTTCATAATAAAAGTACAGTTAAATGCTAATATGGTTTGATTAGTCGTAAGGAAGTAAGGGAGAGTTACGAAGGGCTGCAGGAGGTGCAAGTCTGCGACCTATTTCAGATAGAACTTCCATCATACCTATCATTAAAATATTGATGGTAAATATATCAATGGGCGGTACTGGTCACTTATAATGAGATGAATTGAAATCTACTTTGCCATAGTAGAAGAATAATATACTTACGTCAATAAGACTATCGACATTCCTTATATCGATAGGTCGTTGTTGGAAGTAGAAGGCTCGAATGTGATCAGCTACTTTGCGTGTGCGTTCTTCATCCGACGACTGCAACTCCGGTGGCACCACGCGTCGGAACTCTTGGTCCAACTCATTGAGGAGCTTTGGGTACCTTTGGAGACCTGTAAAAAAAAATTAACATTGTTTAGTTCCACGTGTCGCGCAGTTGTATGGTATTGTCTCTCGATGTGGATGTCGTAGACATAATGTTTACAAAGTGGTAGAATGTATACGGCATAACCGGGGAGGTAGCTCCGCCAAACATATCACTAGCGAGACGCCGTTCTTGCTTTTTGGTGGAAAAGTGTGGTTGCCGACTCACTTTTACATGAGGCGATTATTTAACTCCTCGGGAGTGGCAAAGCACCTCTGACCTCAGATAGGATCCATATTCTGTCGTCGTTCTGTAGTTCTGGGGTTAGAATAAGGCTACGGTATGCCCTGCATGTCGTAAGAGCCGATTAAAAGGGGCTTCATGGGTTGCGAACGGCTAGAGTGGGAGATCAAACCGTTTGGTCAGGCGAAACCAGGAAGGATAGCGGTATGTGTGGTCCTAAAGACTAGACGGAACGGTGGGACCAGCCGTCCATCTGGGAGGAGCCCGATGGGGCAGCGCGCTCAGAGGACTCTGGTTGTGTTTCTTTGGAGATCCCGGAGTCATATTTGTAGGGCCGAGGACAGCCATCGAGGGTGTTTTAGAGCGGTAAAAATCCCACATAACTTTGCGTCGCTCCCACGGGGTCGGGGTCCTTTTGAAGGATTTCCCCTCGAGAAAAAAAAAGGACCCATATTCCGTATGAAGTTGCTCGCAGAGGTCTATGGGCGACAGGGACTTCTAAACAACAGGTGGGCAATATACTCGTTTGCTACTTACTCTTATTAAAAAAATGCCATAAGATGTTTCCAGTGAGCGTGATTTTGAACCTACACTTGATGCTTTACTTCAGATAGTTAATTCTTTATTTAGTTATATAATGTAACTTATTATATTGGTATCTTTCTATAAAAGATTGTGTGATATGAATGTGCCAAAAAGTAAATTAATTTGTTTTCGTAGTTAAGTTTAATTGTATACGCTAACTCTTTTGTTGTCTTATTCAGTCAAAGTACATATTTAAATGAAAGTTAGATTACGGCTAAATAAAATGCGGTTGATTGAAAAATATTTTTACATAATTTTCGAAGTGCCCGGTATTCGGGTATTATGTTATCGCATTATAAATTATGTTGTAATCTGAATAAAAAATATAAATCATACGATCCTATTAAAGATTATTTCCTATTAACATTTAATAGGCAATAATCATTTTTCAAATACAAGTAATCTATAGTCAAGAATAGGTGTGATAATATTAACTATTTAAAGGTCATGATTTCGTTGTGATTGGAAAGCCAAAACAGCATAGCAAAAAATATTTCACAGTACGCATTTCAATCTATTGTGTGCAAGTTGGCACGTGGCACTAATTAGTTCTCGAGATTAATTGATTCTGTGCTGATAAGTATATTAATAGTTTCTTTTTCGATACAAGCAGTTAGTGCAGATTAAAATGCTTTCAAGTCCTGTTATGTTGGAAGTAGTTTTAAGTACAGTTCCTCGTACAAAACCTAGAAACAAGTATTAGGACATAATCTTATAGGTATGTGCCTACAAATAAATAAATATCTTAAGTTGCCAACAAAGAAGGCTGTCATTAAGACAAAAATAATAGACAAATATTTAATAAAAACCTAGTTACGAAACGCTTATTTATTTAATAATTATTTCTGAAGTAACTGTGCCATCAACTTCATTTGTAGGTCCATGCCGGAAACAAAAATACGAAAAAATATTTTAATACATGGTGATATTTTTGTAGTGGCTGGTTTTTGTACAAAAATCTACCTTAGTTCGCCGTTTGTCATGGTCCTTACGAGACACTGTTTAATTTAAAAAAAAATGAAAATTACTCATATATCAAAAGTAGTAAAGTAACGTAACTAACAAACAGAAAGAAGAAAACTGCATGCCAAATTGAAACAATACTAACTGTAATCTACTTTATTATGTAAAATGCCGGTAACAAAAAGCCGTATCGCGTTCATATTTGACTGCTCAGTTGCTATTATGCAATTTACGTAAGTCACACTTGCATAATAAAATGCATGCATAATAACTTTAAACGTATGTAAACAAGGTTCATTTGATCGTCAAAGTTGATTAAAGACAAACAAATATCGATTTTTTATAATCTTAGATATATTCCAATTAGAGTCTTATGAAATATATTTATTGTAATTAACACTTTCACGGACAGAACGTGATTGTACGTCATAATTTGAGATTTTGATATGGCACAACGTGCGATGACGTTCAAATATAAAATATTATTTACGACAGAATGTTTATTTTTTATGAACTTTCAAGTAATAATCTTATTGTCAACCATGTAAAATACTAGAAACTTGACTGTCACAATCTTGCTATGACGTCTTTTAAACGTATGATATAATTTTGGACTCTAGGTATTTATACGTCATGTATGAAGATTTACTGTGTCATTCTAGAACACATTATTTTTAGCTAGAATTAGCTACTTTTTGTGTACATGTCTAAGAACCTACCGTACAAGGCGTAATCAATTAGCGAAATGGTTAAACCATACAGGTAGTGTAGGAAAATTAATTAAAAAGTTAAAATATAAGCGTGTGAACTGCACAGCGTTCTTGTTTAGATTTAAATGACACGTTTATAGACATCATCACAATTGGTGATAAAGTTGATGTATACCTAGGTAGGTGTCTTGATAAATGTATGGTATTCTACGTATATACATATGTGTATTCTTTAAATATATGGAATGAAATATCTATGGTAAGTACCTTGCCATGGACTTTTATGATATAATTAGTTACACATCACTACATAGTATAAAAAAAGTAGCTTCCCGCTGTCTGTCTCTATGTATGCTTAGATTTTTAAAACTACGCTACGGATTTTAATGCAGTTTTTTTAAAATAAATACAGTCTTTCAAGAGGAAGGTTTTATATAATACATGCATAATATATTGGAGTAACACTTAGTTTTTTGACTTTAAGGCGGAACGAAGTTCGCCTGGTCAACTAGTTTAATCAAAATTTTCTTCTCACGTTCTTATGGACTCAACGGTAGACAAATACAGAACCTTCAAGCATTACCGTGAAATACAAGATCATTTTAGTTAAATTTCATCAAAACTACGGAAGCCTTCACTACGTTGGCCACCTTAATAGGTTTTATGTAAGAAGAAGAGAATCTAAAAAATATTTCATATGTTACAATAAATTAAGCAACCAAGTGTAGAATCCACTGTTAGCATTCTATTTTGCAAACATTTCGTACGGATAATAGGTATTACCTATTGACAATACGTTTCTCGAAAATGCTGTGACGAATTATGCAAAACGTGGAAAATAGAAATCGAGCCTCATACATTGGATGATTACATGTGGTAATACTACACGTCATGGATGAAGTCACGTTCGCAGTAACGTCTCATTAAGACCGTTTTCAGTTTCACTGCTATTATCTAACTGGGGAAATTGTGACATTGCGTTATGGTTATGTGACTCGGTTCCAAATATGCAATTGTTAACGGACCTACTGGGACTGGGTAAATAAAACATCACAAACATTTAATTTGTTTTACTAAGAATGAAAGAGCACTGACAGCTTAATGGTTAAAACTTGCCCTCTCCATCGGGAGGTCCGAGGTTCAAACCCAGGCACGCACCACTGATTTATGTACGCATTAGAAATTAATTATCACTGCTTTTCGGTGAAGAAAAACATCATGAGGAAACCCACTCACCCGAGAGTTCTTAAAAAAAAATCTCGGAGGTGTGTGAAGTCCACCAATTCGCACTAGGCCAGCGCGGTGGACTATGGCCTAACTCTCTTATTCTGAGAGAAGACCCGTGTCCAGCAGTGGGCCAATAATAGGTTGATGAGACTAAGAATGAATTAGAAGCATGAGGTATTTATTATACTCTATTCATTGAACGTTAAATCTCATTAAATTATTTAAAATACTTACATATTGTACGTAACATGTACCTAAATGGATAAAGTATAAATGTATGCGCGTTAAGAATTCTCAATACACTATAGGTATAATAATGAGTACATTCGCACTTAGCGCGGTGGACTATGGCCTAAACTCTCTCATCCTGAGAGAAGACCTGTGCCTAGCAGTGGGATAGTAATGGCCAACCCATTACTGTCACCGATGAGTAAATTCTAATACTTAATCAATATAATGTGTAAAAAAATAAACTAAGTCTTAGTGCGTCAGATGTGACTGTCCTTCACAAATATGTAATTTTTTTTTTGTATAATTAGGAAATGTTTTAGGGAGTATTTTTTATATTTGTTTTTGTTAACGTATTAATACAGTGATATTTTTTTATTCGTGCACACATTTGTATTATTTCTCTTTCCCTATTACTAAAATCTCTTTAAACACTTAACAGACAGCGAGTGAAGCTGTAGATTACTAGTTAGTGTACATTCCAAAATTATATTCCGGTACTTGCCCGTAAATTGGCACATAGGACAGGAATTTCCTCTCGGTATTTCCACTAGCGAATTGCAAAATGTCCCAAGCCTTTCCGCAGTTTCCGCGAATGGCAGTGACTGGTTGTATATACAAGTAGGTAAGTAGGTATCTATAATATTTGTGTAGGTATATTTTACTTATTTTTATGACATTGGAGTAGTAAACGAGCAAGCCACCTGATGATAAGTGTAAATAACGTCCATGGACGTGATGGTCCAAGTAGATCATCGGTTATACCTGAAGTCAATCACCGATGCGTTGCTACTCCCAAGGACTATGATTGTCGCCTGATATAAAATGTGCCGGCAACCACATCCTTCCGTCAAATCGCAAGAACTGCTTCACGCTAGAAATAAGTGTGGCGGTGGTACCTCCCCGGTGGAACTACAATGATTCTACCACCTGGTAATACTTCCAGCTAAATATATCCAGTATAAAATTTGCTAACCCAGATACATTTATAAACTGCGAAGTATTTTAATTAAAGGTTATGTAAGTAGGTAAATGTCAATGAACAATCGACGTTGTTTATCTGATTTAAGATCAAGACCATGTTTGGAAACTGGTTGGTTTATTACATTTCGAGCCGAAAAAAATGATGATCTATCAAGTACCTTCACGATGACATGAAATTTATAACTACGAGTATCTTTACATTAAGATACTGATTGAGTGCATGTGCTTGCGTCATGGTTTTATCTTTAAAATGGCTGATAAAAGGATGAGTAACGGAATATATTTAAGGCTTTTTTATAGTATTCAGAGATTTTTTTTGTAAAATTGAGAACTTGGCAAAGTGTGAATGCTCCTATAAATAATTGTTTTGTTAATATCCAAAACAGCTGTAAAATACGTACCTATTTGGTTTCAGAGTTCCTGATATCAAAAATTACTCGTCTAATTATTTGAGGTTTACCTATAATGTGATAGCAATATTAAATTATATTAAAAAAATAGTAAATAAATACTTTGATATAAATATTATTTTAGCGACTTATTGACCTTAAGGAATTCGCTTATATTATTATTGTGATGTAGTTACGCAATTGGTACCGTTAAGGTCAAATCATGTACCGAATTTAATATGACGACATATTAAGGTCGTCTTAATGTCTGAATAAAACAACTTGGCACCTGCATATTTTAAAATAAAATTTCGAAAAATAAATTAAAATCTTTTATGAAGGCTACCTACTTACTATTCTAAAATATTGTTAAGTTTTTTAATCCTAAAATAAAGTAGGTACAGGACGTACAGCTATACCTGCCCAGCTTCTGCTAAAAGATAGCAAACGAAAAAGTGAAGTAGGCGAGAAAAGCACCAATCTTCAAAAGGCGGACTTTTTGTTTTTGTTTTTTTTTTTATCTATGTATATTATATCTACGCGTACCTACTATATAAGCAGCATGCAACAATAACTCAATATAACCGTACTTACGTCTAAACAATATAATGCCTTCTTGCGCATTGTATCCGGTAAGTAAGGGAACGTCGGCTCCGGGCATCAACTCCTTCGGCGTGGAGGTGAGGAACGCGTCTGGCACGTCTGGCTCCAGAACGGGGAGGAATGGCAGAGCAACTGTGCTTTGCAAGTCAGCTGTCTTCCCCGGGGCCCCAGCTATCCGCGCCCCTGCCTTTACAAGGAGCTCGCTAGGAGTAGCACGGAGATAACCTGGAAATAATCATATTATGCTCCCTTTTAAAACCTTTAGTTAAGGGCTAATTATGCTCTGCCATAACATTTATTGGGAGTTTCCAAATTTTCATTTCTGAAGTTCTTTTAGTCGTTAAACAGAGGCTATTCTCGCAGACTGAAAGGGTTAGAAATTTGTTTCCGTCTAAGGCGTTCTAAACCAAGGTTATAGTGGCATAGTCTCTTTCATTCTCTGTTATCCCTAGACAACATGTAGGTACATACGTAAAAATACCAAAATAATTAATTAGAAAATTAACGTTACACGCCATTAAATCTGAAAAAAATGTATGTATGAAAAACGACAAACGTTTATCACTTGGATTAAAATATAATCGATTGTATGTATTAGTTACCTATTAATAATAATTTATCTACCAAAATAACAAAAAACACGGAACTTTACTTAAGTGAAGGTTAAGTGTCTTAATAATTTAATTAATCGAGTTTTTGTAACGATAACATGTTTATCACATGTTACATATGTTTACATTTTCTAAATTATTTTGTTTTGGACCCAGTTTCCGGATTAAAAAAAACAACTTCAAGAAACCCGTGCCCATAAGAATGTAGCTACATTAGATTATTACATAATGTATGAAGAATTTATTGTTACAATCCTACCACAGTACATAGTAAAACATAGTAGGTACAGTCAACGCAACTGGCTACGGAGAGTCTGAGAATAGGAGTCTCACAGAAAACTTGAATTGAAGCGCCACGTAACGGAGCGTTATGCTATTGCTTACTATTACGTGCTGTCGCCATTTTTATAACTCTTTCTAACGTCAACAATCTACCACCGACTTAAAAAAACACCGTTAGCCTTCACAGGGATGTTTTTTTTTATAATAGCAAACAGTCCACCTGTAGGTAGGTAAGTCCATATATATGGTGGACTGTGCCAACGTCCATAGGCGGCACGATTTTGTTAGCGTCAGGACCCCTGGACCAAGTCCGATATTTTTTGTTTGGACACTATCAAGATTTTAATCCCTTTTTGATACTATTTGATACCTAAATTAAATTACTTAATACCTCGACGAGCAAAACATGAAAAGAAAATGGCCAGACATTATTTTGTCAGGTTGTCTGGACCACACACCTTTCTTTGAGTGTCGCTGGTCATTTACGGTCTGTCGGTATGTGCGGCATATGGTCGAACCCCTGCGAATAAAGAAATTGTACTCTACCCTACAAATGATTCTAAAGAATAATGATCTTACCAAGAAGTTCAGCAGTGTTGTTTGTATCGATGCCCAATTCGCGGCCTAGCTCGAAAGCTTTTTTGAGAGGCTCCTTCCCGATAGCCCACGGGGAGAGTGCCAGCCCACTCTGCGCTATCGCTCCGTGGAACAGACCCTGGATATAATTCATATAATTATTATAAAAAAATAACATTCGAATTTAATCTAAAGCGTAATTCGTAAAACGAAACTCAACCTATTTTTCAACGTTAATGTTATTTAAGCTTTCAAAGCTTGCTTGTCTTACCTGTGATGCTGAAGACAGCATGTGCAAGTGAACAGAAGCAGCTCCAGCTGACTCGCCGAAGATTGTAACCCGAGTGGGGTCTCCGCCAAAATATTCGATGTTGTCGCGAACCCACTTCAGCGCCATCACTTGATCCTTTGAAAAGATTTTGTGCCATTTCGTAAACGTTTCGCTTTTTATTTATATATTACAACTTTACAAGTGTATTCCCGTGCTTGCACCAGCATCGGCCAGGTTAATAACGGTATTAGGTATATTGTGTTAATTCCGGTCAATAAATTGGTCAAAATCTAAGTATTTGCAAAATTCCGCTGATTTCTGAGATTTGGCACAAGTAGTTATAGTTAATGTACAGTGGAAGTGCAAAAAAAATAATACCTATTTTATACCTACACTTTTACAAATATGTCACATGAAACAAATTAAAATGTTTATTGTTGATATTACTGTACGATATCTATGGCAAAATAACGCGCTACGGGTGAACTTCCAACAATTTGAAAATTAATCCGCAGAAAATGCAAAATAGTATAGCAATCATGGGAAGTTAGAAGTAGCACATCCCTTTGCAATATTTCATCAAAGAAGATTGATGTGATACTTAGAGCGATTTATAATTTACGTTCTTGACCTATATGTTTAAGCCGTGACCGCACTTGCCATTTGCACAGCTTGCCTAACCAGATATTTTCTCAGTCCTATCAGATTAAAGTACACAAGAAATATCTCACTTCTTATTTGTTATGGAATTATCTTTTTATGTGCGACTACGCCAGAAAGAGGGTAATGTTTATCGAGCGTATGTACGTCCGTTTCTTTGACAAGCCCTACAACCTAAGCTGCTTGACAGATTGTCACATAATTATGATGTATTAGTGCGTCGTATCGTATATCATATTCCTTAAATATTTTTATAGGTGGTGCCATCGACAGAATAAAAAACCGAGAGATTTTTTCTATATTATCATAACAATATGGATGTCAAACGATAGCTAATCAATTAAATCAATAGATCATTACAAACATACATCTTAGAACACTTTTATGTGCCTGTAGTTACAAAGAACTCAAAAGTGTTAAATTAAATAATTGATTATCTAAATAATATACCCGTTGTTTTTATAATATTTTATAATAATAGGTAAAATTTTCTAAATATAGTAGTACGGAATTTGACTGGAACATTAAAGTATTCAGTTAGTGCTAGTATTTACATAATTAACCTTAATTTGCAGATTGAGTGCGTAGACTCAAGAGTAGGTGGGTAATTAAAAGCCAATCTAAATCAACCGAAAGTAATAAAGGGGTAAATGATTACTTACATAAGAGTGTATCTATACCAAAACAGTGTCTCAACTTAAGTAGTCTAGGCACTTCTAAATTAAATATTTATCTACTTATCTGTAAAAGGTTCTAATTACATTCTTTCATTTAAATATATTCGGTTCCATTAAAAAATATATAAACACTTAAAAAGAAACTGTTCAACGAACCCTTTGACATGTTGACAAGTATTGCTCAATTTATAGGATAGAAATTAGTCCATTGAAATGTTACATGACCTTTGCATTTATTAGAGGATGAAATTTTATTTTGAAGTGAAACTTAAAGAAGGCTATCTAGAAGTATTGCATTATCATAAAGCTTACTATTTTAGACTAGCGCTTTACTAGAAACTACGTTTAAGATGAACCTTTCAAGAGAAACCCTTTATGCAGTCAGCCCAATGGTACTGGCCCTTCCCATCTGTAATCAACCCGCGACACTACACTAATCTTTTTTTTATCTGATCGAGATAGCAAATGAGCGTGCAGTCCACCTGATGGTAAGTGATCACTGCCGCCCATAGACATCTGTAAGCAACTTCAAATAGAAAATGGAATCTGTGTAAAGTCAATCACAGATGCGTTGCTACTCCCGAGGACAAAGGTGGTCGCCTCATATAAAATTTTGCCGGCAACCACACCCTTCCATCGAAACGTAAGAAATGCTTCACGCTAGAAATAGGTGTGGTGGTGAGGTACCATCCTCCACGGTTGAACCATTTTTCTACCATCTCTAAAATGAACACCTATTATCCCATTATATTATATGTGTACTTATATACAGATACACTATTTAATTAACTGAAAATGTAACTTTGTAATCACCTATATTTATATGGGATTGCCGAGTATTTTATGCGGTTGATTTATCTAGAAAACTGGATGGAAATTAAAAAATAATAGATTAGTTTCTGCTTAATTCGTATTCCAAACTGCAAAGCCAAATAACAATGGGGTCCCCACATTGAAAAATTGTCAGGTAGACTCAGTATATGTGCTGTGCTTGTATATATGCTGTGAAAAATTTTGACATTTAACTCATATTGAAACAGCTAGAATAGTTTATTTTAGTTACTTTCACAGCTGTGGTGAAAAACTATATAAAACTTAAAAGCAAAACTGTTGTCACTCATATATCTTATATTGCTTATGTCATCTAGTTTTCTGTTTAATAAAACCTATAATATACGGGTAATCTTATTTCAATTTATTAAACAGAAATTTATCAATGTATAAATATGTATCGGTTTTTAAAACCGGATAGATTTGATGTTGATCCAAGTTCATCTGAAAATGCTTCATCTCAGTGGATACATTGGAGAAGAACGTTTGAAAATTTTCTAGAAGAGTCACAGGGATCGAATAAATCTGAGACTGAAGAAAAACTTTCTGAACAAGTTAAGTTAAAATTACTAATAAACCACATATCGCCGTCTATATATGATTACGTCTCATCATGCAGTACTTACGAAACAGCCTTATCCACATTAGAATCTATTTACGTCAAACCTAAAAGTGATATATTTGCACGCCACAAGCTTTCTACTCGCACTCAACAAGCGGGAGAATCCATAGATGAATTCATTCAGGCTTTGAAATTGTTGGCTAAGGATTGTAATTTCAAGTCTGTTTCCGCAGAAGAAAATGAAAAAGAATCTATTCGTGGAGCCTTCATTGCTGGAATGTCTTCATCGCTTATTAGACAAAGGCTATTAGAAAATTTAACTTTGACTTTAGATGAAGCTATTCACAAAGCTCGTGCTCTAGAGTCCGCTCAGATACAATCCGAAAGTTTCACTTCTCCTTGTGTGGGCGCTGTGAACAAACCTAGTAAACTGAATCATAACGATCGTCAAATGACTCCTATTATTAAAAAAACAAATAAATGCTATTTCTGCGGTGATTCCTTACATGCTCGTCGATTTTGTCCAGCTTCAAATAGCATTTGTTTAAAATGTGGCAAACAAGGAGATTTTGCTAAGGTTTGTAGAAGTTTGACACCTGTTGCCACAGTAAACGATACAGATGAAAAGTCTTCATGTTTAATATCAGCCTCAGTAGGCCTAAAGAAATGCACTGTTTTCATTACCGTGAATGGCTTACCATTGAAAGCCCTAATTGACACAGGTAGCACAGCAAGTTTTATCAATGAAAATATAGTAAAACTTAACAATTTTTCTATACAACCTTGGCGTCAAGCTGTTTCCATGGCAAATTCGTCTTTTCGATTCGATATCGAATCAGTATGCATCGCAACTATTAAAATATATAACCAATCTTTTTCTACACCTCTGAAAGTAATGAAAAATTTATGTTCGGATGTTATATTAGGACATGATATCCTAGAACAATGTTCCTCAGTTGAAATAAGATTTGATGGACCTAGACCAGCATTACGAATAGCGGTTCTAAAAGAAGCAGTAATAGAGCCGGTGGATCTATTTCCTCATATAACATCTAATTGCAAGCCTATAGCAGTTAAATCTAGAAAATATGCTCCTGATGTCCTATTATTTATACAAAACGAAATTCAAAAATTGTTGGCGGATGGAATTATAGAAGAGAGTAACTCTCCATGGAGAGCTCAAGTCATCGTGACTTCTGGGGAACATCACAAGAAACGAATGTGTATCGACTATTCTCAAACAATTAATAAATTCACACAACTAGATGCGTATCCTTTGCCAAATATTGAAAATGTTATATCAAAGATATCTAAATATAGATTTTTTTCAAAAATAGATCTCAAGTCAGCTTACCATCAATTCCCTATTTTAGAAAGGAATAAACCTTATACGGCTTTTGAAGCATGTGGAAACTTATATCAGTTTTGTCGCATTCCTTTCGGTGTAACTAATGGTGTAGCTTGTTTTCAACGCGCAATTGATAAGATTATTGAGAAATCAAAGTTGGAAGGAGTATTTGCTTATTTAGATGACATTACTATATGTGGAGTAGACCAGGTTGATCATGATGATAAATTAAATAAATTCATGCAAGCAGTTGAAACATATTCTTTAACTGTTAACAAAGAGAAATCAGAATTTTCAAAGCAAAGTATCAATATTCTTGGCTACAACGTTACTGATGGGACAGTTAAACCGGACCCAGATAGACTTAAATCACTTTTAGATATGCCTACCCCTCAAGATTCAGCATCACTAAAGCGTGCTATAGGATTATTTGCTCACTATTCGAAATGGATACCAGATTTTTCAAACAAATTACATCCTCTTGTTATCACCGAACGATTTCCTCTGGATGAAAATCAAAAGGCTGCTTTTGAATCACTTAAACAATTAATAGCTAAATCTTCTTTAACGGTAGTTGACTCTAATATACCATTAACGGTTGAAACTGATGCTTCTGAAGTCTCTATCGCAGCTTCTCTTACACAAAATGGAAGACCCGTTGCATTCTTCTCTCGGTCATTAAATGAAAGTGAAAGGAAATATCCCATTATAGAAAAAGAAGCTTGTGCTATTGTAGAAAGTGTAAAGAAATGGAGACATTATCTTCTAGGTCGCCGCTTCTATCTAATAACGGACCAAAAAATCAGTAGCCTACATGTTGCAGAATCATGCAAGTAAAATTAAAAACGAAAAAATACAAAGATGGAGACTAGAATTATCTAACTACAATTTTGATATAATGTATCGGCCAGGGTCGGAAAATATTGTGGCTGATGCTTTATCAAGGCAAATGTGTGCTTCACTCAGAGATAATCAATTATCTAGTCTGCATAATGATCTGGGGCATCCTGGTATAACTCGTTTAACACACTATGTAAGATGTAAGAACTTACCCTATTCAACGGATGATATTAAGAAGATTGTATCACTGTGTAGAATTTGTTCAGAAATTAAACCAAGATTTTTAAAATATACTGGGACACTTATCAGAGCAACAGCACCATTTGAAAGGTTAGCAGTTGATTTCAAGGGTCCATTGCCATCAACTAACAAGAATAAATATCTACTCACAATCATAGATGAATACTCCAGATTTCCATTTGCTTATGCCTGTCCAGATACAAGTAGTAAAACTATCATAAAGTGCCTAAGAGATTTGTTTTCCATTTTTGGAATGCCGTGTTATATTCATTCAGATCAAGGTTCCGGATTTATCTCAGCAGAGTTAAGAGATTTCTTAAATAACCAAGGTGTGGCTGTTAGCCATTCTGCACCGTACAATCCAAGAGGAAATGGACAAATCGAACGTCTTAATGGCACTCTATGGCAGACCATTCGTCTAATTCTGAGATCCAAAAGTTTACCCATTACTGACTGGGAAACTGTTTTACCTGAAGCTTTGCTAAGCATAAGATCGTTACTTTGTACAGCGACGAACGCAACTCCCCATGAAAGAATGTTTAGTCATGCAAGACGTTTTTCCTCAGGTCAAGCGTTACCTATTTGGCTTCGTCCCGGTAATAAGGTATATCGACGAAATCCTATATTAAAATCAAAATTTGACCCATTAGTTGACGAAGTTGAACTAATAGAACCAAATCCTTTATACAGCAGAGTTCGACTTTCAGATGGAAGAGATGTAACTACTTCTAATAGAAATTTAGCGCCCACAGGATCACATATAGATCAATCACCGTCGTCATCATCATCGTCACCTCATTCTTCTCCAGCATCATCGTATTCATCACCTCTGGGTTCGCCGCAAGTTCCGACTTTAAGAAGATCAGAAAGAATACGGCGGCCACCTGCATACTTCATGGACTATACTACATAAACAACAGCGGGGAAGAATGTGGTGAAAAACTATATAAAACTTAAAAGCAAAACTGTTGTCACTCATATATCTTATATTGCTTATGTCATCTAGTTTTCTGTTTAATAAAACCTATAATATACGGGTAATCTTATTTCAACAGCATCATGTCTTACGGTATACTGCTGTGGGGGTGTTCTTCAGACCTTAATACTATCTTTGTATTGCAGAAGAGGGCTGTTCCAGCTATTTATAATCTGAGTCCAAGATCTCCACTTAAAGAAATATTCAACGAAATAAATATTCTTACTATTGTATGCAAATTTATGTATGAAAGTGACAAAATTAAGAAACTTGGACTCGTTATAATTCTTAAAGTACTTGTTCAAAATTAATGTAATTCATGCAGGCGCATGAGGGTAAAATTTTTACAGACGAAACGTCACGCCGGTATGCAACGGAAGTGTCGGAAAAGAGAGAGAGAGTGATCGAGACCGATTGAGAGAGAGTAAGACAGGGCGAACGTACTCGTAGCATGAGCAACTAGCCGTGGAGTGAGAGTAAGGAGCAAGCGAGTGAGAAAGATTGAGAGAAAAAGTGAGACAGAGCGAACGTCGTATCACGCCTTTTTCCCTTCCTCTTAATCTTGGAAATTTAAAGTTTTAGATTTGTATAAATATTAACAAGATTTATAAATTAGTTCGCCAAAGAAGTTTCACTTCTGACATGTGTACTTTGTACGCACGCATGTTTTTTTGGGCCATGTGGGGGGTTCAATAGAAGCTTAACGTCAAGTTTGTGGGGTCGCCACCCTTGTCTCCCGACCGCCATCTTGGAAAACACTTTTTTCGCGATATATGATATATATATCAGAAACGATGCATCATACAAAAAAAATGTTATGTCATAAATTCTATTGACCCCCCACAAAATAAAATTGCAAAATTGCGTCCTCTATAAAATGCAATTCGGTCCTTAAATTGTAACATTTCAATGGACTAAATAGAAAAAGGATTAGAAAATAAATACAGAGACTAGCTAACCCTTTTTTTTCACCGATCGCCGCTGTTGGACACTGGACATACTATATTATTTGCAGTAATTTGGGAATGTTGTAATTGCATTCAAATAACTCAGAGATTTGCTGTTTCCGAAAAATTACATATTTAAGTAGCGTTACCTTTAATCCCATGTTTCCTGAAACTTCTTCATTATCAAGGCTCAAGAAGCCCAAGGCACCAAGCCTGTAGTTAAGGGTCACGAGGACTACTCCAGCCGAGACGAGGTGATCAGGACCGTACAGGAACGCGTTCCCAGAACCCACGGAAAACGCTCCTCCGTGGATCCAGACCATTACAGCCAGCTTAGGGTTGTACCTGTGAAGATAACATAAAAAAAACATGCCAGCTATGATAAATATTCAGCAAATAAAATTTGTTGAAATTTGATAGGTGGTAGAATCAGTGTAGTTCGACCGGGGAAGTACCACAGCCACACCTATTTCTAGCGTAAAGCATTTCTTGCGTTTCGATGGAAGGGTGTGGTTGCCGGCACACTTTCACATGAGGCGACCATCATAGTCCTCAGGAGTAGCAACGCATCTGTGATTGACTTCAGATGGAACCCATGTTCTGTATGTAGTTGATTACAGATGTCCATGGGCGGCAGTGGCCACTTACCATCAGGTGGACTGAATGCTCGTTTGCTTCTTCAGTCAGACAAAAAAAAAACGCTTTCTACACTCATAGCCCCACAGTAGGATTTTCTCCTGTGTCGTGGGTGCCATGGACACACACAAAGACAAATACACAAACACCCAGACCCAGAACAAGAATCTAAACTCATCATTCAGACACCTGTCTGGGTGGGAATCGAACCCGGGACCCACTGCGTGTCAGACCGGTACGGTAACCGCTGCGCCACGCGGGTCGTCAAAAAAACAGCCGACTAAGAGTTTTTACACACTTTCTCAATTTCTACGTTAGGAGTTTATAAATAGAAATAGGAAATATTATTTTTATACCGATAAGATAAGATATCATTTAAGTATGCACTGTTTGTTGTTATCGCATAATTTTTGGCGTTATAAATCTTACCCAGATAACTTATCAGGTAGGGCCGGTGTGTAGACATTGAGGAACAAGCAGTCTTCATCGCCTTTGTAGGTGTCAAATAACATGAACCGGTGAGGGCAGACGGCACCTTCTTCCAAGGCATCCCGTACTCCAGACCACGGCTCTAGGGGAGCTGGTGGTCGAAATCTTAAGGACCCTCGTGGTGATTGGGCATACCTTTATATAAAAGTAATAAATTTTATTTTTACAATTGCTACATTCGGTGAAGGAAAACATCGTGAGGAAACCTACACACCCGAGAGTTCTTAAAAAAAAAAGTTCTCGGAGGTGTGTGAAGTCCACCAATTCGCACTTGGCAAGCGCGGTGGACTATGGCCTAAACTCTCTCATTCTGAGAGAAGACCCGTGTCCAGCAGTGGGCCAATAATGGGTTGATGAGAGAGACCATTCACCACATTCAAAAGTATGGAAAATTTCCGGAATGGGAGTATTTAAACTACCCCTAAATGTAAAAGATAGGTATTCTTCTTATTCCTCAAAGGAATATCATAGATTCGCCAATTAACTAAATACTCTCTAAATATGCCCAAAATACAACAACTCATTGCACTTGATTGATGACCTCATCAATATCGCATACAAAGTTTTAGTTAGCGTAATGTCCGATTGAATGCATCACACTCCATAAAAGTAATGGCAAAATAATTGACTATAACATGGTACGACGCTAATTAGATCCTATTTAATATTCAGTATAAGTAAATAAAGCTAAGATGAGACATGCGACATAATTAGGTAGGTACACTCACAAGCATTAATATCTTGACATGAAGACGTGAACAATCTCATAAGCCTATTGATGGATTGTATGCTCTTTGATTACAATACTATAAAAAACACTATATTTTTACCAAATATTTTTGTTATCAAGTCCCCTTAATAAACTGCCTATGAAGGATCAAATATTTTTTGCATTTTTATTGCGTTCACGGAGCAGATTGTATTGCTGACGTTGCTTATATATTTATGCGCGTGACTGTATTATACATGAAGCGGATATTCAGTAAATAAGTATTTACTTATGTAATGTTTTGGGTCAGGGCTACGATAATAAAATATTTGTTTTATCAGTAATCTTAAGTAATAAAAATATATGCAATATATTAGTAAACAAATTTAATACTGCGTGTAATAAGAGTTGGTTGTCATGTAATCTTATTTATCAAGGTTCGAGATGTTTGACTGTTTATGTATTTTTATTACGTTATGTTTGTGTTTTATTAATGAACCAACAATGATTTATGGATGAGTATAAAAAAAGTCTCGCACAATGACAATTAATTTACAGAAATATATATGACATCTCTGTATTGTGTGTTATATGTTCTTACACCACTCAGACAACACACATGTTCCGACCTACCTAATATGACAAGCTCATGGTGGAATTACATCTAATGCAAGCCCTAAAGTTAGAAGCATGCAAAACAATTTATCAACAAATATGCACTAATTATTAATTTTAACTTATTAGTTCAATATGTTTGTACCTTATACCCTTGAAACTATAGTACGGCGTTTGCGCAGTAGTCCTAGTGAGAAGACGTCGGCCACGCAACGAACCCAGCTTGGTGGGAACGACAGGACCTCCACCGACACGCATGCGGTCAACCAAAGCATGCACGAGCCTCGCTGCTCGCGCCGGCACCGCTTGTAATCTCCTCAGCGCATGTTTCAGTCCTACTGACTCGCTCACCGTGCTCGAGAGACGCCGCCATGCTCCGGTTACCTAAACAAAAGATAAAATTATTGTTAGCAATAAGTTTTCAAGCTGGTAGAACCAGTGTAGTTAGACCGGGGAAGAACCACCGCTACACCTATTTCTATCGCGAAGCAAGAAGGGTGTGGTTTCCGGCATGCTTTCACATGAGGCGACCATCATTGTCCTCGGGAGTAGCAACGCATATGTGATTGACTTCAGATGGAACCCATGTACTGTATGTAGTTGATTACAGAAGTCGGGCGGCAGTGACCACTTACCATCAGTGGACTGCATGCTCGTTTGCTACTTCAGTCAGATAAAAAAAAGTTTCAAAAGAACATTCAATTCATCTAAAAATGATATGTAGGTCTGGTTAGCGTAACATCAAAAGATCAGCTACAAACGCATCAGAAGTACGCCCTTCACGCATTGCAAATTCAGAATGCAAGAGTGATTAAACTGTTGTTATGGAACAGAAAATGGAATACATCGTTTGAAGTCAGAACTTAAGGGCTTTACTTGTGAAGAATCATCTGTTTAGAATAATGGATTTTTTATAATATTAAAGTAGTAAACAAAGATGCTGATGATATATGGTTAGGTACCTACTACCACCCATGGACATGTGGCGACCTCCCGCTACTCATCAAGAGATGGCGCTACTAGTATTCTGAATTACGCTATCGAAGCATTCTCAGAGTCCTGCATATATACAAGTTCCGAACAACTACTGTCGGAGCACGGCCGCTCCCCAGGCATGATCACCTAGCCTGGCGGGAGATCTCCCTTTGCCAAAGACACGTTAGTGACTTCGTAAAGAACAGGAGTATTGAAGTCAATCAAAGACGCACTGCTTCTCTCTAGATCTAAGATTACCTCAAATGAAAGTGATTCCAAATGAAAATATTTAGGCATGATTAAATTAAAATCATGACTAAATTAAAGGAATTTTAAACAACTCTTTAAATGTAGTAATTAAATAAAAGTAGCAGTTTACATTCTTATTATACAGAAATAGACTGTAAGAGACACGAACTTTCTTGATGTCAGTAATTATGTATTTCCCTCGTTTAAACTATTCACGGGACATACAATTACCGCGACATGGCCATTATTCCGTTCATACTTACTATTTTAATTATATGTACTAGGTTATTCCTGTGACTCAATTCCCGTTCATAACTTTTATTATGAAAATAAATATCCCATGTGTTAATCCAGGCCATAAACTGTCTGTATGCCTAATTTCAGCGAAATTCGATGTGTATTTTTTGCGGGACAAGGTAAGAAACATACAAACGTACCGGATATCTTCACAGACTTACACTTACAGAGTTAAGAAATAATAAAATATTCGTAAACTACCAGATTTAAAATACTGTATAGATAATGATGTGTAGATATATATGTATATATTGATGTTTACATTTTCTCAAGTAGATTAAACTACAATGAAATAAAATGTATGAAATCAAACACCACTAAAATTAAACATGCATTGAATTAAAAATTGCGAAGAACGTCAAAGAAATAATTTTTGGACAGCCAACTTGTAAAAAGAAGTAAGCAGACATTGACTCATTTCCAATCCATTGAATTCAACTTAAGTAACGTAAAAAAGAAAAAAGTGGTAAAGTTTACTCATAATGCCTTCTCTTCAAGGAGATACTTGATGCGAGACTAAAGTCATTGGCAATAATGGCGAGCACGGTGAACGGTGGCCCTCGGCTAGATTGCAATGCTCCAAATACTTCATCCAGTCGGAATAATCGTGCAATTCGTTCACACTAGTATCTACTTGAAATTTGGATGCAAATTGCTTGGTTTCTTACTAAATCTATAAAAAAATAAAGTAAAATAATAAAACCGGTGGTCGCTGCTATCTATGGATTTTTTAAATATTTGTAACTAATGATAACGCAGATGGGCCATCTGAAGGAAAGTAGTCACTGTCTCCAATGGACATATGCAAAATCAAAGAAGTCGCCAATGTATCGACGGATTTGAAGAAGAGCTCTTTTCGCACCATTTTTGAAGAGCCCTTTGTCACAACGCTCCGGGAATACCTGAGGAGGATGTTCATTCCATATTTTCCACGTCCATGGCAAAAATTACACGAGCTATTACATATTACATCTGTAATCAACTCCAGATAAAATCGACATCATCTGAGATTCGCTATGGATGCTGTGTTATCCTTGACAACTAAGTAAAATTGGCTGGATAAACGGAAAATTCTGGAAAATCCTCTAAAAACACCTTTCAAACCAAAACAAAGCAGTGCTTAACAGTATTGTTACTGTGCAGAAAATAGTTTTGGTGGTGGTGTCTCCGAAGTAAAAACAAAGGATTCTACAATCATAACTAAATTTTCTTCTATTTCAAACAACTTAGAAAACTCTTTTTTAATTTTTATACCTTTCAAAAAATGTTTGCTAGACTTCGTCGTAAAATTTCTTTCTACGAAAGCATTTCGACTTCGTTGGTGTCGGAAATAAACAGAAATCTTAGCGTTATTGTGGAAAAACAATACGTTAAATGTTTTTGGTTAATTGCTTTATTCACTAATGAGATTAAAACTGCATATTATGACCCAGTAATCATTTATTATTACTAGACCCTAATATGCAATTTTAATATCAAAATTATGGAGTAACATATATACCACAATTATAAAGCCACTGAGGAAAAAAAAGAAGCTCAATATTTTACCAGCAGAAGGAGCAATTTGAAAGTTCTTAAAGGGCGAAGAATAGTTCCTTATTATCCTCGAGATTGTTTCATAATTTTATAATCAAAATAAATGAGCCCATGAATCGTTCATGGTGACAATATGACAAAATTGATCCAAGTTCCGCTGCAATATTTCGATATTCCGCTTAGAAATGTCCAAATGACACTTTGTTTTGTCAGTTGAAATTCACTCACTGCACCATTCAGATACCTCGCACGTCTTTGACAAAAATAATTCAGTTGTTGTCAATATCTTCTGACTATTGTTAACTAATATGTCCAACGTTTATTTTAATTATGATAAATTTAATTCAAAAAGTACGTACTAGCAAAATCTCCGTGTAATACTAACAATTTATTATCGTCCGTAAACTTGAGCTTTTAATTAATGCTTTTGAAACTTACAATCAGTGAGTGACTCGTCAGAATTTTCTTACAAAACTTTAAGTCACTTCAATTATATACCATTTTACAAATTTATGATGTGTAGTATTTTACCACGTTAAAATTAACATTTTCATAGTCTACGTACTGTATAGTATCCGATTTTACTAGCTTATGTATTTGTAAATAGTGTCTTTGAGTTTTCACTAGAATTTGTAGAATAAGTAGCAAACATTCGATGATCATCCATTAATTAGGTATTACAAAATATATATATACTTCTCCATTATTTTTCAATTATTATCCAAGAAAAGTTTGTAATTCAAATCAAAACATTTTTTTCCAATGCATGCTTACAAATATCATTCCATGCATGTATATAGCTAGACCTCACAAATTATGGCTAGATTAGCAACACTAATGATTTAACAGACCTAACTGTCAGAGGACAATGAATTCAAAGCATTAAAAGGAGTTGTTGAATGTATAATCTGCAATAAAAATTCAACAGTGCGCTATGAAAGTGTAGGTCGATTACTGTTTACCATAAGTGTTAACATAATCATTGACGATAACAATTATGTTATCCTAAGCGATGGTAGTGATGATCTATTTTGGTAGTTGTAGCGTACTAGTTTGAAATCCGACGTCTCATACTTGGCGTTTGACATACAAATCTAGGCACTTCAAATTTTTCTCAATTAAATGTGACTAAAAATTAAAATTTATTTTGCTTTGTTTGTAAAAGAAACATCGGGAGGAAAGGTTTTATAATGGTGTTATCCTACATGTATGTACGTACTGTAGAGTAATATACTGTAAAGTTCTGCAAAAATGGCCAGCATGATATAAGATACGGCTTATTTATATGACTTGACCGAAACCAAATGATGGAGATAAATGGGTTGTTACTATCGTTATGTAAACACTTGTTGCACTAGGTAATTGTACAATGTAATACGCCTCAATCCTCACAACTTCCTCACTTCAAACAATCCTTACCTCAAACATTCAAATAACACGACAACTACAACATAGTTGAATATGAAATCCAGGTTAAATCGCTTTAATTTAGTAACTTAACTAAAGTTGTTAATACAACAAATAATAAATGCTATTTAAATTAGTATACTTCTTGTAAAACTTCTTTGAAGCCTTTAGTAGACATGCTCTTAGATCATATAATTTTGGTAAATACTTTTAAGTACTTGTCTTTGAACATGACTTGAAAGATAATCTGTTGAGAAAGAATATTGGGAACATTTCTTAACAAAACCGTTCGCTACATACTCAAATCATTGCCTTTAAAAGGTCGCGAGAATTTTGTAATACAACAATGTTTGTAATGTAACTTCAATGTTAAGAGCTATTCACCAACTTACGATCAATTCATAAGTATATATTTAAAAAGAACGACTATGCACAAACGCATCAAAAATAAATCAATTATTAGAAAACGAGAGGCAAAATAAACAATACACAAAAAATTATCAAAAACTACTTTTGACGACCGCTGGTTACATTTTCTTCAGATATATGAACTAACACTCTTATTAGATACGCTTTAAAATCTATACTGATATTATAAAGCTGAAGAGTTTGTTTGTTTGTTTGTTTGAACGCGCTAATCTCAGGAACTACTGGTTCGAATTGAAAAAATATTTTTGTGTTGAATAGACCGTTTATCGAGGAAGGCTTTAGGCTATACAATTATATTTATTGGTTAGATATATTTTAGAGCAAAATATTAACCTCATGTTGATCCACCCGCAGTATATGCCGCATGCACCGTCGTATACGATGAAGTGCAATACAAATTGTTATATGTTTTTTACAAGACACAGGAGCAAAATGGGAAGAGTAGGTCAATGTGAAAGAAAACTTTCAATTTCCTAGATCATCCACATATTAGGTATCTTTTTTACGCGGGTGAAACCGCGGGTACCTACTGCTAGTAATAAATAAAACATTTAAATTAGTTCATCCATTGAGAGTTACGATGTGACGAGTTTATGCAGATAAGTAGACACACGTTCAATTTATGACATCTCTTTTACGTTTAAGAATAAAAAGAAAACATGTCGCAACGATGTCATGACTCATATTTTATATCGCACCTTTAAAATTACAATTACATAATTAATAAATGTCATGCGCTCGAAAAAAATGCCTTGAAATGTGACCCTGTGCCATCTTAACATGAAAATGAAACTTCCATTTAGTGAAAAATACAACGAGATATGCGAGAGTCAAGGCTCAATTACTGTCTGTTACTTTTTAAGGTGTTTTGGTAGTCACGTTTTTTTTTACTTGTATTTATTACTTACTTTCAGTTGCATAATTATCATGATAAAAAATATTTAGATAGGGAAGTACTTTGTCAGGAACATAAGTGTAATATTACCTAGTTAAATGACACCTTATATACATGATAGAACTTGTATACGTAATGGATAAAGTGCAATGTGTTACACGCGCCACATTAAATGTTGCCCAATAGCAATATTGCTATTTAGACCACTACCCCGCGGGAATCGCGCAATTTCACGTGATTCAATTTAAAATGTGTTTTTCAACATATGGGTGATGCCTAAACAAGATACGTGTTACCACTTATGTTGTAATTCACCAATAAATTCACTACAGAACAGTTTATATGCATTGCGAATGTCCAGTGAAATTGAGAGTTAATAGGCGTTTAACGCATATAAATAGTGAGGTTTAAAATTTTGTGCCATCATAATGTTCCCTATAATTACGGACAGTACATAAACATTCGCTATAAGTATAACTCATACAATATGTATTGAATAAGTTGTAGAGCTTTTGTAACAATAATAATATTATCGTAATAATCACAGTTTTTCATTTTTCACTAATAAACGTTACAAGTAGAATATATTCAACACATTTTACAGTAAAATATAAATAGGTATATATTTACACTTTCATGACAAATGTAGAAAAAATTATGTAACTCTAACAGTATGGTTGCAGTAGCTTTATATTTTTGTATCAGTAAAATATAACAGAAGTAACAAACCAGCGTGCAGTCCACCTAAAGGAAAGTAGACTCGCTTATGGCTAGCTGTAATCAACTTTGAGGACTGAGATGTAACTCTTCAGATAACAGTGTCTCTCATGTCATAGTCTTCAAAGCAGAGTACAGAAGTGCGTAACAATGTCGTTTTTACGCAGAAATAGATATGTTATAACAGCTAAGACAAAAACAAAGTTATAAAACAGTACTCGTTTAACAATGCGAGCGGGGCGGTGGCATAAGCGCTTAACGATTTCTTCCAAGCCACCCGTAACATAAAAAAAATTTTAAACAAAAAATACAACCGACTTCCATGCCACATAAAAGTAAAAAATATTTTAAATACATGTTGGTTTAGAGCAAACACAGTTCTTAGTACATAGTCCCGAAGTCGGCGCTCACCATATTTTGCTGGATCATGACGAAACTACATGTATCTTATATGAGCGCCGACTTCGGGACTATGTACTAAGAACTGTGTTTGCTCTAAACCAACATGTATTTAAATTATTTTTTACTTTTATGTGGCATGGAAGTCGGTTGTATTTTTTGTTTAAAATTTTTTTTTTCACGCTTTTCAGTCACGATAAAATCAGTTATGGCTGTTGCTAGTCGTCCGCTAACCTGATGAATAAAATTAATTATTCGTCCGATTTTCGGATGAATAAAATTATGTGCTGACGTCATCATATAAAAATAGACTTCTTGGACACAACCGGTCGGGGGCGCTACCGCGCCCCCTCCCTTAGATTCTGAATTAGAAAAATCTGTTCGAACCTAACCTAACCGAATAAAACAACTTTTTCTGAGTAAACATTTATTTAAAGAATATACCTATAATTATCAATATTTAAAGTAGAAAAAGTAATATAAACCTTATAACTAAGAGTATAATTCAACTGATACTGATAAAAATAACCCATCCAATTTAAAAAGGTTGGTGGTACTCTTGCATCTTTCAGGTAATTGTATTCAAAGTGGAATTTTTGATCATAATTATATCCTCTCCGAAACTCATTGTTGGTATTGTGAACAACAACATTATGTATACGTAAGCACAATATGGCCGATGCCTACGGTTTAAACTTGAAGGACCCCAGCATTATCAGGGTTGAGGAGTTGAAGGTCAAAATTATCATGTCATATCTTTGCTTAGTAATCTCATTACATATACGTAAGCACCATATGGCCGATGCTTATGGTTTAAACTTGCAGTACCCTGCATCATCAAGGTTGAGGAGTTGAAGGTCAATTTTCTTATCATACGTCTTTGCTTTGTAAATATATTACATATCCATAAGTATCAAATGGCCAACGCCTATGGTTTAAGCCTGAAGTACCCCTGCATCATCAGGGCCGAAGAGTTGAAGGTCAAAATTATCATGTCATATCTTTCCTATGTAATCTCATCGCATGCACGTAAGCAACAGATCCCCAACTTCTATGGCTTGGGCTTACAGTACCCTGCATCATCAGGGTTGAGGAGTTGAAGGTCAACTTTTTTATCATACGTCTTCGCTTTGTAAATATATTACATACCCATAAGCATCAAATGGCCAACGCCTATAGTTTAAGCCTGAAGTACCCCTGCATCATCAGAGTTGAGGAGTTGAAGGTCAAATTTTTCATCTTATATCTTTGCTTAGTAATCTTATCAGATATACGTAGCGATCATGTAGCTAACGCCTATAGTTTAAGCTTGAAGCACCCCAGCATCATCAGGATTGAGGAGTTGAAGGTCCAATTTTCCACCGTATATAACCATTTTTCTAATGTTTTACCTTACATTTTTTTAAATATCATTTTGAATGCGTAAGATTGAAATAGCTAAGTTTTATGGCTTAGGCATTCAATACCCCTGCATCATCAGGATTGAGGAGTTGAAGGTCCAATTTTTCGTCGTATACCTTTGCTTAGCAATGTTATTACAAATCCGTGAGCAACAAATGTCTAACGTTTATGGTTTAAGCCTGCAGTACCCCTGCATCATCAGGGTTGAGGAGTTGAAGGTCAAATTTGTCATCGTACATCTTTGCCTTGCTATCTTATTATATATCCGTAAGCACCAAATGGCCATCACCTACGGCTTGGGCTTACAGCACCCTGCATCATCAGGGTTGAGGAGTTGAAGGTCATTTTTTTTATAATATGTCTTTGCTTAGTATTGTTATAACATACCCATAAGCACCAAATGGTCAACTCCAATGGTTTGGGCTTGAGGCACCCCTGCATCATCAGGATTGAAGAGTTGAAGGTCAAATTTTTCATCACATGTCTCTGCTTAGTAGTCTTGTTTCATATATGTAAGCACCAAATAGCTAATGTTATAGTTTAGGATAGCTGTAATCCTGCATCATCAGGATCGAAGAGTTGAAGGTCAAATTTTTCGTCAACCTATATAAGCATAGATATATAATACATATTCCAAGTTTCATAAGAATCGATTCGGCAGAAGCCGAGTTATCTCAAATTATCTAAAAAACTTGAGGAGTGGTGGTGGTTTCCACCCCATAACTCAAAGAGTTAAGCATCACAGCATACCCATGTCCAAGAGAAAAAGTTGCGTGACAAAATTTCCTATCAAATGAAAGAAAGAAAATGGAAATCGGTTTATAAACACCCAAGTTATTCAAGATTTTAAGAAACCGACATTTTCCAATTTTCCGGGAAAACCGCTGGAAGGTTTTCATTTTTCTCAATATGGGACTGCCTGTGAAACTAGTCGCATACAATGTCGTATGAATCGTGTCGGTAGGTCGACGATTTCTAGCCATTTCGCCCGAACATACATAAAAAAAAAAAAAAAAAAAAAAAATATACGTGACGAATAGATAACCTCTTTCCTTTGGGAAGTCGGTTAAAAATACCGGCCAAGCGCGAGGCGAACTTACGTTCTGTGGATTCCATACCAATGTACTACGCAATATTATATTATCCCTATGTATGCTAAGATCTTCAAAACTACGCCACGGATTTTAATGCAGTTTTTTAATAGATAGAGTGATTCAAAAGGAAAGTTTTTTGTATAATATATGCATACTATGGTGGAGGAAAACTGTTCATTTTAGATTTTTGACGTTTAGGCGGAACGAAGTTCGCCGGATCAACTAGTGTATATATTAATATGAACATCATTAAGCATCTACTTTTCATCTACCATCAAATTGAAAACACTCGAGTGACAGGAGCAAAGACAAATTTTGGAAAATTATGATATGTTTATCTAAATCATAGAAAGGTGAGTTTCTTGCCGGACCTTTTCAGTTTAGGACTTCCAGTCCGATCCGGTGGTAGTGTAAGAAACAAAAAATGTAAATGACAATTTGTAAGTGCCCCTGTAGGCCGATACAAAATAAAGATATTTCATTTCATTTCGTTCCATAATATGTTTAATAACAACCTTTAATATCCAAATAAAAAGTGTATGCAAAACTTAAGCTCTACCGGAAGGGTTTGATTTAAAATTCAGATACAACATTTGATCCTGATATACCTACCTATATATGAACAGGACAAATTAAATAAAAGCTTGTAAAAAGTATGCTAAAAGAAGTGCTGGCCTACAATCTTCTCATAAAAAGATTAGTTTTTTGTTTAACTATTAAATAAGTAAGTAACATGTTAAAGTTTATTGTTAGTTTTTCTCAAACCAGAATTGCGTATACTCTAGATAATTACGTGCAATATTGTGTATGCACGGACAAAGGTGTTACAATTTTATGACACCACACATAATGTATGTAGACTACAGCTTTGGTGTAACTTGTTAAGTTTTGCAATAGCTTGACAAAGTGTCTAGGTTAGCGGAGATTACGTGTATTTATTTATCTTCGTACTCTACATGTATATTTAAGTTGTGGCCCGATGCTAGATGACATCAATGAAGATTAAGAACTTGTCCTAGTTATAAATTAATTGTCACATTGTTTAAACCGATTACTAAATTGATTGGGATGGATCCCCAGAGGGGCAATGGCATGATATTTAAATATTATGGCGACCTTTTATTTGCCAATTTAGATTTTGTCTTTTGCCTAGATTGAACTCAGATGCAACACAAAAGTTAAGATTACCATTAACTCATTTTTTTGTAGAGTTTTGAGGAAATGGCAGAAATGTAGATGCAGGGTGTCCACTGGACGTCCCTGTAGCCTCGGGGTCAGAATAGGGCTACGGTATCCCCTGCCTGTCGTAAGAGGCGACTAAAAGGGGCTTCCGGGGTTGCAGACGGCTAGAGTGGGAGCTCGAACCGTTCGGTCAGGCAATCCCGGGAAGGACGGCGGTATGAGTGGTCGTATACCGTCGTAAAGACTAGACGGAGCGGTGGGCCCAGCCGCCCATCTGGGAGGAGCCCGATGGGGCAGCGCGCTCGGAGGATTCCGGTTGAAGTCGTTTCGAGATCCCGGAGTCCTCCTTTTCAGTGCCGAGGACGGCCACCGGGGGGGTTTTAGTGCGGTAAAAATCCCACATAACCCTGCGTCGCTCCCACGGCGTCGGGTACCTTTGGAAGGTTTCCCCCTCGAAAACAAAAAAAAAAGGGTGTCCACTGGAACCAACTAAATTTGGAAAGTGGTCTATGAAAAAAAATGTGGCAACCTCTAATTTAAATAATGAAAAAAAAAATGCTTTCTCAAAATGTCTATAAGTTATTAGATAGTGTATCAAACTGTACTTCAGTTGATATGTCATTTAGACAGCGAAGTTCAGAAATAGGACAATTATTGTAAGCCAAATGAACCTGACTTTCAGACTCGTACATACTTACTCTGTAAATGTTTAAAGTATATATTCTTTACATAAATAGCTGCCAGTTCTTACAGATATAATTTAACTGTAACCAACCGATCAATGACCTAAATATTATTTCGTCATTGTCCGAAATTAGAAATCTGTCTGGAATCTTATAATAGAGCTAAATTGTAGACAAATATATTGGTTTAGACCTCTATGCGCCGATGTGATATACGTATATAAAAAAATGTTAAAGCGAGGTCGGTATTAATTATAGGTATTATTCCGTGGATTTCATAGAACGCTACAAAAACCTTGAAGATAGGTAACTTTTTTGTTTAATATCCATTACGGTGACCGACACGAATTTCAGGCGTGGTTACAACTGAAGGACTTCAATCATGTCTGGAATTGATTACAGGCGGCAGTTGCCACTTACCATCAGATGTACTTCTTCGTTTTGTAGTTCCATACTTTAATTAACTAAAAAAAGAATCCCTTAACGACTTACCTTCATGGAATTAAGACTGGTAGCTGCATTAGCCACGACGTCTCCCAGCGCAGCGGGTGGCAGTGCGTCGCTACGCATCACCAACGCGCACGCGCAAACCACCACCGCACGCCACCATCGCACGCGCATAGTTCCAACTTATGGTCCACTTCACTTAATACAACATTGTTAATCTCATGAGTAATAAATGAAATTGGCAAAATACTACCGTTCTTTTTGGTCTTTATGCAGTTTTAGATGACACTTATTTCACTGGCTTTTTATATTTGAAAATTCAACAGTTTTAAAGTAGATTATTCTTGAGCCTTGACTAAAGCCCTGATTAATTTGAATGTACTCCTGAAATATGTATAAAAGTTTAATTGTTTATATTTATGAATCAAATAATTGATTTTGCATGTCAAATACTCGTTGATGACTACATTTTTTCCCGTTCCCAAACAATTAGCTTTTGGCTTTTCCTAAAGTTGTTGACGATCTCAATAAATAACTTACTGCCTTCACCTTATTATGTTAAATAATACTTATTTACGGTAAACATTAATCTATTATCAAGTTGTCAATGCCTTTAATATTTACACCTACTTGGCCTTTGCGTAACGTAATAAGCTTTACATTCGTACTTCACACTAATTGACGAAAAGTCACATATAGCTTCGAAAATAATTAGCAATGGTTATTGAAAAGAGTAAATACATAAAACAGCAACAGGTCATATAATCTTCCACAGTTCGACTACGGTAGCACCATCGTCATACCTGTTTCTTCCTAATAACTAATCGACGGTCCCTACGTATATAAGGACAAGTCAAAAATGGCATTTTTTTTTTATTGCATATATGGCTTTAAATTGTCCATACGCTCATACCTATATTCGATTTTTACTTAAATATTATGTATTTAACCAAATATACAAATCGTATAAGAGAACAAGTATTATCATTACAAGGAATAAGTGTCGTATATGTGGATATCTGTACTTATCAAATATACACATATCTATAAATACCATCATAAAGTCCCTAATTGTAATAAAAAAATACAGAAAAAAAAATCATAATTGTTTATAGAATTGTTTCTAGAGCGGTTTGAACATAAAAAACGCTCTCCTGAAACCTTGATTTTGACTTGTCCTTATGTACGTAGGGACCGTCGAAATGTATGCTGTGCAGCTTTTCAAGTGTGTAAGAGAATCGTTTATTAGAAGCGTTTCAACATAGTCTTCAAAGGTAGCGATGGAACTGTGACCGAATGAACCCAGTATATCTAGGTCAAAATTTATAAATGTATGTGTTTCGTTTACCCACACTAGCAAGATAGCATACTCGTTTGCTATTCCTGCATATAAAATAAAAAGCTTTTGATTGTTCAACGCTATCTTTAGCTGCAGGACTATAGGCTAAAGGTATTATGCAAAGACCTACAATGTTATGTTGATGCAGTTTCGTACAGCGCGCACCGGGCCGTGGTTAACGTTCTCGATATTTATTCAACTTACACTTTCACTGTACATTTGGGAACGAGCGTCAAACCCGTCGATAAGGAACTCTCGTATAAATAATCAAAAACCGATGTGGCATGCATATTATGTAATGATAATCAAGTTACTCAAAATTTAAATATTCGATTGGAGAACTCTTCTGGTTTGAGTGACGACATCACCATATTTTTCTTATACGGCATACTTAGTACCTATATTGTTTTGTTTGTGATAACACATATATTTACTTACTACTTCTACTTTGCGCCTACTTTGCACAAATATTAAGTCTAGCCGTACAGCAGCGCAATGCCGCCAGTGTTTTGGGAACCATGCCTCACACGGCAATTTTAGATGGTATGTTTTACTTATAATAATAAGTTCCTTGTTGTTATTTATTTATAACTTTAGTTAATTATTTCTATAAAGTTATATGGATTTATGGTTTAAGAAATTATGTTCTACCAAAGGATGGAAAGGATAATTATATATATATTTTTACAATGTTTCAAATATATACATATATCCAATGTACATGTGATTAACTCTAGCAGTATTTTTGTCCTATTTGCATTGATTCATAATTATATTCATGAATCAGTAACCACTTATAATCAGATATTTAAAAAAGATAATCAGACTTTAAAAAAAGTAAGTTACTTTGTTTATTTTATATACACTTCCATCAGACAAAAGGTAACAGATTAAAACGAATGTACCAGTATTTAATAATCAATATCGCAAAAGTATTGTATGCATGTAACTTGTTAACGTATTCATGTGTCTTCGTTATACAAAAGACTTCAACGCGTTTGCATTAATTTGGGAAGATTGAAGCACAATTTTTTAACTAGATCGTATGGAGTAATTAAAGTTTTTTTATGCACCTCTGTGTTGTAGGTATCAAGTGACATTATTAAGAGTTATTAAAAAAAGATTTTTTTATTAATTGTAAATGTCTTATTGCCAGGAATGGATCTTTCCCTTCCACTACGGAACACAAAACACTCTCGACCATTGTTGCCCTAATATTGGTTTACAACCAATAGAAAATAAAAACTAAAGTAACACAAAACCGATATTATATAACCTCTAAATTGAGTGCCTAAGAGATTTACATAATATATCTAAAGATAGGTGATATCTAGAAGGTTACGTCACAAGCAAATTGTATCCCCGTTTTCACACTACCGGCTTCAGTTAACTATAGCCTCCGACTACCTTCCGGGTCGTGCTACTCTGGTGAATTATGGTGTTTTCTAAAAGGGAAACGGTGGTGTACGTTATATAACTTTTATCGCTTACTATTTCTGATCTGTATAATTAAATAACGGAGTATTGGATATAATAATACTTGAGTGATTTAATAAAACTACTTTAATGCTTCCTTTATGGATTGTAATTTTAAAATGGAAGTAGCAAGCTATTATGCTGTCCGCCTGTATGTACATTCGTATATCCCCTACAAGGAACCTGTATAAACGCTTCATAACTCTATCCTTAATATCCTTAATCCAGCAACACTTAAAAAAATATTAAGGAGGATAAAGGTATTACTGTGATGCCTTCGTAGTAGAATCAATTTTAGACTAACATTATCTCGTAATTTATTATTTTAATATGTCACCGGTACGCACGTTATTAATGGTATTCTTCAAAACCGCGTTAAGGGTTTGTTGGGCATATTAAAATGTATTACTATTTTTTTCTTCTAGTTTATGTATTTTAAATTTAGTGATTGTTTTTTTTTATTTATCTGATTGTAGTTGCCAGTGACTATGCAGTCCATCTGAATTCATATCTATCGCTTCTATGATTGCCTTTAGCTAGAACAGGGGTTCTAACTAAAGGCAAACATAGAAGCGTTGCTGGTCCCGAGGAATACGACGGCCGTCTCATGTAAAAATGAGCCGGTAACTACAATCTGTTACCGAGGCAAAATCTGCTTCCCGCTAGACCGTTAGGAGTGGTACATTCCCGGTGGAACTACATTGGTTCTGATAACTATAATTATCAAAAGAGTCTTTAATGGTGTGACGATGGCTGTATTGTCGTACCGTCCACCTCTTTCTATATAACAGTGTTGCAAGTTGATGTAATCACAACCATGTTACTTAATTATGTCAACTTTGGCATGAATAACAGAAGAACATTTAGAATAAAAGACTCATCTTTCAAGAAAGATTTGTTTGAATAACATATTATATTGTGTAATTATTGTTACATTTCTTCTTTTCCCAATTACATCATATAAAGTAAAAGATTATTTATATTTTACACATATTATGAACAAAAAAATCGTATTCGTCTTCTTATTGATAAAATAAATGTATGCGTCAAACCCTATACTGGACCCTATACTATGTGTGGACAGAAATGCATTCGTTTTAATAGTAAATAAAATGTAATAGTAAAATGAACTGACGTGTGACAAAAAATAGTTTTGATATCGTAAAAACACGTTGTGTTGAACTTGGATAATATCGTTTCCTCGCTGCAGATTTCTGTGACATAACTTGCTCTACATTTTGTAGATATGGAAAGTGTTACTTCCGATTACTTTGTGTCAACAGAAAATAAATGTGCAAGTTGACATAATGCTGCAATAAGGTGCAATTTATATAATCTGACCAAAATTAATTGTGTGTCATTGACTAGATTCTGTCTATCAGCCTTTTGGAGTCCAGTTCAAGACATTGATCTAGGGGAGATCAATGTCTTGAACTGGACTCCAAAAGGCTGATAGACGTGTTTTTTGCCAATATTCACTGCGTCTCGCATAAGTGTTTGTGACCACATCGGTTGTTACTGTTATATAAGAAGACACAGTTACTCATATCTTGGGTTTTATCTCTTATTCACCTCCTGCAACATCTACGGAAAGAGAGGAAGTGATGTTCCTCAAGTTTGACACCATACGACATGACGACAATAGAATAAATATGTAAAATAAAGATTAAATAACTAGGGCAAACAGAATTCTTATTGAATATGTTTATCTACTTCTTAACTTATTAAGGCTAATCGTTATGTAAAATATGTATGTATTTAGAAATAGCAATATATATGAAATATAAATATAAACAGCGGTGTTAAGCGTTTTATGGTGAGATAGAGATATTTATGTTTTCTTATTTCTCAGATATGGCCAACCTTAGGTATCTAATCTTGTAAGAGATTTACTACAGATGACTACAAATAGAAAGCTGTTGTGCTTCTATTTAATAATGTGTTGTATAGTATTGCATTATGTGTAAAATACACGCGTTATAAATAATTTACTACACTAATCTCTTATAAGTCGAATTAATTATTACTGGATCCCTGCTAATGTTGATAAAATCGGTAGATACATGAATAATATTCATATTGAAGTTACATTTACCATATTCATTAATTATTCTATTTAATTAATTATCAATTTATTAATTATTATATTTAAAATATGAAAAAACACAATTATTATGATAACTGGTTTTGAAAAAAATACACAACAAATTTTCTTTACGTATCTATCTACTAATAACGAAATCTTAGAGAAACCTTTTCGGATCTGGGTTGGACAGTTACATAATTTGGAGTTAATAAATAGAATTTACGAACGTTACAGTTACAGTTATACTACATAACATCACTCACAAAACAATGGATGAAACAAGGTTTGATTTAGCGAACTGGGTAATTTCGAAACGGGTTATACAAAAGTTGTTTTGCCGGTAAAATGGTGGAGGCAAACACGCGCGTATGCCGTTGTCCGTATTTCACTGAAGCTTCAACAACTACGACTCCCCAGCTGACGCGGGTTACGACACCAGCCACCTCCACTTTCATTATTATTTAACAAATTGAATGCCTCCAGATAAGACTGTATTGTCGTACATGCGTGCGGAAGTTATCCTTACTAAATGCAGTGGACTAACTTTACGTAACAATTTGCATTTTCGCAAATCCAATTAAATGCAGACGTTTTTGGGCGATTATCTTAATAACGTATTTTTACTTCCTCTCTTAGTCATGATTAGTTTACACAACATTTGGTTGACAAGGACTATGTAAGCTAGCGGTTTTTTGATGTATCAAAGAATTCTTTATCTACACATACCTACCATTTTTATTTAATATGTTTTTTTTCTTTGTTTACCCAAGATAAAAATCCTTACTCTTAACGTGAAGGTATTTTCGCATTTTAGGTGAAACTTCATGGTGTTAAGGTTTCTAGCTTAATAGAGAAAGGAAATAGAACACTGAGATTTAATGTTAAAATTTTTCAAAATCAGTTTTACATCCCTATAGAAAAAATCGTAGTTATAATCCTCATTAATGTCTGGTACTCTTTTAAAGCAACAGGCTTTTAGAGTAAAGGCTAGGCGACTATAGTTTCGTCCCTGTAGCTCCGGGATTAGAATAGGGCTACGGCATCCCCTGCCCGTAAGAGACGACTAAAAGAGGCTACCGGGGTTGCCGGTGAATAGAGTGGAAGCTCGAACCGTTCGGCCAGACGACCCCAGGTAGGATGACGGTATATGTGGTCGCATACCGTCATAAACACTAGACGGAGCGGTGAACCCAGCCGCCCATCTGGGAGGAGCCCGATGGGGCAATGCGCTCAGAGGATTCCGGTTACGTTCCTTTGGAGATCCCGAAGTCCTCTTTGTAGTGCTGAGGACGGCCACCGGGGGAGTTTAAGTGCGGTAAAAATCCCACATAGCCCTGCGTCACTCTCCGTGTGTCGGGTAACTTTTCCCCCTCGGGAACAAAAAAAAAATTCGGCAATGTTCTTTCTGCTGTTTCATGCTATTAACAATTAACAGTTCGTTTACCTATAGATATTTATGGGAATAGAACCATAAGTATTAAATTTGTATACAAATTCGACGAGAAATCCGTGCCATGTTTTGGAGTTAAACAAGTGTCGAAGCCAGCCAGAAAAATATATCATAAAGAGGTATCCTAGCTAGCTATGTATGTTAATGGCTAGGATAGTCGTAGCGGCTGTGGTCATATACAAAAGTTCAGATTCACGGCAAATTCCATACTTTGTTTTATAATTATATATTGATCGTAAATAATTCAGTCTGACGTGATGAATTGGAGGAAGTTTGCGGTTGATTTTCCGTAAGAGACCCGAAACTAAAGGTGGAAACATACTACTGAAACCCGAGGCGATGCGACGTGACGACAACCGACGCGGACCGTACATATATACAACACCGCATGCCACGCGACAGGCTGTATCTCATGGAACCGTGATAGACAGTTAAAATATTCACAGATGATTTAACAACAAATACGAAAAATAGAATAAATAATTATTTAACATATTATGTGTCCATACAACAAACATGGTGTTTTTGTTTTTTATAGATGATAGTAAAGAACCTTTCGTACGCGAGTCCGATTCGTATTTGGTTGGTTCATTGGTTTTGTGATAACAAATTATCGAATGCTTTTTAGATTTATTATTTATTACTTCTGAAAATTCTGATATCAATCTTTTCAAGTGTGCAGTCTGTGTCACTTCCATGATATTGGGAATTACCGTACGTAATCTGTGGTGTTAGTCACAAAGGCTGGTTGGATGAGTGCTGCCAACTCCGGAATTTTCCCCCAAATATAGGGAGACAACTTTATTTAGGTAGCTACTAGAAGTTAAACATTTTTGGGGGAGATTTTAGCTAGACTAAAAAAAATGAACATCTACTGCGTCACATTATTTAATCTGGCTACCTTTTTTAGCATTAATTTAAAGAGACAACACTTTTTATTTACTGACACCTATTAATTTTTTTTGAGCCTGGGAGACTTATGTGTTTGTTTTTTGCCGTAAAATTGCAGAATTAATATGATTAATTTATTTGTTGTAGGGAAAAAATACAAGTTTACAGTTTGTTGGCAACACTGAATTTGATTGTATTTGTTTGTCACACGACTGAGAAAGGAAAATTCTGATCTAAATTACGTTTCGAGATATTGTAGAAATTTAAGTGATTTGGTGATTTAATTCGAGTTATACATACGATATACTAATAGGTTTTGCTATTTGTGACGTTTTACAATGGCTACTAACTATCAACCAAGTATTCCTCATGCTGGTGCCTCTGCGCCTTCTGAGGCTCAGGATCTACCGCCACCTTATTCCGCCGTGGTTGGAAGTCCGCAGTACGGCTTCGTGGCGCCACCTGGCGAGTCGTTCATGCCTGCACAAGGAGCGTATCAGCAGCCGAAGAGTTTCACAGCGCCTGGAGTGTACCCTCACCCGACTATAGTGACGAGCGTTCAGCCGCAAGCGGGCATCCCGCCGCCGCCGCCGGGAGTGCCCGTGGGAGTGGTGGTGCCGGTCGGCGTGGGCACAGAGCCTACTACGGTCACATGCTACAGCTGTGGGAAAGTCGTCACGACCAAAGTCAAATACACGACAGCCTGGCACACTCATCTTGTTGCGGGATCCATTTGTGTTGTTGCCACGTATGTTATCACTTATTTATTATGTTTTAACATTGGAGAAGCCAATGATCATTAAGTCCATTTGATAGTATGTGGTCACTGCTGCTTATGGACGAGGGCGTAGCTACCGCCATATCAATGATACGGGACCCCAAGATTACATGGCTCCCTGGAGGGTATGTTTGGGAGGGCTGTAAACTTAGTGACATTTCCTTGTTTTTTTTTGTTCATCAATTTTGTAGACACATAGGTGTTAAAAAACCCATGTTGCTATGTATAACATTATTTTTTTTGTTTCTTTTGAGACAAATCTCCCATTATTGGCCCAACAATTAATTAAGATAGAGGCAAGGATCCAAGGCATGCTATGCCACTTTGTGGACTGGTACATGCTACTGGTCAAACTCAGGCCCCTCTTACTCACTGGGCACTGGGTGCTACTTTATTAATAATAATGTTTAGCATATATGTAATGGAGCGCTCAGAAGAGGATAGTTGTTAGAAGTCTGCAGATTCCAGTATGATGACTGAAGCAAAAGGTCATAATAAGTATACAGATGTCAATGTGATAACTAAAAAAAAGGTTATCAAGCAAACGAAACAGTTCCTTCCGAACTAGGTCATTTGAAAACTACCCAAACCTAAATAACAATAGCTTACACATACATAACATTTTATTATGGTCATAATCCTTATGTGCCCAGGGCCACTAATAGGTTAAAGATGGCCCTTGTCAAACTACTGGTTCAATAACCTACTAAGTTTAATTATAGTTTAATCCAATACCTAATACTAATACTAAACATATGACTTCCTTGCCATGTTTAAGAAAAAGAAAGGTGCTGGTTACCAACACTACTCCATTTTTGTTCGGCTTATAACAGAAGATTCAAGATGACACTGCTGTAATAAGCCAAAAATTGTAATTTGAAAGATGTAATGAGGCAGGGCACATAGACCATATCTACCAATTTAATCCTCAAGAGTTAGCAATGCATTTGCCTGTTCAAAAATACTTTCTATTCAACCTATACTACAGTCTATACAATGCAACATCCATATGAGGAGTAACCATTTTAATCTTAAAGATCCATGTTATGTAAGTTTTAAAACATTAAGAAGTATGAATATAAAATTCACCTAAATACCATTCTTTATGGCAAGAAAACATGAACTTAAAAAGTAAATTTTCTTCTTTTTAAAAAGTATTTAGGAATCTTTGTTTTCATGCAAACCATGGTTCACATTCTATTGATCAATAAAAGTTAGCTATCGTTATTATAGATGCCTAAAGAATGCTCAATTACTTCTCATTATCAATTCTATTTTGTTATGTACTATGTATGGGCCTCTTCTCAGGATGATAAGATATAAACTTCACTCACTGATAGGTCAAGTGTATGTATGTTTTTAAAATGAAATATTCTGTCTGTGTTAGAGGTGGTAAAACCAGTGTAGTTTGACTGGGGAAGTACTACTGCCACACCTATTTCTAGCGTGTAGCAGTTTTTCCTTTTCAACAGATGGGTGTAGTTGCCTGCACACTTTTATATGAGGCGACCATCATAGTCCTTGGGAGTAGCAATGTATCTGTGATTGACTACGGATAGAACCCGTGTTCTATTTGAAGTTGCTTACATATGTCCATGGGTCGGCAGTTACCACTTACCATCAGGTGGACTGCATGCTCGTTTGCTACTTTGATCAGATAAAAAAAAATATATACATGTATTTTAAAGAAAACACTTTTAATCTAAATGTATTTTTTTACAAGTTACTTTATGATGCAATAATATTATTAATTTATTTTCCAGGGTTTGCTCGCTGTGTTGCCTCGGACTTATACCATACTGCTTTGATACTTTCAAGGATGCAGAGCATTACTGCCCTAACTGCAACACATTTATTGGAAAGAACAACAAGTGTTAAAACCATCAAACAGAATAAAGAACATATTTTGAAAATATTTGAATTGCAATGAAATAATATGTAAATTTGGTGCCATTTTTTTAAGTCTGTCTACTGAAACTTATTGTCACCTAGTGTCCGACCGAAAATCAACTGACGCCAAAGCCCAAGGTTTGGTAACTATAAAATAATCAGTTCCAAATTGGCTAAAAGTGAATATAACAATTTGAAAATCTTTTTTATATAAGGGAGTGTTGAGAGCTGAGCTCTAGAGCTGGTTAAAATTACTCTGCAATATGTAAAAAGTATAACATTTCCGAATTAGGTGAACATTAAACACAACTGGCCAAGAAAACTCATAACCAAGTGTGTGTATTCTCCTGCACTTCACCAGTTCCATCGCAGTGTCGTGATTTCATTTGTTGTTTAAGTTTTACACTTGTTAAACAACCTTCGACTTTGGCTAAAACTTCAGCTCAAGCCTAGATCGGTCACTATTGTCATCATAGGAAACATAAGCAGATAGAACTTTTATGGTCAATATACATAAAATTTCTAAATTTAGATTACATCTTGTTAGGATTTATTGTGAAATTCTGAATTTAGATTACATGTGATATAAACACGCAGGCAGCTACCAATTTATTATAACAGAGTTATGATAATGTTGTTTACGAATTAGTTTCTCGAATTCCATTTTATCTCGAATTTCACGATTTTTATATACTTTAATTATCTTGCCTCTTTATAAGTGAATAATCAAAAACACCAATTTATGACATCATAGAAGTTGACACAATATTGAAATATAATAATATACAAATATATATGTATATACATAATTATTAAAAGATACATGATTGGTGTATGTGAAGCATTTTAAATTCTAGAAGTTTTGTTTTAAAGTTTTGTAATCCAATCAACACAAAAAAAAAACTTGTACATACAAAGTTATTATACATTTTCATCTGTACATTGATAATATATTCTTAACATTTTACGGTTTTCAATAATCAATGTGGACTTTAATCTGATTAGTATTGGATTCATATTATTTCAAGGTTTAACATTTCAGAATCATAAGCTTCTTTATTGAGGGTTACATGTTATAAATACTTGTTATTAACCGCATGGGGCTGAGCCTCTGGTGATTACCTAGTACAATATAATCAAATTCCATACTTATAATATTCAAAATAACAGTTATATGTAAATGAAAATTAATTGTAATGTCCACTAAATTTTTAAGCAGTTGTCCTTATCGTATCATTAATTTTGTATGTTATAATATGTTACTTGAGATGGCTTGTCATACTTATACAAATTTTATGTTAATTATTTAGAAACTTTTGACTGAATATATATTTCTGTAGGTTCTTTACATAGATTAAGTAAACTATTTGTACTATAAATATATTGTTTAAATAATTTATTATTATTGCAAATCAAATGCCTAATTTATTATATACATTCATTGAGGGTATTGAAAAAAATATATAAATGTATTTTTGTAATCATAGGTTAATAGTTTTTATATGCAGCTTCGGTATACCGTCTTTAATTTGCTTTGGGTTGCAGTTTCGTGTTTTTGTTTTAATAATTGTATCCCATCTTTTCAAGGTGCTTTTTTTTGTGTTATTACTTCTCATTCCAAGGGCTACTATCTTTGGCCATTGGCTTTGATTTTGTATATTGGCTTATGTATTAGAATGATAAGTACTTCCATTATTTATTAAAATATCTTCTCTCTATTATAATGTGTGTAGACAATATGTTTCTCCATAAACATATGATAAAGTAATTAGTATATTAATTGATCTTCACTATCCTATAAACCAATTAATGTTAATCTTTAAGAATTCTCTGCTGTATTGGTGATGCTTTTTATTTAATGTCTACACTTATAAACATACCATTTATTTAAATAAAAAGTATAATAAAGTTCCGAGTTTTACTTATTACATTTAAATAAATACAATAATACATTGTACAATATCATAAGGTACTCAACTAGTAAGTTGTAGTAGCTATTATCTTATTTTATGTAGAAAGTAGGCCTATAACTTGTTATTACAATATTTTTCATATTTCATAATTGATTAGCTTTGAGATTATGATTGAACACTGTTCAAATTGAACAGTGCACACAAGATACTTAAATCACACGTGCAATAATTTTGTCTTACCAATTATTGACCAACAGTCATTATTCTGCTGTTGTGTTGTGGGAAAACAAATATGACAGCATTACGTATCTTATATATGATAAGATAATGCTGGTAGTGTAGCAGATAACATTCTCACTTAGTGTATATGTAATCAATTTATGAATCATATGAAAGTATTGAAATAAAAAAATATTAAAAAATGGTTGTTGGTGCGAATATACCCAGCTATACTACAGAAAGGGCAGAAGTGATTTTGGAGATGGAATCTGTGGGACATAGAGAGCCACCACCACCATATTCACCACCAAACACAATGGAGAACAGCCAACCAATAGTATACCAGACTGTTATTGTGCAGCCTCAACTGAAGAATAGGCCAATAGTTTTTAGCTGTCCAAATTGTCATAAACGAGAATTAACGAAGGTGAAATATGTGAACTCTCATGCAACACACATGCTGTCTGGTTTTATATGTGGATGTACAATGTAAGTAAATTTTTCATCCTAAGTTCGAATGGCAACAATCACCATTGTCACACTGTATCATTGAACACTAAGTGTAATGCTAGGGAGTTTGATTTGGAGATTACAGGAGCAGAGTTATACATATGTTAATTATAACATTCTAAAGACTGAGGCTTTCAAGAAAGGTTTCTGAAGCAAATCAGTGTACTACCTTGCTTGATAATACAGTGCACATTATGTCTAAATATTGAAAGCAACATTATTATTAATTTCTAAAGAAAAGAAATAGTTCATTAATTATATGTGCTGGATTTTATGGTGTGAAGTTGTAATACAGCTATATGATACTTATTAAGTTCCTAAATATACCAAAGTTAGGTAGTACAATCACACATGCAATACCACCACACCAGTTTATAATTTTATGCTCAGTTGCATTCTATTAGAAAATCATGGAAGCCAGCAGACTTAAATACAGGGGAACGTCTTAGTCAGCAATGGCAACAACTGTTATTGATTTTAGGTCGAGCCTCTGTTCTATTTGGAGTTATAAAAAGACATTCTTGGGTAGCAGCAACCACTACACATCTGGTGGACTGCTTGTTTGCCTGGGCTTTGATTTCATAAAAAAAAGTACCTATACAAATAGATAATACAAGATACGGTCGGATTTGATTTGTCGGCTGGTTTGGTATTGCAATAGCTTACAAAACATTTTACTTTTTTGATTTGATTTCAGTTGGTGTTTTCTTTGCTGCTTTGCCGCAATTCCCTATTTAGTACCAATATTCAAGAAAGTTGAACATTATTGTAGCAATTGTGACACCTTTCTGGGAACACATGCAAAGTGTTAAAGATTACTATTCATTTATTGTGTTGTGCCTATATATACTTTTTGAATAAGATGTATACCATGTAAATATATTCATATAATGTTAATATATTTTTCATTACCATTATTACTTGTGTACATATGATGTGTAATATAATTAACAGTAATAAATAAACCTTAATGTTAAATACGGTTAAACAATAACCCTGGGGATATTGTATTAAAACAAAATTGTAGAAATTAATAAATTTAATATAAGAGGTACTTTTATTTATTTATCTTAAAATATTTTCGTATACATAATGATTGCCATATTAACTATTGTAAGGAACTTGTAATCTAAAGCAGTCCCATGCAATCTTCCATTTCCCTTCAACTGCAACAATTAAGAATGTCTGTTGAAAAGGCTTCTTTGTGTCTTCGTTTTGATAGGTGACGTCTCCACAAGCTTGAATCAGGTAAGTCAGTTTGTTCGCTACCAGCGTGTCTGTAATGGGCTGAGCATCCAACGTCTTCAGCACATGATTACTCGCTGGCAAGTCCATGAGAAACTTCTGGATTTTGTCGTTTCCATTCACACCGTTACCGTTCCACACCAATAACCCGGTGTCTAGGTAAAGCTTCGACGTCAAGTGCCTGCTGTTATCCACTTGCTTGTAGAATACTCTGGTAAACTCCTCCGCCGTCTCGCAAGCATTGTCAATGTTTTTAACAGCAACTTCGGCTGTCATGTTTGTTCACGTACAAAGAAATGTAATAAGAAGTTATCAACATAAACGCTGACTCAGTTTTATTCTTTCATTCAAGACACCTTGAAAATACAAATAGTTTAATTCCGTAGTGTAAACAAAAACGAATTAAATTATTATTTGCTTCAGGTTAACTGGACATGACAAATTGATTATATACAAATGTACTCTGTGGACTGAATTGACAGATTCAGAGTTACCAACTATCAAAAATGTATCACTATTTATGCCTCAATAAAAAAAAACCCTAAAATCCCCACAATGAATTACACCCCTAAAATCTCCATACTACTTATTTATCCCCTAAATTTGGGGGAAAAACCCCTTACTTGGCAAGCCTGATTCGATTTGCGTTTTATCGATAGTTTTTGTAAGTGGACCGATCGTTAAATTGATCGATCGATCGTTAATTTTTTCTTTTAAGTTTCAAAGTATCTTTTAAATAGTGAAGTAAAAGTACACAATTACATAAATACGATAAGTAGATTTCTAAAAATATTAAGTTACGTCTAATCAATGTCAATTTATCATAGGGAAGTGTCATTTCCAACTGTATATATAATTCGATATTTATAGCCAAATTTATTGTAAGGGTTAAGAGGATCGAGGAAATTTGGTAAATACCGCATATTTAAAGTTTTTTTCAATGAAATTGAAGGGAAAGACTGAAGTTATATAACCTCTCGTAAATATCGGATTCCCATTAACTTAAATATCGTTATTATTTAAATGCAAATTTTAATATTCTGTTGGAAACTGCACTTATAATGATTCCAGTATGGAGAAAAAATGCTTAAAAAAATGAAAAAAAAACTCCTAAATGTGATATCTCGCAATATACTAATCGATTCAAAATGTTGGTCATAGTGAATTACTTACAACCCTATTTCAGAATGATAGATTTTATGCCACGTCCGCACGCTTGCCAAACCCCAACAAGCCACCACAAATTCAAACGTGCGGATAGAGCGTTTGGCTTGGCTTGGTTTGCAAGCGCTTGCAGCTGATCCGATCGAGTATCGGTTTTTTGACACAAACTAAAGGGAGTTATATCGCAAGCGCTTGCGATACTAATATTTTCCAGTAAAGAGGAAAGGCAAAATAAAATAATTGGTTACATTTCTTTTTTTTATACTAAATGGCCTTACTGGTTATGAAAGTAGGTTGTATTTTGAGCACAATTACAACAGATACGTCCACATGTTTCTAAACACTCAGTCTAGTTTGTGCACTGGTGCAGTAAACATATTACATAAATATGAGTAAATGAATGTTTCAAAAATAAAATATTGTATTGCATATTATCTTACTATTATGCAATACATTATTATGTCCATAGGTATTGTAAAAAAAACCTTTTCCCACATACGAAGCAGCAATGTCTCTGGTAGCTGCAAGTATTTACCTCAATCATCCATCAGCCTTTGAAAGTCATCAGTCAAAACCAAAAGCCGGACATAGGCTTCCCCTAATTTGTTCCACTTCGACCGGTCCTGAGCGATCTGAATCAAGCGATTAATCGCCGTCTTCTTCGGGTCATTAGTCCACCTGGTCGGAGGGCGGCAGTAAGTCTAAGTATTTGCTTATTGATTGATATGTAATAGCAATATGGTAACACTGAGCTAAAATAGATTGACATTTGATTTGATAGGGATGAAACGATACCATTAAAGTATAGATACTTTTACTCTATACATTATCGTTCGTAAAGCATCGATACTTACTCGATATCGGTCGTAAAGTATCAATACTTACTCACGACGATCTTAATCTTTTGCGAATTTTGCGACTGTTGCCCGCAGATGATGGTCGATGAAAAAATTGTGTCCACTTCTATTAATGGTTGGAAAGCGTTAGTAGTACCTAGTACATACGATACGAGTAGTTTTGACCGATACCTAATCGATACTTAATATCAACGCATCGTATACTCTACATGGTGTCGAATGGAAAGTATCGAGTAAGTACTTGCATTTACTCGTATCATTATAACCCTACTAGTGAGACAGAATCAGGGTTGCCAAGTTAGGAGATTTTCCCCTATATTTAGGCGATAAAAAAGTAGGATGGGGTTTTTTTAGGTACTATTTTTAGGGGTACTTATAACTTCAACATGATCATGCCCGAACACGAAAAAAATAACAAAAAAGGTCATGCAGTAACTACACCCGATGACCTTTTTTAGTTTTTTTTTCCTTTTCAGGGAAAAACCTACGACCAGATTTAGAAATACGGGAAGTTGCCAGGAATTCCAATTAACTGTGGGGATTTTAGGAGTTTTATAATGGAGGTTTTATGGGAATACATTTTTGGCAGTTGGTAGCCCTGGACCGAATTTACAAATAAAGTTGACATTGTTGTCAAAGTTGAAATTAAAACATTGGTATTTTTTATTCGTGGGTACCGGACCACCGGATTTATTAAGTATCAACGGTATTTCAGATAATTTCCTTTTGTATCCTAACCTTGTTTTGTAGATACTAAGTAATGCAGTTTTAAATATTAAACGAACACCTTTTTCATATTGTTCAAATGCTTACCTAAACAATTTTCTGTTTCATGAAAATCATAGACATTCAATAGGTAACAGAACTTTACAAGTTTAAACATTCTTTATGCAAAATGGATGAGCTGAGAGCACTTTTTAATAACCCATCAAGCTCGCAAATTAAGTTACGGGGTCCTCTGACCGCTGGCCAGCGTATTACCAAAGTAGATCCGACAATCCAGCTGAACAGACGCGAGGAACACCGCCGCTGTGTGGTGGTCAGCGGCACCGACTATGCTCGGGAGGTTAAAGAAAAAGAGAATGAAAATTATATGAAGGTAAACATGAGTTTTGTTGAAAGAGATATATTGAAATTACGTCGTTCGTAACTTAATATATTCAAACTTACTTGAACTTTTGCACTATTTAAATAATAATATCATTATGAGAATGGGAACATGTATAAATTGTATATTCATATATTTATTTTATAAGATTAATGTAGCTAACTTTGGAGGACTGAGGTGGTTGTCTCACAGGAAATTGTGTAAGCAACCATACCCTTCTACCAAAATGCAAAAACTATTTAATGCCTGAAATAGATATGGCGGTTGTACCTTCATGTGGCACTTTACCCATTCACCACCTTGTCCTTTTTTTTGGATATCATTGGAGGGGAAAAGTTGTAACTATGATATTCGTCAAAAATGCAGGGTGAAGTGGAGCAAGGAAAATGGGAAAGCGTTTCCGGAGGCCTGGACTCATTGGAGCATCTGACTTCATGGGGTGCATCTGTGCCAAACATTGGGGAACTCACAGAGGAGGCCATGACCCAAGTGTATGATAAATACTCCTTTAAGATGAAAGAAGATACCAATGACCTGGCTATCAATGAGTATAGACAACAGGTAATATTCATATATATTCATAGAAATCCATACAAATGAATAGTTAATGTTATATTTAATATAACATAAAATTTCATATTCATATAGGTAGTATGGTTAGAAAGGGTCATTAAAAAAATTAAACTAATGTATTCCTAATACTAGTGCAGTATCTTTGCTAAATAAACTTGTGGTTCTCCAAAAATTTTGAATTACCAATCAATCTACACATTTAACTCATTAATTCAACAACCCGTATGGTAGAGCGACCATACTAGTCTGACACGAAATGGGTCCCGGGTTCGATTCCCCGCCAGACAGGTATCTGAATCATGAGTTTAGATTCATGTTCTGGGTATGGTACCCATGAAGTCCTAGGTGGGTCTATGAGTGTACAAAGTGTGTTTTTTTTAACTCATATCAAAACATGGAATAGTAAATTTTGTTGGTTTTTCTATTTCTGTACAATCTACTACTTAAAATTTATATAACCCAACAGTCGGAACGTTGAAAATATTAAGAGAAGAAAATATGTATTTGCTAACTATGTGGTATTCAGGCTAATCTGGCCAATACATGCTGTCTGGCCGTTTAATAAATAATTTACTTACCTCTATCTGGCAGGATGCTGGATTATTAGAAAACTGCGAATTTTCTTTATTTTAAGTATGTTAGAAATAATTGCAATATGTTTGAAGAATTGTCCTCGTAAGAATATTTACATCACTTACATGAGAAATATACTTAATTAGAAATAACAAAAATGCATTTGCCGATTCATACAAAAATCATATGTATATAATGCATTAATTTTTTTAATAGTGCATGGTTTGATTTAATAAGTTCAGCTAATTTGATCTTGAATATACTTTTCTGATTACCTTAAAATATGGAAGTACATTGGTGTGTTAACTCTTGATATAAAGTAAAATATACATTCAAGACAGAATATACACACAGCTGAGTTTCGTTTCAGATTTTAGATCAAATAAATGGTTTTCCAATAGTCATCATAGAAGGTCCAACAGGTTGTGGTAAAACCACACAAGTGCCACAATGGATACTTGACGATGCGTACCAAAACCGCAGGCCATGTAAGATTGTAGTGACACAACCGAGGAGGATTGCAGCTATATCCATTGCTAAGAGAGTAGCACAAGAAAGAGGCTGGAACCTTGGAGGTCTTGTTGGCTACCAGGTATTATATATTTTCAAAATTAATGATGTAATTGATTTAGACTATTATGTATCAGTGTTTTAGGGAATAAGCATATCAGAATCAACAAGTTCACATACATTTCATGGAACTAACATGGTCATTATAGTCATTTGTGGCCAATTCCAAGTATGAAAAAGTTGAGTATAAAGTTTTCTATTCTGAGTAAAATAAATTATACAATTTTATTTATTTATATCAGGCTACAAAGGCCCATAGAACCTAATACACAAATACAAGTGAACAATATAACAAATTAATACATAAAAAATATCATATCATCATCTATCTATCTATCATATCTATCTATCTATCTATCATACTATACAAAATAAAATCTAATAAATATAAAATATTATAATACTATACATAAACAATATTTAAAATTTATGTTACACGAATGTGCGGCGTCTGCTAAATTCTAAGGGCTCTAACATTAAACTCTTAATCCTTAACCCCAGAACAAAGTGCTACAAAAGAAGCCAAAATTTCTAGTTTTCTAGTCCTTTAAAAAACAATCACAGAATTTTGACTAGACTTTTATTTTTAGGTTGCCCTTGAAAGTGTTAAGTCTCCTGATACTCGAATCAGTTATGTCACTACTGGAGTACTGCTTGCAAAGTTAGGTAAGTGGCTTTAAAATGGTTTATAGGTAGAACAGGTTTTTTTTATGGCATGAAGCATGCAGCCCACATGATGCTAAATGAACACAGCTGCCCATGGACACTTGTAATCAACCCCATATCAGTCTTACCTGAAGTTAGCTGCATTGCTGCTCCTGAGATGTGGAATGTAGCAGATAAGTATGTTTGCAGCATATAATGCTATTGTTATTAGATTTACTTGTAGAGTTGTGCTTCTGGAGTTGAAAGTTTTCTACTACTTTCAAATTAGTACCAGTATGTCCTATATTGCCCTCTCGATCGGGAGGTGCGAGGTTCAAACCCGGGCACGCACCACTGATTTATGTGCGTATTAGAAATTTATTATCACTGCTTTTCGGTGAAGGAAAACATCGTAAGGAAACCCGAGAGTTCTTAAAAAAAAGTTCTCGGAGGTGTGTGAAGTCCACCACCACGACCCATGCCCAGCCCTGGGATCAATAATGGGTTGACGACGATGGCCAGTATGTGCACAATAAACATTCATATTAGAATTCATGTATGCACTGCATGTGTGTGCGGCAACACATGGATTCTCAGGTGAATATTTCCACTTCTCTATTATTAATACAACTGTATTGTTCTTACAGTGGGAGCTAAAACCATGAGTGAATATACTCATGTCATACTCGACGAAGTTCATGAACGGGGTCAAGAAATGGACTTTCTGCTGTTGGTCGTCAAGAAACTTGTATACACAGTGTCCCGCAATGTCAAAGTTATTCTCATGTCCGCTACGTTCAATAGAAAAGTTTTCTCAGATTATTTTTATATTACTACGCCCTGTGGACCAATGAAACCGTCAAGTGTCAAGGTTGTGAAGAAGGATCCGATGTTTACAGTTAAAGTCTTCTACTTGAATCACTTGAATAAATTTGGTTCGGTATGTTTTTTTTTTGTTTTTGTTTTAATTATAGACACTAGACTAGGCAATTCTATGAATGCGAACTTTTGTGAGTATGTATGTGTATTTGTGTCTGTTTCATGTAAATAAATAAATCGGTCGGATACTAGAATTGCCACACACATAGATCTATAATAACATATAGGATGCGTTCCATTAGACGTTCACGAAGCCCACGCTCACGACCGCAGATTTTTCCGTTCCACTAGCTTGTGAGCGTAACTGACGTTTTCTCTACTGGAACGATCACTTCGACCCGCCTTGTTAGACGTGTCGCCGTGGGCGTCGCGTGAGCGTAAGTTATGACGTCATGAGTCACGTGTTCATCACGACCACAGTGACCGCGGTCGTCTTGTGAAACGACGTTTTGGACGTTTAGGGCGTTGAGAGCGCCATCCGGAACGCACCCATAGTGTACACAACAACATTGTAGACGTGGTTGAAGTGGATGATGCCGTACGAATAACATAGCAATTTATATGTGTGTAAATGTTTACCATTTTTTCCAGATAGTTCATGTAGAGTTGTTTTTATACTTAAAAAATCTGATGTTAATCAATGCCAGTTTTTGTGGTTATGCTAATGTCAAAATAAACAAGTATAAAATTTTTCAGATTCTTCAAAAATCCACACCTAAATATGAAGAACCCGGAATCGCTCCATCCATGTACCATCTAGTGATAAAACTTATTAACGCCTTTGAACAAATTGATATGCGAGAGGACAACTACACTGACAGATCTGAGGCGGAAATACCTTCTGTGCTGATATTTTTGCCTGGTATTAGTGAGATTGAAGAATTGTATGGGTGCCTTACAGATATACCACTCAGGTAATAGCTGTATTTATTTCGTTGAACTAAATGGCTAACAATTACCTTAAGCATGTGCTTAATGTGGTTTATTTCGCAATATTAAAAAAAATATATAACTTTAAGATCTAAATACAGGGAGGGCCTTTACTGGTTTTCGTGATAGGTCGAACCATGTACTGTTCACCACCTTTCACTTAATTGACTTATTTATGTTTATGTATTAAGTTAATGATACACCAAACACATTATTTTATAGGAAGTCAGTAGGAGACGCTGAAAGTGCGCAGTACAAGTGGTGGGTGTTGCCGCTACACTCGACGATCACAGCAGACGAGCAAGTGCGAGTCTTCCAGCGGGCACCGCTCGGCCACCGCAAGATTATACTGTCCACAAACATCGCTGAGAGCTCTATCACTGTACCTGACATTAAATATGGTGGGTATTTTATTATTTGATGGAAAAACGATTCTATACTAGTCCATTGCTTGGAGGATCGATCGGTTTACAGTGTAAACTTTACACGTAAAAACAAGTTTTAAACGATAATCAGTTCTTACATGACGTTACCATACCAATCGATCAACGATGAAATCATCAATTGATATTGAATAGGTTTTAAAATGATGGTTTATCGATTTATTATCGATTCATCATCGATCGTCTTTTTATCTATTGGATATCACACCCTCTCATCTTCAACAGAAGAGTGGAGCCATCCTGTAGTGTGTACCTAATAAGATGCTTGTAAATGTAATTAGCGTATTTCATTTCACTTAGTTTCGTTAAGTCTCACTAAATGTTTCATACCAACCAATCAACCTCGTTGAACTTGAAACATTCTCCACACATTACTTTTGTAGTAATAGGGAGATCTCCCGCTAGGTGATAATTTTTGGGGAGCGGCCGTGCTCCGACAGTCTTTGTTCGGAACTTGCATATATGCAGGATTCTGAGAAAATTTCGTTATCGTGATTCAGACTACTAGTAGCGCCATCTTTTGACGAGTCGTGGAAGATCATCCTAGTGGAGCCATCTCTTGATGAGTTGACAGGAGGTCGCCACACTTTTAACCAAGGGCGCGTTCCAGAAGTTGATCACAACGCCCCAAACGTCTAAAACGTTGTTCCACAAGACACCGCGGGCGTTGTGGTGGTGGCGAATACGTCACTCATGACGTCGTGACTTACGCCCACGCGACGCTCACGACGACCCACCTAACAAGGTGGGCCGAAGTGATCGTTCCACTAGAGAATACGTCAGTAACGCTCACGAGCTAGGGGAACGGGAAAAATCTGCGGTCGTGAGCGTGGACCCTGTGAACGTCTAATGGAACACACCCTGTATGTTATTCTAGGTCTATGTGTGTGGCAAATTCTAGTATCCGGCCGATTTATATTCCGAAATCCGCGAAACCAGTAGAGAATACGTCAGTAAACCTGACAAGCTAATGGAACGGGCAAAACTGCGGTCGTGAGCGTGACCTTTGTGATCGTGTAATGGACCGCACCCCAAAAAATGCAACTTTTCCAGTGATCGACTTCTGCCTGATGAAGATCCTGGTGGCGGACGAGAGCACGAACTTCACGTCGCTGCAGATGACGTGGGCCTCCAAGACCAACTGCGAGCAGCGCGCCGGCCGCGCGGGCCGCGTGCGCGACGGACGCGTCTACCGGCTCGTTACCGATAAGTTCTATGTGAGATACCTATATTATAAAACAAACCGTGATTTGAAACTAAAGTACTAACAATAAAATTCAAAATATACCATTTATGTGCTTGAAACTATCAATGCCTGAAACTATTTCGTTTTCTCGCGTCGTATTTTGAAAATACGTTTTTCTTTAATAAAAGTAGCAAATGACCATGAAGTCCACATGATGGTAAAGGGATCCTATAGCTGTACCAGAAGTCAATAACAGGTGCATTGTTACTCCCGAGGACAAAGATGGTCTATTAAACTAAACTGGTATATTAAACTGGGGGTTGGCGATTTTCATTAAATGTCACGTAGGATGGATAGGGTCTCACGCATATTATCACGTAATTTTTACATTAAACCTTGCAAAATTTCGAGAAAAGTGGACTAAACTAAATAAGGTATGTTCTTTTGGCATGATATGTTTTTGTCAAATATGTATGTATGACTTCTGTCTAAATACTACATATTTTTTTTAAACAGATTTCATGATTACTTTAGTTAGTAATTTGCGGGTGTTTATTTCTCATTTGGACCTGTAAGGCTAATTCCCAGAAATCCATTGAATTGAAGCGCAATCCTATAAATATTTTAAGTAAAATGTTGGTTCCTAACAATCGTGATTTCCCAGGACAACTTCCAACAAGAGTGCCCGCCGGAGATCGTCCGGTGTCCGCTGGAGCGGCTGGTCCTCCTGTCCAAGATGCTGGACATGGGCTCCCCCAGTGATGTGCTCGCGCTGGCCATGGACCCGCCCGACATGTCTAATATACACCGCACAGTGCTCGTGTTGAAAGAGGTGACTTTTTGTTGCAAGGTTTTATTTAATTTTCCTTGTACCCGACTGAATCAGGAGGGTAATCTTTTTCGATGCTTGTGACATGCGCTACGGGCCAAATGGCTTGACCTATTGTAAGTAATATAAGATATGTCATATGTTGCAATACTTACAATCAGTGATATAGGCGGTATAATTTTTAAATATGGCGCCTGCCATTAGAAAAAAGATATGAATATAGAGTTGATTAAAACATGTGCAATGCGCAATGTTTAATTACATTAATGTTGAATAGTTTTTATTTTAAAAAAATCGGTGAGTCTATACATCTCATACAAAATATAATTATTTCTAAGACTGAGAACGAATAATAATACAAATTTCTATATTTCGCTTGTCTGTTCGATCTCTAATACATAGAAATCAAAATTAACTACTGTATTGAGATTAAAGGGTAGAAATGTATTAATGATCTATGTATGACGGTGATATAAACTCCTATCTCGCTTGATCGTCTCACATGTAAGCTATGGCGTTCACTTTGACCACTTTTCAAGATCGAACAAATAAATAACAGTTACATAAACCCCCCAGATAGGCGGGCTAAAGAAAACCATGGAGGAGGAATGGTGTCCGTTCGACGGCGAGCTGACCCGCCTCGGGCGCGTGATGGCCACGCTGCCGCTCGACGTGCGCGTGTCCAAGCTCATCATGCTGGGGTATATATTCGGGATACTTGAGGAGAGCGTTATTATGGGTAAGTTTATATAGTTTAATACTGTTCCCAGGGCCTGATTAACCCTTAGGCTAATTAGGCTGCAGCCTGATATCGTGTTTTCGCATGCAATATTAAATTTAGCATCTACCCTACATATTTCAACTAGACCAAGACAAAACACGAACACACCAGAGGATGTAGATTTGGCAACCTTTATTTGCTCGACAAGCTGTAGTTAATACTTTTAGGCCGACTGTAACACACCTGGTGGAGGCGCGTCCTCTTAATTAGTCTAGAGCGGTCAGAATTCTTGATCAGTCGCTCTGTGCCTAGTAGTGGTGGAAATGTAATAATAACGTTTTTTTACACTCCTTACTTTACACTGCTTGATTTTGTCCTATGTCATCGGTGTCATGGACATGTACAAACATCTATCTGTTCTGTACAGAAATATAAATTTACTATCTAGATATTTATCCGGCCGAGGATTAAACCCGGAACCCATTGTGTGTCAGACGAGCTAGCTTACAACATATTAACGCTTCTACATGCTTTGATAAGTACACAAATATTTGAAATCACTAAAGCACTTTACAACCGTAAATTGCGTAAATTATACTTTATATTAATTCCAATTCTTTATTTGTGGACAAATGTGATCTTTTTTGTTCGTAACTATCGACATTTTATAATAGTTTTAAATTAATTTGGATAATTACGTTTATTTGTTAGAATATATTCTCTAAGTAGCTATAAGTATTCATCTTCACTTATGGATCAATATTTTTTTATAGTGGCTTCTAGTACAAGTCCTTTAAAACCAGTATAGGTTCATATAAATGCAAATGTGGTTATTGTTTCAACTGTGTATTAATATTGAATTTTTTTTTAGCTGCTGCAATGTCTGTTAAAAATGTATTCAGCAGTCCATTCAGGGAGAGACTAAACGCCTACAACTCGAAGCTGACATGGGCAGACGGATCGACCAGCGATTGCATCGCGTTTCTTAATGTTTACAAAGTAAGTATCAGTATAAAGTAAGTTCCAACTGCCTTTTGAAAAAGCTCAAAGAAGTCAAAAAGGATTTTGTCCTCCTTTCAAAGGTTCTTTTACATCTTGACACAGTGAACATGGTCGTAGTACAATAAAATTATTTTTTTCTAGACTATTTATTTATTTAAGTATTTTACGGTCGTGTTAAGGTAGATAAAAATAAGAAAATACATATTGTATTCTTCTTCTTTTTGTGCCTCTTCACTACTGAAGGTTGGCCGTTAGTTCCTTGAATCTCTCTCTATCCATGGCCAGGCGAAAGAGTTGTTCGACAGAGGTGATCCCTGTCCACAACCTTATGTTTTTCAGCCACGACTTTTTCCGGCGTCCAGCGCGTCTCTTCCCTTCCACCTTGCCCATCATGATGAGTTGGAGCAGATTATACCTATCGTGTCTAAGCACATGACCGAGGTATTCTATCTTACGCTTCTTGATGGAATGTATCAGATGCCGGGTCATGAAGACACACTGGAGTACGACCTCATTTCTGACTTTCTGTGTCCGACTGATGCGAAGCATACGACGATAACACCACATCTCGAAAGCCTCTAGACGTCTTCGGGTATCTTCTTTTAATGTCTATGCTTCGCAACCATACACGGCGATAGGCCAGATGTAGCACTGGAAAATCCTAACACGGAGCTTGATGTCAGTTCCTCGACAGCACAAAACTTTCTTCATGTTGGTGAATGAAGCTCGGGCCATTTCTATCCGGGTCTTAATTTCTTGTTCCGTTTCCCATATTTCATTTACCTAAGCTTCGAGGTATTTGTACTGTCGAACCCGCTCTAGATTTTTGCCCGCTACGTGTATCGTGGGATTTAAGTCAGGATTTCTGGAAACTACCATTAATTTTGTCTTACTGATGTTGATCGACAGTCCAGCTTTTTCACTGCTATTCTTGACTCTATTAACAATTTCTTGCAGGTCATGTTCTGTTGATCAGCTGCAAGGCCTTCCAGAGCTTCCGATATAATAGCTTCTGAATATATATTGAATAGCAGTGGAGATAAAATACAACCTTGTCGAACGCCACGACGAATCTCAATTTCTTCTGTGTCTTCGTTATGTACCCTAATAGGTGGCAACTTGGTTCTCGTACAGTCTTCGAATGATTCTTACATCCTTACCGTCAAGACCGATATGTATATTGTATGGTTAAACACAATTTTAGTCAAGGCACGTACCGACAACGCTCGATCTCTTTGTACACGGGCCTTAAAAAGCGGTGGTAAAGGCGCGATTACAATTGTGCTATCCAGGAACTTGGTCGACAAAAACTGTAGGTTCCAGTCTTCCAAACATATTTCGTGTAATATTGACTTATATGCTGTTTTATTACTAATAAGACGCTGTTACATCAAATGAGTAATATCATAACGTAGTTTTCGAGGGTGACATATTTGTTATCCTTGTAATTTGGCACACAAAGATCGCAAGCCCAGATAGCCCATATTTGTCCGGCATAACCCGGCAACCCCGGGCGGCTGGGTACCCATGAGGATTTAAAAAAAAGGTGCCCATATAGTATAACATAATTCCTGCCTCTCCCAGGTGTGGAACCACCTCCGCCAGCAGCAGTTCTTCAAGCAGCCCGGCAACAACGAGGCGGCCTGGGCGCGCCGCTTCTTCGTGCAGGTGCGGGCCTTGCGCGAGCTGGACGCGCTCGTGAAGGAGCTAAGGGCTCGGCTCGGCCGCGAGGGCGTAGACAGCACTGGACACTCGCCCTGGGCTAAGCATGAGCTGCCGCTTATATTCAAGGTGAGGACGTTATGATTAGGGTTTCTGGTTACATCACACCTCGGTCAGCAGCAGTTCTTCAAGGAAGCAGGCAACGACGAGTCCTTGCATTACGCGAGCTGGACACGCTCGCCAGGGAGCTGTGGGTGAGGCGCGGCCGCGAGGGCTTGGATAGTGCCGGACATTCACCCTGGGCTAAGCATGAGCTGCCGCTTATATTCAAGGTGGGGACGTTATGATTAGGGTTTCTGCTTATACCTCAACCCAAGCAAGTTCTTTAAGCAGCCTGGCAACAATGAGGGGGCGTGGGCGGGCCGGTCCTTCGTACAGGTGCGTTACACGAACTGGACGCGCTCGTGCGGGAGTTGCGGGCGAGGCTGTCACGTGAGGGCGTAGATAGTACAGGACACTCGCCTTGGGCTAAGCATGAGCTGCGGCTTCAAGGCTATATTTAAGGTAGGGACGTAGCTAAATAACGGTCCTATATCAATCTTGCATCAATATTGCTGTTCATTATTGCTTGCATCAATATCCCTTCAAAATAAAGATAGAATCGAATAAAGTTATAATGCATCCGTAATTGTCTTCAGACAGAATCTCTATTCGGTATGAAATTGGTTATAACTGTCCACGGGCGGCAGTAACTACTTACCATCAGGTCCACTGTATGTGCGTTGGCTACTTCAATCTTATAAAAAGAAGAAATGACTGTCATCCTCTTGTAAAGTGGTATTAGTTACACCTATGACTTGTCCAGTAAATATCATTATGATGATTGACCCCACAGGTCATAGTGGCGGGCGCCTTCTACCCGCAATACTTCGTGCAAGTGTCCAATGACGAAGAACGCGAGCGTGACGCGGTCAAGTTGCTCGGTGGTTTGAATCCTCGCAATACGGTCTACCTGAAGAACTTCCCCGACGGCCAGCCCACTGAGGTGTACACTACGGCGATAAAGAATATAGTGAAACAGCAGATAGGGGACGAGCCGAGAGTCACCTTCGATAATAATAGCCAGTGAGTTTTTTTTATATTTTTTTTCTTTTTTATTCTAGTCTAGAAACGGCAAACGAGCATTCAGTTTATTTGATGGTAAGTGGCAAATGCTGCCAATGAACGTTTGCATCCCCAGATGAGGGTAGTCTTACCTGAGAAAGACTAATAAGAACGCCTTCGATAATTATCCTTCAGTTATCACATTCTTAAAACAACTACTTTCCCGTTGGCTATTCATCACTTGTAATTCCTATTTTTTCTTACAATATAGAGACCAACTCTAAGGCTATTTTTTTGTATGTAGGAATGAAGCTAATGTCCAGGAATTACGGATGCGAGCTAAGCTGCAATAAAATGTATTCATAACATTATAGTAACAAATCATACTCGCTTATCTTCGACCTCACATACTTTTTGACAACCGTACATTTCTCTCGGAGAAAAGCCTTATAGAATTAATTTATAATTTTGCTAATTTCAACACTCAGCTTGACTATCGGTAAAAGCTAGAATATTTGTAGATTATGAAGTTAAAAACTATTTAGAAGAATAATTCTGCATGTATATTATTTACTTATTTACAGGAAGGTCTATTTGAGCTTTGTTGACGACGAGTTCACTCTGCGTGACGACAAAAAAAGTGGCGTAAGTAATGCAACACAAAACATTTTTATTGTACACCAAATACAAAAATATGACAAATTAAATTAAAACACATAAAATATATAACACGCGGTCTTATGACTAAAATAGTCATCTCTTCCAGACAACCTTAGAGTGACAGAAGGAAAAATATAACAACGCAAAATATAACAACATATTTATAACCTGTAATATTCATGTGTGATATTCATATGTTATAACTGTGTCATTATTGGTAGTAATAAAATTAAAAAAAAAAAGAAGCAAACAAACCTGCACTTCGCGTCGTGGACGGTGGTTACTGCCGCTTATGGACAACTGTAAACAACTACATATAGAACAGGGTTTCCATCTGAAGTCAATCCAAAATACTTTAATACTCTCGAGGACTAAGATGGCCGCCTCTACTAAACGAACCAGTAACGGTTCATTTAGTAGAGATACATCCACTGAACGCAAGAGTTGCATCGTAGAAGTAGGCGTGGCAGTAGTACCTCCTAGTACTACATTATAGAACAAGCCTGTTTATGTTTGTTTATTTTTTTTATCTAATTGAAATAGCAAACAAGCAATCCACCTAATGGTAAGTGGTCACTGCCGCCCATAGACATCTGCCAGCAACTTCATCTGAACATCTGAAATATGGGTTCTGTCTGAAGTCAATCACAGATACGTCGCCACTCCCGAGGACTATGATGGTCGCCTCATGTGAAAGTGTGCCGGCGACTTCCATGCCGATGCAAGAGATACTTCAGGCTAGAAATAGGTGTGGCGATGGTACCTCCCCGGCCGAACTACACTGGTTCTACCACCTGTAGAATTATATTGTCTACATAATGATGTTATTGGCAGGATCCCACAATACCTGGACAAGTGGTGCTACCGGTGTATAAGGCGGTCAAGGCACGACATCTGAAGATGGATATCAGAATACCATTGTTACCGTAAGTCTTGTTTAGATATTATTTTAAATATATTTTTCATCATATTACCTGTACTATTAGGAACAGGTTTCCTATTCGATTCGATTTTATAAATTTTAACCATTTTTCACACACATGATATATTGTTATAATAACAATAACTGCTACAAAATGTTTATATGCTAATAATAACTTCTGGTATCGGCTCTTAAGTTGGTTTTTGTTGATTTTATTAGATTGCAGGTCTTTACACAACTTGAGATATATTGTAGTGACACCATATAATGAATGCTACAAAGCTTTTATGTTAAACATATCTCTTTTAACAGTATCGAAAAGGCAATGAACTTGGCTAAAGCCCTTGAGGAGAGCAGAGCGAGTTTGAACGTGAGCAAGTTAGTTCCTCGGCTGCCAGACATTGATGACACCCATTTCCCAATCAAGATCTGCCAGGTAATTTAATTAGTGTTTAGTAACTTTTCGTATTAGTTTTCTCTAATTTGTCTTACTCTTTTCTTTTTGATATATCATTATTATCCTTTTAAAGAAGGCAACAGCCACAAATCTTTTTAATATTATACATATAAAAGTTTGCGAGTATGTGTATGTGTGTGTTACTTTTACCTGACCTCCTTATCCAAAGTGCAAATAAAATTACACGTGTTAGAAGTTATACTTCTTTGGCGTAACAAGATAAAAAACTTTTCAAAAATTTTATCCTTCGCCTTATTCTACAAACGTAGAATGACACTAACAATAGAAAAAACTGAATTGTTGACTATAGTTAACTTCAGGGTGTCTGTTTTTCGTGACGGTGTGCGCGAGCATGTTAAAAACTTACTCTCATGTTTTTTTCCTAACACGCCAAGAGAAGTATAACCTCAAAAAGAAATTCATACAACACTCCTGTCACATTTTTAAAAATAGTATTGAATTGTACGAATAACTTACAGCTGCTAAACGTGGGCAACTTCTACGCGCACTACGACGACGAGTCGACCCGCGGCGAGTTAGCCCAAATCCACTCTACGTTGAACCGCAAGCCGCTACTCGCGTACACCGGGCCCGTGGCTCCGGAGCTACTGGTCGCCGCGCCCTACGCCGACGCGACCAGCACGCAGTATTACCGCGCTAGGGTCACTAAGGTGTTACCGAGGGATATCGTTGAGGTATGTGGATATGTAAATGGCTCTTAAACGTTATTGAGATTACGACGAAAAATATTTCTGAGCAAAAGTGTGTTAAGATTTATGCCTTTTCAAAAATCGATTTAGTAACTGAGTATGGATCACTGCAGCCGATATTATGACATCTTATTTCGCGTATATTGAATTTAAGTGTCGTATACCAGATGTAAACAACAAACGTAAATAGCTTTGTAACGCGTTTTTGTTTGAAGGTTTCAAAATTCATCGATCCTAAATAGCGTTGCGCAAGTTGAAGTGAAAGTGGCCTACATCGCTCGAAGGACCGATAACCGATGGGAAAGAAAGGTCCTCGAGTGGTGACCACATTTAGGTAAAAGGAGTACAGCACCCCCCAACAGGTCGACCTGTCGACATGGCGACCTGAAAAAGATAGTGGGAAACCATTGTATTCTAAGAGCACAAGACCGGTTGGAATGGCGCCAATTTTTTTTTTATAGTTGGGCTTAACGATAAGGCAGACTGGCCACCTGATGGAAAGAAGTCAACGTCGCCTATGGACATTTGCAACACCAGAGGAGTCGCCAATGCATCGCTGGCTTTGAAGGAGTGCTTTTTTTTAGGGACTAGAATAGAATTTGCTATGCTCCGTCGGACGGAAGGACCCCGGTCCCCCCCGTGCATGACTGCCTGGCTCGACACCGGTCTTTTACTCCGGCAAGGCAGCCATGAAGCGGGAATTTACACCGGTTGGCGGGACAGCCTCCCGGGCCAGATGTTGAAAGTGTTGCCCGGGTTCGGGTCCCCAATTAACTAGCGGGCAGCCAGCGGAAAACCGTTTCACTGGGTCACCCTGGCCCCCGCGCCAATTAGAGGAGGCTCACGTCCAGCAGTAGACATCATAGGGCTGATGGTTGGATGGATGAAGCTTTGCCCGGGCGCTCATTTACAATACATCAAAATGATGTAGTAGTGTCGTCTCAATAATAATGACCGTTTCGCGGACGATCGTTTACTGTACATCAAGATGATAAACCGTCGTCCAACAGGTGTCATACATAGACTACGGCAGCGTGGGCCGCGTGGGCGTGGGCAGTATCCGCACGTTGCCCAGCACGCTGGGCGGCGCGCCGCTCGCCGTGCGCTGCGCGCTGAGCGGCGTGGCGCCCGCGCCGCTGCTGCACGCGCACGCGCACTGGACGCCCGCCGCGCACAAGTACTTCGCTGACGTCATCGCCAAGCCGCACCTGCTGGCCAAGGTGAGTGTGGCGCTCGCGCCGCTGCTGCACGCGCACGCGCACTGGACGCCCGCCGCGCACAAGTACTTCGCTGACGTCATCGCCAAGCCGCACCTGCTGGCCAAGGTGAGTGTGGCGCCCGCGCCGCTGCTGCACGCGCACGCGCACTGGACGCCCGCCGCGCACAAGTACTTCGCTGACGTCATCGCCAAGCCGCACCTGCTGGCCAAGGTGAGTGTGGCGCCCGCGCCGCTGCTGCACGCGCACGCGCACTGGACGCCCGCCGCGCACAAGTACTTCGCTGACGTCATCGCCAAGCCGCACCTGCTGGCCAAGGTGAGTGTGGCGCCCGCGCCGCTGCTGCACGCGCACGCGCACTGGACGCCCGCCGCGCACAAGTACTTCGCTGACGTCATCGCCAAGCCGCACCTGCTGGCCAAGGTGAGTGTGGCGCCCGCGCCGCTGCTGCACGCGCACGCGCACTGGACGCCCGCCGCGCACAAGTACTTCGCTGACGTCATCGCCAAGCCGCACCTGCTGGCCAAGGTGAGTGTGGCGCCCGCGCCGCTGCTGCACGCGCACGCGCACTGGACGCCCGCCGCGCACAAGTACTTCGCTGACGTCATCGCCAAGCCGCACCTGCTGGCCAAGGTGAGTGTGGCGCTCGCGCCGCTGCTGCACGCGCACGCGCACTGGACGCCCGCCGCGCACAAGTACTTCGCTGACGTCATCGCCAAGCCGCACCTGCTGGCCAAGGTGAGTGTGGCGCTCGCGCCGCTGCTGCACGCGCACGCGCACTGGACGCCCGCCGCGCACAAGTACTTCGCTGACGTCATCGCCAAGCCGCACCTGCTGGCCAAGGTGAGTGTGGCGCCCGCGCCGCTGCTGCACGCGCACGCGCACTGGACGCCCGCCGCGCACAAGTACTTCGCTGACGTCATCGCCAAGCCGCACCTGCTGGCCAAGGTGAGTGTGGCGCCCGCGCCGCTGCTGCACGCGCACGCGCACTGGACGCCCGCCGCGCACAAGTACTTCGCTGACGTCATCGCCAAGCCGCACCTGCTGGCCAAGGTGAGTGTGGCGCCCGCGCCGCTGCTGCACGCGCACGCGCACTGGACGCCCGCCGCGCACAAGTACTTCGCTGACGTCATCGCCAAGCCGCACCTGCTGGCCAAGGTGAGTGTGGCGCCCGCGCCGCTGCTGCACGCGCACGCGCACTGGACGCCCGCCGCGCACAAGTACTTCGCTGACGTCATCGCCAAGCCGCACCTGCTGGCCAAGGTGAGTGTGGCGCCCGCGCCGCTGCTGCACGCGCACGCGCACTGGACGCCCGCCGCGCACAAGTACTTCGCTGACGTCATCGCCAAGCCGCACCTGCTGGCCAAGGTTAGTAGTGGACCAAGACATGAAAATTTTACATATGGAACTGGCTATTGTATTTTCAGGAAGGTGTCTCCATTAGTGACGCTAAGCAGTAAAATCGAATGTTTAAGACGTTTTTTGAATATTTAAGAGAATTGGAACCTTCAGCAATGTCTGTGGTGATGGGGCATGACAATATGGATGTAATTGGGTATGCATGTATGTATTTATTCACCACCAATTCGCACTTGGCCAGCGCGGTGGACTATGGCCTAAACTCTCTCATACTGAGAGAAGACCCGTGCCCAGCAGTGGGACAATAATGGGTTGACGACGACGTATGTATTTATTAGGCATGAATCATGGATGTAATTGTTCGACGAACATAATTGATGCGTGACGGATGTGCTGAGTGCACCAATATAAATGGCAGATGAATGTCATGAATTATCAGCTGTGCTTTATGGGTAAACGAATGTAATCGACGGACATACGTAGCAGACTTTTTAATGGTTGTAAACCTTCTATGGTATGATCTCAACATCACTGTCGCTACGTATATTTCTGGCTTAAAAACAACGGCAACAAAAGTTTATCTGGAATAATTAATCTGTATAATTACATTTTAGATACTATTTTCGTAATGGCCATTCACTTAAATTTTATTGCTCATATATTTAATCTTTTTATAGGTGTATTCTGTGACGCATGGGGTAGTCGCAATAGAATTGCTGGCTGATAACGGGCGAGTAAACATAAATAACGAACTGATTACCAGAGGATACGCTGTTCCTTGCGAAGAGAGCTACGAGTCTAAGGTAAGATTAACCTGAATATATACAAACATTGAAAAATATAAAAATTATGCCATGGACTGCACTTTACACTTTATTTAAAAAAACTTTTTTTTATTTACTTTATGAATCCTTTAGAATAATGTTTAAACTCGTGCAGTTAGTCTATAAATGTCATTGAATATGTATGTATGTATTGTTTGTAAATAATTAACCCAAATTTATTTGGTTCTCAATCTTGCGATATTTGGAATGAAAAAAGAACATTCCAAATGCAAGTTCAATTTAATAAGTAGAATAAAGATTTTTGTTTTTCATGAATTTCGATTTATTTACATTTAATTGTTTTACGATTTCTTTGAAATGTGGTCCTTTACACTTTCATGCATACAATATCATCTCTATATACACAGTTGAACCACGACCTGAGGCAAACGGCGACGGAGCTGAACATGGCCCAGAAGAGGGCTTACAACAAGGAGCAAACCGAGCTCGCCTTCTGCCCCTCGCAGGACGCCGGCCCGCTCAACTATAAGGAATGCGTTTCTGACGCGTACTTGAAGGGACCTTTTAGGTAAATAATCTTAATAATATTACAAAAAGGACTCTAAAGTCACTTTCACGTAATACTACCGGTTGGATTTAGCTCAAATTTGGCGCACACATAGTTTTACCAGGTGGCAGAACCAGTGTGGTTCGACCGGGGGAGTATAACCGCCACACCTATTTCTAGCGTCAAACATCTCTTGCGTTTCTATGGAAGGAATGGTTGCCGGCATACTTTTATATGAGGCGACCATCTCAGTCGTCCGAAGTAGCAACGCATTTGTGATTGACTTTAGATAGAACCTGTGTTCTGTATGAAGTTGCTTATAGGTGTCCAGGGGCGGCTGTGACCACTTAGCATCAAGTGGACTGCATGATCGTTTGCTGCTCGTATGCTGCTAAAAAAGTTAAGACCTAGATCGTTAGTTCCCTAAGTGGTCCAGGAGTCTCGACGGTCGACGGGATATTCGACGGAGGGTCTACGTTAGCGTAATTTTTTAGCGATTTACAAATTGTAAGCGGGTTTCCGGGTCTAAACAAAACCTAGACCTAGACTGATATTTATACTTCTGCCGTTTAGCGGAATTTATGGTTCATGGGCTGTCTTACTAATTTGGAACTTTTAAAGTGTCCATAAAATCAAACTTTTAAAATTAAAGAATTGAAATACATCTATTGTTTTAGTCGACAATCTACAGTTTCTACAAATTAATACTAAGCTAATTTATTTATTATTTATTTTAAATTTAAAAGGTAGATTGTGAATTAAAAATTAAAGATAATTATTAATTTGGTTAAAAAAAATACTAAGCTAGAAAGTTCAGGAAATGTTCGGTGAATGATTATATTGCCTGCCTATCAGATGATACTAAAAATGAGTAAAAATATTTGTCTTTGTATTCCCAGCCCCCTGGAAACGACGCTGCACAACCTGATGTACGCGAGCCGAGACAAGCAGGTGTCTATAGAGGGCAGCTCCGTCAACTCCGTGCTGCTCGACACGGCGCCGCAGGAGATATACCAAAGGTAACTTTATTTTATACGTGTGTAAGTAGACTTTGGACCGATGACCTGAAGAAGACAGCGGGAGACCGTTGGATTCAGAAGGCACAGGACGGTTGGAGTGATGTCATTTAGGGGAGGCCTATGTCCAGCAGTGGACCTCAAAGAGCTGATGGATGGATGGATGGAAGTAGACTCTATTTTACCGAATAGCTCATTAGGTAACACTTAGGTACGTTGTTCGCCCGCTCATTTTTGCCATGGACAAGCAAGTTATGGAATAACCTTCCTGAGGTATTCCTGGAGCGCTATGGCATGGAATGGCTCTCTTATGTTGCAAATGTCCATAGGCTACAGTAACTATTTCCATCGAGTAGCCGTCTGCCTTATCGTCAGACGAAGTATAAGAAAAGGTAAATCTCTTAATTGTATTCAAAATCTAGAGATGTAGTATGATGATGCAGGAATAATTAATTATTTTGAATACATTTAGAAAACCCGAGCTACTATACCGCTCTAATTTAGATTCTTGTTTTGGGTCTTCGGCAGAGGGAGATCTCCCGCCAGGATATGTGATCATGCCTCGGGAGCGGCCGTGCTTCGACTATCTTTGTTCTGAACTTGTATATATGCAGGGCATTGAGAATACTTCAATAGCGTGTTTCAGAATACTAGGAGCGCCATCTTTGGAACAGTTGCACGAGGTCGCCACAGGTCTGGGTGTATGTGTATTTGTCTCTGTGTCCATGGCATCCATGACACAGGAGAAAACCTTAGCGTAGCTTTGAGTGAAGAAAGCGTTTATTTAGTAAATATCATTAATTAAAGTTTTATTTATTCAATACTATTAATTAAAATTTATATTGTTCAGATTATTAGTGGCTGCGGATATCGGTCAGAACGAACTGAGTAGCAAGGTGACGCTTCGCCACACGACACTGATGCCCAATATTCCCTGTCTGCCCGCCATCATCTCTCTGCTCTTCTGTCCAGTGTGAGTACATGAAACTTGTAACAGTTATGTTGTTACATTATTTTATAGTTAGATAAAATTTGGTATAAATTACATTATATTTCTCAACATGTATGATGGGATATAATTTAAACCGTTTAGTAGGCACTTCTTTATTACCATATAAGATACATGCATATGAAAAACAAAATTCATCTTATAATGTATAAAGCATTGTACAAATATTTATTATTTTATTTAATGAGTTTTTTTTTTTTGGTTTCGTCTACCCCATTTCCAAAGTATCACAGCATTTCCATTCTATATCACGTTTCAAAAAAGTTGCCTTAAATTTAGGCCCTGTATGTGTCATTTCTGATTGCGGTTTTACTGAAATTATTAACATTCACAAATTAACAATGAAGTAACATACAAATAAGGAATATCTTGTTGTGTCTTGTATATATATCATTGCAATGTTAAAAGATATCGTACAATATCATGACACTGTGACATTATGTCATATAGTGTTTTATTATCTTATAGCCCAATATGTGGTATCGTATAATATTGTACGTTATGCTATGGTAACGATCCTAGTGCGCAGCTTCTGTGCCGCCCAGACGCGACGTTTACCTAGCATATCGTGTAATATCATATCGTATAACACAATATATTATAACATTTTGAAGGGAGTAGAACCAGTGTAGTTCGACCGGGGAAGTACCACCGGCGCACCTATTTCGAGCGTGAAGCATTTCTTGCGTTTCGATAGAAGGGTGTGGTTGCCGGCACACTTTCACATGATGCGACCATTGTAGCAACGGGAGTAGCAACGCATCTGTGATTGACTTTAGATGGAACCAATGTTCTGTATGAAGTTGAGTACAGACGTCCATGAGCAGCAGTGACTATTACCATTAGGTGGGCTGCATGCTCGTTCGCTACTTCAGTTAGATAAAAAAGAAACATATATTAGTGATGTAAGGAAGATTCAACAAATATCTCATCAAATCTAAATTCTACGGCCCTCTACACTACTTTCCTCCAGCACCACTACCTACCTCCCTAAACATAAACCTGTCGGCGCCCATGTTAGCGTCAAAAACAAAAATACTCGCTCCCATTCGCATTTCGCGAATGCAAATGCCATTCAAATATCGACATCCCCCAGCGCGGAGCTGCGGCGGCACCCGGACGCGACGCGGTACGTGAGCGTGCTGTGCGGGCTGGGCGCGGACGAGCTCGGCGCGCCCGTCTTCCCCGAGCACGACCTGCTCGTCGACATCGACGCTGACCTCTCCGTCGAGGATATCGGCCTGGTGACCTCACATTTGCTCTTCATTTTCATGTCCGTAATATGGGAGCAGTGATAGCCTAATGGTTGAAACTTGCCGTCTCAATCGGGAGGTCCGAGGTTCAAACCCAGGCACGCACCACTGATTTATGTGCGTATTAGAAATTAATTATCACTGCTTTTCGATGAAGGAAAACATCGTAAGGAAACCTACACACCCGAGAGTTCTTGAAAAAAAATCTCGGAGGTGTGTGAAGTCCACCAATTTGCACTAGGCCAGCGCGGTGGACTATGACCTAAAGCTCTCTCATTCTGAGAGAAGACCCGTGCCCAGCAGTGAGACAATAATGGGGTACATATGCACGATCGCAAGTGAAGTTTCGTAACCTATACAGTCGGGACGCATGCAACGTCAACTCATTGGAAAATAAGTAACATTGATACAAACAAGGTGGTTTTAAGGTGTTAGAAACAATGTAGTTTAACCGGGTAGGTAGCACCGCCACACCTATTTCTAAAGTGAAGCAATTCTCGTGTTTCGATGAAAGGGTGTGGATGACGACACACTTTTTTATGAAACGACCATCTTAGTCCTCAGGAGTGGCAACGTATTTGTGATTGACTTCAGATAGAACCCATGTTCCATATGAAGTTGCTTACAAGCGCACATGGGCAGCAGAGACCACTTTCTATCGTGGACTGCCTGTTCGTTTGTTGCTTCAATCATAAAAAATGTGCCGTAATATGCAAGATCGTTAAGTTTCATAACCTTTTGACTGTATGTACTATTACACAAATTTTAATTAGAAAAATATTATATTAAAAAATGAGAATTAGAATTGATATTATATAATAATTTGAAATTATAGATGATATTGAGGTATTGATATTGTTATAGGTGAACCACATCCGGCACTTAATGGATTACATGATGGACGTCAGCGAAGAAGCTGTAGCTGACAATAGCACACGCAACAATGTGCCTAAGTTTATACGAAAGGACCTCATGGAGTAAGTAATAAATATTCTCATGTCATTAAAATTTGTTCATCGATAAAAGTAAATCTTAATAAAATCGTTAAAATCGTTAAAAAAGGTAGATAGTAACGAAAATGTCAACATCGTTAATAATTTCGTAATTTATTAGTCTAGAGCTGAACGCTTAGGGCGGTTTCAGACTAGCGTATTTTTCTGCGCGTATACGGTCGCTTCAGTATACGCGCTCTAAAAACCAAAAGCACGTAAACTGGCATATGTATTTCGGTCGAACCGGTAGTGGCATAGTGTCAGTATTAACACGGATTTCGCGCTTATACGTGCATAGAAACGCGACCACGCTCGTACGAGTTGCGCGTGTGCCAAAAGGCACGACTATGCCTACATGCGCTTCCAAAGACGAGCTTATACGCGCGTAAAAAACGGTAGTCTGAAACCGCCCTTAGTGTTAATATATAAACAATTTGTTGGTACGACTATGAGTTTTCGTGGGAATGTGTGCTTTGGCAGACAAGGGATATTGTGCAAATTTGACGAAATTAATATTTTAGTGTATTTTTATTACGACACACCGTTTCTTTGTAAAAATAAGCGTTAATCTCTATATAGCTTAACCCGATTTTTGCTTATCAATTTTATGATGTCAACTTGTAACTTGTTTTGTGAGCTCGCGTAGATCTATGACTAAATACATTATCAACTTGTTTTTTTTTCGAACAATTTTAGCGATGCCCAGTTTAGTTGGAAGATCTTTGTTATATCTTTTTTTTTATTTGACTGAAGTAGCAAACGAGCATGCAGTCCACCTGATGGTCACTGCCGCTCATAGACACCTGTAATCAACTTCATATAGAACATGGGTTCCATGTGAAGTCAATCACAGATGCGTTGCTACTCCCGAGGACTATGATGGTCGCCTTATGTGAAAGCCGGCAACCACACCCTTCTATCGAAACGCAGGAAATGCTTCACGCTAGAAATAGGTGTGGCGGTGGTACTTCCCCGGTCGAACTGGATACAACACATTATTGTTCCACTGCTGAGCACGGGTCTTCCTTCAGAATGTGAGAGTTTTAGGCCATAGTCCACCGCGCTGGCCAAGTGCGAATTGGTGGACCCGGTCGAACTACCACCTATAAATCTATCAGTATAGTCGCGGTCGTTCGTAGCGTTATCAACGTACAATATATTGTTGACCCCCAGATTGCTACTGAAGCGTCGCAAGCACCGCGAGCCGGAGAGCGTGGTGGACGCGTGGGAGTGGCGCTCGGTGCCCGAGGAGGAGGTGCTGGAGATCACGGTGCCGGACATGGTGGCGCGCGCGGAGCTGTTCCCGCTGCACGCGCCGCTCGAGCTGCGCGCGCCCGCCCGCGACCGCCTGCTCGCGCTCAAGCGGGCCAACGACGAGCTCCGGATGATGGTCGACAGGTACGCAGCCGCACGCATGCATACACCCCCGAGGGGCGTCCGCTCCCTCGTGAACTCGAGGGCCATGTGTCCTCCGACCATCTGATTAAATTAAATGGAGGATTAAATCTGCGTAGCGGCATAGCGCGGTCACAGAAGGCCGAAGGCTGCAACACTGACTGACGGCAGCACACATCACCGGTGGATAGTGCTTCCACTGAGGGAATTGCCCGGGTAAGGAGGGGATCCTCGAGGCCCGCAGACCTTACGCCAAGCGGCGACGCCACGCCGCGGCATAGGACAACTTGTCAAAGTCAAAGTCAAAACACATGCATACACTCATCCACACAAGCACGCACACGTTCACGGAGGCACGCGTGCTTTTTTTGTATTTCCTTTTATCTTGAATTCTTTTTATCTTCAAATGCAGAGGCACGCTCACTGTAATAAACCTATAATTCATAAGTATATCATAAGTTGTCTTGTAAGTGATTTTTTTGTAATTTCTTAAGACAATAAATTCTTTAAACCGATCTTATTATATGTTTGAGTCAAATGCAAGGTAGTGTGTGTAATGTATTTTAGTTGATTTCATGTATGTTTTATGCATTATTTGAAAAAAATATTAGCATTGCACAATCTCTACATCAACTGTAACCGTGCGTAATTACATACTTCTCCGCCTGCGGCAAGTATCTTAAAAACGAATCACAAATTTTTGCTTCACGTATTAATATATAGATAGATAATAACCGAATGGAATATTAACAAAAAAATACCGACCATTGTAAACTTGTAAATAATCAAATTTTATTTGCAGGACATCGATATCGTCCACCGCGCAGTACTCGTGCAAGCTGTGCAACACTCCACCCATGCCGGCCAACACCATGCGCATACATCTCTACTCCAACGCGCACAAGGAGAAGGAAGAGGACTTCCGCATATTCCAGTCTTAAACTCGTTCTTAAGTTACGGTTCTCAACTCTTTTGTATTTTTAGGAATCTCCCCACCATTTCTAACGTTTTGTGATGTCACTTTTGTATATTATACACGTTACAAATATTTTGTTTGACTATATAACTCCTACTCCCCTTTGTATGACAGAAGTGACTGGTACATTGTATGCAATACAAATTATTTTGTATATATCATACATACCTTGAATTTAACGTGACGTAACACCCCCTAAACACTTAAATTAGGGGTACTCTTCCAACTATAATTGTACGACGTACAATCTAGTGATTACATCATATATGAGACTTGTTTATTTGATTAGTTTAAGAATTGTTTGTTGACTATAAAAAGTTTCTTTTTTTTCTTATTTTTTTCGTGTTAGATGAGTATGAAATAATAGTACCATATAGTATTAAGATAGAGGTGTCAACGCGCATTCGTTATGTTATTTAGCGCCATCAATACTTGTGTAACTTATATATGAACGAGAACGAGGGAGATTTGTGTGGGAAAACTAATTTTCACCATTTTTATATTCATAATAGAGCACAGAATGTGTTTTTGCCTTATTTAGAATACTGATAATGTTGCATTGCTAAATTCTTTTATATGGTACTATTATTCTATGACAAAGCTGCGTGTGTTATTATTTTTAAAATATATTCTTGGAACTGATGTGTGCAACAAATGATGCCAGCATTCGTTAGAAAATATGTTTATTTAGTGTTTAAGTTGATTATGTGATACACTTATCCATAGATATATGTTATAAATACTTAATTAACGCGAATGTAAGTAAATTCGTATAAATAGAAATCATATCTTTGTTAGTAATTAACTTTGATGACCATGTTTATATCTACAGATATTTAACGTGACAGACCCGCGCCGTACTAGACAAAATAGTATAGATAAATACTACTTGTATATACTGTCTAATCACATATATGTATGTACCTATCTGAAGACTGCAACGCGAACTCGGTTCGTGCCTGTGAAAATATTGTATATGAAAATCAGGCAAGCTGCAATTTCTGACGAGACACGTTCGATGTCCGTAGATGTAAATAAAGGTCAATTTGTATGTGATAACTTAACTGTCAAGTTAATACGTCTTTTGAAATTCCTATTTTTATATTCACATCGTAAAATATAGTCCTTATTTGGGTACTCTGTACCGTACCAGTTATAGTGGGTATATTTCTAAAATTCTAGTTCTTTCGATTTTGGAAAGACCAACCCTCGACAGCAGCATCTTCTGAACCTATGTGACTAAAGTATTGCCAAATTGATATTATTAAAATATGTTACAATAAATAACTATTTCTTTTATTCACACCCCCCTTTATTATTTTCTTATTAATCGTTTAGTTGTGATCTTTATTTTTCATATAATTATGTATGTTTTACTAATTCATTATCTACTCTGAAAGTTATTATGTATTTTCAATGTAATAAAATTGCTTGGAAATTTTAGTTATAAAAATATATTGAAAAATTTATAACGAATACAAAAAAATGGTAAATTCAAAAGTAACACGACTCATTTTTTGTGAATTTTAGTTTTTCTTTAATAACTTTTAAACGACACCACACCATACCAATCAACGCATAGTAGATCTCGAGCTAAAAACTGATTAAATTATTTTTACGCAAGCTATCGTGTTTCAAACGAAAAAAAGTGTTTATTGACGGAAATTTCTTTTTTTCTATAAAAATAGATCTTTCTGGTTTTATTATCTTATGAAATTTTTACCAGTGGCAGAATTTATTCATAAAATGGTGTGCAAATAAAGGAGATTCCGTGGATAAATAATCGTGTAAATACTTAAATAATTGCGAAGGCTAAACGGATTTTTCGGTAATAAAGCACTCTTTAATGTTTCGCATTAGCAAAACAGACGAAACACCGAGGGTATTCACAAAGAGTTGTAGAAAAAATAGGAAATTTTCATTTTATAATTGTGATATCAGTCAGATAAATTACAAAGTATTTATCAATACATCTCTAAAATGAGAATTTAAAGTTATGTACAAGTATGTGGTTTCAACAGAATATCACAGAATCAAATATAATTTTCATTTAAAACATCCTGAATCCCATATGTACAACTATAATTAGTGTTTTCTATTTACTTACACTAAAAATCATAAAATAATAATCGTTTATTGTTTTCTTTCTACCTCCAAAGTTGTAATAACGTTAACAATTTAATTTCGGCTAACTGAATGGATATCCTCTATTCGTCACTAACAAACATTAGTAGTTGAGGTTAAATTACGTGTAACTTTGTGAAACATTGTGTGAAATGCGAAACTAGTGTTACAATTGTTGGTCATATAGATTTGGTCACCACAAAGATACTAAAATTTTTGCGTAGATTAATGTAAGTAATTGCTATTCGATTTTGCTGCGGAGTATGTAGGTGCCTATATTGCGAGGATGCGTACCTAGCATCCTTTATATTCCAATCATGAGTAGTCTTTTGTCGAGAATACAAAATACAAATCAAGTAACTCGTTGACACCTAATTATAATAGCAATATCGACGCAATACTTACTCAAATATCTAGTGGTTAGCGTGTCTACTTGATTTCAAATAGCCTTAAGTAAAGCGTAAATATCTTCATTTTAGCACCTAGAGAGTTGACAGTGAATTATATTTAAAACACCCAAATCCGGTAGTTATTCGATCAAGTGGTCGAACGGGTTTTTCGCTGTACATTTGTCAACTGTTTCGCCAGTCCGCGACGGATCGTCTCGCGCAAACTCTAGATTTTTAAGATGCAGAGTTAAATATTCGGAAATAAACAAACAAACATGTGGAAAACACCGGAAGATTTGGAACAATTGCTTCTGTAAGTATTTATTTGTTTTATACGTTATAGGGCTATGCTCGGTATTTAAGTAACACTCCTTATGTACATAAATAATTGCTTACATTTATTTTTATCTTATTTATGCTTATTATCTTTATTTTAACGAATACCTAATAACGAATAGCTTCTCTTGAAAATTATTTATTTTCCATTGTCTTACCTGTAACAGTTCTAAAGTTATTTTTTTTCGTTGTATTAACATAATTAATCTGTAGGCGAATGAATGTGCGGGTGAATTTACAAATGTGATACGAAGAGAAGAGATAGTGAAAAATGCTGAAAGAACTCAGTGAACTGATTTTAATTAAAATAAAAATGTTCTTAGCTCGGAATGAAACCATATAATTTTAAAATAAGTAGGTATGTACAAACACTTATTAGTCCGATTAAATGAGTCCTGAAATCAAAATATGGCTCTCAGTTTGTATTTTTGATGTAATGATTTATAATTACAACAAAACAAAATGTACATAAATTGTCTGCCTGTCTTTATGTAGGTACATAAAGTGATTTTTTTTGTCTGGTTAAAATTTACTGAGATAGAGGTTTTAGTTAGAGCTTTGAATAAAATAAAAAAAAAATCGTACTACTTACCTAATAGAAAAATTTACGAATTTAATTTTTTTTTTGCTTGAAACATTGTAATCTTTTTTATCACTTTGAAGTAGCAAATGAGCATGCAGTCCACCTGATGGCAAGTGGTCACTGTCGCCCATGGACTAATGCAAGTAATTTCAGATAGAACATGGGTCCTACCTGAAGTCAATCAGAGATCCGTTGCTACTCCCGACGGCTATGATGGTCGTTTCATATAAAAGTTTCCCAGCAGCAACATCCTTCTATCGAATCGCAAGAAATACTTCACTCTAGAAATAGGTGTGGCGGTTGTACTTCCACGGTCAAACTATGTTTCTACCACCTGTAAAATATAAATGTAAATGTAATCTCAAAGTTCGACCAGGGAAGTACCACCGCCACACTTATTTCTAACGTGAAGCATTCATTGCGTTTCGATGGAAGGGTGTAGTTACCGGCAAACTTTTATATGAGGCGACCATCTCAGTCTTCGGGAGTAGCAACGCATCTGTGATTGACTTCAGATAGAACCTACGTTCTATATGAAGTTGTTTACAGATGTCCATGTCCGCTTACTATCAGGACATCCGATATATTACCGGGACGTTCGAAAATGGTCATTACCTATATAGGTTTCGTTCCTCCAAATTGACTAAGGATTATTCAGTAGGCTTAATTCTCTACTTCATTATAGATTCAAGCTTTGTTACTCTTCCTTAACATGTGCTCTTTCATTATTTGAAATAACATTATCTATTAATAACGCCTGTAGCGAAGGTGTGGAAGATCAAGAAACCCGGCGACATGGCCGTTAAAATGTTGCTTAAGTTAGTTTGGTAGACATTAATGTAAGTGTTACTGTAATTTTGATGCGATAAACTAAAAAATAAAAGTCCATATTTTGTCCCGGCTGAGTATCAGACTCCTCAACTCGGTGAGTCTGTATAAGCCAGTAAGTCCAACAACAATTCGGAAATAAAGCTTAGCACGTTATCAGTAAACTGTAGGAAGCTTTGCACTACAAAGCTTCGAAAAATCGAATATTCAACTCGGATTCAATCCCGTTCAACTACATTAAACGTTGGAAAATATCGTTAATTAACGTATTTAATATTTTTGTAGGTTTGTATGTATTCTTATATAGATAAGCAGGTGGTAACCTGCCGCAAATTTTCCAGCCACCTAGGGTTGACTGGCAGAGAATGCCATCAGACATTAAGTTCGCCCTATTGTATCTTTTATTTTAGAGAGGTTGCAATAAATAAATAAATAAACGTATCGTATACTTATTAGTAATGTATCGAATATTATTATTTGACATGCATCGAATATTATTATTTGAATGCGAATGTTGATTTTTTTTAGTTTTAGATTTTTTTGGGTGGCCAACTGGTGGCAAACTGCAGTCAAATTAAATTCGTATAGATTTAGCGACCTCTTTTTGTAAAGAATTGCAATTTAACATTTGCACATTATTTGCGAATGTGAATATTCGTTACATCATTAATAGGTACCTATATATACCTACGGTTATTACATTTTTTTATTTATCTGACTGAAGTAGCAAACGAGCATGCGGTCCACCTGATGGTAAGTGGTCACTGCCGCCCATGGACATCTTTAAGCAACTTCATACAGAACATGGGTTCCATCTGAAGTCAATCACAGATGCGTTGCTACTCCCAAGGACTATGATAGTCGCCTCATAAATAAGTGTGCCGGCAACCACACCCTTCTATCCAAACGCAGGAAATGCTTCACGCTAGAAATAGGTGTGACGGTGGTACTTCCCCGGTCGAACCACACTGGTTCTATCACATTAACCTATACACAGGTAGGTATATACCTTGTACGTTTCAAAATTAATCTAAGAATGCTTACGTATTCTTAGATTGATAGAAAAAGATTAGCTAAATGAAGCTTCGCAAACAAGCTAGATGTTTCTGGTATTATCTTTTATTTTAGTGTAAGTATTTATTGACAGAACGCGTTATAATTAAGAGTCTTATCTCATTAACTAATAAGTAGGTGTCTACGTAGACACATTACAAATAAGTAGGCATTTATATTTACAAATACAATAGTTCTTTGAAATACTGAGTATTAATAACAGGATATTTTTAAAGAATGTAGTAACATAGGTGCAACACATACCTACTATTCATGTCTTTAAAATGCATTTGATTTTTCCTTGACTTATTGTTATCTATAACTCTTATGAGATGAACTGTTAGAGAGACAAGATGTTTCTATCAGTTAGGAGGTTTATTATTTTTTCTACTCGGCAGTTCTCTGAAGAATGTAGAAGGTAAGATTTTTAACTTTTCTGAAATTGACAAAGTCCTGGCTTTTTAAGTTTTCAAAAGCTTCAGGTATATAATCGTGTTTTTTTAAAGAATTTCCCATACAATGTTCCACGGATCCAACTTAATCCCTTTGTTCTGAAACTTTTTTTTTTTGCTAGAAATATTTTATATATACAATAAAAATATATAAAATAATTAGTAAATGTTATTTAAGTACCTACATACTAAACTAGTCAGTTTTTGCGATACAGTTTCGTCATGATATAAGCAAACGGGTTTGGGTATATTCTGATATCATCTATTTATTGTTTGAATAGAACGTACTTACAAAATAGCCGCTTTTTAACATACATCCAAATAGAAGTAGTGCATGCATGTATGCTTCAAAATGTTATATGCGGTGAGCTACGGATTTAAACTGATCTCTATCCGATCTAATCTCTAGCATAGGATGAAATTCATATAATTAATATCATTATATCATCATTATATCTCTAGTTTACAATTTATTAAAGATATGAAGCATATTTAACCATTATATTTGTAAATTACTTCAGACGATAGTTTCCAATAAAGCTTGTAGTTAGCCACTTTGTTATTTATGTTATGCATATACTATATATCCACCAGATTGTTATGCATATTTTCGTAAAATTTAACTTTAAGTAAAATATTTAGCTTTCATATTTTAGGATTTGGTATTTACCACTGCTAAATTAGCCGTGGCTATCAGAAGTCTGTAGTCGGTACCTACGTAAATGATTGTTTGTTAGTACCGTCACACCAAAGTTTATCAGGGGTCGCGATCGCTCGCGATATATCTATCTTCAGTAGAAAACGAATTCAGTGGGCCTTAGACCTGCTGAGTGAAGAGACAATCCAGTAAAATGGTGGCCGAGAAAATTTCGGGACTAGAAATTGCTAGGTATTTATGATTTTGATTATTTTTGCCAAATAAAGAAGGTACCTATTGGTTAATTGTAATTATTAAATGGGTGCTTTACATTAAAAGGGGTTTTAAAGGTATGGATATACATATATAAATATTATATTTTTTACATGTCTAACTAAAAATTCTTATTTAAAAATGCGGGTGGATTTTAACTAAGTTTACAAATATTAAAATAAATTTTAGTGTGAGTAAGAAATTGTCCTTTGGCACGTCTTATTTGTGGGTCATTTTAACTACGTTTTATAAAAGGCTGAATCTCCGGATACTACCTATTTTCACATAATAACAAAATTAAATCCAGCATCCAGCAATCAATTTGTCAAAATGCAGCAGTAACTTATCGGTTTTGCAGGCATTGAAATGTGTCCACCATTAAATACGCATCAATGTCAATAATACCCTTCACTTTCTTATTGCTGAGAAAGAGAGATAGTTTCAGGCTATAGACCACTGCGCTAGCCAGGTGCGGAATGATAGACTTCACAAACCTTCTAGAACTTTTTTTAGGGACTTCTCAAAATTACCTACAGCTTTTCTCACGATGTTTCACTCTTTCCAAAGCAGTTAGGTATAATAAATTTCAAATACGCACAATATTTTTAAGAAAAATCAGTTGAGCGTGCCTGGAATTCGAACCTCGGACAGGGGCGTTTGAGTGGCTAAGTTTAAACTACAATGCCATCACTACACCTTTGATTATTATTTCGTATTATACCCGAATGTTTTACAGAGCTATTCAAAAAGACTTGCGCGAGCAAGTCGCGGAGCTGCGTGGGATCTCCGCTAAGTTCCAGCCAAGGCTGGCGATCGTCCAGGTGGGAGGACGCGAGGACTCCAATGTCTACATCCGGATGAAACTCAAGGCAGCTGAGGACATCGGCATCCTCGCTGAACATGTGCGCCTGCCACGGGATTGTACTCAAACTGAGGTATGAATTGCTTTGATTGCTTTCTTCAAAACGAAAAAAGCCGGCGATGCATTGGCGACTCCTCTTGCAAATGTCCATAGGCGATGGTGACTGCTTTCCATCAGGTGGCCCGTCTGTTTTATTGTTAGGTCCAACTATAAAAAAAACTTTCAGGTTTGTCTTTGCGACTTTTATAGGTAATAATCACTCACTTAGCGTACACTTTTTAATTCGGGAAAAATTTCGACATATTTTACTGTACATACTTTATTGTTAAGGTCCTTGTATTTTCAATTGAAATAAAACTTGCCATTCACTGCGTAATTATGAGTAAAAATTCCGTCATAATGCAATATGTTCAGTTGTTTGCAAAATAATTTGACATTAGAGATGATTATTAGACATTAGAGACTATTGCAAGTCTAATATAGCTTAGTTAAAATTAAACCTACTTAATTATATTAGTAGATTCTAGAATGATCGCAACGAATGGAGTCAATAAACGACAATTGACTTTGTTGGTTGTTTCTGTTACGTTCAATAATAAAACAATGAAGATAACCAAAATTATCTTAAACATATAATTAATCTTAAACAAAAACAACTATGGTTTGATAGGGGCAGAAAATTAATAACAAATACGCTCGTTACCTTTTAGTTGTGAGATGCTGATGACCTAAAATAATAACAAATACTTCAAAACATTCTAAATTATTCAAAGTTTATTACCACGATATATTTGACTACCTTGGTAAACTGTCTGCAGATAAAAATATTTTAAGCTTCAACACTCCGGTGTTGTAGCATCAATTATTGTACCTTTTTATCCGATTGAAGTAGCAAATGAGCATGCAGTCTACATGATGGTAGGTAAGTGGTCACTGCCACCCTTGCACATCTGTAAACAACTTCAAATAGAACATGGATTTATCTGAAGTCAGATGCGTTGCTAGTCCCGAGAAATAAGATGGTCGCCTCATATTAAAAGTATGCTGGCAACCACACCCTTCCATCGAAACGCAAGAAATGCTTCACGCTAGAAATACGCGTGGCGATGGTAGCTCCCCTGTCGAACTACACTAGTTCTACCACCTTGCGAGTGCTAAATAAGCTTAATGCTAAATGCTAAGCATGATCCAACTAAACTTATGAAACAAAATTATGTCTTTACATATTTAATAAATATTTGTTACTTATCCTACCTGGATGGATTTATCCGTCTTTTAAACTGTACCTACTATATCCCATAATGGAGACTTTTGCCAATAATCACCGTGCCTGTCATGCGCGTTGTTATTTGCAAGATATAGAAATTGATGTGAAACAGAAAGACAATGCTACTTATCTACTGAATTTTGACTCTTAAGCCTTTTACCACATCTACGGAAGAGACAGAATCGAGCACGACTCGTCACTCCAATAAATTAGTACAGTTTCGATTAAGTCGACCATGCTCCGCGGCCTCCGACCTCACTGATAAGATGCAACTCGTTATGATATTGACCTAGGCTGATTACGTTTCAGTACTACGTGATGTAATTAATAATTACTCTTTAATCATCCTATTATTTTAAATTATATTATTGAAATTACAGTTGCTCTTCTATATATTTAAAAGCGAAAGGTCACTCACTCACTCACTCATCACGAAATCTCAGAAACTACAAGTGCTAGGAGTTTCAAATTTTGCATGTGGGTTCTGTTAAGGACGTAAGTGCTCACTAAGAAGGGATTTTATGAAATTCAACCCCTAAGGGGGTGAAATGGAAGGGTGAAGTTTGAATGGATTTTTTTCAATTCTAGACTTAGGCGAATGAAAATAGGTACATATGTTCTCGATTACAATAAAAAATGATCTGTGTTGGTAAAATAAATAAAATACTCTTTTAAAGAGGTAAAATGGGTGGGTAAATTTTGTATGGAAATTTTCTCATTACCCAAGGTATCGAGATTTGCGCGGGAAAAACTTTGTAATACATTGATTTGAATGCGGGCGGAGCCGCGGGTATAGCTAGTAAATAAATAAATGCCGGAAATCTAAAATGTCAATTGGTGTCGATTTTTAATTACATCCATTCTTCCCGTGAATATAGGTAATTGCGGGGTGTCAGCGAGATTAATTTTCTAATGACGTCACTAACACATACTAAGTGCGGTGACTAAGGCAAAATTCCCATTTTAAGGAATGCCTTCGCCAAAAAGCGGATGTTAAGGGTTGATAATACGAACAACGAATTATTTTGAAAAACGTGTGCGTTTCAGTTTCCTACAGTAAATACTATCTAACGTAACGAGTACTTGGGTTTATTCTAGCTGAGTTAAGTTGAGGGGTTTGACCTAGTGTAGATAGTATAATAGATGTGAATAAAATTGGGAATGTATGCGAATTATACCTACCTAAAAGTGTCCTCTAAAAACATGAGAAAGAAACGAGTTGAATAGTCATAAAGTTATAATGTGAGTTTGATTATCTTAGTAAATTCCAATCAGTAACATTTCTGCAGATGGCACTTATATTTGAATGTGTTTGTCTTCTAGTTACTGGCGAAGCTGACAAGCCTCAATGAGTCCCCCTCTGTGCACGGCATTATTGTGCAAATGCCTCTAGATTCCACCCATTCCATCGATTCTCATCTCGTCACTGATGCTGTATCCTGCGATAAAGATGTTGACGGGTAAGCATAAACGAAATCCATATAAAGTAGTTATGTCACACTACTTTATACTTAGCGTAATGTGCAGAGGTAAGTTTAATTTCACACGTTGTTTTTACCAGTACCTACCTATTTCTACAATTAAACCTTAGTTTGTTTTGTAGCGCCGAGGACGGCCACCGGGGGGTTTCAGTGCGGTAAAACATAACTCTGCGTCACTCCCTTTTGTCCCTCCCGTCTCCCTCGGATACCTTTTGAAGGTTTCCTCCCCCCTCGAGAAACAAACAAAAAAGGTACATAGACGATATATATAGATAAAGGTATATTGCAGAATCAGACCACAGATTTGTATGATTTATCTAATATAGACTAATATTATCGCGTGATGTATACATGTTATTATGAAACGGATACTCACGGTATGCGGATTGGATTAAACGATTTCTATTAAAAATATATGGGTGCAGAAAGTGATTATTCAAGCGAAAGCTTTAATATTTTCCCTCGTTTCTTTGCAAAAGCTTGAACACCATAAACGAGGGTCGAGTCTCCCTGGGCGATATGTCCGGCTTCGTGCCATGCACTCCTGCTGGTTGCATCGAGCTCATCAAGAAGACCGGAGTCTCCATCGCCGGGAAGAACGCAGTCGTGCTCGGCCGAAGCCGGATCGTTGGAACTCCTGTCGCAGAGTTGCTGAAGTGGGAACACGCCACTGTCACCGTGTGCCACTCGAAGACTAAGAATCTGAGTGAAATCGTAAGTTATTTTTGATATTATAACCGCAAGTGATTTTAAAGAGCCCGTGCACTTTTGTAACATTTCTGAAATAGGAACAGAAAACACTTTAATTAATTTAAACCGCACATAAATTGAGTATAGGTAATATAATCATGTACTTACCTACCATCCTGTTCTTCTAGAATGCCGCAATATTTCAGAAATCGCAATACCTAAGCTATTTGAAATAATTGATGCCAAACTGTTGTTAAATTTCCGTGACCGAGGAATAGAAATATCTTTTTTCTCTCTAATAGTTTAAAAGCCTACTTTTGGCTATGTAAGTCCCTCCCAAACATAATACCTACCTAATATACGTCCAAAATATCTGTCACCATAAAGGACAGGTTTAAAACCTACCTTCTCTTGAGTATCAAACGAAATCTGTCAGTATACAACTATGCTTTAACCAATAATTAATAATTGCTACCAGACCAAAACAGCTGACATCCTGGTGGTGGCTATTGGAAGAGCGGAGATGGTGCGTGGTTCGTGGATCAAACCTGGTGCCGTTGTCATCGATTGTGGAATCAATCCGATTAAAGGTACGAAGGGAAACTACATAGACATATGCGATTGCTGAATTGCTATTCAATGGTTTCGTATTATCAATGTTTAAAGCGTGGTAAGTTATTTTAGTGAGTACCTAAATAGGTAAGTACATAGTTTAATCTTGAACCAAACATGATCGGCAAAATACACGCATTTTTAATAAAATGTATAATTTAACTAAATTAATAATGTTTATTACACTTGCTAATTTAAATTGTAGTTTGGTATCTATTATCTAATTGTTAAAATATAAGTTAACCGTAAGACATTGAAGGTAGCTAAAGTGGTGAATACATAAAAAAATATGCCGAACCATAATAAATACAACATTTGTGGGATTTTTATTGCCTTCAAGTAATCGACTACACGTTTATAAGGACAAATCAGCGAGGAGAACATCAATGCAATGCAGTAAGTCAAAACAAGGGAAGTGTTTGCTACAATAAACGGATCTGCAGTCTTATTCCAAGTCTTAAGCATTTTATTTCACGTTACTAAATTTAATTTAATTTCCTAGTATTTTACTTAGGTATACATTAACTTTAAAACATGTCTATTCATAGATATGTCTGAAAAGTGTTAAAGTGGAGACGTGAAAATTGTGTTGAGTATAAAATTTGCATTTTTTAAAACATATAACTGCGGGTATAAGTATATTAAATTATTTTCTTAGATAACTCGAATGTTAAGTAAGAATTAAAATAAATGAATTATTTACAAATTGAATACTAGATACGAAAGTAAATTTCAAAATGGCACGAGTAAAGTGCATCAGAATTACCCGCTACGAGCCATGGTTTACAAAATATAATTGAAACAATGTACCTAATTCACTCAGTTGGAACCGATAGCGTATCGCTGTATTACATTTTGGTAATAAAATATGAATTTTATAATTTCGGCAAACGTATGCGTAAATGTAAAGTATTGTGTTTGATTGTAAAAGTATGTTTACGATTTGAAACAATTTTATATGTTTTATAGTGTTTATTGTTTTATAGTGTTTTTCATTTGTGATCATGTCAACCTCAACTCTAGGTCCTAGTGTGTTGCATTAACACAATAAGTTATAAGGTATAACGTTTTTATTTCGAAATATCATTACATTATATTATATTATTTTCATTTCATTTTCATTCAAGACACCTGTGTTTCTTAAGAACAATATACATACTAGGTACTAATCATATTTGAGTCCGTCTAGTATTCTGGCTACATAAATTACGTAGACATCTTGCATGGGTCTCTTTCGGCCACACATGCTACATAAAAATCCACGGAGCTCCTTTGGACATCCTTTGTATGAACTGAGGGTACGAAAATTGCACTCTTCCGCTATCCCGCCGACATTGGCCCTGCTTAGACCCTTCGTATATAAGTTTTCCAAGAGACCACGCTTGGAGACTAAAGTCTTCGAGTATCGAAGATTTGTGTATCCTTGTGTACGGCGGCATGCGACCACACATGCCGCCGTTTTTTCAGGGGTCGCTTGGCTAGACGGTTCGAGCTCCCACTCTAGCCGCAACCCCGCAAACCCGAATCCCCTTTAGTCGTCTGGTACGACAGACTAACCTAAGATATCCAATACACGAGAACTTTAAATATCAGATGAAGATTCTTCAATTCCAGATGATACAAAAGCCGGCGGTCAGCGTCTCGTAGGCGACGTAGCTTACGCGGAAGCCATCACGGTAGCTGGCCACGTGACGCCGGTGCCTGGCGGCGTGGGGCCCATGACCGTCGCCATGCTCATGAGGAACACCGTGCTGGCGGCGCGCAGGCAGTTCGAGAGGCTCAACGCGCCGGTGTGGCCTTTGCAACTGCTTAGGTTGAATCCGCTGTCTCCGCCGCCCAGGTGAGATTTTATTTTTAATTTATCCAAAGTTGTTTTACTTCGGTAATCGTAAACGTGTCTGCGACTATAATGGGTGCCCTTGAATTCGTCTTAGAAGGCGTTTAAGGGATAAAATGCTTTAACACCCACTTCGTTACCAAAACGCATGTCGGACTAGATGACTTAACTTTCATTGTGGGAGGACATAGGCCGGGAAAGAAGAACTTAATGAAATAAACATAAAGAAATGGAACTCAAAGGGCAGGATGGTTTGATTATATGAGACAGAACGAACAATTATTGAAATTAAATTATTGAATTCTCACTTAGTAAGAATTATTGAACATTCAATCTTTATTAGGTTTAATTAGGATCTAAAGCTTAAAATCTTTAGGTAAAATGCCATGATTTTTCTTTCTTCTTCTTCCGAAAAGAGCGTTGTATTTTCAAACTTACATAAATAACGTATCGGCAATTTTATAACGAACTCATTTGTTATGTAGGTAAGTGATAGAGGTACCTAAACGTTTAATATGATAAGCGTTACAGTGGCATAAATTAGACATAAATTGTTAAAAGAGAACTCGATTACTGTTTTTTATTAATTTAATAAAATAATACTTGAACCCCGCGATTTCACTCGCGTTTAAATTCTTTATTTTATCAATATGTTAGATAGATATGAATAAAATAAAAATAAATAAATGATAATCAATGAAGATAAAGATATGATCATCAATGCCCATCCCAGCGGTCGAAATTCGACAGTAATTCAACTCATAAACTGAATTTGATATTGTTCAAAGTAGCACCAATAGCCTTCAAATTCAATTAAATTGAATTTAAATATTTTTGAGTTATTTTAAAATCGCTTATAAAGCTGAAGAGAAATTTAATTGACTAAGCTGCATTTACTAGCAATGACGAGTATTTTGACAGACATCCTATATTTTTGAAATTGTGTTTTCATAGTAAGAGAATGAAAGTTTTGTTTCGTTTATTACATACTAGCTGTACCCGCGGCTTTGCCCGCGCAAATCTCGACACCGTGGGAATTCTATGATAAAAAGTAATAACATTAAAATCAGTTTGTCCGCTCAAGGATTACCTGGTCAAACACAGAGTGAAAAAACGAATTTAAAGTGTGTATTTCTGGGTAGGAACGTATTTTTATGTATTTTTTTTAAATTAGACGAATTCTAATATTGTAAAACGCTTTTTCGAACCACTTTACATTCTTATTTACATATTTCACAATATCGGGATACTTTTTTTCAATCAACTCCTCCACATTTGAACCAAAACGTATCGAATATAAAGATTGATTTGAACTTTTCCGAATTGGAAAATACTATTTGAAGTAATTTTGGCGGATTCAAATTTCTAAGTAAGATTATAGGTAAACCTACTTTTAATATTAATTTGTGTTCAGGAATTCCGGCAGGCATTAAGGAATTCAAAAATTCTGTTGGATAATGTAGGGGAGACTGGGGACACTTGATCCCCCCTTTTGTTTTTTGGCAATTATTTTGTAAATATTAATCCTATTTTAAATATTTTGGTACTTAAATATGTGGAATTTCATTGGTTATACTAAGTATAATAGCAAGTGATATATGTACATAACTTTACTAACTAGCCCATGAAAACTTCGTATTGGGAATGATATCATGTGTCCCATATATGTGTCTGACTTGATCCCCCCCGTCTGGAAGACTTGATCCTGGGGGGAACAAGTCTCCCACATTCGGGGACATATGATTCTAATAAAGAAGAAAATGAAAAAAAAAAAAAATTTTAATCAATCATTTATTTGCTTTTTATCTACTAGCCATCATCTATTTTTTGACATTTATGACTATGCTTATTAATCAACTACTAATCAAAAAACTTATTTCTGAGAACTCAAATCACATGTTAATTTGTTAAAAAGAAAATATTACTTAAAGTTCTAGTAATTGTTTTAATTAAAACTAAAAAAAGCATTAAATAATTTTTGCAATTGGCACAACAAAACAAAATATCCCTTTGGTTAAATAAAAAATTAGTTATTCTTTCTTAAAGTTTCTTTTCTTTTTATCTAATAACATCAATAATTATCTTTTCACTTTTTTTTTTCTCAATATTAACAGAAAATGTTACTTAAAGTTCTAATATTTTTTTAACTTAAAACTAAAAAATAACATTAAATAAATTTTGCAATTAACACAACATAACAAAATACCCCTTTGGTTAAAAAAAAATAGTTATTATCTCTTAAAGTTATAGTCTTTTTTTTTATATCTAATAGCAATTATCTTTTCATTTTTATTTCTCAATATTAAATTTTCTTAATGATTTTGGAAACTTAAAACTAATAACTCTTTTTGATGATGATTTCACTTCTGGAACTGGTAGTTTCTTCACAACTTGATATTTGGCAACTGAACTAATATCGTCTTTAACAGGCCACTTGAACATCTTATCATTAATTTTTTTTGCGAATTTAATGTCATATCCAGCGCGACTTTCCCTCAGTATTTGCCCAACATATCTATGAACGAGATTCTTTTGAGAGATTAGGTTCACAATAACCCAATCTCCAATGATGATGGAGTATTTGGAGTCGTCTTCATTCTCTGATTCGCTACTACTGCTATTAGAGACAACACTTTCATTAAACGAACTTAAAACTGATTCTGGCGATGGCGGTAGTTCTTCATCTTCCGACGTCGTCACTTCTTGTTCTTGTGAATTTAGGTTACGTTTTACTGCTTTTACTTTCGCTTTGCAAATCTTCTTTTCTTTTTTCTGTTTCCTAGCTGCCCACTCATTCTCGATTGCCAGTTTTTCCGGTGTGTCTGTTAAAATCCTAGTTTTACCTTTTTTTCTCCCCTTTCCAGATCCTTTTCTCGGTCCTGCTTTGGGGTGTGGTCTTATTACTTCAGGACTTACAAATGCTGATGTCGAAGGTTTTGGATCGTAAGGGCTGTCGTTATTTCTAATTTGTGAAGAACCAGCTGCCGTTGGTCTGTTATTATTGAAAGAACTCGTAAGGGCATCTCTATTACTGGCCATACATAAGGAAAGCAACTTTGGGGGAGATTTTGCAGAATCATTTTCCTTTTCATTATCAGAAATATTGGGAGTCACATCGTCATCTGGAATTGGCACTAGTGCAACTGGCGCATCATTTTCTGTATTTAGCATGAGGGCAGGGGAAGCAGGCGCAGTATTTTCAGCCGTTAAAGATTGATCAAGTAAAATAGACGGTGATACAGATGGTGTGGTTATAATATTGTCTGTTTCAGTTGGCACAATTTCTCTATCGGTAACGTAGGAGCTTAAATATTCGTCATCTGTGAATATATCAGGATTAAATGGGAAAATTCCAGTAACTGAGAAACTTTTCTGAATATTTCTAGGAGTCATTGCATTGGGGTAAGCACTGCCTAGACATCCAGCCAAATCATATATGGTTAACGGCCGCCCTGGATGACTAACCATCCAATTATCGCATGCAGTATTGTAGTATGACTTCAACGCTCCAAATACTATTCGATCCAAAGGTTGTAATTTTTGAGAGGTATGTGGTGGTATAGTTAAAAGATGGATACCATTATCTTTGCAGTAGTTTATAGAGTCAATAGTAATGTGTGACTCATGGTTATCAAATATAATAAGACAAGGGCTGTCCTTGGTGCATCTTACATGCTTATGGAAAAATTTCAGGAAAAGTAGGAAATTTGGCCCGGTCATCCATCCACTCGGATGTGGAGCTCCTTCAGTACCCGGTGGGCCACCATCTATCATTCGTTGCTGCCAATTTTTACGTGGGAATATAATAAATGGTGGCAGGTGGTTACCTATAGCATTTATAGCTCCACATACAGTAACAAGCTGCCCACGTTCTCCAGATGTGACTTTAGACACTTGTTTGACACCTCTACACGCTACAACTTTTTTTGGCTTATGAACTGTAGTAATTCCAGTTTCATCTACGTTCCACATTTGGTCCGGCCCAAAATTAAATCTCTGCAATAAGCTTTTAAAATTCTCAAAGAAATTTCCGACATTGTGTCTGTTAAAAGCTGTAGCGCGAGATAAACTTGTGGCTTCGGGTACACGCAATGACAACTCTTTGTGACGATTCATAAAACCGTAGAACCAATCGTAAGTAGCTGTTTCCTGTTCAACCCATTTTGGTGGTATTTTTTTTCTATTTTCAGAAGCATATTGAAATGCAAGGTCTCGTACATTCTTAGGAGTTAATCCATGGTATAATTTAGTGGCCATTATTAAATAATTAACAAGTTCTGTCTCTTCAGTTGACGTAAAAATTTGTGACTGGCGATAATTAGGCGTGTAGTCAATATTTTCAGTCGTAGCATTTTTCTTCTTTCTGACATATCTTTTCAATGTCATAACTGCTATTCCGTAACCTTTTGCAGTACCACGAATACTCTTACCCTCTATAACATCATTGACAGCCAACTCCAAGATTTCCTTATTGATTGGTATTCTTTTTCTTGCACCTTCTTTTGTTTTATATATTCTAGGCATATTGAATCCTGAAATTATTAAAAAACTAAACATTAGGGGACACCTTCTTGCACCTCCTTTTGTTTTATATATTCTAGGCATATTTAATCTTGAAATTATTAAAAAAATTAACATTAGGGGACACTTGATCCGCCGGGATCAAATCTCCCATAAAAAAGTGTACCATGTGTACCCTAGATATATTGAGGTTATAAAAGAATATTGTAAAAATATCTACTACTATAAACACTTTTCTATGAAACAGACGTTTAAACACATAGATAAGGAATAGTTTAAAATTGATTCTTGTACAAAATATGTTTCCTATCCATTTGCGAAATCAAAATAAAAACTTACGAAAAATATTTTCTGGCCACACGAAACACACAATCATCCGCCATCTGCTCAACTGTCAAATTTGACAGGAGTACCAACCTTAGAAAGTTTGAACGTACGATAGACTATCAATGTTGCCACTTATAAATCATATAGTGTACACAAAAGCTTTGTAAATCCAGTGTATCTAGTCTCCCGTAAGGATCAAGTGTCCCCAGTCTCCCCTACTGCTTCCTCCATCTCAATGACTGTGTCTACCGAATAGTAGATCTGTGACGCTGCTTTAAATTTTGAAAAAAAAAAAAATCATTTACTTGAAGTAAATCATTAGAAAATTGGAATATCACTGAACAGCGACATATATTCTAAGTTCATATTTTGTTTCATGTGGCCAAAGATAAGATCTTTTAAGAGGTGCATCGGGCTATTTGTGTGCGTAAATCCCGCATTGTTCTTTGTAAAGCAGAAGACATAATCAAAACACTTTTACAATTCATACGAACAGGGCGCACCCGCTCGCAGGGCGCTGCCGCACCCTGCTCGCTTATTTTTTATGTTTTCTTTTATGTTCCAACCTTTAGTGGGTAATCCTCATGGATACCCAGCCGCCCGGGGCAGCAGCTGGGTTATGCCGGACTCTTACCGGCTAAACCCCCACTGTGTTTTCACCTCCGCACCGTTTGGCGGGAACACGGGCGCGCTTTCACATTCATCCGCGAACCCGCCGGTGACTGGTCGCTTCCGCAACCCCCCCTCAAGTGGAGCATGGAGCTCCCCTCCAACAGGAAGGCGCGCCAGAAAACACAAAGGCGCGCCTTACCTCCAAGGCTCCCATCCACAGGGCGACGGACCAACCCCGAGACCGCCACCCAGGAGCCGTGGGCATGGGCAAGCCGACACCCGCAAAGGCACCCGACCTCCCACACCCAGCGGCGGATCCGATCACTGGCTCCGCCGCAAACCACCAAACGGCCGCAGAGGACAGGGAGGACGGCAACGACACACCGCATCTCCTCTTCCTCTGCGGCCCCACCGCCAACGCATCTGACGGTGCGCCCCCGATTGGTCGCGGGAGACAGGGTGCACGGCAACGACACACCGAGACACCTCTCCTCCCGCGACCCCTCCTGGCTGCGGAGGACAGAAAACACCGTCCCCCGCAGCCCCCTCGGATGCATCCGGAGCGGGCCTCCAGCTAAGCCCACTCGGAGCGTCCCCTCCCTGGAATCCCTCTTGGCTTCACCGCGGCGCCTCAAACCACGGTTACTGAGCCCCCTCACCACGACAAGGTGGAGATCCCGTCGAGAGGGTTTATGTTCCAACCTAACCTAACCCATCCTGTTTAAAAAGCTACAGCTAAATTCAACTCTTAACAATAACATGACAATACTCCTGCATTTTCAGGATTTAGGTATTCAAAGTGACACTTTTCATCATAATGTTCTCTCAGGAACGGGTTGTAATGTATTGTAATCAATAAGTACCAAACTCATACGGCTTAAGTAGGTTGTGTACTTAGATTATCAGGGTTGATGAATTGAAGTTTAATTTATTAATCACATTTTAGTTTATTGAGCTGTCATTAAACTTATAATATATACTAAAAACAACCGTACGCATTATGTGACTACCTTTAATAATTTAGGCTTGCACTATCCCGCATGATCAGTGAGAAGTTGAAGGTAAAAAAAAAATATCTCGTGTCTTTGCTTAATATTCTTATTACTTAGTATTGCAGTACCCTGCATCATCAGGGCTGAGGAGCTTAAGGTCGAAATTGTCATCATGTGTCTGTGCTTAGTAATCATATTACATACCCGAAAGCATTAAATGGCCAACTCCTATGCCTAAGGCTTGCAGTACCCTGCATCATCAGGCTTGAGGAGTTGAAGATCGAAATTTTCATCTTGTGTCTTTGCTTAGTGATTATATTACATACCCGAAAGCATTAAATGGCCAACTCCTATGGCTTAGGCTTGCAGTACCCTGCATCATCAGGCTTGAGGAGTTGAAGATCGAAATTTTCATCTTGTGTCTTTGCTTAGTAATTATATTACATACCCGAAAGCACCAAATAGCTAACTTCTATGGCTTAGGCTTGAAGTACCCCTGCATCATCAGGGTTGAGGAGTTAAAGGTCAAAATTTTCATTATGTGTCTTTGCTTAGTAATTATATTACATACCTGAAAGCAGTAAATAGCTAACTTCTATGGCTTAGGCTTGCAGTACCCTGCATCATCAGGCTTGAGGAGTTGAAGATCGAAATTTTCATTTTGTGTCTTTGCTTAGTGATCATATTATATACCCGAAAGCACCAAATGGCCATCTTCTATGGCTTAGGCTTGAAGTAACCCTGCATCATCAGGGTTGAAGAGTTGAAGGTCAAAATTTTTACCGTGTATCTTTGCTTGGTATTTTTATTACTTAACCGTAAGTACCAAATAGCCAACTCTTACGGTTTAGTCTTGAAATACCCTTACATCATCAGGGTTGAGGAGTTGAAGATCAAATTTTTGTCCCATGAATTTGTTTAACAATCTTATTATATATCCATAAAAACAAATTGACTTACTTCTACGGTTCAGGCTAGCAGTACCCCTGCATCATCAGGATTGAAGAGTTGAAGGTCAATTTTTTTAGGAAATATTTGCTTAGTTATCTCATTCTACATTCAACCCAATTGGACTCCTACAGCTTAGGTTTGGCCGAGTATCGCTAATTTCGTTAATTTGCTTCAAAGAAATGGATCCTATGATCAGAACTGTATCAAACTCATCAGAGTACCCTTGAAGTACATTCTTTCAAATAAAAGAAAAATCATCAAAATCGGTTGGCGGGAAATTGAGTTATTCATCTATTTATCGCGCACATCGTTAATGCAAATATCAGACTTATGCGCTTTTCTTATGGATGCCACCATCAAAAGTGAACTAAAAATAAATGGGACCCCATGACACGCACTACCATTCAAATGAAAAAAAAAAATCATCCAAATCCGTTCACCCAGTGCGGAGAAATCGGGTAACAGATATAAAATTTAAAATATTATACAAACTTACATCTCCTATTTGGGTTAAATTGGGGGGGGGGGATCAGAAAATTCATTCTTAACTGACGTCTACGTCATAAAAGGAACCCCTAGTAAAAATCATATTCGTATCTTTAGCAGTTTAGGCTCTACGATGTTTATTCAATAGATGAGTGAGAGAGCATCCTTTCGTTTTTATATAAGTTTATATAGATATAGAGATATAGATTTGTATAGTATCAAATAACATGGGTACACATATAACCAATAAAAAATACATAACAAAGGAATACATTTTACAGACCATAACATGTTTAGTTTCAACCAACTAAACTATTCAGTTACTTATCTTATTAACACTTATCGAACACAGAATAAATACTGCGTAGTTTTAAATTCACATAACTTTTTTAATTATAAACCGATTTACATAAAATAAACACTAAATGTTAAGTGAAGTTTCCCACAACACATCGGTGAAAATTATATTCAAATTGGATAAGCCGTTTCTGAGATTAGCGTTTTCAAACACACAGACAAACAGACAAACAGACAAACAGACAAACAGAAAAGATTTCTAAAAACCATTATTTTGGCTTCTATATCGTATTAAAGACCTCTAGAAATGGTTTTCACCTAAATTTATTCCATGTACAGACAGCGACCTCTTACAGATTTATTATAGTATAGATATGTGTTTCTGTCAATTCGGTGGTAATGGGTGTAATGTGTTTTAAGCCGATTTTACGTATGTTTTATGCATTATTTGAAATAAATATTAGCACTCTGTAGTCCTTTATAATTATAAACTGTAACCGTGCCAAATTTCATATACCTACCTACATCCGTCAGCGTAATTTTCCTTGAAAAATCAACCCATCCCATCCCATCAGGATCCCAACTTTTTGCTTCACGTATTAATATATAAGTAAATGTTATTTCGAAGACTACGGGTAACAGGAAATTCTAAAAGGTACCTAGATTTTTTTTTTGTAATTCTTCAATGTAGGTATATTTTTTGCTAATGTGTGTGGATCACGCGGAGCATTCATTTCTATTATGTTAATGTTTTATTTTTGTTCTTTACTTTGTTCATACATTGTCTGTTAAATGTTAAAAAAGTATCAGACAAACAAACTGACTCATATTCTCGTTGTTATTAAGGATCTCAGATGTTACACTCGTCGACATTCTGCTAGAGCTGTACGGGGAAGCAGGTTTATTAATAGACTACTTAATTAAATAATACACGCTTTTTATGACATAGGTAATATATCTTATTGGTACCCACATTATGACACAAAGTGCATCTATTATGATAAGGAAAACAGAAAAAACATTGTGGTGGAAAATTACATATGGAACCTAACAATAAAGATTGACATGAAGTATTGACACTAATACATAGCTTTATATAGAGAGATAAAAGAATCGATAGGTAATAGGATAATATGGTTGGTCCACTATGTACATGGTAGGAGATGGAGGTGGAAAACAAGGTTCAATACGAATTTGTAGCGTAGTAGTTGACCTGGCGAACTTCGTTCCGCCTAAAAGTTAAAAATGTAAAATTATCAGTGTTCCTCCACTATATTATGCATGTATTATACATAAAAACCTTCCTCTTAAATCATTTTAAAGATCTAAGCATACATAGGGACAGACAGCGAGAAGCGACTTTGTTTTGCAATTGGTTTTATATTTACATTTTCAGCCATACCTTGTAATGTATTTGGCAATGGTCTTATAATGGATTGGCAAGAACTTGAACGATGTTTGTTTTGATGATACGTAATAATATTGTACTACTGACACATTGCTCTATTTCAACAGTGACATCGTGATTGCCCGTTCGCAAAAGCCTAAAGACATAAGCCAGTTGGCGCACGAAATCGGACTCTTCCCAGGAGAAGTGTCGCAGTACGGAAACACGAAGGCCAAGCTCTCTCTCTCGGTACTGGACCGTCTCAACGACCAACCCAATGGGAAATACATCGTCGTGGCTGGGTGAGTTAAAATTTACATGTCGGGTTATATTAGGTAGGGTGACACTTACTGATGCATACACATTCACACACACCGTCTGATACACTGGCGGTGAGGCCGCCGAGGAAGAGGAGATGCGGTGTGTCGTTGCCGTCCTCAGTGTCCTTTGCGGCCGTTTGGTGGTTTGCGGCGGAACTAAGGATCGGATCCGCCGCGGTGTGGGAGGTTCGATACCTGCAGGGTATGTTCTTTGCGGGTGTCGGCTTGCTCATGCCCAAGGCCCCTGGTTGACGGTCTCGGAGTTGGTCCCTCGCCCTGCGGATGGGGACCTTGGAGGTAAGTCTACGCGCAATTGGTGGCTACGGTGGCATATTCCACCTTTGCCTGCTTCACTGGCGTACAATGCATAGAACTTTTATTATACCTAAACATTAGAAAATCGAAAAAATTGGAAATTTCGTACTACATGAATAAATGTATTACAGGATGTCAACATTATGGTGTCTTAGGTTTAAAGAACATCCAAATTCCATAGATATGAACTTTTAAAAATACATAGTGTTCTTGAATTTGTTAAGTACATTTTTTTATACTTTTAATCTACTGTTACTTGACTACACTGACGAACATGCATTGATAATCTTCTAGAAGTAACTAAATGGCGTAAATGGATTTCAAATCTAAATTATATTAATCAACAAATATTTAAACAACATTAGCTTTTCAGTAACACAGTAATGCCTATACCTTGCAGGATTACCCCGACTCCCCTCGGCGAGGGCAAGAGCACTACCCTGCTGGGCTTGGTGCAAGCGCTGTCAGCTCACCGCGGCCGCAATTCCATCGCCTGCATGCGTCAGCCCAGCCAAGGTCCTACATTTGGCGTCAAGGGCGGCGCTGCTGGAGGAGGTTATTCTCAGGTATACAATTTATATTTATTGATAGTTGACAAGAAAAAAAAAACTTCTTAAGTTATGTTATGTTAGTATCGTGGGTACCTGTATCATGGGTATCTTCTTATAGCCAATAGTCTGGACTAATAGTCTTCTACAAGGTAGTTTAGTAGGAATATTGATTGTTGCTAAATCAATCTGCTGTTGGTAAACATGATACATGATGTGTTACATTTATGATTAATCCACCGACGGTCACGTTTTTTTGTAAAAGTTCTTATCGAAGTTCTTTAAATTTTGGATGAGGTTCCATTCGCATCAACTGGACCCGTGGCGGTCCTCCACGGTTCGGTTTGCGCGCTCGTTCCTGCCGCGGACGTGCAAGATGTGGAATGAGCTTCCTCCTGAGGTATTCCCGGGGCGCTGCGACATGGGGTTCTTCAAGAAAGGTGTAAAAAGAGCTCTCCTCCAAAGCCGGCGATGCATTGGCGACTCCTCTGGTGTTGCAAATGTCCATAGGCGACGGTGACTGCTTTCCATCAGGTGGCCCGTCAGCCTTATCGTTAGGTCTTAATATAAAAAAAACCCTTGCGACAATAATTTCAAATGTGTTTAAATATAGTTATAATTAAATGTATGTCATGTCTTATCAGGTGATTCCTATGGAAGATTTCAATCTTCACCTCACTGGTGACATCCACGCCGTAACTGCTGCTAACAATTTACTGGCTGCTCAGATGGATGCTCGTATATTCCACGAACTTACACAAAAGGATGGACCTCTTTATGATCGCCTGGTGCCAAAGATCAAGGGAGTCAGGAAATTCTCTCCCATTCAGCTGAGAAGACTGCAAAGATTGGGAATTAAAAAGACTGACCCTGATTCTCTTACGGATGAGGAAAGAACTAGGTTTGCGAGACTTAATATTGATCCTGAGAAGATCATGTGGAACAGAGGTTAGTAATACCTAAAACAATTTGAATTTGTATTTATTGCTATAGAATTACTTAAGATTTTTAATAATATTTTCAGTGGTGGATTTGAACGATAGATATTTGCGCAAGATTACAATCGGACAATCGCCCACAGAGAAGGGATTCAGCCGTGAAACTTGCTTCGATATCTCGGTTGCTTCGGAGATAATGGCTATTTTGGCTCTCGGTAATGATGTTGAGGATATCAAGGAGAGACTCGCTAATATGGTAGTAGCACTTGACAAGAGCGGCAATCCTGTCACAGCTGATGATTTGGTGAGTTGGAAAGAAAATGACTATTTGAAAAGTTGCAAATGTACTAACTTATTGCGTTAAGGTTGCCGGAGCATTTAATCTTACGATTTTATCTACGCTTTTAACTTTATTTCAAACCATTCTTCTGCTTCGTTTATTTTTAAATCTTCAGGCTTCAGGCCTCACCTCAGGCAGAGTTTCTTAAGCAACAGAATCCAAGCTCCTAAAAGTTGAAATCACAATCATGACCTAGTAAAGCTTATCGATGTCCTTTTAAGAGACTGGTGAAATCTTCAATAGATTGATGGTTTCCGCCTATTTTACAATGGCGGATCACAAATTCTGTAATAAAGCCTAAGGCAAGGGACACCTAAATGAAAATTTTGAAACTGCCAGGGACTTCCTAAAACTTTCCTAAACTATTTCACGCCAGAACACAGTTTTAAAGCTTGTTAGCTATAGCTATATAGGTAGCTAAGGAACAACATAAACATTAAAATTACGATTATTATGAGAGTTTTCATCATTACAGGGTGTAACCGGAGCGTTGATGGTTCTACTCCGCGATGCATTCGAGCCCACCCTGATGCAGTCGCTAGAGGGCACCCCAGTCCTCGTCCACACCGGACCCTTCGCCAACATCGCTCACGGCTGCTCCTCGATCATTGCTGACAAGATCGCGCTGAAGCTTGTCAGGGAACAAGGATATGTTGCTACCGAAGCTGGCTTTGGATCTGATATTGGTAAAAAATACTGTTAAAAGAACTATAACCTAAATTATATTGAATTTATGGAAGCTACTGTTAGCCTAAAAGAAAGATGTTGCCACAGTTGGATGTAAGATAGTTTGATCCAAGTATGGCGACATCTTTCTTAAATTTGATTATTTATTTTACCAGGACGGCAATAGCTCCAGTTCTAAGCTGGTTTCATTCTTAAGTTTTTGAATAATAATGGGTTGATGCGATGGCATCATCTTTCTTAAATTTGATTATTGTACCAGGACAGCAATAGCTCCATTTCTAAGCTGGTTTCATTCTTAAGTTTTTGCCAAAGAACTTTATAAGAAACTTCCTTAAACCTTAATTCCTATCGGTGGAATACCGCACAGTTTGCTTATGGCACAATATCACGCTGTCAGACGATAACTTTGCTTTGAAACCAAACTGAGGGTCGTGTATTCGAACATATCTATTTAGCTGTGCAACTAGTAACCCGTCCAGCATCTTATCTACAATCGTATTCAGGGATATAGGCCTATAGATGCACGTATTTGCCATGTCACCTGTCTTATTCTTAACTATAGGTATTACCACCGTTATTGCCTCCGGCACAAAACTACCATGATTGTAGAATGATTGAAGGACTCTACAAACGTAGGTACACCTGTGTACCACGAATTCCCAATGCTTAGGTCGTGTTCCGATGACTTCCCTCTCTTCATTCCTTTTATGGTGCACTCCGCTAGACTTAGTGATAAGCATAGCGGGTTATCACTTGAGTCCACGGGAACTTAAATCACGGCTCTCTACCTTAAGTCCTTAAACAGAAATGATAATCCAGGTATGGAGAAGTTCTTCGACATAAAGTGCCGTGCGAGCGGCGACACGCCGCACTGCGCGGTGATCGTGAGCACGGTGCGCGCGCTGAAGATGCACGGCGGCGGGCCCGCCGTCACGCCCGGCGCGCCGCTCCACGATGTATACGTGCAGGTACTAATGAGTTACGTTATACTTCTTTGGCGCGTTAGGGAAAAAGGATGAAAGTAATTTCTTACGATGCGCGCGGACACAGTCACGAAAACGACACCCTGAAGTTAGCTATGTCAACATTTTAGTTTACAATGCGCGCGCACACCGTCACGAAAACCAACACCCTGAAGTTAGGTATAGTAACATTTTAGTTTTATGATGCCCGCGCTACCGTCACGAAAAATCGACACCCTGAAGTTAGGTATAGTCACATTTTAGTATTACGATGCGCGCGCAAAAGTATGTGTATTCTGAGAGATAACACATAACGAACCCATTTTCTAAAACACTAACAAACTAACAGGGTACAACAAACTTAAATACGCAATTCTCAAAGAGTATGCATATGATTAATGAAAGAGAATTTTTGTTACGAAAATTAGCTTTAGAATTAGATTTTAAATATTCAAAGCAAAATTCGTTGTTATTCAAAGTATGTTAAGTATGCTATCGTTTTAGACATACATACGTAAAATTCATTGAATAAAATAGTAATAAAACATGAATGTAATGAAACAGCGAAATTTAACAATAATATTTTTCAGGAAAATCTGGAGTTATTGAGCAAAGGCCTTTGTAATTTGGGAAAACACATCAGCAACGGAGTCAAATTCGGTGTGCCTGTCGTCATCGCAGTTAATAGACATGGGTAAGTTCAATTCCATCCATTTAACAGCCTTTTTAGGCCTATTGCTGGCAAAAGCAGGCCTCCTAATGGGCCATTTGACATTTAGCATGCATATTGGTGCACACTACGTGGTTATGATGCAGAAAGACGCTTCTGCCTATCGCCTGGATTTCTTCCTTGGTCATCTTTTACGATATCCAAGGAAAAAAGGAGTAGTGCTATTCCAGATCTACACCACACAACACGTTTTAATAATATACGAAACTAGCTCTTACCCGCGGCTTCGCCCGCACGGTCAAAGGGAATTATCATTAGCATTTGATAGCGTGATTCAGAACTTGCAAATTAATTTTACTAACGCTCTCTATTAACAACGTCTGGAACTACTAAATATCTAGCAAGTAACAAAACATCGATATTCTCATGGGAAAAAGAGAGTGCGGTAAAAAGTAGCCTACGTTATTCCCGCCCTCCTATCTCCCAGCATATAAACCATATCATATAATAGCTATGTGGCGACTTGAAACAAGAACAAACAAACACACTTTCACATTAATTTATAATATTAGTATGGAAGGAAGGATTCCTAAATACCTGCAAAATTATGATAACTCTATTTTTCTAACAACAGGAATGATACAGAAGCTGAGTTAAACTTGGTGAAGACGTTCGCTGAGAAAAACGGCGCGTTCAGAGCTGTTATCTGCAATCATTGGGCTAAGGGTGGCGCTGGTGCCATAGATCTGGCGGATGCCGTCATAGCAGCTTGCGACTCGAAATCTACCTTTAATTACTTATATCCTCTGAACTTGACCATCCAAGATAAGATCCAGAAGATCGCTACCGAGATGTACGGCGCAGGGGAAATCGAATATACTCCAGAGGTGTTGGAGAAAATCAAGGACTTTACTGTCAAGGTATTAAGAACTGTTGTGATATTCTACTGTAGTTTACTTCAATGATTCTCTAACTTATTAGGTATAGCTTTTAAAGTGGATTATTATTTTTAATGCGCCCCTAAATGTTACGACAAAAATATATTACTAACATGAAATATTGCTTTTGAAATACTTAAGGAGAAAAACAATTCCTCTATTTGTGCCTGAGAAATAAAAAAGACCTCACAACAAATCACTTTACATTACCTACTCGATTTTATTCTGGCCGTTTAGGGCCTACCTGTAAGTTTCCTGCGCCTGAAAGGTTGTGTTTTCTACTACTTTGAGAAACACTGATTTATTTGAACGTGTAAAATGTGAACCAACCAAAGGTGGTGAAAAGAACCAAGCATAGTTCAACTGTTAGAAGGGTGTAGATGCGTTAACCTACCGCACTAAAACCCCCCCGGTGGCCGTTCTCGGCGCTAAAAAGGAGGACTCCGGGATCTCGAAACGACTTCAACCAGAATCCTCTGAGCGCGTTGTCCCATCGGGCTCCTCCCAGATGGGCGGCTGGGCCCACCGCTCCGTCTAGTCTTTACGACGGTATGCGACCACACGTACCGCCGTCCTTCCCGGGATCACCTGACTGAACGGTTCGAGCTCCCACTCTAGCCGCTCGTAACCCCGGAAGCCCCTTTTAGTCGCCTCTTACGACAGGCAGGGGATGCCGTAGCCCTATTCTGGTAGATGCGTTAACCTAAATAAGATACGACCATCTTAGTCCTCAGGAGTGACAAAGGATTTGTAATTGACTTCAACCCCTTGCTTCAAGTGGTGTTATGATGTGTGGTATGGTGTGTTGTGTGGACACAGACAACAGGTCGGAATTCCATTCTCTTATTTTGTTCGCAGGGTTACGACAAATTCCCTATCTGCATGGCCAAAACATCCAACTCACTGACAGGCGACCCATCCATCAAAGGAGCACCAACTGGTTTCAAACTACGCATCAACAATATCTTCGTCTCCGTCGGCGCTGGCTTCGTGGTGCCCATCTGCGGAGAAATCTCCAAGATGCCGGGATTGCCCACTCGCCCCAGCATCTACGATATTGATCTTAACACTCAGACTGGCGAAATTGAGGGGCTCTTCTAATATAACATCTTTCCGTTTTACAATATACATCTGGGAACAATAGGGATTTTTTGAAAATGGGGTTGCAGGGGTATATTATCATATAATATTAGATTCAAATCAACTATAATCGACACTCAGGCAAGAGTTTGTATCGAAGATGCCATTCTCTGATTTCAAATCTTGTCAGGCAAGTTATTACTTTTCATATAGGCCTGTCTTCGCGCTAAAGTGTTGCGAATATTCTAAAATGGATAACTAATAGATTAAAGACTAAGACTAAAAGAAATTAATACAATTATAAGACTAGTCCACGAATATCCGGTTGTAGCACGCATGACAGGAAGATACCTACGAAGTGATAAGATACAAGTAAGAAGCTGCGCGGTGACTCAAAAGGGCGGAAGTAAACTCGAGCGACAGGAAAAACTATTTAGTCTCCAAATTGTGCCGGTGTCTTTATATTGCATAGTTTTACTGTGTCTAGACTCACCCTTCTTTGAATGTTAAACACGACTTTCCCAAATTCATTTTTTCAACAGAAAACTGTAATTATTACTATTACCAAATGAAAATGAAATATGAATAAAACCCGAGATAAATTGAAATAATAATTATAAGTTGCATGTCTGTCACATATTATTCTGAATGCACATACACTTACAAATGACGACATATTTATATACAATTAAATATTATTTTCTATGATGTTTTATATACCCAATTAAATTTATAAAAATACATTGTTGTAGTTTTAATTATACATATCTGGTTGCCGGCTTACTTTTATACTAGGCCACCATCGTAGTCCTCGAAAGTAGCAGCACATGAGTGATTGACTTCAGACAGAACCCCTATTCTCTATAAATTGCTCATAGATGTTTATGGGCGGCTGTCACTACTCTCCAATAAGTGAAATGCATGCTGCTTCAAAAAAAAATAGGAATGTTTTAGCAAAAAGTTGACACACACTAGTAGCTGCAAGTAAGGGTCAGCGATATATTTGATTGTTTGAGATTCTTTAAAAAAATAAATTTATATAGAAATAATAACTGAAAATTATACATAAAAATAATCTTATAAACGTTGTACGTGTATTAATTTCTCATGTTTTAATATCTTTAGGGTACATAGTCATATTGTACATCATTCTCATTTAGATTATCTTCAATATTCGCAGTTGGCCAGCTGAAAATGTTGTTTTAAAATGGCAGATGACCGTCCAGAATGCTTTTTTGAACTTGTTTTAAATCGTCTTTTTAACGATATTTATGCAATGAACTTCTGTCACGCGGTATTATTAAAAAAGGAAGGAATGTATCGACTTACGTGGTTTTTACCCAGAATACCTACGCATCTTCGTTTAAGGAATCATTTTCAGCAAAAAAACGCATGTTGGAAAAAAATGTAACTTATGATGTTTTTGAAATGAAATGTTTTTGAAATTCAATTATAAGCAATAAAAAACTAATATTACGATTGTTTTCGTTAAATAATATACAACTTACCCTATTTCTTGCTAAAACAACGTACGTAACTCAAAAACTGTTTTTAGGTTTTTCTCATTATTTCTACTAATAAACTGTTAAGGGTTTTTTCATTTTTACCATTCAAATAATTAAACACAAAAAACTCCTTTTAAACTTATTTATTTGAGTGTGAAACAGTTTTTATTCATTCCTGAAAAATTCTAATTGAGTGACTTAAGAGGTTTTTGAAATGACCGATTCAATTTTAGTCTATCAAAGATTAGTATCGACGTAGTGTAAAAACTGCAAGTATAGAATTATCTAATCTAAGTATGATTATTTTCATTGAGAATACCGAAATTTTACCGGAAATACCGGAATTCTACTATTAATTTTTAGGATGCCGAACCCAAACGGTCCTCTATTAATACGACTCCAGGCAGTATCTCTTGAACCGATCACGGTTCATGAGATACGAAATACATCTTATATAGCTTGATAGGTCACCAGTTGAAATATTAACTGATGATGTATTTGCGTTGTCACTATAACAACAAATATCTACTAAATACCCATACAAAAACGCGATTTTTTCACCTTTTTTTTTAATTTAATGGTACGGAATCCTTCGTGTGCGAGTTCGACTCGCACTTAGCCGATTTTTGTTAATATTAAAATTAATACCAAGGCCTATGTCAGACGAAGTTAGAAAGAATTTCATCCGTGATGTTAAAGTTGATTTTTAATAGATTGACGTTACTTGTTAAGTACTATTTCAGTATTTACACAATATTATCATTTACATAATTATATAATTTTATTGTTGATTGCTTTCGATCAAACGATTATAAATGACATGCATTAGATCGCTCGAAGCTAATAATACGATAATCTTTCAATCTTATCTTCCATGAACAATGAATCATTGTTATTTAAGGTAATCTGGGGAGAACATTATGACTAATGTTTCTGCTTGAGATTTCTCACCTCGAAGACTTATAACCCGACTCGATTTTCCTAATTATTTCTTATTTAAATTATGACTCTTGTACGTATTTCAACTAGTAAGGGCTCAATAATTATTAAAAGTCAAGACCTATCCCATTCTTTATTTTTAATATAAATCAGTTGTGTTTTTTTTTTAACTTTTTGTTTCTTGTTGAATTTTTGGTAGCATCTTTCGTTATTCGTCTCCGAAGTTACCACCATTACACCTATTTCTGTCTACACACCGTGTTAGCGCTATTGTGTTCTGTGCTGACCTTCAATACACACTCACACAAGTCACAAGTCACGAGTGTGACAAGTCACACTCTTCAGGTGGTATTTCAATTGAATCCTCACATTTTTTTATTAATAAGGGAATAATAAGAAAAGAAAAGAAATCTTAATAATATAGCATTGTGAAACCACAGAGGTTTTTATCTAACGCTATCCTGGAGTCAACATTGATTTTACTTGAAAAATATGACTTAAGTTTAAATTTTATGTCATGCGGGTTCAAAGTCAATACAACAAAATAAAATTAAAAAGTGCAATTATGTAAAATAAAAACTACCATTGATTTTAAGCCAGCCCAACTTGCAGCAACTCAAATAATTAACATCTTATTTTGTAGGTACATAAAATAAACAAGCAAAATGTTTCGAAATACTCAAGAAACTCGAGAAATTCTGATAGAGAATTCCCATACCATAAGAGATTATAAAGGTCAAGAAACCAGAAAGGTTTCCCGACCTTTATAATCTCTGTCAGAGGGTTTTCTGTGCGAATGACCTAATATTATCTACTAATGGTAAGTTCATTGGTTTCTTAAACAGATATTTTATTATTTGTTTGCGGAAACGCATTATAAATATCATAAATTGGATATCTATGTGTCATATTTAATCTTGTCTTACACTTAACTGATGACTTCAATTACTTTAGGTACCTACTGTTCACTTTTATTATTTTACTATTTATGGAACTTTCAGATGAGTGAGTCAGAGAAACAAATAAGCTTTCGCAATATTTCACATCCATTGAACAGTCATTCTACTATGTATTGACCAGGGCATGGTGGTTTATGTTCTCAGTATTACGGTGGCTGCACGTTACGCACGTCTTCGCAAGTTTAGTTAAACTTTTGCACCATTCAAATCGTTCAGATTCAGTTCATGGCTGTTCATGCTAAGGTGCAACCAGCTACCGGCCCCGCCATATCAGTTGTAGTAAGACACGGCCGAAAGAGGTTGTGCGTGCGGTAAAGCTAACTGAGCCTCATATTTCGCAAATTTTCGCTTGAAAACGATCCGCGTATGAAGTTTATTATAAAATTAAGAAGATTCTCCAAATGTGCTGTTCAATTAAATTAGTGAATGAAAATGGTGTTAAAAACAATTCTTATTTTGATCTTGACACTGATCGGTGCGTTGACCGCGATACCAGATGATCTCCTGTGTTGTCCTCCTGGAAAGGGAACGTTTCGGAAAAATGACGATAGCCACTTCTGCTGGGACGAGAAAATCAATAAAAGTTCTCATGTGTCTGTTTGTAAAAATGAAAGTGAATGGTACAACATCGATGTGTTTAACATAACTATAACGGAATCGGGACAAGTATTTATGCCACTGCCTACAGCTAAACTGGAAGTGGACCAAGGGACGTAAGTTTGACATGTTTTTATAATACTTTTTCTGTTTTACAATATTTATTTATAAAGTCATGCATTTTTTCTCGCGGGATTAAGATTGCATTTTTATCTATGAAAAAGCCGGCAAGCACAACTTTTCACCGAAGCTCCAAAACAGTTTCACGCTAAAATTCGGTGTTATTAAAAAAAAACATTGAAACCAAAACAGTTAGTCGTCGCATTAATAGGATTTATAAAAAAATATACAAAAGAGAAATATTAATAGGATATATTAATAATAATAACATTCTTGAGGGTAGTCATTTAAATGATAAAAGGTATTGAATATTTTAAAATATTCCAACGCAATGTTTAATTCTTCTTAAAACTTGTGTGATTGACTCCGCAAAGCTATATTCTTCGACATTTTGAAGCAGCAATTATTTTATTTTTATTATCATAACTATAAAAGATTTATTGAAAAGGTTGTAAGTTGCTTGTTGATATTTCCATTTGAAACATTACGAGCTAGAAATAAATTTGCATCGATTTTAATAATTTGTCATTATGACAAACTGAATGTGTTTTAAACATTTTAGTCGTACCTAATACGAGTACCCAGTTTATCAGTTTGTTATTAGTTCATTAACACTCTTTGAATAAGAAAATGAAAGAAAGCAGAATATTTGATTTATGCTCGCGACTTGATTATGGAAATGTGTGGTCTCGGCTCACTTTTATATTAGACGACCATCTTAGTACTGAAAAAACAGCAACACATATATTATAAGCCGGCAGAACCCAACTCAATATCAGTGATAGCATTGCAACTAGTGCTATTTTTGTTTTTTATTTACTCCACATAACTAGATAATAAATTAATACCAATGGATATAAAACTAAAAAGAAAATGTAACTGAATCGTTTATGTAGTCTGTTTTGATGCTATAATCGGTCCATCAGGTCATAAGTGCATGAAAACAGTGTTTAAATCGAATTTCTGCACTACGACGAAAAACCGTGCGTACTTAAGCTAATAGTGCAGTTTTTCGTTTTTCGTCGTAGTGCAGAAATTCGACGAGCATGAAGGTCATCTTCTTTTTTTTTGCGCCCAGACAAAGGGGAAAGGGCTACCCTCCATGCGGGTTAGGTCGTCTTCATGTCACCTTCGGCCACCAAGGGGGTTTTAGCCGGCCTATTCATAAAAACATATGCTTCAATGCTCACATGTGGCTCATTTAACTTAGTTCAGATATTACGAGTAGCATAACTTGGTTGGGAAGGTGTAATATACGCTTCAACGATGAAACGAACCATTCAACATTAAATATACAAACAAATTTTGTTTGTATATTAAACAGCAATGTGCGGCATTTTTATGCTTAAATATTTTGTGTTGAGAGGTTAAATCTATATTTTATTTGGTCTACGTGATCGTAGTCATGAGCGGATAGGTAGTTAAGTAGTAATTCAATAATTTTAGAAACTTTACGTAATCCTACTTGACGAGTTTGTCAAGTGTTTGAGGGTACGTCTCAGATATGCATGTGCTTATAGGTTATGACATTTTTATGAGCGTTTATGGAATAAGTAGCCGTAATTCAAATTCGCCCACGTGCATTTTATTCACCCACGTGATTTGGAATAGGAGAGCAATGTTCTCTTATTATATTACGTTTGTAGGTGAAGTATTTACACTCTTACTTGACCTGTCCATTTTATATCAAAAGAATACTCCCGTTCTGAATGTAGTGATACAGGTGTTTAATAATGAATTACCTACATAAATTGTTTGTTTTATTTATACTTATTTCTGTTTTTTATTATTATTTTTACAATCCCCTATTTCACATCGCAGGTTTTTTTTAAAAGAATCTTATCCATCAAGATCAAACATTGTGTTCTCTCTGATGTCCTTTTTTAAGATTTCAATTATTTTTTTCTACTTAATTCAGTTGTTTATGATGTGTGTTTTTTGTATTTGTTTTCTTTGTGTGCATAAATAAATAAAAAAAATAAAAAAGATAGAGAGATTCAAGAGGAAGGTTTTTATATATAATAAATGCATAATATAGTGTCGGAACATTGATAATTTTAGATTTTTGACTTTTAGACGGAACGAAGTTCGCCGGGTCAACTAGTATTTATTAAAAAGTATTAATAGCACTCGATGTTTACACCATCTTAAAATATCTTCATATTTTCAGATTCTGTTTAGCAAACGAGACTGTGGAAACGGGTGGATTAAATAAAACTGTGCAATTGATAATCTTGTGCGTCGAGGAAGAAGGAGACGATGATTCGGCACTCAGCTACTGTTTGATTGTGTCTGTCGTTTTCCTGAGTATCACCACTATAGTATACGCGGCACTACCAGAATTAAGGTACTAGTATATAATATGATCTTTTTTGTGTCGTTGTGAACCCATTACTGTCCCACTGCTGTGCACGGGTCTTCTCTCGGAATGAGAGAGCTTTAGGCCATAGTCCACCGCGCTGGCCAAGTGCGAATTGGTGGACAACTTTTATAAATGTAAATGAATTACACACGAGATGAACTTCCGAACGTCACACATCTTTATATAGACGTTATGTGCGTATTACAAATTATTATCTAATTATCACTAGCCCGAGACTTCCTAAAAGTAGGGGAAGGCCGGGCAAAGTGAACACCCCAGGTAAAGCGAATAGTCCAAATTATTTCTAAATTATTCGTTTGACGGTCATCACGCCACCGTAGTGGCGTTCCACCATCTTGATTTTATGCGCGGCAAACACTAACGCAGGAGGCCGCGTCGCGTACCGCCAGCTGAGTGGAGATTTGTGTTTTTGTGAAAAAAAGATTGATTTTACGAGGTAAGTATTTTGATTTTATTTCCAGTGTTATTACTTCTTGATTTTTAGCAATATTTTAAGTCAGTACCATGTCAAAGTAGGTATTCATTGTATCTTTCACAGAAATTTAGAATTATTCGTTTTTGTACAAAATTTGTTAAACTCAAAAGTTACCTAGTCGGGCAAAGAGGATAGGGCAAAGTGAATATGGTATCCACTTTGCCCGCCATTTGTTATTATTGACTTGTCATTTTATGATGTTGTTTATTTGTTTCAGATGGTTAATAAATAAATAAAAAAAACTAAACAAGGGCTGTGGGATGAGAATGTTATGAAAACAGCAATTAATTTGTGGAAAGCTGGGGAATCCATAAGCAGCACAGCTAAAAAGTATGGGTTGTCCTATGCAACCTTGTACAGGCACATCAAAACTGGCACCACTGCTCGAAAATTGGGTCGATTCCATCCTTCATCCATCATTCCATCATTTCAATGAAGCTCAGGAGATAGAGTTGTTGACATATTTAAAACATGTGGATTTTATATTTTTTGTACTTACCCGAGACGAGTTCAAAAATTTGGCGTTCATAGGTGTACGCTAAGAAAAATAATTTGAATTATTTAAAAAACTGGGACAAGTACGAAAAAGCAGGAGATGACTGATTATCGTCTTTTTTGTCTCGCCACAATGAAATTAAAGGCATTGAAGGTGATGATAATCCTATTGAAAATTGGATTAGATGTGGCATTTGTAAACAATGGTGTCACGAAGAATGTTCTGCATTCGATAGCACGGAAGGAAATATTTGTGATAACTGCCAATCTTAATAAATAGTTATTTAAGTAATAATTAAAAATTATTTAATTTCAAGTTACGTTTTTTGTTTGTTATTCACGAGTTATTAACATGAGTATTCACTTTGCCCGAGTACAATATCCGCTTTACCCAGGGGTCCGGGCAAAGCGAATATTTTCGTAGTTTTTCGAATTCTATTTCCAATTAACATATGGTTAACTATTTAGGTTAACTGATGACAGTATTTGTAAGAGCAATTAATAAAGACTGATTTGTACTAGTTATTGTGTTTTTATACCTTATACCTTTTCTGCTATAACCTTAAATATCTTATGGTATCCACTTTGCCCGGCCTTCCCCTAATCAAAGTTTGTCTGCACTTGCAGAGTATTGTGGATAATCCACAATACTCTGCAAGTGCAGACAGACTTGATAATACTTGAAAATTATTTTATAAGAAAACACTGGCCTAACAACTGACAGATCTTTGAAACACGCGTGTTCATTGCTACTAACATCCATAATTTTTGAGTGATATTGGTTAGAGTAGGAGTCGTTACAGTATTACTACTACTACTAAAAATAGCTAAATTGTAAAAAGCACTATATTGTTGCAAAATTGCCACGAGGGCTTCACGTGTACCTAAGTCGTGCCAAAGGAAGTGTTAATTACGAATAGTTAAACACACATAAGTTGGAAAAGAAATAGTTATATGTCTAGGTTCAGTAGACTTATGTAGTCCGAAATTCATATTAATTTCTATTATTGGCTGTGATTTAGCATCATATACTATTTACGAAATATGATTCTCGGTAGAAAACTGGCACCCAAATACAACTCATACACTTCTATGAATGTATTTTAATTTTAATTTTGAAATTGCAGAGACCTTCAAGGCAAAAGTATAATCAATTTTTGTGGAAGTCTGGCCATTGGATTATCTTTCCTGGCTAGTTTGAAGTTATTAAGCTATTCGAATTTGGATCTTTGTGCAGTTCGAGGTAAAGTATCCAATAATAATGTTAATATATTTCATTAAAAGAAGTGTGTTGAAAGTGTTGTTTGGTCGGTAGCAAAAAAAAAAGTTAACTAAATTCGGGTGTATGACCAGGCTGAAGCGGTTTCTAAATAGTCTACTTGCTATTGTGTAATATTTGTCAAGTATTGCTGAAGGTATTTTCATGATGTTCACCTGTTCACATATATGGGTTCTAAATGATAGAACCAGTGTAGTTCGACCGGGAAGTACCACCGCCAAATTTATTTCTAGCATGAAGCATTTTTTGCGGTTAGATAGAAGGGTGTGGTTGCCGGCACACTTTTACATGAGGCGACCATCATAGTCCTCGGGAGTAGCAACGCTTCTGTGATTGACTGCAGATGGAACCCATTTTCTATATGAAGATTACAGATGTCCATGGGCGGCAGTTACCACTTACCATCTGGTGGACTGCATGCTCGTTTGCTACTTCAGTCAGATAAAAAAAAATGTGTGCGTGTACTAGCATACACTCGTAAGAAGTGAAACTTCTTTATGACGTTATTTTTAAAAAATAATTTATTATATGCAACTTTACAGAAATTGGTTAAATAAAGTTAAATTAGATATCTAATAATCTAATCTATAATAATCTATCTAATATCACGCGTGGTAGGGATAAGAAAAAGATGGCGAGTAACGGAAAAAAAAGATGGCGCGTAACGAAAAAATGTTACACTAAATTTTTTTCCAACCCCGATAAAGAAGTTTCACTTCAAAAGTACGCACAATTTGAATATTCAGGATGTTACTCAGGATTTCAACTTTCAAACAAGTTCGGTTGATAGTGTACTCTTACTATTGCTTTCTTTTCTTGCATTATAAGACAATATAATTTACTGATTTTTATGTGTACATATAAATATTTTCTAGGATTTCTAGTATATTTCTTTCTACTTGCAAGCTTCTTCTGGACAAACGCGATATCTATACAGATTCTACTAAGTTTGAGGTAAGACTTATTATTGTATACACAACTAACAGTACTTTTTAAATATTGTTCTAAAAGCGTTTAGTAAAATATCATTAAAATAAGATTGAAAATTTAATTTTTATTTTTAAAATGCTAAATGTAGCTTTTATACTTAGCTAAAAATACCTACTAATACTTGTGAATATGGTTTTAGTATAAAATTATGTGTGAGCATAACCATTAAAACATTATTTTAGGCGGCCATTGGTGAAAGATTATGGTTGGAAGGCATTTTCTTGGTACGCGTTGTATGCATGGGGGTGTCCAGCAGTTCTCACCATTTGTATGGCGATCGTCAACTACCACCCCGGGGACCACTCGAAACCGGGGATAGGTTTGAACCACTGCTGGTTTTTCAGTAAGTAATCGACGAATACTTTATCACCTAAATGTAAGGTTGCCCCATACGTTTTTTCTGCGGCTTGCTACGAATGACTCTAAATGGGCATGTTTATATAACATGCTGGCTTATCTCTTATCCGTTTAAGGCATCGGTTTCAGTCATCTCAGGGGCCATTCAAATTGCATTTCATTGGTGACAAAGTCTTTTTTATTTTTTTTTCCACACCGTTCAGTATGGAGAACCAAAAGAAGCATTTGCAGCAAATTATGATTCATTGCGTAAAAAAGGCAACAGTTTAAAGACCGCTACAGACGAGATTTGTCAATTGTTTTCCTTTCCAGTCGTTAGGTGGTAGTACCCCATTTACACCCATTTCAAATTAATTTATATTCGATGATTTTGTTCAAGCTTAGAATGATACCGTACAATATAATATTTATATTCATAGAAAGAAGAATTAGTATAGAGACCGGATTTAATTCAGAAATACAGTGACGATAAATCATTACATTTTTGTACTCAGTCATTAGGTACATTATTGAATTAATTTATTCATACCCAAACAGTGTCCCATGTAATTAAATATTCTATTGGTATGTGGATGATTACTTTACCAGCTTTTATGATTAGGTAGGCTCGACAATGAATCTTAATATTTCTATTCCCAAGATGACCCAATTTTAGTACGAGATGAATTTTGTAGATATAGCTTATTAAGGTAGTAATTGTGTTATGGCTTTCAGATAAAAAACAACAATGGTATTACATGTACAGTGTGATGACAATACTAATCGTCGCAAATATTTGCATTTTTATTTACATTTCTGTTAATTTGTGGAGGCATTCGTTTTCGTCTAGTCACGTCAAAGCTTTAAAATATAAGTAAGTATCTTTACATCTATTGTCTATCTTTTACTGAAGTAGCATGATCGTTAATGCTAAAAATAAATTATTTCTAACATATAATAATAGCAGTGATAAGCCCTGATGATTTTTAGTTTGTAAGTAGTGTGTGTTAAGCAGGACAAAGGAGACGAATATCCTTAGTTTTTTTTCGTCAAACATGTATTCTTAATGAATTGGTCTATCATTTCAAACTTAATTATATGTTTTGGTAGAACATGGTAATTTAAACGTTCAGTGCACTTTGTAATTTTAAGAGAAAACAGTAGCAATGCTTGTTTTTTTTTTAAAAAGAAACTCTAAGCTCGACGCTTTCTAACATAATCCTCAGGCGTACCTGATTATTTAACCTTTATTAAAAAAATAATGCTTTACATGCTGCAATGTTTTGGTTTCAACAAACGTAATCGGCAGACATCGCGGTGAGTTACAATTAATGTTGCCTGTTTGTTGATTACTTCTAAATTGGTTTAATAAGCCGTTCAATTAGTGAACGTTTCAAATTAGGACTACCTTGCACCGACTAAAAATAAAACGTTAAATTGATGCTCTTTTATGGATTTATGTTGACCTTTATATCAATATGTTTTAGGCACAAAACCTCTTTATGCTCATGAGAAGCTTAAAGAAGTTTCTTTAAGCTCATGAAACTGAACATTAAACTTCTTTAAGCTCATAATGAGCATAAAGAAGTTTTATTTGAGAGAAAAATGTATTAGCGAAATATTTTTGTAACGTAAACAGTTACGTTGAGACGCTACATTATAACAATAATGTTTCATTATAATTGATGTAAGAATGATATAATATAATATGTACCAATTATTTTCTAATATTTTTTGTTTTCTATAGTTTCACTTGCTTACTTGCGCCTTCCCGGATCTTATAAATAAATATTTTTTTTAGGTTCTTCATGACTCTACGAATGTTTATAATAATGGGACTACCTTGGATATTTGAAATGATAACATCTGCTTCGGGACCTGGTATTGTACAGTGAGTAATATTATTTATAGGGATATTGTTTGCAAAAAGAGACCTAATATGAAGTTTGTATATTGGTGAATATAAATTATGTTCAGATTTTGGTGAGTTTCAGCAGACGTTTTTAAGGGACGTAAAATTTATAACTTTCCTAGCATGACATTGATACTTATAATTCGCTTGACGATGGCCTCTTTGTCAATAGTTCAAGTTTATAATTCTAGTGTTTTTGAGTTTCTTCCATTTTACGTATTACGAAAGAAAGCTTTTTCATCTGACCATATCCATAACGGTATATCATTTTGCATCGGTTGCAAACCTGATATTATCCCGAACATTTTTGATTGAACTGCATGGAACAGGTATCGGATTTACGAGTAAAATGGAGACATGTGTCATACAACGGTAATTTGAAGAGATGTGACAGCGAGTGAATGAAACGACAGAGAAATGAGAGGTGAAGGATGTTATCTGACGCTGATTTAATAAAACAGACAAAAATGCAAATTTAACAGGAGAATTATGTCTATAAAAAAAACTTGAGAGGTGTCAAGGGACACCCGGATGGAACGAAGTTCCTTTCGATTAATTAGTGAAGGAATTATAATAAAATTTTATTTTTTTTAAGTAAAAATATTTTTTTTATTGTTAACAAATATAATGTAATATAAACTCAATCAGTAGGCTCAATTTTCGTAATTATTACTATTATTTTTTATTATTTATTATTTACAAAAAAAACCTGTATACACTCAACAAAAATAATCGTCGCGACACCACACTGTTCAATGACGAAATAGAAATGAAAATATCTGGCTTGCTTTCTATAAGAGAGAGAGAAAGAGACAGACAGAGAAACATGCGCAGGCCGCACAGCTTACAGTAGCTTACTATACCAAAAAGTGTCGTGACAACTTTTCGTAAGAATTTTTTCCGTCTAGCCCCCTTTCACAACGCGCGATAAGGAACTTCGTTCCAAAAAAGTTTTTTTTTTTTTATCTTTGTAATGGATGAAGTTAAAATGAATGAAATAAATTCGAAGGCTAATAGGTACTGAAGTATAGGTAAAGAGCAAGTAACTGTTTTATATCATGAGCCGCTTTTTGGAAAAGGACAATTGTTTTGTCCTGTAGCGCGATATAGGTGTGTTGAATTTCAACAACGATATATTTTTATCATGTCTGTTGGTTAGGTTCCGGGTTCCATCTCCGGCTAGACAGATAGATAAATTTAGACATCTATTCTGGGTCTTGTTGTCTGTGAATTCGACTCTGAGTGTGAAAATATTAGTATAGACGAAGAATGAGTTATTTATAATCACTCGTAACGGTGTGAATTTCGGCTTCCCATATACCTACCAATTTCAAGGTGGTAGAATCTGTGTAGTTCGACCGGAGAAGTACCACCGCCACATCTATTTCTAGTGTGAAGCATTTCATACCTTTCGATAGAAAGGTGTGGTTGCCGGCACACTTTCACACGAGGCGACCATCGTAGTCCTTGGGAGTAGCAACGCATTTGTGATTGACTTCAGATGGAACCCACGTTCTGTATGTAGTTAATTACAGATGTCCATGGGCGGCAGTGGACACTTACCGTCAGGTGGACTGCATGCTCGTTTGCTACTTCAGTCAGATAAAAAAAACACCTTCTAGTTTACATGTAATATCAATCGACATTTTAATAACAATGTCCCATATTTTGCTCCTCCTTGTATCCACCAGTGCTAGCCAGCATTTGAGCAGTGTATAGCTGTGACTTTATATTAAGAGAAAATCTCATGTTCCACTGACAGACAGTACCAATAGTAACGGTTTGTTAATGAGCTCAATCCGTAGAAAAAAATATAAGAAGCAATAACCTTTAATGTTAACCAAGGACAGGTTAATGTATTGTGTTGTTTATAAATAGTTTGTTGGCGCAATATACATTACTAGGAGTAGTTTTTTGGGTTGATGACCCGTGTAGCGGAGCGGCTTCCATACCCTTCTGACGTGCAGTGATTCCCGGGTTCGATTCCCGGCCAGACAGGTATCTGAATCATGAGTTTAGATTCATGTTTTGGGTCTGGGTATTTGTGTATTCGTTTAGTGTGTGTCCTTGATACCCACGACACAGGAGAAAAACCTAGTGTGGGGCTATGAGTGTTTTTTGGGTTTTGTACTCAAATGGTAAAAACTCAGCTGTGCCCTCGTGAACCGTGATAGCTAGACAGTTGAATTTTTTACAGATTATGTGTTTCTGTTGCTATAACAACAAATATTAAAAACATAATACAACCAATATTTAAGGGGGGTTCCAATACAACAAACGTGATTTTTTTCCATTTTTAAAGATAATGGTACGGAACCCTTAGTTTGAGGGTCCGGCTCGCACTTAGCCGCTTTTTAACAATATTATCCTTCATTTTGAGTTGCGTCTTTTTCGTTCTCACAGCAAAATATGATAACGCGTGTTTAATAATAAATTTAAAATATAAGTACATACAGAAAGGATAAAGTTAAAAATAAAACAGACAAACATACATTTAAGTTAATGTATATTTTTAATGAGTGTTAATTAAAATATATTAAAAAACACATTTTTTTCAGGTTCATATTGGACACATTCAATACTCTCCAGGGTCCGCTTATATTCCTGGTACTGGTGGTATTTAGGAAGCGCGTTGTGAAGGCTATGCTGAAACGCGGGTGGTTGGACTGCATCGCGGGTCCTGTGGAGAGGTACCTGGCTGTGGGAGACGACGACGAGGAGGGAGTCGTCCAGCACACTCTAGACGTTACTATGGACGAGAGGAACGGAATTTGATGTGTTTGGTTTTGGGACAAATGTGATTTACTCAGCCATATTTGTTCAGCCATAGTTGTTTTTGTTTGTTTGTTATATCTATGCATGTACGTCAAACAGCAAATGCGTGACGCAATGCGTGAGTATGCGTTTGTTAATGTTTATTTTACCGATAGCCGATGGGGAAGGAAGGTGGCGACCACGTTTAGGCAAAAGGAGCACAGGTCGCCCCGCACCAGGTGGACCAACGACCTGAAGAGGACAGCGGGAAACCGTTGGATTCAGAAGTCACAGGACCGGTTGGAGTGGCGTCATTTAGGGGAGACCTATGTCCAGCAGTGGACATCAAAGGGCTGATGGATGGATGGTTTAACATATCTAGCTTAACACACATTATGATTAAAAAAATATTGAATGCCTTAAAATCCGTATTGTTTTAAATTATATACGTTAGACATCATTAAGACTGTAAATATCGGTATACTAATTGATTATGATTTCGTCACGCGGCTGTTGTCATGTTTATTAACTATTTAAATTTAGTATGTACTTATTTTTGTTGGTTCTATACGGTGCCTTTACGTACTTTAAGTAGGTACCTATAAGAAAATGCATTTAAAATATCGGAACGCTTTGTAAACTAATAAAATAATTCCTAAGTTTAAAGTGTGAGATTTGACACAGTTAAAGATAATATTATGGATAAGTGCGGAATGATAATATTTGAATATAATTATAGTCACAAATATAGATAATTAAAGAAAATAAAACATTAACTATATTTATGTATTTCTTACAAGGTAAATCACACGATGGCAGTACTGTCATATCAGTGTGTCTAAAAACCGAACGGGATTTTCATTCTACAATAAAATGAATACTACTCGACCAAAACAATTAGGCGCATGACAGTTGAAATGTCATTAGAACTAGGGATTACCCATCCCGATACGAAGTACCTATATTCTATTACCAAATACCAAGAGTGTGTAGGTCTACCATTATTAAAACATACGCCATAGTGGTGTATGTTCAATAGTCGTGTATTTATTAATAACATAAGTCGATATTCGATAAGAGTAAATATAGTATGACCTATATCTATCTATCCACCAGCTTATAAAAATATCTGCTACCTGTTAACGAAGCAACGAGGCTTTTATGATTAACAAATCTCCTCATAATACTGTTCACACACAGTTTCCAAAAAGCTCAATATTTAGATCCATGGTTTATGAGAAAATTCTCATATCTTCTATTTGGGCGGAAAATATAAACCTTATAGGTATTAACGAATTTTTGGTGTATAATAGTAATGTACCGAATATTCGCTTTCGCAAGAATTATGCGAATGTTATTGAGAATATTGTAGTGCTTTGCGAAAAAAGATCGCCAGATCATTTAAGTCGAACTGCAGTTTGTCGACCAAATAAAAGGTCACCAAATCTATATCCTCCGACCTCTTCCACCAAAAAAGGAAGTGTGTGTGTATTTATGTACACGCGTTAAAAATTATACTTTTTTGGCGTAACAAGATAAAGATATCTTTATAAAAAAAATATCTTTCGCCATTTGCAGAAAAATAAACATACTGTGACTTTTGTATGACGCATCTTAAAATTTCACTCTCATATTTTTTTCCTAACGCGCCTAAAGAAGTATAACTTCATAAACTGAAAAGAAAAACAATATTCGCATTCGCGAATGTAGGTAAGCGGTTCGCGTTCGGATTCACGGATGTTCAAATAATATAATTCGTTTCATTACTAAATAATGTTTTTGCTTTATGTTTGTCATATCTATAATTTGGATTTAAAAGTTTAAACATGTTCAAATCATTTTTAATAGAAATATGAAAATAATATAATGTAAAGATGCGTTTTCTTTAAGAGTTCGTGATAAACATGCGAGAACTATGTAATCGGTACTTTTCTTTATATAATTATGCTAAGTCCAATGAAAATAGGTTTAAGAATGTAGGTGATATCCTATTTATATTTATTTATGAAAGGTATTTTGTTTTTTTTTTTTCAGTATGATATAATACAAAGAACATTGTACAGATACTTAATAAGATAGTCGTAAGTTTGTAAATGTTTTTTTACTTACAATAAAATAATTTTCCACCGTTAATTGTGTTTTCTTTTTACTGGTAAAAGGTCTAAATTTTTAAAAGTTTTACCTACATTTTCAATTTCTACCAATATTAAATTTTTGGAATTAGTTTTTGATACAACATGATTATCTTTATTATCACATAGTAACTTAAATAGTCGAATTATAATAAATTGAGGCTGAATAAAAAAAATTAAATTTTCAAAGTAATTTATTGGAATTTGAACTTCTTACATGCTAACATATTACTAGCTTATTACTAAAGAACAAAATTATTTTAATCTAAAACACTTTGTCTTACAACATAACATTTTTCAGAAAATGGTATACCCGCACACATGTTTGGAAATAAGTATGAAGAGTAATTGAAATTAACATTATCCTCTTTACGTTTATTCAAAAAAAAAAACTTTTAAACTGTGTCACCATTACTATTGAAATATTTAGAAAAAAACCGCGTTCTAAAGACGAGAATACATTGTTTATTTTTAGTTTTTTTGAGTCGGTCTATTTCCATAGTTTATGAGTCATAATACCAGGCGGTGGGTCCAGATTATATACGATAATAGATTCTTTATTTTATGGAGTTTATGAGATTTCAGAAGATTAAAAGTAATGGTAGCGAGATTGGTAAAATGCCAGAAGCTATATTTTATGGCCCAAATGCTCGACTCGTGGCGAGAATTTTGTTTAGATTTATTAAAAGCTTCTAAAAGAATATCAAACAGTGAATGAATAAATAACTGAAAAAATATGTTTAATTATTGTCGAAGACATTATTTGATTACATTAACAACACTTGCATTGAGTTCTCAAGACGAGAAAACTGTATTATGAATTATCAGTAGGACAAAAATTAAATACTGTCAGAAATGTTAAGTAAAAATACCTTGTGAAATAAGTTTAACTATTGATTTGTAGGTAATTTACAATTTAATAATTCCGTAGTTTTTTGTCTTAATGTTATGATAACTTTTTGCTATGAAAACTAAATGTTATGAAAACTTTTTGATATGAAAACTAAATATTACGAAAACGTTTTCATACTGTTAGTTCGTAATATGGATAGTCTTCATTTCTTTCTATTGTACGTTCACTATAAACTTGGGTATTCTGCCTACACAGTTGACAAATTCAGATGAAGGGTTCCCGTTCACTCGTTGGGCTCGTCGACCTCGTTGACGATGTCCGTGGGCTGGAAGGGTTCGTCGTCGCTGTCGGCGCCGGGGTGCGCGGGCGCGGGGCCGCGCGGTTCACGCGCGCGAGCCGCGCGTTGAGAACCTGGCGCGTTCCACCCTGATCCACCCTGCACACACACACGTTCAAATATATATACATTCTTTTTTTTTCTATTTGACTGAAGTAGCAAACGAGCATGCAGTCCACTGATGGTAAGAGTGGTCACTGCCGCCCATGAACATCTGTAATCAACTTCATACAGAACTTGGGTTCCATCACATAAAGTCAATTACAGATGCGTTGCTACTCCCGAGGACTATGATGGTCGCCTCATGTGAAAGTGTGCCGGCAACCACACCCTTCTATCGAAACGCAAGAAATGCTTTACGCTAGAAATAGGTGTGGTGATGGTACTTCCCCGGTCGGACTACACTGGTTCTTCCACCTGGTAAAACTAGAGTAGTTCTACACTTATAGCCCCACACTAGGATATTCTCCTGTGTCGTGGGTACCGTGGTAACAAACAAGACGAGTACAGAAATACCCAGACCCAGAACATGAATCTAAACTTATCATTCAGTCCTGTCTGGCCGGGAATCGAACCCGGGACCCATTGCGCGTCAGACCAGTGTGGTAAACGCTCCGCCACGCGGGTCGTCAAATCAAGTGATGTAACGAAGATTCAATAAAAATCTTATTAAATTTAAATTCTACGGCCCCCTAGACTACTTTCCTCCACCACCACTAACTCCCTAAAGATAAACCTGTCGCGCGCGCGCGCTTTCACATTAGGTCGCAAGTAGCTCGGCAGCAGCGCGTCAGCCGTGCGACTGCAGAGAATGCTTTATTTTTACGACTATATCCGCGGGATTTTTTTTATTAGGGTGGCTCGCTGTACTTTTGTAATGGAAATAATATTGAATACTGAATAATCATTTCAAAAATAAGAAAGCAAACGTCGCGGTCGCGAGGCTAACGTGCTGCGGCCGCGCTCCTTTCAACCTAATGTGAAAGTGCTATTAGCGTCAAAAACAAAACTGAATACTCACATTCCCCTTCGCATTCGCGAATGTTGATAGGGAATTTGCCTTCCGCGAATGCAAATTCGAATTCAAATAACGACATTCATTACATCACTAGCATACATACCTGCGTACTTGTTTACAACACTAGACTACTCTTTCTTACATGCATGTATGTTTAAAATTTTAGTGTAGATAAGTTAAGTGTGTTTAGTGTAGTGTTAATTAGCTGTTATCAAGTTTAATGTAAATATTGCATGCTTATTTATTTAGTGTTAAAAAAATACTTTATATCCTATGATTTGACATCATCTATATTTTGAACAAATTATATTTCCTAAATTCCAATAATCAATAAAAAAAATGACAGCAAAGAACATATTTGCAACACTGATACATCCTTAAGAGCGACTTAATCACACTTAACGATCATAAGGAAGCATTGATCTTAATATATAGGATTAGATAATCATTAGTTCACGTGATTCCGAATGAAAAATTAACATGTCATAGATGTGCCTCATCGCTAATTCCAACGATGATAGACGCCTACAATCGCATGCTCCGAGAACAACGCTTAAGTAATAAACGCGATATTTTGAATATACTGCGCTTCTGTCCATTTTTTCCATACGTTTCCCGTGATGTTTTCAAAAGGTATAAATTAGGTTTCAAACTCAAATTCTGAGAGACGACCCGTGCCCAGCAGTGGTACAATAATAGGTTGATGAGAGGGAAATAAGGCTTATCGGGACGGTATTATCACCAGACCTTCCAAAGTAAAAGTTGCGTTTAGTAAAAAGCTGTGCTTGCCGGCTTACTTTTGTATGCTATGAGCATCTTAGATGATGTAGTTGCTAACAGATATCACAGTAGATATATTACACCAGTAGGGAAACTACCTATAAGCGCTTGAAAACGGCACACTCACACAAACATCGCATCGACGAGGCCGCTATGGGGTTATCGCGGTGCTTCAGTAGCGCTAAAACGCGAGTAAGTTTTCGAGTGCTTATAGGCAATTTCCCTACTGGTCTGATATGTCTACTGTGCAGATATTTATGGGTAGTAGTGACGATTAACTATCATATGGATTGCATGCTCGTTTGCTACTTCATTCTCATAATAAAAAGAAACTGACTAAGAAAACGCCTATGTGACTATAATGTAATCAAAATACGCAGTTTATTAAAGATTAGGTAACTACTAGAGTTGGCGTATCAGGTTGAAGATAACGACTGCACCGCTCATTGAGTATACAAGACATCATTTTTAGGGTGACCTTGTTCCGTTTGAAGGCTATACGACTTCATTGAAAATTATAATTTTATTTAAAAAATGTAAATAACGTTCACGGGTTACATATTAATTCGAAGCTAAATAAATAGTCGGCATGATTGATTTTCGAGTCACGCAAAAGATCTTTGTTTTCTATTTTTATCACTTATTGCGTTTCAAAGAGCCGTGTTACCTCTGTGGAAGCTTTGTGTGAACGAATCGTGCATATAAGGTTAAGACTACACGGAGCGTGTTTAAGGCGATTTTACACTGTGCGCGGGACCAACGTGAAACACACAAGCGATTTAGCAGCATTCTAACACTAAGACTTTACATATCCTACATGTTGTGGCGGTGGCGATTGATAACCATAGATGCTAACGAACGTAGATGAGTGCAAAGTGGTGCGTTTATGTGTAGTCATGCACATCTTAAGAAATACGTATTACGCTTGTGCAATACTACGAAATCAGACGGGATATTTATTTGGATAAGAGTATTAAGAACGCTATATGCTCACAACGAGCTATTGAATTACGTAGAATTTACAGCATCCTAATTTATGTGGATCATACATATAATTATGTAAATCTAAACAAAATGCAGTATATCTACTTAGTATCTTAAAGTAAATGGTAACTACCGATTGTTAATAAGCAACTTTAAATGGAATTGTATTCTGGGCTACATCTGGGATCGAGCTGCAGTTACCATCTGGTGGATTATTAATTTGGCATTTCAATCGTATATGAAAAATAACCGCAAAGGTTGTCAGTTGTAAAATCTCTTTTATTTGATTATTTTTTATAATAATGAAGTAGCAAACGAGCATGCAGTCCGCCTGATGGTAAGTGGTCACCGTTGCCCATGGATATATGTAAGCAACTCCATATAGAACATAGCTTCTATCTAAAGTCAATCACAGATGTGTTGCTACTCCCGAGGACTAGGATGGTCGCCTCATATAAAAGTGTACCGGCAACTACACCCTTCCATCGAAACACAAGAACTGCTACATGCTAGAAATAGGTGTGGCGGTGGTATTACCACTACCACCTACAATAAATTATAAAATCTGTTAAAAATGTTGGACTAAAATCTGTAATCTTCCATTTTTATTAAGGCAGCCATCTTGGTTTTGATTTTTCCTAGTGAACATTGACTATATATAATTGCATTGTCATCAGAAACATAGATGTATTTTAAATTACAGCTCAATCGGACACTGCGAACTGGGTCATATATAGGTTACAAGATTTGACCTAAACACGCATACTTACATATATACTTACCTGTGGGTAAGTATGTGTGTTGTAAGTTATTTTAAAAATAATCAAAAAGGGTAACCATGCAACGTACCTGCGCGTGCGCATCCCGCACGATCTCCACGTACAGGTCGTACACGTAGCGCGCCATGTGCGGCATGTCGCGCACGCTCAGCACCAGCCGGTCCGGGACCGCCGCGCCCGCGGACCGCTGCGCCGGGAACCGCTCGCCCGGCACCAGCTCCAGTTGCAGGGGGCGCGCGCCCAGCTGTATTGACACATGGTTTAGTAAACATGGGTAGGATGCAGAGGCTCAATCAAGAATGGATATGGTATGAGTACGCAGAGCCGCGCACACAGAAGTACGCGCGGGTGCAAACACGAACACACATATAGATTAACAATACGGCTCACGCATACGCGGGCGAATAACATATGCATGCGCGGTCACGCACGACTGCATGCACACATACATAGATGGAACACGGCAAACACAGAAGAAATGATAAAAGAGTTCAGAAAAAAAAACAAATTTGATTTAGGTTTCAATAATGTTGATTTATAGTTCAATTGCTTCATATTATTAGCTTTATTCAACATAGGTACTCTTCATTTCTTTGACTTATAACATAGGTAAATCTTACATAAAAAGTTTTGTCTCTTTGTTCTATACCGTGATATGTGACCAAGGAAATAGAAAATCTCTAACCCAATATATTCGGCACTAAAACCAAATAATTCGGCCGAATACGAATAGTGAAAAAGATGCCGAATACGCCGAATACCGAATAACAACCAAATATTCGGCGCATCTAACTTATAATCACAATCTTGAAATATTGTATAACTTACATAAATACATTATATAAACATAATTATGAACATTAAAACACTTGCTTTCATATAAAGAAACAAGCAATAGGTCGACAAAAAATAGATTGTTGTAAAATTATCAAAATAAAATGTATAAAATATACACAAAGAGGTCTGCTTCTTTTAAATTATAAGTCATAAATTATTTATATAGTCAAAAAAGATGTGTTTCGCTTTACAAATATATAAATATTGTTATTAAACAAATAAACTAACAAGCTGGTTGGGTACATTTCCAAGGGGCAGCGATTTGGCTCATTTATTCTATTTATAATTGTAAATTTTAGTAAATAAATTGTAAATTTGGATTATATATTATAATGTCTAATTGTATTTTATGAAAATGAATTAATAAATCTTGTTTATTACCATATAAAAAAAAAGAAGAATAAAAATACATTTTTAATAAAATATATGCCTTTTTGCCACCAAGTGTAAAATTGGCTCGGTAATATGAAAATCGTTGAGGCGCCAATGCACTCATGTTGATGATTTATGTCAGACACGCGTATCATAGATTAGCACGAATAAACATACAAAGCAAACAAAGTCAACGTTCACGTAAAATCGATACGGGGAACATTTTGCAGTACTTTCAGAATAAATTACAGTCAACATTTGCATGCAGTGACGTCGGAAATTATCGTAACAATTCTACTATTTCATTACAGGTAAGGAATAGTGGCAAAGGTGGCGCAACAAAAAAAAAATGATACTAACTACACAAAAACTAAACTAAAATACTTTACACAAAAACTCTAGAAGTTGTCTCAGAAACGTAGAATATTCGGAAAAGTTAATGAATCGCTTGATTTTTTTCACTGGTTTCAGATTTCGGCAAATTATAAGCCAATTACTTACATAATCAAGTTAACAGATAACATTACACCGCCATCTGTTATTAGGATTATAATAAACCTAAAAGCTGAAGCTAAAAAAAATATCTGCAATTAAATCTATAAATTAAGATATAAACTATCTTTCAAGTTGGATCAAAATGCACACGTTGTGTAAATTTGATTACAATCGGTTCAGAGGTTTATGAGTCCATTGCGGACAAATAAAGTGACACGTAATTTATATATATTAAGATTAAATATCACTATTTACTCTTTTTTTAACCGACTTCCCAAAGGAAAGAGGTTATCTATTCGTCACGTATATTTTTATATACTTGAAGAAGCAAACGAGCATGTAGTTCGCCTGATGGTAAGTGGTCACTGCCGACCACGGAATCTGTAATCAACTTCATACAGAACATGGGTTTCATCTGAAGTTAATCACAGATGCTACTCCCGAGGACTATGATAGTCGCCTCATGTGAAAATGTGCCGACAACCACGCTCTTCCATCGAAACGTAAGAAATGCTTCACGGTAGAAATAGGTGTGGCGGTGGTACTTCTCCGGTTGAACTACGCTGGTTCTACCACCTTAAATTCCATTTCATTACATATATTTAAATGCACGGCTTATATTATATTTTACTATGATTATATTGCTATTATAGAGTACGAGTGGAATGTTTAATCATTGACATAACACAATACCTGGTTAAAAGTGGGTTGCAGCTCAAAGCAGTTGCTGAAGAGGTTCGCTCTCGCGAAGATGTAAAGCCCGAGTCGGGCTCTCGACGCGGCGACGATCAGACGCCGCAGGTCGCGCACGTGCCCCACCGCCTTCGTACGCACCAGCGACACTAGCGCGATGTCGTTCTGCTGGCCTTGGTACTTGTCCACTGTTGTCACCTGGGTCAGAAGAGGATTTTTTAATATTATGGATAATCTTGTATATGGATGATTTCATATATCGACGCTGGTAACTTGTAGTTGAGCAGTGATAGCCTAATGGTTGAAACTTGCCCTCTCAATCGGGAGGTCCGAGGTTCCTCTCTCCTTCCTCAAACCCAGGCCACATTCACAATTATATGTATATTAGAAATTAATTATCACTGCTTTTCGGTGAAGTAGAACATCGTGAGGAAACCTAGACAGATTTCACACCCGAGAGTTCTTTAAAAAAAAAGTTCTTAGAGGTGTGTGAAATCCACCAATTCGCACTTAGCTAACGCGGTGGACTATAGCCTAAAGCTCTCATTCCGAGAGAAGACTCGTACCCAGAAGTGGGGCAATAATGGGTTGACGATATAACTTGTAGTAGGTACATCGAAACCGAATTTATACTTTTGAAAATAGATGATGTTATATATATCTCCTCTCATAACAAAAATTCTTTTTTCGCAACCAATTTTCGCTTTTTCTCAAAATCGTCTAACGCATACTTGGAAATTGTATTGTAATATAACAATAGCGGATGCATCACTCCTGAATGCCCCAAAAACACAATTTGCTGAAACAAAATTTCTTTCATGTCGCCGCTTGTAAACCTATTCATATTTTTGACACATTGGAATCCTTTGAAGTGTGACTAAGAAGTCTGAGAAGAGATAGGCGGAAACGTTTATTTACTGTTTGGTCTATTTGCTAATACGAGTACCTACATGTGCAATAAAAGTCAATAGATTGATAAAATTTTACCTATCGACGCCAGACAGCTGTCTTGTTATATCACGAAAAGTGCAATTCTACACCAAAGAAAATATATATTAAAAAAATCATAACTTTTATATTACATGGTTCACAAGTACCACTAATTATAAATATTTAATTCTAAACTAAGAAAAATCTCATCTATGAAACCAATCTTATAATAGTGGCATATGACTTTAATTTCTATTTTTTTCCGAGATACCTACTACAAATTCAGTATCTAATATAGTAGACATGGGCCAAATATTTCTTTAACATATCAAGCATGGGTTAAAAACTTTACGAAATATATAATGCTAAATCAATTCAAATCTGGATTATTTTCAATTTTTATTCAATAGAATTGAAGGTATTTCATTATGAGGAAGAAACAGTGCGAGATATTACTGTATACTTGCACAAGTGTTAAAAATATTTGTTTATTTAATGTTTATTGTTTTAATGGTTAAAATTTATTTGAAGTTTATTACGTTCTATTGTATTTCCCTTATCTCTGTATTTTTTCTATTAACTCTATCCTGTAACTATCTACTTTAAGTCTAATATTTCTCACTTCTATTAGCTGCTGACATATTTAAATTTAAATTGCTTTGTTGTCATTTTTGTACATCCTACCCTTTTTCGTATGTGATATTTTTCCTTCAGCGATTTTAAGGTTATCTGGAAGAGATCACTATTTTAGTGATAAGACCGCCTCTTGTACCTTGCATGATGTCTTATAATTTTGTTATATATATCTGTCTTAGATGTATTTGTATTGTACAGAGTTTTTGTATTGTATTGTATTGTATATTTGAATTTAATGAAGGAACCTTACTTTCGGGTCGGAGATGTTGGAGTTATTGTACCCTCTTATAAATTCTCTAAAGCATCTTGACAGACTTTTGTATTCCCTACCGTTAATGTAGCGAACTTTTTAAAATATCACAAAATCGCTAACATGTAAATTGCAGAAGTTAGTATAAGGTAAGTATATTTACATACAGAGATATGGAAATACGGGTAAGTACGTCATTTGTCAACATCGGTGCACCCGCCACATTATCACAAGGCCATCGGCGTTTTTGCTCGTTTATACAAATACGGATCCATAGACTATTTTTTATATAATATTGAAGTAGCCAACGAGCATGCAGTCCACCTGATGGTAAGTGGTCACTGTCGCCCATGGACGTGCATATCTTTTATCGCGGGCTTTAAGAAATTCCGTAACGAAAAAACCTATCCCCCCCCCCCCCTACTTCAACTACCATGTAGCGCGGTCGAGATTTCGTTTAACGTTTATGTATATGGTCCGATAGTACGAAAATGAAAAAAAAAATGAAATTGCTATGCAATAGCTTTACCGCGACTGTCCCCGAGTGCCGCATGTTTTTTATTTTGAATATATGCATAAAACAACATCTACATTAAATATAAAGAACGCACTCAATTTACGTGATATATTTTACTGCTTTGATTTATTGCGTTGATTCTTAAGAGTCATAAATATCGTTCATTTTATTACGTCTATTACGTCACTTTCGTTCAGGAGGTATCACGTATTTTTGTCATGCTTTGCTGGCAGATTTTTTTTCAAACATTAAATCCATTGCACTGTTTAACTTGTTTTTATCTCCCTTGCTTGTTATATTAAACTTGATAAGGCGACCTATACCACTATACTTACCACAATCTCCATACCACATCCACACACCGATACGAAATACTTTAATGAGATAGCATGTACTGTCGATTACTATACAAATAAGACATTTTTTCATTGCACTGTAGTGTACACTGTACGTATGTATTTATTTAGAAGACATCTCTAAGCAACTTCATACATAACAAGGGATCTGTCTGAAATCAATATTACACTTCGCAGTCGGTACTCCCGGAAAACAAGAAGCTCGCCTCGTATAAAAGTGCACCGGCAATCACACCATTCCACCGAAACGCAAGTACGTTTATGTTAGAAAAAGTTGTGCAGGTGGTACTTCCTCGGACGAACTATACACGTTCATCTTGCATAATTTTATGTATGTATGCATGCCACATCGCTCGTAGGACCGATAACCGACGGGTAAGAAAGGTCATTGGTTGGCGACCAGGTTTAGGTAAAAGGAGTACAGGTCGTCTTCCTACCAGGTGGACCGATGACCTGGAGAAGAAAGCGGGAAATCGTTGGATTCACAGCGCACAGGACTGGTTGGAGCGCCATTTAAGATAGGCCTACGTCCAGCAGTGGACATCAAAGGGCTGGTGGATTGATAAATGGATGGATGCATGCATGTATGTTTATGTATGAACGTGTGTATGTATGCGTGCATGTTGTATCACACTGCATTGTATTAAACATCTCTTTTCAACATACCTTATGAGGTTTCCCAATTAGCGGATTCTCAGCGCACCGCTTGTCTATAACGTCCCTGATGAGGTGCTTCTGTCCGTTGTACGTGGTGAGGATGGATATCTTCTCCGCCGGCCATCCTATCAGGCGCATGTACATGAACACAGCTACCACGTACTCCGCCTCTGCTAAGTTCTGTTATAAAACATTAGAAGAAATTAATCATCACTGCTTTACGGTGAAGGAAAACATCGAGAGAATATCTACACCTGAAAATTAAAAAAAGAATCATTTTATATCTGTCTGGCATGGGATCGAACCTGGAACCATCTTCGTGTTTTACAGATATGTTGACACTTCGCCACGAAGGTTGTAATTATTGAATAAAAAATATACAAAAGCAATAAATTAAAAGTACGAAAAAAAATTTTACATAAAAAATAAATATGGTGGTAATGGAACCGTAAAACGGATCGCACTTTGTAATCATCATGGAAATTAAACTAATTCAGGTGCTGGTCTTCAATAGTCCAAAATCTTGAAACAAACACAGACGATATTTAATAAAATAAGATAAAAAGCAACGAATACTAATCAAATGTCCCGAAACACGTTCGTTTCGTAAAAAGCACTTTGGACAATGTCCAGTCGTTATTCAGTAAGATTCTAATATTATTTATTTAAAGTTTTGAAACACCTTAATCTAAGGGTTACAAGGATGAACTTAATGCCTAATGGCATTCTCTGCCAATCAACCCTAGGCGACAGCGATAATCTGTGGTAGGCATATAAAAGTAAACAAATTATCAATTATTGAAATAATACACAAAATATTAATATATACTTATATAACCAAATAATTATAATGTAATATTCTATGCCTGAAGCTGAAAACTCCACATTTTTCATTCTAAAAACACTCAAGTCGTTCAATATTGTTAAAGTATGACGAACTGTTAGTACTAGACGATAAAGTATGTCCAGTTAATACCACTGTAATTATTCGGCGTTGTTTATATCAGCTTTTCGTGGAAAATGCTATGATTTGGAAACAAAGATTAATCCTGTCGGAAAGTCGTGCTTTGCGTATATTTATGAAAGGTAAACGTTTACAAACGGTTTTAAATTTACATACCGATACGTCATTGCGCTAGTTATTTATAGTCGAGTGACATTGTAGAGATAATGATTTTTCATAAAATATGAAGGTTGTATATAGGGATTGCAATCCGGCGTCATTTTCAATCCGGCCGGATCCGGCCATTTTTTTTCTTAATCTCAATCCAAATTAATCGAACGTTTAAAACAGTGTAAAAAAAGAATCGATTTCTAACGGTAATTATTTTTCTAATGTGAAATCTTTGTCAAAATATACAATCACCGGATCCGGTGGAGGTCCGGATCCGGTGGTGAATTGGTACCGGATCCGATTTGTGTAAATTTGTGCCGGATCCGCCGGATTACCGGATCCGGTTTTCCGGATTGCAATCCCTAGTTGTATATTACTGTGCTGTATTAGGTGTATCATATATCACACAGTTTAGAATCCTAAGAATATGCAAATTAAATTATGTATTTGTGTCGGTCCAATAGGTCATACATAAAATAATGCATGATATTACACGTCTCATTAAACAAGTAAAACAATGGATTTACTTCGGAAGTGCGTTCATTATTCGATTCTCGTCCTAAACAGTTAAAGGTATTTAGGACGAGAAATATGATGTTAATTTTTGACAAGATTAGGTATAAATTTAAACATTATTGATGCAAGCTAAACGCGGATAAATTACCGACTGGGTTCAGTCACGACAGCGTCCTTGAAGTACATTACACCGATCTGCTTATATTATCACGACCACCTGATAGAAGTAAAAGAAACGCAAGTATATCAATCATCGACTTGATTGAAGTGCTGTCTGGGTTCGGTCTTATTCGCGTTGTTGAACTACCTTACCTACCTTACTTACCTTTGATCTGACAGAAATAAAATACTTACAAGTACATCAAAGACCGACCTGTTAGAAGTAGACCGACTGTTGCAGAACCTTACACGGATCTGCTTGAAACTTCGTGACCGACCTCGTGGCCTGAAAGTAGCGTGAAAGTATGGGCTGGGTTCATGACTGACCTCGTGACCCGATAGAAGTAAATGAATTGCAAGTACACCATCTACCACCGACCTGATAGAAGTACAGGCTGGGTTCCTGACTGACCTCGTGACCTGATAGAAGTAAATGAATCGCAAGTGCACGATCTATCACCGACCCGATAGAAGTACGGGCTGGGTTCCTGATTGACCTCGTGACCTGATAGAAGTAAAAGAATCGCAAGTCCACCATCCACCGACCTGATAGAAGTACGGGCTGGATTCCTGATTGACCTCGTGACCTGATAGAAGTAAATGGATCGCAAGTCCACCATCCACCGACCCGATAGAAGTACGGGCTGGGTTCCTGACTGACCTCGTGACCTGATAGAAGTAAATGAATCGCAAGTGCACCGTCTATCACCGACCTGATAGAAGTACGGGCCGGGTTCCTGACTGACCTTGTGACCTGATAGAAGTAAATGAATCGCAAGTGCACCATCTACCACCGACCTGATATAAGTACGGGCTGGGTTCCTGACTGACCTCGTGACCTGATAGAAGTAAATGAATCGCAAGTGCACGATCTATCACCGACCCGATAGAAGTACGGGCTGGGTACCTGATTGACCTCGTGCCCTGATAGAAGTAAATGAATCGCAAGTGCACCATCTACCGACCTGATAGAAGTACGGGCTGGGTTCCGTCTCGCCCGCGCCGTTGAAGTCCTCCACGTCGACGAGCTGGAAGTCGTAGCGGAGGCCCGCGTTGGCCGCGCGGTACTCGGGCAGCCGTTGCACGTGGGCCAGGTCGCCCAGCGCGAGGTACCGCCACCGGTACAGGTTGCATATGCTGTACATTGATAAACATTATACGAATATATGTTACGAAAACAAATAAACGGGTACTAAAACTAAGCAGTTGGTTTGAAGGTGGTAAAACCAGTGTAGTTCGACCAGGGAAGCACCACCGCCACACATATTACTAGCGTGAAGCATTTCTTGCGTTTCGACGGAAGGGTGTGTTTGCCGGCACACTTGTATATGAGGCGACATAGTCCTCAGGAGTAGCAACGCATCTGGGATTGACTTTAGATAGAACTCATGTTCTATATGAAGTTGATTACAGATGTCCATGGGCGGCAGTGACCACTTACCATCAGGTGAACTGCATGCTCGATTGCTACTTTAGTCATATAAAAAAGTCGAATGTTGCGCGCGCTGTCACAGGGAAAAATCTGTGTAACATTTTCTGCAACGGAAGCGGTTACGATAGAGCGTTACGTAACAATAATTATTTTCAAGTAATATCAATGTATACATAAGACACATATCAATAATTAATATATTTTGGGTCTGGGGTTGCTAACAACATTATTTTATATTAATTAAAAACGTGCATTACAAACGCGGTTTTTTCATTAACACCTTTAAGACAAACTTTTTAGCACCTGATATAAGCATTTTACGCATTTATTATGGACAGGCTACTCATAATAGTTATGAAGAAAATTATACTCCTGCTACAAATATTAAATGATGTAACTATGATTATGTATATATTTTTATATATATAATATAATGGAGACATATAAAGATTACCTAAAAATCACTTTGTCTCTTTTTCTTTAGTTAGCAATATAAGTTTAAAAAAAACGTACAAATTCTGTCCTGATACGAGTTCAACAACAAACAAAACCTACTCTAACAATTAATTTTCGCAGAACAACGTAATTGGCAACAAAATTTATTGTAAACCAAATATAACACGGCCATTATCATGATTTATTGCGTGGAAGCTATATGTTAATAGTTTCGTGATATTGTTAAGAATTCCGCTCGCAACTCATTAATTTGTAGATATCATAACCTCCTCCTTTTTGGAAGTCGGTTAATAAAAGGAGCTCGTCTACGTGTTTTGTATATATTATGTAATCGTTTCGGTCACAAATTTACGTATTTTTATTTGCATTGGTTGTTCCATAAAATTATTATTTAATCGTATTTATATTATCGTAATTAAATCGTATCCACCACGGATGTATGTTCCAACATATATTATGTAAAAATGTGACTACAAATTGATTAAATAATAATTTAATTTCGAAGGCCAAACAGTATTTTATAAATAACTTTTGCTACAAAAAGATCTGGATAATATGTTCATGTGGTGTAGATTGAATGGAATGGGGTTAAACACGGATAAATGTCAGGTTGTTCGTTTTAGCAGGAAGAAACACTTACCAACTAGATGTTACTACATAAATGGGGTACTTCTAACTGAGGCAAATAATGTACGAGACTTAGGCGTAATCCTTGACAGTAAATTAAGATTTAACCTACACATAGACAATATCGCCAATAAAGCTTTCAGAATGCTAGGCTTCGTTTTACGTAACTGCAAAGAATTTAAAAGCCCTAAAACTAAAATAGCAATCTACACCTGTCTTGTACGTAGCATCTTAGAATATTGCAGTGTTGTGTGGAATCCACATTATGACATTTATAAGAAAAGATTAGAGAGTATACAGAAACGTTTTGTATGGCATTTGTCATATAGTTGTAATTTAGCTAAGACATTGCCAAATTATAATGATCGTTTACAACATTTCCGTTTGACTTCTTTGAATCATCGTAGAGAGCTGCTGGATATCATGTTTCTGTATAAACTAATAAATTACTGTTGTGATTCTTCTAATCTTTTGTCTAAGATAAATATATCTATACCTAGGGTATTGCCGAGATTTAGGAAATATTCTCCTTTTAGTGTGAATCAAGTAAAATCGAATTTGGGTCATAATGCCCCATTGCATCGAATACTAAACAGCTACAATAGGATTCACAATGTAAATACCATAACTGCCCAAAGAAAAGTGACAGAGAGCTCTGTAAACAGTCCCGATACAATAGTAGATGTAGATATTTTTTCTAACTCCTTTCTTCAGTTTAAGAGATTAGTGTCTCAGGCACTACTTTAATGTTGAATAAACAATTATTTATTTTTAATTAACCAATTTTTATCTAAAATACTAATATAATATTTGTTAATTTGCTAATTTAATGTCATAATTAATTATTATTCATACTTATTATATTTTTACATCAATTTCAATTTTATATATTCATAATTTCTATTATTTAATTCAATTGTATATTTGTTTCTTATTTTTCTAATTTTTAATGTATAATGTCATTGTAATTTGCGCCTATAATTGAGGCTACACTTAACATGTATCTTTTTATTGTATAATATGTTATTTCGATGTATCAGTGTTTGCTTTGTTGGTGCAATAAATAAATAAATAAAAAAAAATAAATAAAAAAATAAAAATAATCGACATACTTTTAGATGTTGGTGCAACAATTATAATATTATAAATACAAATGAATTTGAATGAACTTAATAGCACGAATACCACCTCTAAGGATACTTCTTACATGTTTTATACGGAAAAACGCAGCTTAAAAATTGGTGTTAATACTACTACTATATAGGTACTATAGGAACATCATAGTATACATATATCGCACAGTGAGAATAAAAGCCATTAATACGAAATTAGCATTTAGTGGAATAATAAACCTCCATTCGTATGGGAGCTATGCGGTACGCGGATATTAAGGGGATGTAATGTCTATATTTGTTATTTTACGTTACTAGGAGTAGTTTCAAGAATATAATTACAATTGTAGAAATTTCAATAATTATCACGTGAGTAAGATCCATTTGATCTCACTGACGTGTTATGTTTTTTTTATCTGATTGAAGTAGCAAACGAGCATGCAGTCCACCTGATGGTAAGTGGTCACTGCCGCTCATGGACATCTGTAATTCATTTCATACAGAGCATGGGTTCTATCACAGATGCGTTGCTACTACCGAGGACTATGATGGTCGCCTCCTATAAAAGTGTGCCGGCAACCACAATTATTTCTAGCGTGAAGCATTTCTTAATGATTCACGCCAGAAATAGGTGTGGCGGTGGTACTTCCCCGGTCGAACTACACTGGTTCTACCACCTTCAAATGTCAAATGCTAGTAATATTACTTACCTAGGTCTCGCACGTCCCTGAGCGTCCAACTCCACATATGGCACGCCAAGCCTGACCATCCTGGTGAAGAGGCTCTGCTCCATATTGGAGTACTTCTGGAAGGCCATGTTCTTGACCACAGGTGGTAGCTGGTGGTGGTCGCCGATCATGATCCAGCGCTTGAGCCGCGAGCGACCATCTTGCGGGTTTTGTAGAAGGAGTGGTATGAACGTTTCAATTTCCAGGATCTGAGCGGATTCTTCCATCAGGATGTTGTCGTATTTGAAACCTGTGAAGGTGTTAATTTAGTAGTTTTTTTATCTGATTGAAGTAGCAAACGAGCATGCAGTGCATCTGATGGTATGTGGTCACTGCTCATCTGCGACATCTGTGAGCAACTTCATAACCCTTGCGCTGGGTTCTATCTGATGTCAATTACAGATGCGTTGCTACTTCTGAGGACTATGATGGTCGCCTCATATACAAGTGTGCAGGCAACCACACCCTTCCATCGAAACGCATGAAATGCTTCACGCTAGAAATAGGTGTGGCGGTGGTACTTCCCCGGGCAAACTACACAGGTACTGTACTTACGGACTTACTCTTATGGTCTGTTCGTGAGAATGTTAAGAGCACAGACCATAAGTGTTAACAATAAATAACTTATTTATTGTTAACATATGTAGATTTATTTTTATGTAGAAAATTTTGTGTTGAGAACAGTCTACATCTTGCATGTATACGTTGTTTCATTTCTATTAAAAAACACATTTAGCGTAGTTAGAACCAAAGTCTAAATGATTAATGTCTTTACTAATATGTATTTTACTAACAAAAATATGTATTTACTTATTTATTACGTACAAAATGACTTTAAATTCTTGTGGTAAAATTTATTATCTTCATAAACAAAGTTCAGGATATTTTTACAATTACCATTTTTGAGACATATTAACTCACAAATTTTAAAAAAATGGTACAAATTGAAAAAGTGTGATTGTTATTGATCTTACATTTGAAGTTGCTCACCAATGTCTATGGGCGGCAGGGACCACTTAACTTTAGGTGCGCTGCATCCTCGTTTACTACTTTAATAAGATAAATAAAAACTTTTTAACAAAAAATATCTACCGACTTCCATGTCACAAAAAAGTAAAAAATAATTTAAATATATTTTGGTCTAGAACATACTCAGTACTTAGTACTTAGTCCCGAAGTCGGTGCTCGACATATTTCGCTGGACGACGGTAACTACGTCCTATATGAGCACCGACTTCAGAACTATGTACTAAGTACTGAGTATGTTCTAGACCAAAATATATTTAAATTATTTTTTACTTTTTTGTGACATGGAAGTCGGTAGATATTTTTTGTTAAAAAGTTTTTATTTTACACTTTTTAGTGACTATATTTTTATGTTTGTATTTAAATAAAGCCTCTAAGTTTGCTTTGTGCATCTACATATTCACAAAAATTAAACATAAAACACTTTTACAATTCATACAAACAGGGCGCCCCCTCTGGAAGTACCCCTCCATCATCAGGGTTGAGGAGTTGAAGGTCAAATTTTTCATCTTATATTGTTGCTTAGTAATCTTATAACATATACGTTAGTACCAGGTGGCTAACTTCTATGGCTCAGGCTTGCAGTACCCTGCATCATCAGGGTTTAGGAGTTGAAGGTCAAAATTTTAATTTTGTGCCTCTGTTTGGTATTATTTTTACATACCCGTAAGCACCAAATTGCCAACTCCTATGGTTTAGAATTGAAGTACCCCTTCATCATCAGGGTCGAGGAGTTGAAGGTCAAAATTTTAATTTTGTGCCTCTGCTTAGTATTATTTTTACATAACCGTAAGCACCAAATTGCCAACTCCTATGGTTTAGGATTGAAGTACCCCTTCATCATCAGGGTTGAGGAGTTGAAGGTCAAATTTTTGATTTTATATTTTTGCTCAGTAATCTTATAACATATACGTAAGCACCAAATGGCTTATTCCTATGGTTTTGGCTTTAAGTACCCCTGCATCATCAGGGTCGAGGAGTTGAAGGTCAAAATTTTAATTTTGTGCCTCTGCTTAGTATTATTTTTACATAACCGTAAGCACCAAATTGCCAACTCCTATGGTTTAGGATTGAAGTACCCCTTCATCATCAGGGTTGAGGAGTTGAAGGTCAAATTTTTGATTTTATATTTTTGCTTAGTATTTTCTTTACATAACCGTAAGCACCAAATTGCCAACTTCTATGGTTTAGGATTGAAGTACCCCTCCATCATCAGGGTTGAGGAGTTGAAGGTCAAATTTTTCATCTTATGTTTTTGCTCAGTAATCTTATAACATATACGTAAGCACCAAATGGCTTATTCCTATGGTTTTGGCTTTAAGTACCCCTGCATCATCAGGGTTGAGGAGTTGAAGGTCAAATTTTTGTCCCATGAATTTGCTTAACAATTTCATTATATATTCGCAAACATCAAACGACCAACTTTTATAGTTCAGGCTAGCAGTACCCCTGCATCTTCAGGATTGAATAGTTGAAGGTCAAATTTTTCATAGTAAATACCTACATAGTAATTTTATTCTATATTTTACTCAATTGGACTTCTCCAGCTAAGGTTCGGCCGACTATCACTAATTTTATTATTTTGCTCCAAAAAGTTGAAGATCCTATGATTAGAACCTTATCAAACTCTTATCAGACTACCCCTGGAGTACATCCTTTCTAATAAAAAAAGTATCATCAAAATCGGTTGGCGGGATATTGAGTTATTCATACATTTATCGCGTACATTGAAAATGCAAATTTAAGACTTATGCGTTTTTCTTATGGATGCCCTAGTCAAAAAAATACTAAAAAAAAATGGGACCCTATGACACGCACTACCTTTCAAATAAAAAAAAAATCATCTAAATCGGTTCACCCAGTCCGGAGAAATGAGGTAACAAATATAAAAAAAAAAAAAAAAAAAAATACAGACGAATTGATAACCTCCTCCTTTTTGGAAGTCGGTTAAAAAAATATAAGAGAATCCCATATGAACATACATATTTTAGTTGCCTTGATATTTACTTAATCATATATACTTTTGTAAGATTGTTATTTCGCTTTTTGATCTTAGATCACTCATTTCTTGGAAGTTGATCTAGAAACTGCACTGTTTACGATATTATTATAACTCAAGATTGCTTACCGATCTGCACCAATTCGGAGCGTTTCAGAGCCGCGTGGGTACACGTCATCGCTATTATTTTCGCCTCTTTTACCAGAAGGTATTTGGAACGGTCTAGACCTGATCGCAGTAGTTCGAATGCACGGAATTCTTCCAGTTCTTCGAATATGTGGTCTATGTACCTAGAAAATAAGCTACCGTTACTGGAATAACCGGAAACATGCAAAAATGAAAACCGAAGACGATATTCTGTTATTCACATATTTTTATTTGGTTAATAAATTAATAAAAATCTCCAACATTATTTAGGACTATGATAATGACTAAATTAAATAGCCTCCAAATTTAATTAGGATTATGATAATGACTAAAGTACTAGCGTAGTTGACATCACACACATCACTACAAAACAATATAACAGACAGGTAACCTATTGGCGACTTTAGTTATATAGTAACAATATTCTAGGATCCCGCATTCAAATGGATTTTGGAATTTGACGTCAAAAAATGTTTGCGAAAAAAATCGACGGTAAAAAGGAAAGGGTAGTCCAGAATATTTCACGGTAAAAACCAAACGGTTCTAGGAAGGTTCATGGGCTGCAGGGAAACGCAAAAAACTCGCAGGCCGCAAAAAGATGTCCTAGAAAGACTTATGCAAAGTGTTGGGGGGTCGCAGGTTGTCAATAACTACAATACATTATGCATCGAGTATGTGAGTGCCATACATTTAGAACGCTTTAACCGGCATATTACACATCTTATGTAATCAATATTATTGAAACCCAAAAATTGACTAAATAAAGATCTTTCTTTCTTTCTTTACAAACATTGATTACTTACGCCTAGAAAGACTATCTATGGAAAATCATTGTAATATCTATTTAAGAACTTATTAAATAAGTTCCTAAAGCTATTACAATCAACTATTACAAGCTACAGAGCTTCATACTGTAATTAATAATTTTTCATATACGCTCTAGGGGCCCGTCGAAATATGCATATCAAAAGCGGTCTTTTCGATAACACTTATGACACAAGATTTTGAGCACCCAATATAGGTGTAAGTCTAATTAAGTAAAACTAGAACTTACATTACTAGAAGCTACATTTTCAAATATATGTCTAAATTATTATCGACTTATAATCCTCATACTTAAATATTATTTAAGGCTACGGTCCTATCGCAATAACCCACTAATTCTACCTGAATAAAAATAGTATTTTTTTCTATACCTGTAACAGCTCTGAGCTATTTCCATATCATCTTCGTAAGATTTACCAGGAAACAGCGGTTTCGGAGCGTCTTGGAAGAATTCGTGGAAGGGAAACTCTTTGCTGATGGTTTCCACAGATTTAGTCTGGGAAAAAAAACAATAAGTCAACACGCATTATCAGAAACGTATATGATGATATGAGAATAAAAACGTCAAGTGTTAGTCTGACTCGCGCATTAAGGGTTCCGTACCAATCTATAAAAATGGCAAAAAAAACACGCTTTCTACATTCATAGCCCCACAGAGGGAATTTCTCCTGTATCGTGGGTACCATGGAAACACACAAAACGAATACACAAACATCCAGACCCAGAACATGAATCTAAACTCATCATTCAGAAATCTGTCTGGGCGAGAATCGAACCCGAGACCCATTGCACGTCAGACCGGTGTGGTAACCGCTCCGCCACGCGGGTCGTCGTCGCAAAAAACACACACTTGTTGTATTGGTAAAAATTAAAGAAATATTTTGTTTTATTTTGAGTAATTGTTGTTGTATCGGCAAAATAAATACATCGTCCGTGAATTTTAACTGTTCACTATCACGGTTCATGAGATACGGCCTGGTGACAGATAGATAGACGGACAGCGTCGTCTTAGTTATAGGTTCCGATTTTACCCTTTTGGGTACGGAATTCTGTAAATGTAGGCGTTGTTTTTCATGTCACGAGGAAATATTTATTTTTGCTCGCATCTGTGTATAGAATTTGGTTGGTCAAGGTTAGTAACGAGAAACATCTTCGGCGCTCGTAAAGTGTAGTAAACAGATGAGTAAACCTGTTGTTGCTAATTTCTTAAAATTCAAATTCACCGGACATCCGTTAGTGTGGAATTCTAAAAATAACTAAAACATGTTACATATTACCTTTGGAGCTGTAATACCATACTAACAACACTATTTTAAATTATTAATATTCATTTAATAATAACTCTTTATTCTGTTACTAAAACACACGTGTAAGCATACGTTAAAATTTTATTCACATATTTCGCCTGTTCTGAATAATATGGTATAAGGAAAGTTTGTGGAAGACGACTACAATTTTTTCACAACATTGAAGTAGCGAATGTGTAGTCCGTCCGAATAGAATGTGGCCACGGTAGGTCATGGATACCTTTTTTTGTTCTCGAGGGGAAAACCTTAAAAAGGTACTCAAAGCTGTGGGAGCGACTAGGACGACGACGTAGGGTTATGTAGGAATTTTACCGCACTGAAACTCCCCCGGTGGCCGTCCTCAGCGCTACAAAGAGGACTCCGGGATCTCCAAAAGAACGCAACCGGAGCCCTCTGAACGCGTTGCCCTATTGGGCTCCTCCCAGGTCCGCTCCGTCTGATCTTTACGACCCGCGTGGCAGAGCGGTTACCATACCGGTCTGATGCGTAATGGGTCCCGGGTTTGATTCCCGGCTAGACAGGTATCTGAATGATGAGTTTAGATTCATGTTCTGGGTCTGGGTGTTAGTGTATTCGTCTTGTGTGTGTCCATGGTACCTACGTCACAGGAGAAAATCCTAGTGTGGGGCTATGAGTGTAGAAAGCGTGCTTACGGCGGACCATAGATACGGCCGTCTCTCCCGGGGTCGTCTGACCGAACAGTTCGAGGTCCCACCTGTTGCTGCCTGCAGGCGTGCTGGAAGGCGGCCCAGCGCGGGCGCACGTGGTACACGTGGAAGTGGTGCGCCAGCTCGCAGGTGGCGGCGGCGTCCCCCGCGGCGCCGAGCGCGCGCTGCAGCCGCCCCACCGCCTCCAGCAGCTCCAGACGCTTCGCGAGCACGTAGTTCACGCGCCCGTATCTGGGTGGACCGGGTATGCGTTATAAACGAGCGTACATACGAGTAAGTCATAAGTCATAATTATTTATTTGCTTAAATGTGGTTACGAGGTTTGTACACAATTTAAAAGTTTCTCACATTTCCCATATTTGGCGTGCAAAATACATTTTTATAGAGTCAGTATGGTATCGTTTAATTAATGTCAATTATAATATTAATAGAATAAAATTATGATTAGGGCATAAATTCTTTCAGTGTATAACAACATTTTTCAACGAGCCACTCATGTAGTTGTTTTTTTAAATTTATGTACAGTTATTTTTTTTAATTTATTTGGTATTTTATTATACATAGTAACACACATTATGACGATACGGCCATCTTTTTAATTTGAATGTAGCAGCAAACCACTACGCGGTCTCACTGACGGTTATTTTTAATCAGACAGTTACAGCCAACTACGGTGCAATTTTTATTCATTACTGTTATATTGAATCACAGGACTAATAACGTAATTTATACGAAAAAATTAAATGATACGCTATTTAAATACTGGTCGTAGAATGTACGTGTTTATTCTAAACAAAAAACAAAAACACTTTTTCCAAGATACTTGTAACATTCTTACATTTAATAATCAAAGAAATTGCAGTCAACTCCACATATTACTAAAATTCTGCCTAAAGTCGATCTAATATCGACAGATCAGATGAGACAGAGATTTATACATAAAGTGGTTGTTCTACCTGCAGTCATTCATAAATTCATTGCAACAAGCATCTCGACAGATACAGATCATTCCACATACCTAGAAAAGTCCTTATCAGTCTGCAGAGCTTCCTCTCCGTGTCCAAGACGTAGTAGATGCCGTTCATCCACGTCCAGTTCCGCGACCTTCTCGAACAGCTGGTTCAGCGCCTGGTTACTGTGAGTCACCACCAGAGTGCGCTGCCACGGGAAGTTGTGGTACAGGTTCGATATTATCTGCACCGCTACGTCGGTTTTGCCTGTTCGGATGACAGTGAGTTAGTGGTAGGAAGATACGATAGAGAGAAAGGGATACGAAGGATATATAAAGAGAGGGATAAAAATAATACGCGATAGAAGGAATAAGTTAGAAAGAATAAATAAAAAGAGGGAAATGTAGTAGAGGGAAAGGATAAAAAAGGGAAATTGAGAGTGAGTGAAGTGGAAGAGAGAAGAAATAGGCGAAAGTAGAGACAGGTGAGGGAAGGTAGTCGTGAAGAGTTATCGATACCAATGATTGGGAAAATAAAAAAGAGAAGTAGGTTATTTGTTTAACTTGACATTTTATAGCCTAATCTATATTTTAAAATTTTGATGACTATAAAGATATTACAAAGATAAATTGCCAAACATATTTTAAGTTAATCATTTAATATATTTTGCTTTAATGCAATAGAGGCAATAGAGTTCCTTATAGACACAAAAGGTGTTTATTTATGTATACATTAATTTAAATTTATATAATGATATTACAAATTTAATTTTTGGAAGTTAATTTTGAATTTTAAATGTCTGAGTAATTCTATTATTGATAACTAGTTGACCCGGCGAACTCAGTTGCGCCTAAAAGTCAAAAATCTAAAATAGGCTATTTGACAATGCGAAAAATTAAGTGACAATTACTGTTATCAGTATATAATATGAGTTTAAGAATGGTTATTTATTAACATCAGTTGAAAATAATAACTAAATTTATTTAAAAATCCTTAAATAAAAATGCATTTTTTTAAACGTTTGTCACATGACACAAAATGCTCCTGATTGGGCGGGTTTATGATGACGTCACTTGCTTGTAAACTTTCGTTTTTTGTTTACAACAAAAGTATGTGGATGATATGAGCCACAGATGACAATACAGGCAAGTGACGTCACCAACCCGCCATATTGTCAAAGTAGCGTTTTTGCGCGCTATTTAAATATGAAATTTTTAATTTGATATTTTTCAGCAAATATTTACCAAAATTAATAAAAACAACTTTTACTGGGTTCCTTAACCTCTGCTAGATAATATAAAATGGATTTTAAAAACCTGTCAAATAGCCTATTATCAGTGTGTTTCTTCACTATATTAAGCATGTATTATACATAAAAACCTTCGTCTTGAATCACCCTATATTTAAAAAAAAACTGCATTAAAATCTGTAGCGTAGTTTTAAAGATCTAACATACAGACAGACAGCGAGAAGCGATTTTGTTTTATACTATGTATTGATAGTCGATCCTGTCCAGACGAGAATTCATCTATGTTACGTTACAAATAAGGAAACAAGATAGTCATAAAGGTCAACGAGTTACCTGTTCCCGGCGGCCCTACGACCAGCGTGAGACCCGGCTGCATTCCCGACCTGATCGCCTCCACCTGCGTCGGTGTAAACAGAATGTTGTTCCTGTGGTGGGGACAACCATGTTTAGTTTTTGTTTTTTTATAACATTGAAGTAGCAAATGAGCATGCAGTCCATCTGATGGTAAGTAGTCACTCCCGCTCATGGACATCTATAATTAATTTCATACAGAACACGGGTTCCATCTGAAGTCAACCACAGATGCGTTGCTACTCCCGAGGACTGAGATGGTCGCCTCATGTAAAAGTGTGCCGTCAACCACACCTTTCCATCGAAACGCAAAGAGTGCTTCACGCTAGAAATAGGTGTGGCGGTGGTACTTCCCCAGTCGAACTACACTCTTTCTACCACCTTCAAAATTATAATTAATATCTGGGTTCTGGAATGAGCTGTTTTGATATTTGAAGGGAATTTCAGGCAAAATTATTTTAAAAGCTTTTAACTCAAAAAATAACCAGTGTTTATTTAAAATACAAAAAAGCTACTGAAAGTTATAAGTTAATTATTTAAATGAAAACATCAAAAGCACTAAGCGTTGAAGATCATGAAATAATTTATAAAATTATTTTTTGATCTTCAACGACTTATGAATAAATGCCCAACATGTGTTAGGCATTTATTCATTTAATGGACAGACGTGATATTCATTTAATTCAGGACGCGTTCTGAGAAGGAAAACATATTAATTTGCTCAAACTGTGCGCTTATTGATCGCGACTGCACGTTAATTGAATAAAAACAATGATATTTATAGACACAGCGTTACAATCCTACTTCAAAATGTATATTTTGCACATGACCTCGCAAACTTTTAGTCTTTAAAAAAAATCTTAAATGCACGCCTTTCGTCTCTGTTGTTCTGGGATAAGAATAAGGCTACGGTATCCCCAGCATGTTGTAAGAGGCGACAAAAATGGGCTTCTGGGGCTGCGGGCGGCTAGATTGGGAGCGTGAACTGTCCAGCCAGGCGATCCCGCGAAGGACGGTGGTATGTGTGGCGCATACCATCGTATATAGACGCATAGACGGAGCGGTGGGCCCAGCCGGCCATCTGGGAGGAGCCCGATGGGGCAACGCGCTCAGAGGGTTCCGGTTGTGTTCCTTACGGAGATCCGGGAGTCCTCTTTGTAGCGCCGAGGACGGCCAACGAGGGGGTTTTAGTGCGGTAAAAATCCCACATAACCCTGCGTCGCTCCCACGGCGTTGGATACCTTTTGAAGATTTCCCCCTCGAGAACAAAAAAAAATGCATTTTTTTGTGCCTTTGGGAATCTTATTACTATAGACGCGTACACACATGTTGTCAACCCATTATTGGCCCACTGCTGGGCACGGGTCTTCTCTCAGAATGAGAGAGTTTTAGGCCATAGTCCATCGCGCTGTCCAAGTGCGAATTGGTGGACTTCACACACCTCCGAGAACTTTATTTTAAGTGTGGGGTGACCAGTTGTGACGTTGAGGGGTCAAAAGTCATAAAATTCGTACCATCTAAATAACTTACTTCTTGGGTTCATTGTAGAGGTAGGGCCCCCTCTTTGGTTGGACGTGAGGTTCCACGATGATGCTCTTGCGTGGTTCATCTTCGTCCATCGCGTTGTCGCCAAGCTCTTGTTTTCGTAACACGTTTTCAAACGTTAACCTATTAGAAATACGAAAACATTGTTAAAGATATTTTCGGTTATCTATTTGTACATATGTTTAGTATACCGGGTGGTTAATCACGATTTTGTTTAAAGGTGCAGTGACCCACTAAACACACACACTACAGATCGTAAATAATTGGAGCAAAGGAGATGAAACTACTGAGAAACTTAAAAAAGCATTTTCGAAACGACAATTTATTTATACTTGATTACGCTTTTTTTCCTGTTAAGGGTGCCATGAATACACAAAGAAATAAAGAAACACTCAAATCTGAAATATAAATCCAAGTTTATTATTTAGATATCTCTTTGGCCAGGAAACGAACCCGGAACTATATAACAGACCGCATAGTGACCGTCCGGCCATGTGGGTCGTCAAATTTTTTATCTGCAGTATTAAATCATCGTTGCTGAATCTTTAGTTGGTATGACGTCAATTACTAGAATCAATGCTGAGAGCATCTGGCATTTTATCCACTTAATTGAACAGATCTAGATTTTTCCACTCATGAAACGATATTACAACCGCTAATTTTATGTTTACGTTATAAATACATATCATAAGTATTAACTTCTGTTATCTACCGTATACATACATAGTCCTACTAATATTATAAATGCGAAAGTTTGTGAGGATGTATGTGTATTTGTTATTCTTTCACGCAAAAACTACTCAACGGATTAGGTTGAAACTTTACAGTAGTATAGGTTATACATCAGAATAACACATGGGCTATAATTTGTAATGATTTTTTATTTATAAGGTTATAATATTACGAGAAATATCAGGTAAGTCAGAAAAAAAGTTGTGCTCTGAGAGCTATTTTCGCGTACGCTGCCTAAACCGTGGAGATATCCAAATATAATGTACCATGGGATTGTTTGGCTCACATAGATCTAAATAAAAGTCCGCGACAGCATATGTCTATATTTTATATATAACCCACAATAACTCTTTTTATACTTTGAAAATTTTAAAAATATCAAGTTGATGTTTCCATGAGTTTTATACAAACTAAATATTAATCCTTATCAAAATAAATGATTTCAAAAAATCAAGCATCTAATAAAGATTGAATCTGCCTTTTACACCATATAAATTGGATAAGTAGTTTAGAAGATATTACGAGTATAACATATTGCGTAGTCAATTGATTGACCGGCAGTAAGCGCCATGCGCCGCCGCCGTATACAACGAAGTTGTATGATATTAATATTTGAATGGTTATAAAACACGGAGCAAAATGTGACGGGTCAATGACGTCTCTGTAGTTCCGGGAATAAGGCTACGGTATCCCCTGTCTGTGGTAAGAGGCAACTAAAAGGGAGCTTTCGGGGTTGCGGGCGGCTAGACGGAGAGCTCCAAACACCCAGTCAGCAACTTCGGGAAAGATGTCAGCATGTGTGGTCGCATGCTATCGTGAGAGCCAGGATGGACGGAGCTTGAACCGTCCAGCCAGGCGATCCCGGGAAGGACGGTGGCATACGTGTGGTCGCATGTCGTGGTAAAGACCAGATGGATTGGTGGGCCCAGCCGCTCACTCTGGAGGAGCCTGATGGGGCAATGCACTCAGAGGACTCCAGTTGCGTTCCTTTGAAGATCCCGGAGTCCTGGTGCTTTAAGAATCCCAGATAACCATGCGTCGCTCCCACGGCGTACCTTTTGAAGGTTTCTCCCTCGACAAAAAAGGAAAAAAGTCAATGAGAATGAAACAGCGGAAAGGTTAAATATGTTATTCAATCGTCATTGACCTTTTAATGTAACACAACTCGGCACATATATCAGATTAGCAGTAGTTTAGGTCGTAGTTGACCACGCTAGCCAACAGCGCGTTGGTAACCGTCACGGCTTTTGAGACCCTTTCTTAAAACTTTTAATTTCAGAGTAAGCATTAATATCTGTTGCCGACAAAACTAATTCAAATTAATATACGTGCCTGTGATTTAAAATTTGAACACACTGATTTAGGCTACGTACTCACGGCGCGGTTTTCACCCGCGGCCAAACCGCCGCGGCTGCGGCTGACCGCGGCCCGCGCGGTTCTACAGATTGCCCGCCGGTGCAGCGGGAGCCGCAAACAACCGCGCGCCTTGCGGGCGAAAAACGCGTCGTGAGTATTGCTTTAATGTTTTACACTTATATCTGCATCCTACAGAAGCTGCGGGCCCGCAACCGCGGCGGCCGCGGTTGAAAACCGCTCCGTGAGTACGTGGCCTAACACACGGCACCGCGCACCGCCACGAATAGCGGTGCCCCGCGCGCTAAGGAGGTTTACGCACCTGTACGCGCGGATGGACCGATCATCAAAATAAACTTTTCGACATCGAAATGCATTTTTGCTTCAACGATGATCCGCGCGGTTAGGCGCCAGCCCGTGTGTGAGGCGCCGACCCCCCGCACTGTAGTTCGCGCGGAGACACGGTGTACGTTTGTGAGGCATCAACGGATTTATTAGACCCAATACAACATGAGATCCGCTTCACCGCCTACCGTGGCAGTGAGCGGTACCGTATGTTAATCGCATTAGGAAGTAGGGCAAGGGTTCAATCTGAAGTAAATCACAGATGCGTTGCTACTCCCGAGGACTATGATGATCGCCTCATATAAAAGTGAGCCGGCAGGCACACCCTTCAAATGAAACACAAGAACTGCTTCACGGTAGAAATAGGTGCGGCGGTGATGCCTCCCTGGTTGAACCATTGCTCTACCACTTTGCAAAATTTATGTGACAGACTAAATTCCACGCGAGCGAAGCCGCGGGCAAATGCTAGTATTAAATAATTTTAAAGATTTCCTTGATTTCCTGGTATCAAAATAGAATCCATACTGTAATACTATACATATACAATATCATACTATATAATATTATAAATGTGAAAGTGTGTTTGTTTGTTCCTCTTTCACGTCGCCACATAGCTATTATATGATATGGTTTATATGCTGGGAGATAGTTAGAAGGGAAGAGAGTGACGTTATCTACTTTTTACAGCGCTCTCTCTCTCTCATTCCCATGAAAATATTGATGTTTTATTGTTTGATAATTATTTAGTAGTTCCAGACGTTGTTAATAGATGGCGTTAGTAAAATTCATTTGCAAGTTATGAATCACATTATTAAATGCTAATGTTAATTCCCTTTGACCTTGCGGGCGAAGCCGCGGGTAAGAGCTAGTAGATAGATAAATCCCAGGAAATGAAAATAGAAATCTGCTATTTAGTAGATTTTGTTTACAATGTAAGTTACTGTAGCGAATGAAAGAAAAATCTTTCTTATCAATCCAAAGTTGGCGGAGAAATAGGAGTACTACATACATAAAAATATATACATATGTTGGTTAAAAAGAGAAAGGATCACTATGGACTATACATCCTAAAGCCTGAATGAGCAAAGCTAGATGCATGAAATTTACAATGTAGACGGTCCCTTCAAGTCTCTTTCCTTCGGACAAGTCGTGAAGACAAAGGTGATATGTTTAATTTTTTTTTTTCATCTTTTTGGACGAAAGTTTTCAGGCCTAAGTATAGGTAGGTACTGTGTTGGCTAACGCAAGCTCATTAGTAGCTAACAAAAATGATAATCTGTTGTCAAACAAAATAAAAAATATATCCATAATATTTATTTTACCATATTTATATAAACATAATGGTATTTATTTACGTACTTGAAAGGTCGCACCAGTTTCCGGGGGTCGTCAGTCTTCACCTTTATCTCGTACCCAGGGAAGCTGTTCCGAAGGTGTTCCATATCCAGAAACGTGTCGTTGAAGTCCAGCGTTGGGATCTCGTTGGGCATCCTGGGCATAAGTATTGTACAGGTGCATATTTGTTGGCCAAGACGAGGTTGTCGTATAGACACGTATTGTACAGTCACGAGCAATAAGATATGACTATGGAAGATTGACAAAAGTATCTGACCCAAGAAGGAGTTCAATAATATCTGACTACACAAACGCAGCAAAAATATCTGATTTTGAAATGCAGCATAATGCAGTAGCGTCAAAATTATGTGATTTGACGTTCATCTACATAATTTTGACGCTACTGCATTATGCTGCCTTTCAATGTGAGATATTTTTGCTGCATTCGTGTAGTCAGATATTATTGAACTCCTTCTTGGGTCAGATACTTTTGCTAATCTGTTCGTAGTCACATCTTATTGCTCGTAACTGTACACGAGTGATTTATATTGTGTAAAATTAAATTTAAGTGATAGATCTATATTAAAACATTTCGAGTTAGTGAACGTATGTATTTGGATCGGGGCGGTACCACACCTATTTCTAACGTGAAGCAGTTCTAGCGTTTCGGCGGAATGTTGTGGTTGCCATTTTCATTCAACGCGTGAATCTTATTCCTCGTGAGAAGCAACGCACCTTATATGAAGTTGTTTATTAATGTCCATGGGCGGCAGTAAGCACCTCCCGTCAGATGGACTGCAGGCTCGTTTGCTCGTCCCGGTAGTTCCGGGATCAGAATAGGGCTAGGTACGACTAAGGGGCTTCCGTGGTTGCGAGCGGCTAGAGAGGGAGCTCGAACCGGGTTTCAGACGACCACGGGAAGAATGGCGGTATGCGTGGTCGCATACTGTCGTAAACACCAGACAGCGCGGGGAGCCTAGCTGCTCACCTGGGACGAGCAACGGGATGGGGCAACGCGTTTAGGACGGCCACCGGGAGTTTTTAGTGTGGTAAAAATCCCATATACATTACCTACCTTTACCACCTTACCAAGGGGGTATCTTTTGAAGGTTTCCCCCGCGAGAACAAAAAAGGGTATATTTGTAAAGGCTAGTCTTAAGTACCTATTACCCCGAGATTAATTGAACTTTTTTACTATTTGTTAGTCTATAATTAAATTTTATTTGATTTGCTATATCAACGTGTTACAAGCGTTTACGTAACAACCTTTAATAATGTATAACTCAGTATTGCATTTATGTTTGTAAGTCTTAAATTACAACTTATGCATGCGAAATGGTTAACAGCAAAGTGTGAGTGCGTGTTTACATAGAACACGGGAAGGCGGAAGCGGTCGCGTGAAAGGCGGTTATCGCGATTTATTAAATACCGAAGGATATTCCTGGACGTTCAAAAATACGAGATAAATGACGAAGTCCTCTATGTCTCTCCCAATTCTTCATTCATGTTCACAATCGGTGGCGTTAGGCGTGGGCAGTGTGAATTTCCTTCCACGGCCTCGCGGTGCGAAGGGCCTCGTGCCTCACAGACACAAGGCCATACGCAGACAAAAAAATATCCAAGCCTTGGTGTGGAGGCTGAAGGATCTAGCTTTGGCGAACTATTTTTTGGTCGACAAACTGTTTCTCGCGAATTGTAGCTTGTCCACATTACGTTTAGGTCTTGCACCGAAACTGGCCAGGCGTTAGCGGGGACGTCGATAATTGGTAATTTTAATAAAAATAATAAAAAAGAAAGTTTTGCGAGTCTGTCTGTTCCATATACTTGCAAGGATTGAGAATAAGAAGTAATAAAAACTATATCATTTAAACAATGTTTGTCTATTTCTTCAAAATCTTAAATTAATTTAAATGATTGAGGATATTTTCTACTTATATTTTCGCTCGCACCCGCGTCTTTAATGTAAACAAGTAGCGAAATACGTAACGCGATAACAAAGTAATAAATAATAATGGCCGCGGTTCGATTGTAAGATTGATACTGAACATTTTGAGTGATATGCCGACGTCTATTCCTGATCTCTTGACCGCATAAAATTAGTAATGTGTAGTGTAGTGTATCTTTAACATGATAAATACTAATTAGACGCGCCTATTCTTCTTTGACACTAACTTATACAATATTCTGTGCGTCAGCTTATTGAATTGTGTCGCGATTGTTGTTGAACCGATCAATCTATAGATATGTGATAGCCTTAAAGAACGTTCATTCTTCATTATGGGTTCTAATAATAAGATATCTAACACGTTGAAGCTATCGACACAACATTACCAATCTACATCGAATTACCAATGGTCATAAAATACTCATTACCACGATGGCAATGAATTAAATGGGAAATAAAATAGTTGCATCCAATGTAAATAAAGTCTGCAAATCTCATCAAACTCTAACGGATAGTTCGAAGAGTCAAATCACCAAAATCAGCTAACATCTAGTTGCGAATAGAATTTGAGATTAAAGATGTAAGAACCTTTTGTGGCCCGGGTCTAGATGTACAACGGCAGCACCTATTTCTACTTCACCCTATTTAAAGAGGCACCCATTTGATTGAAGTGATAAAGATATTTATCCGAACCGTTCGAACTTAATCTGCAGAAGGAGAAACACATACGTGGCCACCGTCAGGGAATAACGGGTTTTTTGACAAAGATTTTGATTAAGCAACTTCAGATAGAAGACGGATTGTATCTGAAGTCTATTACAGACGACTTGCTATTCCTGAGGACTAAGATGACCACTTCACATGAAGTGTGCCGGCAACAGCACCGTTCCACCGAAACGGATGAACTGCTGCACGCTAGGAATAAGTGTGGCGGTGGTACCTTCCCGGTCGAATTACACTGCTTCTACCATCTTGTGTCATGCTTGTTTCTCCAATATTTTAAATAAAAGAGTAATACCTGGTGTAGTGCGCCTGTCCAGGGTCTCCATACCCAAGCACGATATCATGAAGCCACTCGGGGACCACGCACTCTGTATTCATCAGCTCCCTGATCGTCTCCAGCACGGCCTTGAAGTTGTTCTCCTTGGGCTTACGTCGCATCACGATGTTGAAGGTTTCGTATACGTCCTGTTGACGAAAATAATGTGTTATTTTTGTAACTTGTAAGAATGAAGGGATCGCAAAGGGTACGACGAGGAAGGGAGGTGCAGAGAAACTGCCCAAACAGAAATTCATATAAATTTGACAGCAGTACAACCAATCTCGTCGTAGAGGCCATAGTTCGACGACGGCTTGAAGACCTCATAGGCCAAAGCCAACCTTTGGTGGTGTTTAGTGGGTAGGCACGTGGGTTCTTTCTTTGGGAGGGAGGCAAGGAGGGTAGTCCATTTTCCTACTTTGTCTTAGCACAAAAAAAATAATCTCTCGAATAAATAATGGTATGCTAAAGTTGGCACTCCAAAGCATTGAACACGTTTAGAATTGAACGGCAAGCGGTCCGACAACCGACTCTTGACCGTGACGAACAGTGATAATCCTTGTGGCTATTTTCACAAGTCATAAGCTTTTAGTTTCTTGTGCCTTACGTGTCGTTGAAAATTTGCAACCTCATAAAGTAAACACTTGTGTTTAATAATAAATTCATGTACGTATGTACAATTGACGACTTTGAGAAGGGTTTAAACGCAGAGTACTAGGATATCAACCTAGCTGCAAACTTATTGGCAAACTGCACACGCCGTTGCAAATATTTTTGTGTGCATCTATTCTTTCTTTGAGAGATTCTAATATTTATATGACTTCAGAGAGAGAAAACTCAGAGATGCATGCATGGCTTTCAGACTCAGACCAGTGCCGGATTAGCTTCATAGCAAGAGTAGCAAATGCTACGGGCCCCGCGGCCGAACAACTACCAGCTATTTATATTTTACCATATTTGCTCCTAAAAATCTTAAACTGCAAGAAGATACAGAAAGTGTCATCTCTAAATTCTCCCAGATTAAATCCAGAAAAGTTTACTAGTAACAGTTTTGTTGTATGTACCTTTTCGGCCCATAGTTTGCGTTAAGTAAGGGTATTTACTTAAGATAAACTATGGGCCTCCTGTCAGAATTTGCTACAGGCCCCGCGCTGGCTTAATCCGGCACTGATTCAGATTTCCACTCAAAGAACAAGAAAAAGATCGAATTTCAAATAACGAGATTATAACTGGCATTTCTGCTGACTTAACGTGTATATTTATACACGCAAAATTAAAGCAAATCGACATTGTTTAATAAATCGCATGTTATAGCGGCGCGCGTTACGCAAACAAAACATACTAAAATTGTTCTTATTTATGTTTTTATTAATTGTATGTATGTGCTAAAGCAAACAAAAAGTAAGTATAGATGATGGAGCCTTAACCACTTTTTAAAATATCGAAGCTGTATCATTAATAATAGTCGATTATATGAGTATTCGCAGTACCTATGCATTTGACCAAAAATCTTTGAAAAACCAGAACCTATATTGAAAATTTCCATTTTTCTTTAAGGTTTTAGAACCTGTTGTAGTTGAATAAACTATTAGTAGTTTATTAGATTTAATTACAATATGATTTTAGACGCATGTATATTTTGTGTACAAGATGATGTTTTTTTAATTAGATAGCAAATAAAGCTTTGACTTACATAATAAATTGTATCTTTATTTACGTGTAAGATAAATATCAAAATAATGACATGGCTAATAAAATGTACGATAGCGACCTCGATAAATATCCGAAGTCAATCAGATGAGATCAGACATGGGTACGGCAGCAAATCTGAGGCGACGTGAAGTCATGGTGTATTTATTTTCATATTGTCATACTACGTACTAATTGTTGATTTAGTATTTAGATAACATAGCAGATCACATGTGTACATAAACATCTGGAACTTTATTAAAAAAAACTTATGTTTTAATATCTTAACTAATATTATAAAGGCGAAAGTTTGAGAGTGTGTATGTTTGTTATTTCTTCACATCTAAACGGCTGGAGTGATTTTCATAAAATTTGGTAGGGAGTTAGCTGACACTATAGACACAGTTCTAGTATCTACTATAGATTAACATATAGGCTACTTTTTACTGTGGGAAAAAATATCTTATTTCCACAGGACAATCGATAAATCGATTTTTTAACGCGGGCGAAGCTGCGGGGTTCAGCTAGTTATAAATAATAGCGAAAATGCGTGAGGATCTATGTGTGTCTGTTCTGCTCTTTCACGCAAAATCTACTGGTCGGATTTTGCGGAAAAATAGCACAGAAGTGGTGTATGACCTCGTATAACATATGGGAATTTTATTACCATTGTACGCGTGACCGAAACGAGCCACGGAAATAACCTAGTATTGTCTATAACCATTTATGTAGAGTTTATTGTGACATTAGTTGACCCGGCGAACTTCGTTCCGCCTAAAAGTCAAAAATCTAAAATTACCCATTTTATTCGACTATATTATACATGTATTATACATAAAAACCTTCCTCTTGAATCACTCTATTTATTTAAAAAAACTACATTTAAATTCCTACCGTAAGATCTAAGCATACATACAGCGGAGATCGACTTTGTTTTATATTATGTAGTGTTAAGGTACATGTATAGGTTGAATACAATGAAGGTATTGCTATTTGACGTAATTGATGAACGTAAAATGAACGTAAAATCACACCTATAAAACAAAATTTACATAATAATACACACGGTAACATTAATATTGTAATGGTAGGTAACAACGTTATAATGAAATATTTTATTGCATTTACTAGAATACTAGGTACTTAAATTTATCTGTAAGAACTATTTTAATCTATTATCTCATTCGTGAGGTAACGTAGTAAAAATAGCTGTTAGTTCAATGATATTAATTTCGATACGGTTTTGAGCGTAACTCCAAAATCAAACGTCAAATAAAATTAATTTAAAGGTCAATGAACGTAAGAAAAACATGTTTGAGCGATTAAGTTCTCAAATAGGGCTGATTGATTATAATATTGGTAGACACTAATCTGCACTTTTCATAGTAAAAGCGGGAATATTACTAAAGAGGTAAGACTAACACCACACAAGGCTTTTGACTTCATAGTAGTGTCATGATTTTCGGATTTAAATTATTATTTTAAAATAAACCTCCTTTTGTAAAGTATCTGGCTGAATAGATGTCAATGACGTGTGGATTAAAAACAAAAGAGTGTGATCATTGTTAACTAACATGGACGCCGTAAAAGTATAATAATGTATCCTAAATATTATTATCGAATATTCAGTGATAAATGATAATGTGATGTGAAATAAATATCTAATGATATTGTAATGTGAAACAAATGTATAGTGATGAGAAGATATGTTTTATTTCAATCGGTTAAACGCAAATTTCTGACTGAAACCAAAACCAGCGTTGAAACATTCATGGGTTTATATTAAAATCTAACAAATTAATATTTTGTCTCAAGTTTCTGTAGGCCTTTTAACTCTAAATTTGTCTTACATAAAAAAACTCATAATAAGCAAGGTGATCATTGACACTTAAACGAAAAGAATAACTTATCTTATTACTAATACACTCCCTTATTGTCTTGTTGCGAACATATTTGAATAACAGCTGCAAAGAGGTAATGTTCCGGTAATCTAGGTCACTATGCCGTTTCGTCGCATTGCAAGAGAGCATTGAACGCACACATGTTGCAAACAATGTTCATTGTTGAAGTACTGCGTTTTATGAGAAGTATTACGTATTACATTAAGTAAAAAATACTATTGAATAATTATTCAATATATCATGTAAAGGGTACTTATGATAAGCCATTTTAATTTCTTTTTTATTCAAGTTTCGTCAAAGTTGCATGGATAAAGGCTTACTTTGATTGAAAGAGGGGTGACGAATTCGTAGTTAAAAATAATTCGCCTTCCATAAAAGCCGGTCGTCAAAGAAAACTTTTATGAAAAGAAGATATAACTAATCTAAAGTTACATCATGATGGACAACTAACTATTCTATGTCCATCTCGATTATCAAATACGTATAAATGCATATTGCACGGAATTGATGACCCGCGTGGCGGAGCGGATCGCCACGCGGGTCATCAATTCCGTGCAATATGCATTTATACGTATTTGATAATCGAGATGGACACAGAATAGTTAATTGTCCATCATGATGTAACGTTAGATTAGTTATATCTTCTTTTCATAAAAGTTTTCTTTGACGACCATACCGGTTTGACGTGTAATGGGTCCCGGGTTCGATTCCCGGCCAGACAGGTGTCTGAATGATGAGTTAAGATACATGTTCTGCGTCTTGGTGTTTGTGTATTCGTCGTTTGTGTCCATGGTACCCAAGACACAGGAGAAAATCCTAGTGTGGGGCTATGAGTGTAGAATGCGTGTGTATATATAGCGTACTAGCTGACCCGGCGAACTTCGTTCCGCTTAAAAGTAAAAATCTAAAATTATCAGTGTTCCTCCTCTGTATTATTTATGTTTTATACACAAAAACCGGCCTTTTCAATCACTCTATCTATTAAAAAGAACTGCACTAAAATCCGTAGCGTAGTTTTAGAGATCTAAGCATACATAGGGACAGACAGCGCAAAGCGACTTTGTTTTGCATTTATAGTATGTGGTGATGATTTTGTAGTATACATAACGAAAGCGAGCAAAGCAGCGGCAATAAACTAGTTGGGTATATTACTGAGAATGTGTATGTACTGGAAGACAGTAGCAATGACCCCCGTTACCGATTTCTTAATAGATCGCTAATTTAGTATGCCCAGTATGCCCTTCGATTCTTTCAAACGAAATAACATAGCACTTATGGTTTCATTTTAGCGCCGGCAAACCAGTTTAGACTACCAGATGGTACTCAGTGGTCCATGTCGACGAAGGTCATGGACTATTTTTTTAAAAACACCTAAGTGACTCATCGTATGAAACAAAATATTCGTATAGAGATTCACGGTCCGTCTGTTTGTGGCCGCTTAATACGATAGGCAAGTGATATGTTGGTTTAATGTTTATTGCAATGTGTTACATTTACATAAAATATTGTTTATATATGGCTTTCAAAGCTCATAACGTTTTTATGAGCTTTGAAAGCTATACATCATAAAATTTAAATAAACACAAATTGATTTGATGTGGATAGATTAAATATTATATTAATTATCACTACATAGTATAAAACAAAATCGCTTCTCGCTGTCTGTCCCTATGTATGCTTAGATCTTTAAATTTCATTTTTTAACAGATCAATTCATTCAAGCGTAAAGTTTTTATGTTTAGTACGTGTATAATATATTAGAGAAACACTTATAATTTTAGATTTTTGACTTTTAGGCGGAAAGTCAGCTAGCTGTACATAGTCTTTAAAAAAACAGTATGTCCAACTGAAATAATTATTTTATTTTAATTTTAGTCTCCGACTATTATTGTATTGTATTGTTATAACGGCAACAAAAATAAATCATCTGTGAAAATTTCAACTGTCTAGCTACCACCGTTCATGAAGGTGGTACAACCAGTGTAGTTCGACCGAGAATGTACCACCGCCACACCTATTTCTAACGTGAAGAATTCATTTCGTTTCGATGGAAGGGTATGGTTGCCGGCACACTTTTATATGGCGACCATCTTAATCCTCGGGAGTAGCAACGCATCTGTGATTGACTACAGATTAAACCTATGTTCTATATGAGGTTGCTTACAGAAGTCGCAGGGCGGCAGTGACCACTTACCATCAGGTGGACTGCAAGCCTTTAAGCTTGCGGAGGGACATAGGTTCCCTTTGCGTGTTCTACCGGCTTTACAATGGTGAGTGTTCCGAGGAGCTTTTTGACCTAGTGCCTACGTCACCCTTCCTTTATCGCACCACTCGTCGAAGGATGAAATTCCATCCGCATCAACTGGACCCGTGGCGGTTCGGTTTGCACGGTCTTTCCTACCACGCACGTGTAAGTTGTGGAATGAGCTTTCCCCTGAGGTATTCCCGGAGCGCTATGACATGGGGCTCTTCAAGAAAGGTGCAAAAAGAGCTCTCCTTAAGGGCCGGCTATGCATTGGCGACTCCTCCGGTGTTGCAAATATCCATAGGTGACGGTAACCACTTTCCATCAGGTGGCCCGTCTGCCTTATCGTTAGGTACAAATATAGAAAAACAAAAAAAAAATCTCGTTTGCTACTTCATAATACCATTTTTACCCTTTGGGTACGAAACCGCCGTACGAAACGAAAGCTGAAAATGTCCACAAACTTACCCCCCACCCACGATGCCCGCTTAAGCCATCACGCTCTTGTGGATATTATAAACTTACCTCTCGTCCTTTGCTCGCACGATCCAGGTCCAACCTATACTGGTTGGGATCGAGCAGCAGCCTGAACGTCCTGGAGTCCCCGTCCAGCTCCGGCCGAGGCTCCGGGCCCTCCTCTATGACCCTCCCGGACGCGTCCAGCATACCCTCCACCTCGCACCCCCGGACGAACACGATGCCCGCTTGGTCCACCATGCTCTTGTGGATATTACAAACTTACCTCTCGTCCTTTGCTCGCACGATCCAGGTCCAACCTATACTGGTTGGGATCGAGCAGCAGCCTGAACGTCCTGGAGTCCCCGTCCAGCTCTGGCCTGGGCTCCGGGCCCTCCTCTATGACCCTCCCGGACGCGTCCAGCATGCCCTCCACCTCGCACCCCCGGACGAACACGATGCCCGCTTGGTCCACCATGCTCTTTCTGTAGTCGTATTTTGTACCTGGGACAATATTGGGCGTTAGATTTCTCTGCACTCGTATTTAACCTATATCGCGTCTTTTTAATTTTAATAAATTTAATGTTTTTCTTATTAGTTTATTGTTAGGACAAATCTGTATATAGCTAAATTATTTGATGTTTTGGGGTAAGAATGAGACAAAAAGGGTATATTGCAAATATTTCATGCTACCATAACTATTATTGCTGCAATATTTGAAATTGGTCAGATTATTTGCGAATAAATATAAATAAAACAAACGACAAATACTTGTTCTTAAACGGACTCGTTGATTTTCTTCCTAAGAAGAGGACTCTCAAATATTATTGAATAGTACTAAAATGTACAAAATATTAAAATAAAATCGGCTTACAGGACCACATATATTTTATAAAAACATTATAAAAAACATATTACCAATGCCTTCAGTAGGGCGCACGGTGATAAGAAAGCATACATCATGCTTCCTCAAGCTCTCCCACTCGTGTTTAATCTCGTTTCTCACACTGAGGGTGACTGTGACGTCAGCACGGACCCTGGACGGCGCCTTCTCCCCGATGTTGGGCTTGGCTACCTCCACTACAGCGAAACTCTGGATAGGATGGGCCATACGCGCCCAGCCGCCAAAGTATACACTGCCGTCTTCTGCACGCCTAAAGTAAGAATTCATGCATTAAAGTAATAACGAATAATAAATTTGACGAGCCGTGTGGCGCAGCGGTTACCGTACCGGTCTGACACGCAGTGGGTCCCGGGTTCGATTCCCGGCCAGACAGGTATCTGAATGATGAGTTTAGATTCTTGTTCTGGGTCTGGGTGTTTGTGTATACGTCTTGCGTGTGTCCATGGCACCCACGACACAGGAGGAAATCCTACTGTGGAGCTATGAGTGTAGAAAGCGTTTTAAGCGTTTTAATTGCATTGAAATGTTAATGAATAAAATTCTTAAGCTTAATGATGATTAAGATATAATAATGCGCTTATGGGCGTAGCCAATCGTCCCCGATTTTGAGGGGTTAAAACTCCCGTCCCAAAGCCAAATTAACATTCATAACATTAAAATATGAACGATTACACTAAAATATATGATATGGATCAGCTCTCATGAACTGCTCGCATTAATCATTTCTCATGCTTTCAAGGTGTTAGAACTTATATCGTTCGCCCAGGGAGTTACCACCGTCACACCTACTTTTTTTTGAGCCCCGCTCAAAACAAACCTTACGCCCGTGATTATGTTTAACTTTATAATTATTATAGAAGTCGGCTTATAAGTGATTTAGACGAGAAGACAATAAATAATGCAACAGTATAAAATTACACCTTAAATTTTTTATGTATTATTTATAAGTGGAAACTTTGCTACAGTCCCAACAGATACCTGAGAGTAATTGTCTCACAAATAGAAAGTCCCATATGGAGGCATTGGAACGACTTACATATAATCAGACTGTAAATAAATTACTAACATAGTATTTTAAGTACCACACTAACACTATGGATGTAAATCTGATTTAAATAAATATAATAAATAATATAATTTGCTGATTTTTGGTTAGTTCTATGTTTAATAAACTGTATGTATTGAATATTGTATGTTTCCCAAATAAAATAAAATAGAAAATAAAAATAAAGTAACGCCTTAATACTTCTCAATACGTTATTTTTTGGCTAAACAGATTCGAAAAAAATACCGTTTTCACTATGTTTAGTTTGACGTACAAGGCATGTCCTTGGACATGGCGCCTAAAAGGATCAGGCCTGCTTAGAATTACTTATAAAGTTAGCTGCATTAGAATTTAGTTAAAAAAATACAATAGACATTCTGTCAAGTTGAATCATACACTAGGTTGGGCAGTAATTACCTTATTATAATACAATGCGGCGCAAAAAGTGTTTGAAACTTAATTAAAAAACAGTCTAAGAATGCACACTTGTGATGAGTACGAGATGAATCTTAATGCGTAAACGGTCTAGAAGATTCTAGATTGTTCCATATAAGTCTATCTATATCCCTATAATTTGAATGATAAAATCAAATTATTCACATACCATGGTGCTAGACGGTAAACAGCATCCTCTATGTCTTGCCTGATTTCATCTGTAACAAACATAATCAATTAGATAATAAGCAATACAATTACAATATTTTTTTACGAAGCTTTGTGTCATCCCAATTATGACTCTTATTGATCCTACTTCTCATAGGATTATTAAAATAAACTATCAAAACCGAAAACACAACATAAATGTACAAAAAAAGGCTAAATACTCTCCTTCCTGGCTATAATCTCGAAAATATTTCGATGTGTGTCAAAACTCAAATAAGAAAAAACTTCCATCATTTGAATGTGGTAAAACCAGTGTAGTTCGACTAGGGAAGTACCACCGCCACACCTATTTCTAGCGTGAAGCATTTCTTGCGTTTCGATGTAAGGGTTTGGTTGCCAGCACACTTTCACATGAGGCGACCATCATAGTCCTCGGGAGTAGCAACGCATCTACGATTGACTTCAGATGGAACCCATCTTCTGTATGAAGTTGATTACAGATGTCCATGGGCGGCAGTGACCACTTACCATCAGGTGGACTGCATGCTCGTTTGCTACTTCAGTCAAATAAAAAAAAATGAGCGGCAGTGACCACTTACCACCATGTGGACTGCATGCTCGTTTGCTACTTCAGTCAGATAAAAAAAGGCAAATATATTTTTTTGTTGTGTGTGAAGTGGCGGAAATGGCCCTTCATACCACCTCCGTCATAAGGTCGGAATTTATATTCATCACTACTACTAACACACTAAATATCACTTGATACAATGCAAATATTCATATAACGTCACCTTATGCATATTTGCGTGTAATATTGTCATTCACCCTTATCGTAATTTTTCGAATAACTGTTCCATGTCTCAAATGTACCGTTGTTTATTATTATGACTACCGTGCTAAAAGATATAGCGATCAAATGGAGTTTACTCCAAAGAAGACAGCAGATTACCGCTGTCCTCTTTCGATTGCAGTCCGTTCATAATCTATCAAAAAGACAATTATACATATTTTTGGAAGATTATGAGTAATTTATTGATGAGTGAGTAAGGCTTCGTGCAGGGCTCATTCTTTACCGCCCCTCGCCCCAGTGTCATAGCATAAGTTTTTTTTTTAATGTACTTGCACTATCGCTTAGAAATAAGTAGGCAAAAAAGCTCTATTATCTAAATATATTGGATTCATTCGACTTGTATAATAATATGTATGGAATTAATACAAATTAAAAATAAGAAACGAGTAAAGCGCGATCTGATTGTATGTGATTACATTCGAAACACGTAAAGAGTCATCATTCATACATACACATATTTTAAGAGACCTACAATTCAAGGTAATAAAAGACATTTACTCCCTCTGTTGAGTCAATTCTAAGTATTACACTAGAATAATTATTAATTTGCTATGCAATATGGAACAGTCATGGTATGGTAATGATTAGTCTATGATCATGTTTAATTTCATCTAAGACCTAATGACTAAGTCGCAGATTACATGATTACATTCAAGAGTCATAAAAGAACCGTTCATTCATTTCAATAAAGATGGTTTATCTCTCTGACCCGTAATGATTGCATTATCCGGCGCCAATGGCGTCATCAAAATTATAGCTGTTTTATATATTTTGCCGAGGAGTTGGTGCCGTGTGGAATCTTACGACACCATACTGGTCTGACACGAAGCGTGTTCCGGGTTCGATCCCAGCAGACAGTATCTGAATGATGAATTTCGCTTCTTGTTCTGGGTCTGGGTGTTTGTGTGTCCATAGCACCCACAAGACAATAGAAGCTTTTTTTGTTTACGAGGTGGAAACCTTCTAAAGACACCCGACGCCGTGGGAGCGACGCGGGTTATGTTGGATTCTTACCACACTAAAACCTGACCGTCCTCAGTGCTACGTGGGGAACTCCGGGATCTCTAACGGAACACAACCGGAGATGGTAGAAAAGCCTAGTGCGCGGCTAAGAGTGTAGCGTTACTTACAAGTACTCTCCAATCTGAACAGATTGAAGTTCCTCAGCAGGTAGTCGTGCAGCGTCAGGAACTGCAGGTTCAGCTTGGGCAGCGCGAGGCAGTTCTCGCCGCTGAAGATCTCCGTCGGCACCACGTTCTCGTCCCATATCACCTCCTCGGTGGGGTACAGAGGCATCGTGTTCAGCTCTTCCAGTTGGGATATGCGGCGTTCGTGCCTTGATATCTGTATGTATGATAAAACACGTATTTCATTAATGGGTTCGGCATTTTATGTAAGTTTTGATGCATGCTAATCTTATTAATATTATACACGTGAAAGTTTGTGAGATGTGTTTGTGGGACATATGTGTGTTTCCTACTGAAATTTGGCGCACACATAGTTTTTGACCTAAAGTAACACACAGAATACCCATAAGTGTGGTAGACGTTATCAAAGCTAGCGAAGCTGCAGGAAAAATCTAGTATCGTAGAAATAGATGTGGCGTTGGTACTTAACCATACGAACCGTGGAGGAACCTTCAAAAGGTACCCAACGTCGGGATTTATATGGGATTTTTATCTCACTAAAACCCCCCGGTGGCCATCCTCAGCGCTGCGTAAAGGATTCCGGGAACTAAAATGAAACACAACCGGAGACCTCCGAGCGCGATGCCCCCTTCGGGCTCTTCCCAGTGAGCATTGTACTCACTTCGCCTCCTGGTGTTTACAACAGCATGTGGCTACACATGCCATCGTTCTACACGGGGTCGCTCCCACTCTTACCGCCCCCAACCCCAGAAGCTATTTTAGTCGCCTCTTGACTTCTTCTTTACTTAACCATACGAATATGAAATTTGGTTACTCACCAGTAGTTCCTTTAGGAATTCTTTGTCCAACCTGTGCCATGGGGCTTCGTCTTCCTTTCCCTCGGTCGGCACGAGATTCAGATACGTTGCGATAGCGCGTAGAGCTTTATCACTAAAATCATATGGGGAAATATTAGGCATGGTTATGTTACGAAGAAAAATCTGTCGTCGTAAAAATATTATGTGTTACTACAAAAATCATATGGGTTCTAATCATTGGTCCTTTGACTACGCAGGAAAGTGACTTATGCAGTAAATAATTTATCGAGGGTGTTTGACCGAGTAGCTTCTTTTAATTTTATATAGCCCATATATTTTGGGCTTATGTAAAGAAATACACTTTATAAAAAACTGACAGACATTCAAAAAATTTTAAATATATGTCGGAGGAAGCTTAGAGTCGGGTTGATTGTTACTTGCATGTATAACGTACAATTCTGTTTGTTTACATTTTAATTATTGTTAAAATTAATAATTTAATTTGTTATAGCCTCCTTTTGATTTAAAACCTTGTTAATGGAATAAAAAGTAATAAGTTTGTTATTTACGTAGCGACCAATCAGAGCAGAGCGGATGTCTCGAGTGGGGTCGAGGCGCCATCTTTTCTTGTAGAGAGGTTTATAGTTTTTGCGACATTCTTTCATTGACTCTGGTAAGCGAAGGATCGAGTTGGATTCTTGGAGAGGATATATCTGGTGACAAAAGTGAGATCGGTACCTCGAACCCGCTGCTCGGTCGTAATTGTTGTAACCTTTGCGAATTGTTATCGAATTTACATTAAGTTTAGCGAAGCATTGTTTAATCGGAATAAAACAGTGTAAAACCGTGATCCTCGTGTTTCGTGCCTGCATTTTACCCTGATGACGCCCACTGGACCAATAACCACTAATGACGATGTCGATGAGAATGAGGTTCCTCCGACATATATTTATACATATACATATATATATGTTAGAGATAATTATTCAATTTACTATGGTATACGACCTCATTCATATTAAAAGAATATTACTACGGCAGTTGTCAATGTCAGGGAATCAGTCAATAGCGCTTGTGATGGTTTTGTCAATAAATACGTACACTGATTGAGAATTAAACAAATAACGATATGTTGGACGACAATGGCGACCATTCAGATCCATTGGATTCTGCGACAGCAGCGGTGGGATCGATTGATAAATCATGCCACGTGCCTATCGTGATACCCGCTACTTAAAAACAACAATATTTTCATGTGTGCATTGTCAATAACGAAGGACATGGTGCACCCTCACCCGAAACGTGGGCTATGTTTTTCCAAAATATGATGGCGAACTTGAAGAGTAATCGAAAATCTAGAAGCGACGGAGATTACAGGAAGCTGAAGGGGAACGAGATTTATCTACCATCTATGATCCAGATGATTGTCAGTTCACTGCTGCTCAGTGTTGCGACGAGATTGATCATAATATGAAGAACAACTTGTGGACAGATTATGAAACCAGGAACGCTGCTTTCATTCGCTTGCAAGGACGTGCTAAGAAATGGGTTGCGCGTTCATATTCATTGTGCAAGACTTGGGAAGAATTGAAGGAGCGACTCACTCAGCAGTTTGTTTCTACTAGGAGGTTCTACGACTTGTTTCGTGACATGGTGGAGTAGGTACACGAGTAAACAGGCGGCGACTTACATCGAGTACTCTACCAACAAGGTAGCGCTGATAGATAGGTTGGACACCGGTTGGGGTGAGTCCAAAAAGATTGAAGTTGTGATCTTTGGCATCACGGACGTTCAGGTACGTACAGATTTGCTTAAAAATACGCCTACAAATTTTGTGGCACTTGATTGGCATTTGAATACGCACCCTAAAATTAAAAATTTTAAGCGACATTCCGATAAGACGCGAAGTGAACATGAGACACCTAAGCGTGCAAGAGTAGGAGAGGTATTTATCGGCGTCGCTGCCATTATTATAGTAAGACGGAGCATTTGAGACAAAACTGTTTACTTTTGCTTGATAAAAATAATAATGAGAGCAGTCGTTCTCGCGCGTCCGTCGATAGATGTAGTAACAAGTCAAATGTGAAACAATGTTTTTACTGCCACAAAATTGGACATTCAGAATCTACTTGTTTTACAAAGTAACGCAAAGAAAAGTCAAAAGATATAAAATGTTCTAAATTGCAAACAAAATCGCTCAATGTCTGTTCATCCTATAATGAATCTTTCATTGAAATATGCGTTGATGGCTATACTTTGCAAACACTGATTGATAGTGGTTCAGAATGTTCATTGGTAAAAAGGAAATTGCTGATTGTTTACCTGATAAGAAGGAGTTCTCTTTTACCCGTCTCACAGGTATTGGTTCCGTGCCATGTTTTTCATTTCGTAAAATGACTACGTATGCTGAGTATGATGGGTTGCATACTGAGGTTACTTTTGTGATTGTTGATTCACATTTGCTCCCATACGACATAGTTTTAGGTAGAGAGCTATTTAAGACCCCTGGTTCTATATTCACTCTCGGTAAAGAGGCTGCAAAGATTGTATTCAATGTTAGTGTCAATATATGTCAATCTTTTAACATAGATACAGAGTTCGATAAAATTAATACTGATTTGACCGAGCCTAACGATATTGATAGGCCATATTGACGAAATACAAAAATAATTTTGCTAGTGGAAATTCTGATACTACCGTTATACGGGATCGATGCAAATTAAGCTTAAAAATCCCGACAAAACCGTAATTTACGGCACCAACGGGCATGAAGGTATGAACAGATTTACTTAACAATTCGCCTGATAGTTTGTGACACTTGACAGGCATTTAAATACGTTCCCTGAAGTTAAGAATCTAAGGCAACATTTCGAAATAAGACAAACGGCTAAGAGTAGGATGGACGAGCGGTTAACGAAAGACAAAATTTGTTGTAACGCTGATTTAGCCGCTGTTTATCCATTTGTAGTTGGTAACCTAACTCTAGTTCATAAAGAAACCCCGAATAATTATTAAGCTAAATGAGGAGTTTTTGCTTTTATTGCTCATGTAAAATAATTAAGATCTCAGCGTTTCATGGTTGAACTGATATCTCGGGAGTGACTTAATATCTCTACCTCAGAATAGGTTAATCCTGTAGGATCCATGACGGCTAAGATTTTTCTTAACTACGGAGAAAATTGCACCTGAAAAGTTTGGTATTTTAATTTGGTGTGCCAAATTTTTATTGATTTGCTGTATTGAATTAAGTTATCACTGTTTTGAATTGAAATGATAACTCAATGATTTTATTTGTTTGTTATTTGTTTGTTGAACGTGAACTTCCGTAAATAAAAGGCTTATGTTCGTTGATGATTGATAAAATGCTTTATTTAAACCAAAAGCTGCTACGTTATCGAAGGATGGATTGAAAGCCTTTACGCTTTGTCCTGGTGTTTTTTTTAAAAACTACTACGCTTTATTGAAGGATGGATTGAAAGCCTTTACGCTTTGTCCTGGTATTTTATTGAAAGCTGCTACGCTTTATTGAAGGATGGATTGAAAGCCTTTACGCTTTGTCCTGGTGTTTTTCTAAAAACTGCTACACTTTATTGAAGGATGGATTGAAAGCCTTTACGCTTTGTCCTGGTATTTTACTGAAAGCTGCTACGCTTTATTGAAGGATGGATTGAAAGCCTTTACGCTTTATCCTGGTGTTTTGCTGAAAGCTGCTATGCTTTATTTTACGGTGGGCTGAAAGCTTTAACGCTTTGCCTTCACTCTCTGTTGAAAGCTACGACGCTTTGCAGTGAAGTTCGGCTCAAATATGTCTTGATTTAAGGTTGATGTTGAAAGCTACCATGCTTTGCAATGTGTTCCAAGTGCAGCCCCTGAACAACGCTGAAAGCCTTAACGCTTTGCTTGTACTGTTACGACCCTCGGGTTTAAAGGGTTTAAGAAAAAAAAAGATTTTATTTGTGGCGACACGACCGGTTGGTTGGTTAGGATGTTGGAATGACTAACTGGATGGTCTGGATGTATCGACGAAGGGGAAGGAGAATAAATGCTGAGCATGATAAAGCAGGAGTGAGGATTCAGCAAATAAGGGAACATAGAGCATCTATAACAGTACGTTAGGTACATAAGTGCTGTGGCATCTACGTTGTATGTGACGACAAGAAGCAACGCGAGAGCGCGTTGAGTATCAGAATGGCCGTGTTAGAGATAATTATTCAATTTACTATGGTATACGACCTCATTCATATTAAAAGAATATTACTACGGCAGTTGTCAATGTCAGGGAATCAGTCAATAGCGCTTGTGATGGTTTTGTCAATAAATACGTACACTGATTGAGAATTAAACAAATAACGATATGTTGGACGACAATGGCGACCATTCAGATCCATTGGATTCTGCGACATATACATATACACAAAATACCTATATACATACATTTTAGTCATATTTGTGATTCTTTGAATAAGGTTTCCAAATTTGACCTACATTTATGAATACGTACGAATATTACTAAGAAAATGTAATTTCCTTAAAAAAGTGCCTCTTTAACTAAACATGGAAAACATCTATGTACTCGACATACATTACTCAGTGCAAATATTTGAAATATTGCCTACAAACTTTGCCTAAATAGGTACATATAGATATGAGTAGATATTTGTAATAAAACAAAGACTTTGTTTGTCGTAACAGACTATTTTTGAAGAGTTTATGTTTGTGGTAACAACAATATTTGCTCAGTATGAATGTTTACTACGTACGAGTTTTATTTACTGAATCCGTAGACAAACGAACAAAATTGACTACTACTACTACAAGAGACATTTCGATATTTATCAAATAAATCTATTTCATGTTACCAAAACACTTAGGAATATTAAAATGGCAAATAATACATTAAACTCTGATATCCTGCGTCGTGGATGCACTATATCCTGCGCCGAGGACAAAGGCAAATTCCCTAATGTCCAGAAATACGTAGAACAATATTAATTAATTATTGACTTGTACATCTGTCTGGTCAAGATCATGGATCCCTCTGCGAGATAGGTCGAAATGGTGAGCTATCATGGGAGTCATGCTTAGAGAATGTACCCAAACCATGTAATCATTTCAAGAGGGGGTAATCAAAATATCACTATTGGTCACAGAGGGGGGTTTAGGTTTTCGTCATGTAATCAATATGTCCTAAAGAAAATCTCGGGCTTTTTCAACCTATAAGTATTCAAATATATTATTTATAAAAGTAGGTACGCAAGGTTTTTGGCGCCACGTGGCAAACGCGCCGTTAACTAGTTACTATGTAATATTAAAAGGAAACGGGTCTACTTATATACTACGGATGGTCACCAAGAGGAGGGAAGGGGATCTAAACTTTTCAAAAAATAAGTCTCGTGGTTTGGGTACGTTCCCTTATTTATATCATAAGTAAAAAAATCTTGCTATTCAGCATACCGTATTGTCCCGTCCGTAACGCGTCGAAGAACATTCGTATTCGGAGTCTATTCATTCGTTATTCCACGTCACATAATTTGGGGTATGCTTCAGAGTTAAACTATTTACTTACCTCAAGTTACCGAAGTGTTTCTGCAGTGATTCTCTCGTATCAACACTGGCTACGTTGGCTAGGGAAAACAGACGCAGGTCGGGGAATTTCGAGAACGCAGCTTTCTGATAACAATAAATATTTTCGATACTATTATCGTCAATAATGACGTTCGTGCTCAAATAACTCTTACATATATTTATAAATATCTCTTTAAGTAGCTGATAGAATAATAAATAGCGGGGTTTTTCATACATAATTTTAGTATTCTTTCCCCGTACTACGATTTCCGTTACGTAGATGTTTTTAGTTAGACGTATTGTTTTTTGTTTTTGTTGTAATTTTTGAACAAGAGAAGTTCTGATTACATTATTAATTATTTATCAAAGAAGTAGCAAACGTGCTTGCGGTCCAATAGTGAGTGACCACTGCTGTATATCACTACTGTATCCTTATTTTTTTTATCTGATTGAAGTAGCAAAAGAGCATGTAGTCCACCGAATGGTAAGTGGTACCTCTACCACTACCTCGCATGGACATCTGTAAGCAACTTAAAACAGAACATAGGTCCTATCTGAAGTCAATCACAGATGGGTTGCTACTCCCGAAGACTACGGTGGTGGCCTCATTCAAAAGTGTACCGGCAACCACACCCTTCCATCGAAACGCAAAAAAATGCTTCACGCTAGAAATAGATGTGGCGGTGGTACTTCCCCGGTCGAACTACACTGGTTCTACCACCTGCAAACGGTGTAGTCTAATCACACTTATATTATAAAGTAGTCCTTAGGGACAGCAACGCCGTAGCTGACCTTGAAGAGGAATTGAATCCTTTTTAACGATATTACCATTCGGTGGCCACCGTCCCCATTTACAACCTATAGTTTTGACGACCCGTGTGGCGCAGCGGTTACCACACCGGTCTGACACGCACTGGGTCCCGGGTTCGATTCCCGGCCAGACAGGTATCTGAATGGTGAGTTTAGATTCTTGTTCTAAGTCTGGGTGTTTGTGTGTGTCCATGGCACCCACGGCACAGGGGAAAATGTAACTGTGGGGCTATGAGTGTAGAAAGCGTTATTTTTTTAAGTTAGCAGATTTTTTTTTTGAAGTCTGTGAGTTACCTGTAAGGACGTGATCCTGGAATAATGCAGCAGTGTCATGTCTCTATCGGTCATCGGATCACCCGTTTCGTCGCTGATTTCAAAACGAGCGTAGAACTTCAGCATTTGTAAGAGCTGAAACAAAATAAAATGTTTTTTAAAATGTGGCGAAATTTTTACATTCTTCATACAAATGTATACAAAAGAGATTTATCGAAAATTATCATATTTTACGAATTTCATAATCAAATCGGACTTCTTCCCGATTACACTAGAGGCACAGATATTCCGTTGGTATGTAACTTAAATAATTAAGAGAAAAAAACCATAATATACTATTACGCATTCAAAGATCGGCCTAACTCAATAATTTTCTTAAGTTAAACCGTAATCCGTAAAGCAACAGCGCTTAATTCAGCTTTATTCGTCAGAAAAAGCGTTGCGGTGACGTCTCCAAATTTGAATCTCAAAGGTTTCTTTTGAAATCCACCATTTTTTAGATTAAAGTAACGAACAAACGAGCATGTAGTCCACATGAAGGGAAGCAGTCACTGTCGTCCATGGACGGCAGCCATATTAAACAGTCATGCAAGCAGCTTCCTACAGAACATGGTTTCTATCTGAAGTCAATCACAGGTGCGTTGCTACTCCCGAGGACTAAGACGATCACCTCATATGTAATTTAGTCGGCAACCACCCCCCCTCCAACAAATTAGAAACCGCTTATAGCTAGAAATAGTTGTGGTGGTACCTTTCCAGTCGAACCATACTCTACCTTATCTTTTTTATTGTTAACAGATAACAATTACAGACAGGGTAAAAACCACTATGTGCCCAAACTGGCATACTTTATTATTCCCCTAAACCTTACCCAGTTGGTAATATAATAGCTTAGCGATAACGATGAAGTGTTAGATAATATATTTTTATGATTCTATGTCATGTTAGTTTAAAAGCAAAGCAAAGGCGATTGGTTGTGTTTATTGTAATCGTAAGTAATCACAACGCGCGCACGACACATACGAGAGGTTACTTTAACTATCCACGTTATTCGAAAATAAACAAAATGGTGTTAATAAAATTATTATTGAGCTTATTGATCGGGGTAGTGACAGCGATTCCCGATAATCTTTTGTGTTGTCCTGAATCTAGTGTCTTGAATACTAATGATGAAAAATCAACTATATCTTGTTTGGACGCGAAAACTAACAATACCTCTCCAGTGAAATTAAAATGTGAAATGGGAAGTGTTATAATATCCGAAAAAGAGATGAACTTCACCGTGACCAATTCGGGCGAAGTATTATATAATAACTTGAACAATTATTGGAGTAAAATGGACATGGAAAAAGAATTGTAAGTATTGATTTGTCAATTTTATACACATGTTTATCCGTTTCCGCCCACTTGAGTATGCGAAACTAACACATGTTCTGTCATCATTTACGAGTATAAAACGATTGTTACTTGAAATTAACCCTAACTAAGCTGCATTTAAAAGTAATAGCGGGTATTTTGACAAACACATCTGACATTTTTGACGTTATGTGTTTTCATTATATGTTCTATTTCGTTTATTATGTGTTTGTGTCAAATGCAAGGTAGTGAGTGTTATGTGTTTTTAGTCGATATAAGTATGTTTTATGCTTTATTTGTCAAAAATATTAGCAATGCGCAATCCTACATCAACTATAACCGTGCGTAATTTCATAATCGTCAGCCTTTTTTTTTTTTTTTTTTGTTTTCGAGGGGGAAACCTTCCAAAGGTACCCGACGCCGTGGGAGCGACGCAGGGTTATGTGGGATTTTTACCGCACTAAAACCCCCCCGGTGGCCGTCCTCGGCGCTGAAAAGGAGGACTCCGGGATCTCGAAACGACTTCAACCGGAATCCTCCGAGCGCGCTGCCCCATCGGGCTCCTCCCAGATGGGCGGCTGGGCCCACCGCTCCGTCCAGTCTTTACGACGGTATGCGACCACACATACCGCCGTCCTTCCCGGGATTGCCTGACCGAACGGTTCGAGCTCCCACTCTAGCCGTCTGCAACCCCGGAAGCCCCTTTTAGTCGCCTCTTACGACAGGCAGGGGATACCGTAGCCCTATTCTGACCCCGAGGCTACAGGGACGATAATCGTCAGCCTGCGGCAAGTATCTTAAGAACGAATCACAAATTTTTGCTTCACGTATTAATATTTATATTTGACTGGTTCGTTTTATTTCGACAAGTAACACTTCGTTTTAGCACACCTATTAGGTATTTATTTATTTATTTATTGCACCGTTACAAAAGTTACAATAGGGCAAACTTAATGCCTGATGGCATTCTCTACCAGTCAACCCTGGGTGGCTGGAAAATTAGTGGCAGGTGTTAATTTTAAACGCGACCAATAGAAATATTTAATATACCTACTTAGCCATAACTTAGCCATAGGTATGTTTACAATCTGACCCTGTAGTTCCGGGACCAGAATAGGACTACGGTACCCTCTGCCTGTCGTAAGAGGCGACCAAAAGAGGCTTCCGGGGTTGCGAGCGGGAAGAGTGGGAGCTCGAATAGTCCGCGAGACGGCGGCATGTGTGGTTGCATGTTGCCGTAAAAACCAGAAGGCGCGGTGAGCATTTCACGCCCACCAGAGAAGAGCCCGATGGGGCACACGCTGAGGACACCGGCGGCGGTCAATTGGAGTTCCCGGAGTCCTCTTCGCAGCGTCGAGGTCGGTCACCGGGGGGGGTTTTAGTGCGGTAAGAATCCCACATAACCCGCGTCGATCCCACGACGTCGGGTACTTTTTGAAAGTTTCCCCCTCGACAACAAAAAAAAAAGGTATGTTTACAATAAAAGTATAATTCATAACGTGATGTAATTTTTTTTAATCTTTTTAGACACTGCCTAACAAATGTAACAGTGACAACGGAAAATGGATTAGTGGAAACTGAAAAAGTGATGGTCCTTTGCGTAACACAAGAGGAGAACAACAGTGCGCTCGCATACTGTATAATAATCTCTATTGTTTTTTTGAGTATTACCACAATCGTGTACGCGTCGCTTCCAGATGTAAGGTTGGTAAAAATGTTATTAATATTACTAGTCACCAGTTGCAACGGTCGAAATTCGACCGTGATTTAACTCAAAAACTAAAGTCAACATTGTCCAAAGTAGCACAAATATTTCTCAAATTCAATTCAATTGCACTAACTTTTGAGTCATTTTAAATATACCTGAAAGGTAAAAAGAGGTTTAATTGACTAAGCTGCATTTAAAAGCAATAACGGGTAGGTATATTGACAAAGACATCTGACATTTTTGACGTTACATTTTTTATAGCAGAGATTATTGTTTATTTCTATTATTATATATGTGTGTGTGACAAATGCACGTTAGTGTGTGTAATGCGTTTTTATTAGATTTTATGTATGTTTTACGTATTACATGAAAAAAATATTAGCAGTGCGTGCTCCTTCCCTTCATAAACTATAACCATGCAAAATCTCATACACCTCCGTCCGCGGCAAGTTTTTTTAAAAATGGAACCCAAGTTTTCGCTTCACGTAATAGAAAATAAATAGATAAATGCAAAAGTCTGTAAGGATTTAAATGAGTTTATTACTCTTTAATGCAAAAACTACAGGCAGGATTTCGTTGATATTTGGCATAGTTTACGACTTATATATACATACATACATTAAAACAGGATAGCTGTTGCCGTGGTAGAGTCAACCGAAGCGGTAGAACCGCGGAAAAAATCTAATAATTAATAAATTTGAGCGTTAGAGTTTTCTATGAAAATACAGTGATACCTCGACTTACGCTACCTCGACTTACGCGAATTCGGAGTTACGCGGTTTTCAAATCTCCTCGATTCGTCTTTTGTTTAAGTATCACGTGCGTCATACAACTTCTATATTAACGATTACATAAATACTTACTGTCCCACACTATTGCTCAGCTAATGCACATGTTTGGACGGACGGAGCCAACGACCAGCAACAATTCATTTTGAGTTAGTACTCGTATTTCTTATACCTCGACTTATGCGAATTCGACTTACGCGGTTAACACTCAGTCCCACCTATCGCGTGTCTGTCTGCAAAGGGCGCAAGATGAATTTACGCGTCTTGGCTTTGTTATACGGATATGTAGGATAAATTTGCCGCCCCAAGCGTTTAATGAAACGCGATTTTTTTATCATTTACATAAAAATATGTAATGTCATAATGAAGTCAATGTTAACAATGTCAATTACGATGTAACATAAGTAGTGTAAACTTTTATTTATGTTTAAATTTTGACCAATATCATTTATCTATTAATTCAAAAGACCGTAGTACCGCAGACGAACCTTCAATGTTCCATCTCAAATACACTAAATTCTTCGTGTACTTTTAAACACCATAGTATTCTTATAGAACCTTCAATGTTCCATCTCAAATACACTAATTTCTTCGTGTACTTTTAAACACCATAGTATTCTTATAGAAACGAAATGAAAACGAAAATAAGTTTTCGGAAGCCAATTTTTGTTTTTCATTACAGAGACCTGCAGGGAAAAAGTATAGCAAGTTTATGTGGAAGTTTTGCGATTGGTTTCCTTTTCCTGGCCATAAATAACTTAATGGAATATAGCGACATGACCATCTGCGCCATACGAGGTAAGTTATGACATTATGACCCAATAATGTAGGTTAAAAAAAATACGATGACTTCAACGTTACAAACAAATATAACTGATAATAAAATAAATTGTTTAGTATTAATTCATTGGATCACGAGGATAGAAGTGTTTTTTTATCTGATTGAAGTAGCAAACGAGCATGCAGTCCACCTGATGGTAAATGGTCACTGCCGCCCGTGGACATCGGTAAGCAAGCAACTTCAAATAGAACATGGGTTCTATCTGATGTCAATCACAGATGCGTTGCTACTCCCGAGGACTATGATGGTCGCCTCATATAAAAGTGTGCCGGCTCGAACGCAAGAAATGCTTCACGTTGGAAATACCGTGACTCAAAAAAGTATTTGTACACTTCGTTTTTTAGCCATAACTCCAATCGAACGAATGTTAGGTAAACAGAATTTTGGTGGTAAGTACTTCTCGGAGTACAGAGACAGCGCGTATTTTTTTTATTTTTAATATAGTGTTATGAAAAAGTTATACGAAAAAAATTAGATCTAAACAGGTCAAAAAAGTATTTGTACACTTACGTTCATATCTCAAAGAAGTATTTAATGACGACAAAGCGTCCTTAAATGTTTCATAAACGTTTGTCTGTTGTTTGTCGTCTTTTGTTTTTTATTTATTCTTTGATTATTTAATTACAAATTCAGTTTAGCGTTCATACAGTAAACATGGGAAATAAAAAAAGTGAAATATCTGAGTCACTGCGAGACTGCGTTGTTTTCCTTCGGAAAGACGGATGTAGTTATCGAAAAATTGCCCAAAAACTGAAATTAAACTTTACGACCGTGCAGTACATTGTAAAAAAGTACGAAAGAACGGGTCATACGCAAAACGAACCACGATCAGGTCGGCCGAAGATACTCACGACAAGAGAGCGCCGTACTATAATTAGAGAAGTTACAGCAAGACCATTTTCCAGCGCTCAAACACTGGCAAATCACATCGCTTCAGCATCCAACAAGTCTGTATGTGCACAAACTATTCGCAATGTTCTGCATTCAGCCGAAATATATGGCAGAATTGCAAGGAAAAAACCATACTTAACTGCTGCGAACAGAGAAAAGCGCCTGGCGTTCGCTAAGCAATACGTTAACAAACCGATAGACTTTTGGAAACATGTTATTTTCTCTGATGAAAGCAAGTTCAACGTTTTTGGATCCGACGGAAAGAAATTCGTTTGGAGAAAACGGAATACTGAGCTGCAACAGCAAAACATTGTACCAACGGTTAAGCACGGTGGAGGCAGTGTTATGGTTTGGGCTTGTATGGCGTACGATGGCGTTGGAAAAATTGCTTTTATCGAAGGTAATATGAATGCACAGAAATATATCCAAGTGTTGCGCGATAATTTGAATGCGAGTGCAGTCAAATTAAACCTCGGTGGTCAATATCACTTTCAGCAGGACAATGATCCTAAGCACACTGCACGAATAACAAAAGAGTGGCTACTCTATAATGTTCCCGAGCAGTTGAGTACGCCACCACAGTCTCCGGATATTAATCCTATTGAAAATCTGTGGCAAATTTTAGATGTAAATGTGCGAAAGAGAAAAATCACAAATAAACATGACCTTCGACAAGTAATTATGGAAGAGTGGGGAAAAATACCTGAACACACTACTCAAAAATTAGTTGAATCCATTCCAAGAAGATTGCAAGCCATTATTGATGCTAAAGGCATGCATACTAAATATTAAAAATAATGTCAGCCTTAAAAATTTCATATTTTGTTATGTTGTCATAAGTGTACAAATACTTTTTTGACCACTCCATTCTTGTTTTTTTCGTATAACTTTTTTGTATCTCTTTTTTAAATAAAAATAAAATACATGTTGTATTTATGGTATATGAACCTATTTACCACCCAAATTTTATCCATCTAACATTCATTCGATTTAAGTTATGAGTAAAAAACGAGGTGTACAAATACTTTTTTGACCCACTGTAGGTGTGGCGGTGGTACTTCCCCGGTAGAACTACGCTGGTTCTACCACCTTCAAAATATGAGTTTAGTTCAGTTCAGTGTTTAATATGAGCGCCGATTTTAGCTATGTACTAAACCAATTTTAATCGAATTGTTTTCTTGCATTTAAGGTAACTTTTTGTCTGCATTTTTTCAGGTTTTCTTCAGTACTTTTTCCTACTTGCAAGCTTTTTCTGGACGAATGCAATATCTATACAGATTTTATTAAATATGAGGTACGTTTTTAATGCCAGTATTAGTATTAATAATATTATTATTAACAGTATTAGTATTCTACATACTCTACCGGTTGTCCGGCGTAAAAAAAACCACAGATTAATGTAATTTGTACTAGGTAATAGACATTAACAATAACATATTAAAGAAATAAATAATATTGTGGACATTAATAAATACATTACATTTTGAAATGCTTAAAAGTCTTGTATTAACTAGATTTTATGATCGGTTTCATGAATATTCAGTGTTCAGGGACCACTTACCATCAAGTGGATTTAATATGGTTGTTTGGTAACTCGATTTTATTAAAAAAACCTTGTTTTTCAGGCGACCTGTGGTAAATAAATATGACTGGAAGACGTTTTCTTGGTATGCTCTGTACGCATGGGGCTGCCCGACGGTGTTGACGACGTGCATGGCGATCGTCAACTATCACCCTGGTGACCACATAAAACCGGGCATAGGGCTGAACCACTGCTGGTTTTTTGGTAATTTATGAAATACTCTGAATTCTGAGCTGTCATCTTGAACAACTACTGATTATATCAGCAAGAAAAAAATAAAAAATGATAAAAATGGAATGGAATCCATTTCATGGTCTATTTTAAGGGGCGGAAAAATTTCATAATGCATAAACATGGAAAATAATGAATTGAATTTTGGATTATTGGCTGGCAATAATTTCATTGATCTGGGAATCGTCCACCATCTGCCCTTTGATGTCCGCCGTTGGACACAGTTCTCCTTCTGCCCTAATGTTTGTTTTTTCTATAGTCACCGGCCACGTATATGTGGGTTGGGGAGCGAAATACGTGTTGATTTTATACAGTAAGACGCTGCAGCACGTTTCCCGGATTTTGTACTCTCCTACGACATCCACGGGAAGAGAAGGAGTGCTACTATTTAAGACCACACGACTTTGTTGAATATATAACATCTATTTTGTTAGAAAATTAATTCTTAAAAACCATATTCTAACCTTTACTTGTTCTAGGAAGAAATGCCCTAGCACTTGAATTATTAGGCTTTTAAACAAAAGAGCCATAGCTACAGCTTGCCCAGTTATACTGTGCTGAAACAGCTACGAATTATACTCGTTTTTTTTATTTACCTGTAGCAGGAATTGAATTTTCGAGATCCCGAGGCTTATTTTTTCCCTGTCCTGATATTAAATATCGGAAAAAATGAATCAAACTGTTTTTTTCAGATGGAAAACAGCAGTGGTACTACATGTACAGTGTCATGACGATACTAATTGTGGCCAATACATGTATTTTTATATACACGTCTATTTATCTTTGGCGGCGGTCCTTTACATCCAGTCACGTTAAAACTTTACGATACAAGTGAGTAGAAGACTTATTGTTTCCAAGTCATTAATGTACCATAGTGATATATAAAACACTTTTTAACTATTTAAACACAAAAAGCAAATAAATAAAGAGATATACACACTTGCACTGTGAAGAGGTCTACGCTAATTAGATTTTTCAAAAACATGTTTTTTGTTTTTTAACGCTACTTTTGAGAAAATATTATAAAGTACCACAAAGTTAGAAACCATATATTAAGTAAACTGAAGGCGTAATGTACGGTGCAGGCTTCGGTGATTAAACCCTTTTTTACGTTTCTACGTGAAAAAACGTTTCTCTCCCCTTCTTATCTACAAGACCATCCCTTTTTATCTACAAGACCCAACTTAAATTAACTCTTTCTTTTTTTAAGTATTTAAGTGTTTATGAAGTTTAACAACACTTTATAAATCGAAATTTTATATTTAACCCCATCAAAAAAAAAAACTTTTTTGCTCGTCTATTATTTTAGGGCACACCTGCTAAATATATGTTTATTATGCTTTCAGATTCATTATGTCATTGCGTATGTTCATCATAATGGGCTTGCCATGGGTAACTGAAATGATAAGCTCTTTAGTGAAAGAACATGTAATATGGTAAGTATTTCTTAAGTTCGTGTTGCAGATAAATCAATGTGTTTTTATACCATTAAAGTAGTAAACAAACATGCAGTCCACCACTACCACGATGGCAAGTGGTCACTGCCGCATATGGAGATCAAAATAAGTTTTATCACGAGTTCTATCTGCAGTTTTTCTACTCCCGACGAATAAGATGTCCGCCTCACATAAAAGTTTGTCAGCAACCACACGCTTCTACTGAAACTCAGGAACTTCTTCTCGGTACAAATCAGTGTTAAGGTAGTACCTACCCTCGAACTACAGGTACTCACTATTACTAGTACCGGTCAGTTCGAAAACACCGATACATAATTGACAACTCGCTTGGCGGAGCGGTCACCACACCGGTCTAACTCGCAGTGGCTATCGAATCGATTCCCGGCCAGACGGGTAAATGATACATTTAGATTTCTGTTCTGGGTGTTTGTGTATTCGTATCTGTATGTTCATGGCACCGTCGACACAGGAGAAAATCCTAGTGTAGGGCTGTGAGTGTAGAAAGTGTGTTTAGTGGAAGAAAAGAGAATTAAATTTTCAAATTATTAATCGGTGCCAATTTAAACCTTATTCACATCGTCAGTAAAACAAGCCGTTCTTTTTTTCAGGTACATATTAGACATATTTAATATGCTCCAGGGTCCGCTAATATTCCTTTTATTAGTGGTATTTAGGAAGAGGGTAGTCAAGGCTCTGCTGAAGCGTGGTTTGTTGGACTGCGTGGCGGGGCCTGTCGAGAGGTATCTAGCACTTGGAGAAGACGACGAGGAAGGCGTTATCCAGCATACCATTGACCACACCATGCATGAGAAGGACGGAATATGACTTTTTAAAGAAAAGAAGAAGATGCCGGCAACCGCTTATTGTAGCCTGCGGGCGTTCCTAAAACCTTGCGAGCCACAGACCTTCTAGAACTCAATTTTTCGCTCGTTGAAGTTCCACGATTATACGAAATATAGACACAATTTATTTAATTTAGGTATTTTTTTTATTATGACGATAAATGTAAAAGATTATTGGTGTTTATTCTTAAGAAGCTTATATATAAATACGGATATTGAATATCCAAACATTTTTTTAGCAATTCATTTGTGGCTGAAATTAGGTAGTAATGTAATCACATCTGACGTTCCTGATTTTCATAGGTTGTCAGACTTGCCAGTTGCTATTGGATGGATTGTATGATCATTTCCTAAAATAAGCAATAGCACACCCCTCTAAAAGAAAGAAGAATGGAAAAAAGAAAGTGTGTGTGCCTATGTACACGCGTTAGAGGTTATACTTCTTTGGCGTAACAAGACAAAAATCTTTTTAAAAATTTTATCTTTCGCCTTATTCTTAATTTTTTCATAACGTGTCTAAAGAAGTATAACTTCAAAAAAACGTGCGGTACTCGGGGACTGCCGCGGTAAAGCTATTGCATAGCATTTTCATTCGCACTTCAACTTCATACTGTAACTTTTGTGTGACGAATCTTAAAATTTCACTCTCATTTTTTTATAACACGTTTAAACTATAACTTCAAAAATTCGTCTAAATTATTAATGAATACTTACTTATTGGGGTTTCTACTTCCATTTTTATCTTTGTATAATTATCTATATTTTATTAATAGACAACCAAGTATTTAATCCCTACTAATATTATAAATGCGAAAGTAACTCTGTCTGTCTGTCTGTCTGTCTGTCTGTCTGTTACTCTTTCACGGCAAAACTACTGAACCGATTTTTATAAAATTGTGTACACAGATAGTGGTGACCTTGGGATCCATTATAGGCTACTTTTTATTTCAAAAAATGGGTTGAAAATGTTAAAATCGAGCATAAATGTTTGTATGGTAGTTCGTTTTTGACTAAGAGCTGTACTATTATTTACGTCAAGGGGTATCATAGATTTGATTAAAAACTTATGTGAATAATAAAACATTAAAAAATACTGATTTTGAGTCGACAAGATATATCCGTAAAACTCGGTATGTCGTGAATTTTGTTAAATTCCAATTCAAATGACAATCTCCATATTGGCTTTTGACATAGAGGTGTACTAATAATTCCGTCAAGAGGTATGATAGATTTGATTAAAAACTTATGTGAACAATTAAACATTAAAAATATTGATTTTGAGTCGACAACATATATCCGTAAAACTCGGTATGTCGCGAATTTTGTTAAATTCCAATGCAAATGACAATCGCCATATTGGCCATTTCGCCTGGACGTCATCGTGAGTTCGTTCAGAAATAATACATATAACTTGGTAACAATTAATTATCATTCAAATAGATGTGATATAAATTTGATTTAATTTACCCATAATATGGGTTTATAATATGAAAATGTATTTATAATGCGAAAGATACGATTATAATTACGAGGAATTAAATATTATGATGAGTTAAATATTATGTATACTTGCGCTATCTATCACTGTTCTGTTGAATTACGTTGAATGAACATTTGATAGATGGCGTTATCTACAATACAACTTCGAAGTAATATCGATAAATTAAATGTTGATGTTGAATTACTAATAATTCTGTCAAGGGCTAAGAAACACTGGTTTGCACACTTAAATATAAAATAAATCCACGATAGCATTTTTATATCTGTTAAAGTTAACTCACAATAATTATTTTTATGTTCCATATTTTTACTAAAAATATTACGTTATTTTCGAGTCTGTTGTATTTTGTTCAGTATTAATCCTTATGTCGTCGTCAACCCATTATTGTCCCACTGCTGGGCACGGGTCTTCTCTCAGAATGAATATTAGGTATACTTGCGCTATCTATCACTGTTCTGTTGAATTACGTTAAATGAACATTTGATAGATGGCGTTATCTACAATACAACTTCGAAGTAATATCGATAAATTAAATGTTGATGTTAAATTACTAATAATTCCGTCAAGGGCTAAGAAACACTGGTTTGAACACTTAAATATAAAATAAATCCACGACAGCATATTTATATCTCTTAAGGTTAACTCACAATAATTATTTTTATGTTCCATATTTTAACTAAAAATATTACGTTATTTTCGAGTCTGTTGTATTTTGTTCAGTATTAATCCTTATGTCGTCGTCAACCCATTATTATCCACTGCTGGGCACGGGTCTACACTGGATGCATCAAATAAATACACACGCTTTCTACACTCATAGCCCCACAGTAGGATTTTCTCCTGTGTCGTGGGTACCATGGACACACATAAGACGAATACACAAACACCCAGACCCAGAACAGGAATCTAAACTCATCATTCAGATACCTGTCTGGCCGGGAATCGAACCCAGGACCCATTGCGCGTCAGACCGGTATGGTAACCGCTGCGCCACGCGGGTCGTCAATACGTATAAAGTTATTAGAGATATCAAATTATTATAACTTCCTTCAAAGGGTACGATAATAAAATTCCGTCAAGGGGCAAGATAGACTTGATTGAAAACTTATCTCAATAATAAAACATTAAAAAATATTGATTTTGAGTCGACAACATATATCTGTAAAACTCGGTATATCGCGACTTTTGTTTGTTTATCGCCATATTAGCCAGTTTGCCCTGATGTCATCCTGATCCTTAGTTCATTAATAGTAGATACCTATAAATTGATAACAATTAATAATCATACAAATAAACGTGATATAAATTTGATTTAATTTACCCACAATTTAAAATTACGAGGAATTACCGATGAGTTATAATTATATCAGGTATACTTGCGCCTTGCGCCATCTATCCACTACTATGTTGAATTACATTGAATGCGATAGGTGGCGTTATTTACAAAACAACTACGAAGTCTATCGATAAATTAAATGTTGATGTTGAATACTAATAATTGCGTCAAGGGCTACGAAACACTGGATTGCAACCTTAAATATAAAATCAATCCGCGATAGTATATCTCTATAACTTATGGTTAAGTCACATTTTTTTTTATGTTCCATATTTCAACTAAAAATATTACGTTAATTTCGAGTCTGTTTTCTTCTGTTCGGTATTTATTCCTTATATAAATAAATGCATTCGTTATCTTTTACACTATATGCATCAAATAAATACTTTTAAAGATATTAGAGATTTAAAATAATAAAGATGTGTCTCTCGGCAGGGGTAGGTAACCGTCTCGCTCGCGCATGCTAATACATGCCGGCCGCCGATGCGTGTGCATTATTAGAGTAATCTGACCACTTGATAGTGTCCAGTGTTGAGTAGGACACGAATGTTAAATAAGTTTGTAAGAGTAGCGTCTTTTTGTACTAGACCAGTACAAACATTGCACTTCACCCTGCAGCATCACCCTGAAAACTTTTAAACATACTGCGGAAAAGTTAAAATCAATCTTTGTAATCGATGCGTTTTGGTTTAAATGTCGAGCAGGATTTGGTTTACAAGGTGCTTCTTGGTAGTGTGTGACTACTAAGATTGTTAATTAATTCAAAGAAAAGGCGGTTCACAATCGTCTAATTTTAAAATTCTAATTCTAATTTTTAAAATATTTTTACATAACAATTATGATCCTAACCACAAATACATACTTTAAATTCGTTTCTTCACTGTTTGTATGTCCGGGTAATCGCCTGAGCGGCTAAACTCATTTGGATAGGACTTGCACTATAGAAAAGGTTGTGGAATAACATAATTATAGACTACTTTTTAATTTTTCATCATATAATTTCAACGGGGTCGACATTTGTGCGGGAAACACTTTGCGATACACTCATTTTTACGCGGGCGAAGCCGCGGGTACAGCTAGTGAATAGATAATAAAGCGTTTTGTTGTTCATTTCTAACATATTAGTGTACTAGGAGTTAGACAAACTCGTAACACTTATGTACTTTTTTACTAAAAAGTTATTAACGCTATTAATCCATCTTACCACATATGCCAAAAATTTAGTAGGTATATAAGATTCAAAACTTAGGTAATTACTGTTAAAGATATCAATATTTATCAAGTGTTTACTGTTTTTGTTTGTTTTTCTATTGTTTATTGTTTGTTCGTTTTAGTTATCAACGCAAAATTGTACAAAATTATACAACTTGTTCAACACTGTCCATGCATATAAACTTATGGAACTTCTAAACATTCATCAGAAAAGTCAGGAGATTTACAAATTTGACACAATTGTTTAAGACTATAAACCATATATGTACACACGAGCCTTGTGAAATATGTTTATATTATTTATTCATATCTACTTTGATTGGTATCTTTACGGATTTATTATATTTAAATTATTAATGTTAGAGATTTACTGTTTTGAATTAGTTTATTAAAATGACACTGTTATTGAGGTCTGTCAATGTCAACATCGGTGCCACAATACAGATAATAGTTGGTCGATGCACCTTTTTTTTAGTTTTATTTTTCTTTTTCCATCAGCTTTTATACATTTTTTTTGTTTTAATATTTTAATGTTGGTATTTTTTTTCTTTTTTCCGTGATGTCACCTGTCGGATACTGCGGAAGATCAGCGCTGGTTGTCTTCGGATGCCAATATAATGCTGAGCAGTGTCCAATTCGTGATGTTTTGCACCTTATTTTCTCTGTGTAAATATTGTTTTCGTGTAATAGTTAAATGTGTATAAACTGAACGAGTAAATGATTATCTTATCTTATCTAACTTATCAGTCATAGTTAGTTGTAATATGTTTCTCAATATATCTCTTTAGGTAGGTACGCACTTATTAATTAAATTAATAACTATAACATTATTTTTTACTTATATTTTCCGTGAATTTCCTATAATTACCTCTGTTATATTAGTAACAACATAAAAATTATGTTAAAAATATTATGGATGACATATGTGTTTTTGTTACTCTTTCATACCAAAACTATTAGTAGAATTTAGCTGAAAATTGGTGCAAAGATATTTTATGACCTGGAATTAGTACCTACCCCATGCGTGTACACTCATCACAACTCATTGCCACGGTAAACCCGACTAAAGTAGGCGGAATAAGATAAAACAAATATTGTTTACCGTCAAAATTATTATTTACATTAGAATTTACATGATTTTCAAAACTAAATATCATGCTCATTTCGAACAAAATTGTATGACGTGGCGCCATCTGTATCACAACGACGAAACCAGTTTTGTGACAACACAGTTGAGTGTTACTTGAATCAGATGTTCTGTTCATCGATACTACAAGTAACGCCATCTTGTGACGTTTCTTGAATTATATATTTTCGTGATCATCCTAGCTTTGCAATATATCACATGGTGGGAATAAAGGGGATCTCACACGAATGATAACCAGGTGGTATAACCAGTGTAGTACGACCCGGAATGTAGGGTTGCCAGACGTCCCGATTTTGGCGGGACTCACGGGCGGGACAAGCTCGGTCCCGCTTTTTGGGAAGGACTGGACTTTTGCAAAAAAAAGGTTATTGTTGTCGCCGATTGTAAATACAAGTAGAAAGGCAGTTTATCGCCCAAAAAAAAGTCGTCAAATCTAAGTCGACTTGTAGTTCGTCGACCAAAAAAAAATTTTGTCCGTGTGTCTGTGAGGCGCGACCCCCTTTGTATCACGAGGACTGCTATCCCTTGACTATGAATCTCTTTTGTCCTTGTGACTATGATTTTTTTTTGCGCCCTGACAAAAGGGAAAGGGCTACCCTCCATGCGGGGAGGTTTAGTCCCGCAGTACTTAGTAATGATGACCCGCGTGGCGGGACGGTTACAATACCGGTATGAAGCGCAATGGGTCCCGGGTTCGTTTCCCGGCCAGTCAGGTAGGTATCTGAATTCTTAGATAGCTTAGATTCATGGTCTAGGTCTGAGTGTTTGTCTTGTGTCTGTCCATGGTGCCCACGAAACAGGAGTAAAGGAGTATAAATGGGTGTAGAGAAGCGTGTGTTTAGTCCTTGGAAGTATCTGTGATTGACTTCAGATGAAACCCTTTTATCTACGAAGCTACACAGATATCCATAGGCAGTTACGACTTACCATCAGGTGGAGTGCATGCTCGTTTACTGCATCAATCACATAAAAAGTAATTGTGGAAATAAAAAAATACGTAATTATTGGTATTGCTTTACAAAGCGCGGTAAGTCTCTCCAAGTAAGTGTTTAGCGCAATTTACTGAAATAACAAGTGCAGTCCCTTTATCATCACGACTGTATTCAACAAATATGCTCGACGAGGCAAACATAAACACTATACGAGTTCTCTGTTCGTACGATGTGTATATAAAAATGTATGTTAATGGCCTTTCTACTTAGCTGACGAGGACTAAAAAGCATATGTAAACGACCTCTGATAAGATACAATCATATTTGATTACAGGTCCATAAAAATAGTGTGACAAAATTACATCAAATGGATATCAGTTTACTTTTGATGTAATAAACAACGATACCTGGAAAAACAAAGGCATCCTAAAATCGTATATCACATGGCCGTGTGTCAAATGAGTACAGCCAAGAAAAAAAAACATGCGTGCGTACAAAGTACACATGTCAGAAGTGAAACTTCTTTGGCGAACTAATTTATAAATCTTGTTTATATTTATACAAATCTAAAACTTTAAATTTCCAAGATTAAGAGGAAGGGAAAAAGGCGTGATACGACGTTCGCTCTGTCTCACTTTTTCTCTCAATCTTTCTCACTCGCTTGCTCCCTACTCTCACTCCACGGCTAGTTGCTCATGCTACGTTCGCCCTGTCTTACTCTCTCTCAATCGGTCTCGATCACTCTCTCTCTCTTTTCCGACACTTCCGTTGCATACCGGCGTGACGTTTCATCTGTAAAAATTTTACCCTCATGCGCCTTAAGAAGTTACACTTCAAAAAAACAATACAAACATCAGGACTATTTCGTTCTTTTCTTTGAAAAATTAAATTTCGGGCTCGTTTTATTCCGCACTACCCTCATATCACTCCATGTTACTCGTAAATTAATTATTTACTGACTAGCATAAACCGTCGTTACTAGGCTTTCTTCTTAGGTTTCCCCTCGAAAACAAAAAAAAAGGCTTTCTTCTTAATAAAACTACATTTGTGACAACTACAATTCAAACAGTAATAATTAGGCATAAACAGTCACTTGTTTAAAGCGAATTAAATGTCTAAAAGCCTGTATTTTTTCATATATTGAACTTGACCGTAAAATACTTAATTCATATTCGCATCGGCCTTAAAGATATGGTTTGGTCAGTCCATTTTACTAAAATTAATAATTGGAAGCACCCAAATTTTTACTGTGGCATTTCCAAGGAGGAATTTCTGAAGGTTAAAAAATATTTCTCTAGAATAACGAAAGAAGACTAGATTCAATGTTAAACTTGTCGCTTTTGAGTCCATGAATTCTGTACTAGTTATGAAAATTACTGCCAAAATGTGGGAAGGCCTAAGTCCAAATACAATTAAAATAACGATGTGTTTCAGAGTTTTATGAATCACGTATTATTAATGAATCACTGAATGTTTCTTAAAGTATAATATTACTATCTGCGAGAGTATTTTTATAATATTATCAGTGATATCATAAATTATATTTATCAAACATTATGCTTTGTTTTGTAATTAACGCTCTTTTATTCTTAAACAAAATAAAAAAATAAACTGCTTGTATAAACATAATTATTTCGTCCCAAGGTACAGTCAGCAGCATATAGTTAGTGGCGTTCAAAGTGTCCATATTGTTAGATACAATCAAAGTGTTCAATAATATCGGCACAACCTACGTGTTCTAATTGTTGACAACATCTTAAACTCCCAAATGTCAGGACGTTCATAAACTCATAATGTTGATACCACCCAAATTGTCACAAATGTTCCGGCGTCAGTGGTAACCTAGCAACGAGACTGTTTGTAAATATAGGTACATTTTATAATATTAAACTTTATGTTGCGAATATGTTGTAAGGATCACTTACTGTGCGAGCAATGATAATATTGACATATGTTTGTCCCATTTAGGGTTTTAAAATTTAATGAAGATACTTTTCATCAGTTTAAAAATGAGAAAACCGTAGAGGTTACAGAAAAACTATTATATTTTAGCTAAAATATATTGTTTGTGAAATATACATCAGTCTTTTTTTTTTTTAATATACATCCTTTGAAACCCTTTGAACATCCTTGCTAGTAACGATCGAATAACTTTAAGCTCGTATGTGAAAACGAATTTCTGAGGAACTTCTTTTTTGCACGTCAAATAATTGTGAACAATGTTGTTGTGGTGAATCAGCATCAGATAGTGTCACTGGCAAACGTTGATTTCCGGAGAGAACAGGAAGAAGACTCAATCGATTGAACTTGTTCTTTTTCAAGTGTGTTATGAACCCACTTAGGCCTTCTTTTTCTTGACGAGGGTAGGTTTGTAGAACTTGACGTGGTAAGTATTTCAGGTGCAATATATGTGTATGTTTCCATATACAGAACATTAACAACACTTGACGCAATTGAGCACGGATGAGATACTAACTCTGTCGATGGAATTATTAGAATGCAATATAATGGTGTATGCCATTATGCCCCGTGACATTTACGCATTTTGCCCCAATTACTATGTTAAAAGAAAATATGAAATAACGGTAAGACTAAAGCAGTGTTAAAATTGCCCATCAACTTCAAGGAAAACGTAAAATAAAGGAGAACATAATCATCAATTCAATACTATTTCTTGCTTGTTTCTGTAGTTATTAAGGATAAAAAAATATTACATCAATTATGCATTTAAACTAAATTTGATTGTAAATCAACTGTCATGGTCCATTGAGTATTGTTTGAAAGCAGGTTCTGATGGGCTGCAGCAACATCTCGCAAAAACGTTTCGTTTCCGGTATGTGTGCATGACCCGTCTTACTCGTCCGTCCTCTCGTCTTGTCTTATCATGCCTCTTGTTCCCCTAGACCGATTCTATGACTTTGACAGTCAATGACGTCATTGCAAGATATGAAAAGGATAGTTGTTAATATAAAAAAGAGAGAAGAGAAGTGTCATTGTTAGCATGTCCTATACCGTAAGTGATCAGGAACCTTATATCCGCAACATAAGGTATAATATTATAAAATGTACCTATATTTACGAACAGTCTCGTTGCTAGGTTACCGCTGGTGTCGTAACAGATGCTGAAATTGTGACAATTTGAGTGGTTCATTATGAATTTATGAATGTTCTGTCATTTGGAAGTTTAAGATGTTGTCAACAATTAGAACACGTAGGTTGTGCCGATATTATTGAACACTTTGATTGTATCTAACAATATGGACACTTTGAACGCCACTAACTATATGCTGCTGACTGTACAAAAGTCACTGTCGCAAAGTGCAAGGCGTGATTGTACCCTGGGACAAAATCTGTTATCTTTTTTTGTGCTATAAAAGCAATTTTAACTTATTTTGTCTATGAATGTTTATTACTATTACTGTGAGGATTTGATGTATGAAAAGTCAATAGTTCAAGTTAATTAAAACAGAAGTTATGTGGGCTTGAAGAAAAGTGTTTCCCCCATCTATTTATGTATTTTCTGTAAGTATGCATAATTATAAAATTCATCAAGGAATCATTTTAAGCATAGGTGACACAGTGAGCTCTTCTACCACAAGTTTTATTAAACTTAAATGGGGATCTATATTGTATAATTAACCCATCTTCGTATAAATAAAGGGTATTTATTATTTTTATTTTTTTACTTTTTATAGCCATACCTATAAAAATATCTACATAAACACAAATAAATAGACAAAAAAACACATCGATGCCTCTTTATTTGTCACCTGCTATTCTTTTTTTTTAATTTTGAGCAGTGATGGCCTAATGATTGAAACTTGCCCTCGATCGGGAGGTCCGAGGTTCAAACCCAGGCACGCACCACTGATCTTTCTAAAATAATGAGCGTATTAGAAATTAATTATCACTGCTTTTCGATGAATGAAAACATCGTGAGGACAAGTACACACCTGAGAGTTGTTAAAAAAAAGTTTTCGGAGGTGTGTGAAGTCCACCAATTCGCACTTGGCCAGCGCGGTGGACTATGGCCTATAACTCTCTCATTCCGAGAGAAGACCCGTGCCCAGCAGTGGAACAATAATGGGTTAAGGACTGACGACTATTCTTTTTTTGTTGTATACCCAATGTTAAGTGTTCAGATTTCAATAATTATTAGTGTAAATTCTCATTAATAGACAACAAAAAGGCTTCCTGATTCGATGTTAGCATGACGCAGTATCCGAGATAACATACACCATACGTTGATAACATTATTACGCGTTACCACGTTTAAACCATTCACCATTATATACCATACAGTATATAAAATGTTGATATCAAATCCATAAACGCACCGTTCACCTGATGGTAAGGGTTCACTGCCGTCTATAAACAGAAAAGCCATAAGGAGCACGTTCAAGACGCTTTTACGAGAACATTATTTACAACGAACATTGTTTACAGGAAACAACAATGTTTAAGGAACATTACAACTGTCATGAGTCCATCAACATTTCAGTCCTTAGTATAGTTATTGTTTTTAATGTATATTATTTATTGTTTCATTATATATTATTTATTATTATATTTTTTGTATTATATAAAATTCTCGTGTCACAATATTCGTTCCCGTACTCCTCCGAAACGGCTTGACCGATTCTCATGAAATAATAATAATAATAAAATTCATTTATTGCCACACAACAAGTAACACACAAATAAATATAAAAAAAAAACAAAATTTATAAGGACAATAAAAAGGAAATAACAAAATAAAAAAAAAAAAAATACACAAAAAAAAAAGAAAATCAAATGTATTAGAGTTGTGGGCAAAAGGACGTGTCTCAGCATTATTTGACATGGGGTCATGACCCCATGCAGTGCTGTTTTTCAGACCCGCCCTCCTCCCTAAAGATGATAAGTGGGAGAATTCCCCGCTACTGTGCGTGCCTGCCTTGTATGTAAATATGTGTAGGTGTGTGTATGTGTGAGAGTGTGAAAGTGTATGTTTGTGCATATACGCGTGTAACTGTATTTACCTCTGATCGAAAAACTCCTTTAGGTCAAGAGACTTCCAGTAGGCGTGCTTCAGTCTCTCCGCAACAAGTTGCCTTTTCAGCAACGCTGATTTGTATTTAGCTTTAAAACATCCATTACTCATTTGAATTCTCAGAGGAGGGGGTAAATCATTCCAAATTTTTGTTGCGGAAAACTTGAAGCACCCCCTATACCGAGCTGTTTTATGTACAGGCATTTTGAGGAGAAGAAGTTGATTTGGTCGTAGTCTACGTTGAGACCAGTCTTTGACCCAAACGAGCTTTTCAAAAAGATATTCAGGTTTTTTATTCCATATCACCCTTTGAACTGTACATGCATAGTGTAGTTCTCTCCTACCACTCATATTCAAGATACCCTTGCTGTTTAAGTAAGGGGTGATGTGTGTTTTACGCGGCACATTGAAACAAAAACGAATACAGGCATTTTGAACTCTCTGTATCGACCTTTCTGCGTTGGCGGTTATTCTTGGGCCATATACAGTGCTACAATAATTAAACTGAGAGAGCACTAAACTATCACAAAGAAGCACACGAACCTCTTCATTAATAAGATCTCTGATTTTATACAATATTTTGAGCTTAAAGAATGCAGTTCTTATTTTGTTATTTATATGTTCCATGTACTTTTGCTCTTCGTCGATAATAACTCCCAGATTACGGGCAGACGATACTCTTTCCAGAACAACATTATCGACTTTAATCTCCAGTGTATTGGCTACCACGGCGTTAATTTGCGATTTTGTGCCAAGGACCATCATTTGAGATTTCTTTGGATTGAGAACCAAGGAATTATTTACAGACCAAGTAGATATATTGTTGAGGTCTTCGTTTACTTTATTAATAGCATCAGGTGTATCATTAACGTCAAATGAGTAATAAAGTTGTGTATCATCTGCATAAAGGTGATACTTGCAGTGTTTTATGTGATTATGAAGGTCAGCGGTAAATATTGTAAACAGAACTGGACTGAGCAATGAACCCTGCGGTACACCTCTTTCCAGTGATCTTAGAGTAGAAAATCTCTGACTGCCAAGCTTTCCATCAGTTACAACCATTTGCTGCCTGTTACTTAGAAACGACTTAAACCAAAGACATGTATTACTCGAGAAGCCGTAATACCTTAACTTATTTAAAAGAATCTCCGGATCTAAACAGTCGAACGCACGTGAGTAGTCTAGCAGTACCATTATGGTGCTAAGCCCTTTGTCTGAAGCTTCAGTCAGGTCGTCTGTGACATGTAGAAGAGCAGTTTCAGTACCATAGCCTCTTCTGAAGCCCGATTGGTACTTAGGAATAATGTTTTTCTTTGTAACGAATTGCATAACTTGGCTAAGCACTACTTTTTCCAAAATTTTGGACAGCACTGGCAGAATCGAAATAGGCCGAAGATCGTTTAGTTGTGCGACACTAGATTTTTTAGGTATAGGCCTGACTAAAGCTGTCCGCCAACTGGATGGGAATGTGTTGGCTTCGATAGATTTGTTTACGATATGTGTAATAATAGGAAGAGTCGAATCTAAGGTCAGCTTTATCATATCTATATTTAAGCAGTCGATACCTGACGCCTTGGACTTTATCGTATTTATAATCTTTCTTATTTCTATCTCTGTCGTAGGTCTTAGGTCAAACGTGTCATCCTGGGCTAGATCATGTGGGTAAAAAAAATCCATTCCATGGTTTCTTTTAATGCTCGATGGTAGAGTCAAAAAGTGGGCATTTATTTTTTCTGGATCATTCAAGTGATCAGGAATTGTGATCTTATGGGCGTTATTAAGTTGGACAGTATTTTTTATGTTTTTCCAAAGTACTGCAGGCTTATTTATATGGTCATTAATACAGCTATTGAAATATGCCCTTTTTTCCCGCTTTATGCTTGCGGTTACAAAGTTTTTTAGATTACGATAATAATCTTTTGATGTGTCGTTTTTATTCTTCAACGCTTTTGTTAATGCCTCGTCGCGTAAACCCATCATGAATTTTATCATACTTGTTACCCAAGGTTTAGGATTGTTTCCCACAACTGACTTGTGGATTGGGGCATGTACGTCAAATAGATTAATTAAATATTTATTAAATGTTTCAATCATTACATCTACATTGTTCATATTATATATGTTACCCCAAGGAATAGAATTTAGGTGTTCCTCGAATGTGTCAAAATCTATATTATGAAGCGTTCTTTGAAATCTAATTTCTTTATTTATACTAGGTTTTTTTACATCAAAGTCCGCTAGAATTAATGCGTGGTCGCTCAAACAGTGGTTATGGATCACTTCAACGTTTACACATTTTGAAGGTTGGTCTGTCAGGACAAGATCAAGAATGGTTTTCGTGAGATCGGTGATCCTTGTTGGCTTCTTAACCAGTTGTTCTAGACTATGATGGTAACAGAAGCTTTTGAGGTCGGTTGCCTTTGGGGAATCCAAATCATTGACGTCAATATTGAAATCACCTAAAATACACACTAAATCGGAACGCGACAGGTAGTTCAATGATTCACTTAAAGCATCTAGTGCTTCCACTACACTAACGCTTTCTGGTCTATAGGCGGTGCCCAGAGTTATATTAACCCCAGGAAGATGAACTTCTAGCCATAATTGTTCTAAGGAAGATGAGGGATGTTGACGCACTTTCAATGTAATATCTTTCCTGATGTAAAATCCCACACCTCCACCTCTCTTTCCTTCTCTGGCTTTGTGTATAAATCTATAATTTGGTATGAGAGGGGCAAGTGTTTCTTCTCCATGCTTTAGCCATGTCTCGTTGATCGCTAAAATGTCAGGAGAGAATTGTAAAATCGCTACAAAAAGCTCATCACTACCAGTATTCAAGGATCTCGCATTTAGTAAGCCAAATCTCAAATATTTACTTTTTTTTGAGCCTTTAAGCATAAGTTATAGTATGGGTGTAATGCTCAAGATGTAAGCTCAGTAATAGAAAACCTGAATATGAACAATAGCGTGAATGTTTTGTGTAAATGTGTAAGTATGAAAGTGTTCTGTTAGTATGCTCCAAGAGTGGATAAAAAGAAATACAGAACAGAATACAATTAAATAAACAAAACAAGAAAAAATTATAATAATAAAAAAAAAACAATAATTAACTACTAAGTTTCCCAAAAACTCTCGATAGATCTAACTCCGATTGTAGTCGATGTCTTGGTTTGCCTTGCTCTTGGCGAGCGAACACTTTGCCTTCACGAATCCACACGTACTTAAAATTCTTTTCACGAGCTATAGCTTTTGCTTTTTGAAATAGGATTCGGTTGTGCTTTGTAAGGCGCTCGTTGATAAATACGTTCCTTGTGGGACCGGGTAGTTGAAGACCTTCTGAATTGAGATTTCGTCTAGTACGTGCGGCTTGCAGGAGCGCGTCTCGCAGGGTGCGGCGAGCAAGGCGGACGGCAAGTGGTCGGGGATGCACGGGAGCGCCACCAGTAGCCACTGTTCGCAAATGCCCCGCTCGTTCCGCACATACAATGTCTCTCTCGTCGAGGTCCACACCAATTTTCTGCGCAAGGGAAACGACCAGATGGACTCGATTCTCGTTTGGTGCCTCTGGGCAACCAGCTATTTCTATGTCGTTAGAGAGGAGAGCTTATATTGAGCCAACATCTATTTTTCATACCTATTAGTGATACAGGTTGTCCAACCTTAACATTTTTTTAAATATTTATATGGCAAAACAACGTTTACCGGGTCAGCTAGTATAGGTATATAATAATATTATCTGTATATTTAATATTGTATAATTATGTCCACAATAAATAGTTTGTAGTTACTTTTATATATCTACCACAGATTATCGCTATCACCCAGGGTTGACTGGCAGAGAATGCCATTAGGCATTAAGTTTACCCTTGTAACCCTTAGGTTAAGGTATTTCAGAATTGACATAAATAAATAGACGTGTATAAGCAACTTCATATAGAACATAGGTTCTATATGAAGTCTGCCGGCAACCACACCCATCCACCGAAACCCAAGAACTCCTTCACGCTAGATATAAGTGTAAGTCAATCGGGAGGTCCGAGATTCACCCCAGGCACGCAACACTTACTTATGTGCGTATTAGAAATTAATTATTACTGCTTTTCGGTGAAGGAAAACATCGACAAAAAACCTACACATCCGAGAATTCTTTAAAAAAAGTTCCCGGAGGTATGTGGAGTCCGCCAATTCGCATTTGGCCAGCGCGGTGGACAATGGCCTAAAACCCACTCATTCTGAGAAGACCCGTGCCCAGTAGTGGGACAATAATCGGTTGTACCCAGATATAAGTGTGGCGGTGGTACTTCCCCGCTCGAACTACACTGGTTCCACCACCTGGCAAACTATGTACACGCCTATAGGCTGTTAGTAAAACAAATTACACAATTCATTAGCCCTAACGCGTAGGTTTTAAAGTATATTGATATCTGTTCAAACAAAAATAAACTTGCCGAGTCAAAATGTCAGATACCAATTTTTACGTAAATGAACGAGATGCGCGACAATGCGCTGCCCCTTATTAACCGACTTCCCAAAGGAAAGAGGTTATCTATTCGTCACGTATATTTTTTTTTTTTTTTTTTTTTTTTTTTTTTTTTTTTTATGTATGTTCGGGCGAAATGGCTAGAAATCGTCGACCTACCGACACGATTCATACGACATTGTATGCGGCTAGTTTCACAGGCAGTCCCATATTGAGGAAAATGAAAACCTTCCGGCGGTTTTCCCGGAAAATTGGAAAATGTCGGTTTCTTAAAATCTTGAATAACTTGGGTGTTTCTAAACCGATTTCCATTTTCTTTCTTTCATTTGATAGGAAATTTTGTCACGCAACTTTTTCTCTTGGACATGGGTATGCTGTGATGCTTAACTCTTTGAGTTATGGGGGGGAAACCACCACCACTCCTCAAGTTTTTTAGATAATTCGAGATAACTCGGCTTCTGCTGAATCGATTCTTATGAAACTTGGAATATGTATTATACATCTATGCTTATATAGGTTGACGAAAAATTTGACCTTCAACTCTTCGATCCTGATGATGCAGGGTTACAGCTATCCTAAACTATAACATTAGCTATTTGGTGCTTACATATATGTAATAAGACTACTAAGCAGAGACATGTGATGAAAAATTTGACCTTCAACTCCTCAATCCTGATGATGCAGGGGTGCCTCAAGCCTAAACCATAGGGGTTGACCATTTGGTGCTTATGGGTATGTAATCACAATACTAAGCAAAGACATATTATAAAAAAATTGACCTTCAACTCCTCAACCCTGATGATGCAGGGTGCTGTAAGCCCAAGCCGTAGGTGATGGCCATTTGTTGCTTACGGATATATAATAAGATAGTAAGGCAAAGATGTACGATGACAAATTTGACCTTCAACTCCTCAACCCTGATGATGCAGGGGTACTGCAGGCTTAAACCATAAACGTTCGACATTTGTTGCTCACGGATTTGTAATAACATTGCTAAGCAAAGGTATACAACGAAAAATTGGACCTTCAACTCCTCAATCCTGATGATGCAGGGGTATTGAATGCCTAAGCCATAAAACTTAGCTATTTCATCCTTACGCATTCAAAATGATATTTAAAAAATGTAAGGTAGAACATTAGAAAAATGGTTGTATACAGTGGAAAATTGGACCTTCAACTCCTCAATCCTGATGATGTTGGGGTGCTTCAAGCTTAAACTATAGGCGTTAGCTACATGATCGCTACGTATATCTGATAAGATTACTAAGCAAAGATAAAAGATGAAAAATTTGACCTTCAACTCCTCAACTCTGATGATGCAGGGGTACTTCAGGCTTACTATAGGCGTTGGTCATTTGATGCTTATGGGTATTTAATATATTTACAAAGCGAAGACGTATGATAAAAAAATTGACCTTCAACTCCTCAAGCCTGATGATGCAGGGTGCTATAAGCCCAAGTCGTAGGTGATGGTTATTTGGTGCTTACGGGTAAATAATAAGATAGCAAAGCATAGATGTACGATAACAAATTTGACCTTCAACTCTTCAACCCTGATGATGCAGGGGTACTGCAGGCCTAAACCATAAACGTTAGACATTTGTTGCTCACGGATTTTTAATAACATTGCTAAGCAAAGGTATACGACGAAAAATTGGACCTTCAACTCCTCGATCCTGATGATGCAGGGGTATTGAATGCCTAAGCCATAAAACTTAGCTATTTCATGCTTACGCATTTAAAATGAGGTTAAACTGATTAAAGGTAGAACATTAGACTAATGGTTGTATACAGTGGAAAATTGGACCTTCAACTCCTCAACTCTGATGATGATGGGGTGCTTCAAGTTTAAACTATAGGCGTTGGCCACATGGTGTTTAGGTATATCTGATAAGATTACTATGCAAAGATAAAAAATGAAAAATTTGACCTTCAACTCCTCAACTCTGATGATGCAGGGGTACTTCAAGCTTAAACCATAGGTATTGGCCATTTGATTCTTATGGGTCTATTCTTTAAATAAATGTTTACTCAGAAAAAGTTGTTTTATTCGGTTAGGTTAGGTTCGAACAGATTTTTCCAATTCAGAATCTAAGGGAGGGGGCGCGGTAGCGCCCCCGACCGGTTGTGTCAAAGAAGTCTATTTTTAGATGATGACGTCAGCACATATCGTGACTCGTTTATCGTGACTGAAAAGCGTGAAAAAAAAATTTTTAAACAAAAAATACAACCGACTTCCATGCCACATAAAAGTAAAAAATAATTTAAATACATGTTGGTTTAGAGCAAACACAGTACTTAGTACATAGTCCCGAAGTCGGCGCTCATATAAGATACATGTAGTTTCGTCATGATCCAGCAAAATATGGTGAGCGCCGACTTCGGGACTATGTACTAAGTACTGTGTTTGCTCTAAACCAACATGTATTTAAATTATTTTTTACTTTTATGTGGCATGGAAGTCGGTTGTATTTTTTGTTTAAAAATTTTTTTGCGTTATCGCTTTCATGAAAGCACTTGTCTGATGACTGAATAATGAGAAGCGATTCGATACTGTTATCAAAAAAATGTGTGCGTGTACTAGCGTACACTCGTAAGAAGTGAAACTTCTTTATGACGTTATTTTTCAAAAAATAATTTACTATATGCAACTTTACAGAAATTGGTTAAATAAAGTTAAATTAGATAAGGTTTAATAAAAGGCTTTTATTAAACTTTATCTAATAATCTAATCTATAACAATCTATCTAATATCACGCGTGGTAGGGATAAGAAAAAGATGGCGCGTAACGGAATAAAAAAGATGGCGCGTAAAGTATCGTAACGTAACGTAATAAAAATATTACACTAAATTTAAAAACAACCCCGATAAAGAAGTTTCACTTCAAATATCTCGGATAAAATCAGACTCCAACGTTACATAAAAACTGATAATAAATTAATTTGAAGAATATTTAGTTAATCTTCACTATTTATAATATTTTAATGTGAAGGATATTTATCAAGGAATCATCACTATTTATAATATTAAAAAAAAATGAAAATTGTTATGTAACAACACCAATTCATGTAAACTTTCAAAGAACAACTAAAGTAGATTATTTGTTACTTGCCATTTATAAATTTAATTGTATTTTATTGAGATTTCCCAATTTTAACTTTAAATTAATAATACGAGAGTGTAATCGAACTCGATTTGGGTTTTTATTTTCAAACCCAAAAAAAACATCGATAACTACATAACCTCTTCAGATCCTCTTTTCATTCATTTAAGTTAATACAAAAAACTTTCACATTTGCTAGTATTTGAATGAGTTATTATAGATTACTTTCGGTTGATGTCAATAAATGGCCTCGCGGACTAAATTAGTCGAATTATTTTATTGTTAATAGCTTGCAATAGAGCCTGTGCTTAAAAAGAACCAGCTCCCGTGGACGCTACGAGTACTTACAAAAAAACGTGTTTACTTCTTCGGTGACAGCGGCGGCTGCGCACGCGCATCACTCTAGTATCGATTCGAAGCCTATTCGAAACGAAAGTCGATTCGTGATTACGATTACGTGTGTGACCACTGACCAGTGATCTGAGGCAACACACTAGGCGTCGGTCGCAGGTCAATGCGTCAAGTCGTGTGATACCCAGTGCATTTAGTGTTGAGACAAAAGTAAAAATGAAGGTGAGTTTATTAAATAAACGTTTAATTGTCTATTAGTGATATTCAGTGCGATAGAAAATAAATTAGTCTCAGAAATGTTTAATTTAAATGGCGTTGATATTCAAACGTTAACGTTTTGAGGGTAGATTTTTTTCTGTCTTACAAATAAAAACTGCGAGAATAACTTGTTTCTGGTATTAAAATAGTTAAATATTGCCTTTCGAATAAAATAACAGCACAAAATGCAATGTATTTGCAATAATCTATCGTTGCAATCATAAGGGTCTTAAAATTACATTGTCGTATTCATAATTTAATTATGCAACTTATCCATTTCTGGTCAATCCACGATATAGGATAGTAAATATCTTACAGCAATTAGTATCTGCATAGTGGTTGAGAAGTTTTTCATAGATTTAAATCAGTGTTATATTTTTTCTGCAAAAACTTATAAATGAAATCGGAACTACCGCCTGATTTCATTAAAATAATGAATTTCTTCGAAGAAACTACATATATAAAGAACTTCAAAGAACATTATGACATTACAGTATTCAGTTTGTGATAAATAGCATATTTTCCAAACTACCATTTTCCGCACAAATGCACCATAAACACTAATTTACAATGTGAACATATAATCATTTTTTTAAATTTGCTTGTATGGGTCGATCTTAAAAACAATTAAACCAAATTGGGATTTACATATAACACTAGACGCTCTACGGACCGTGATCATATATATTTTTAACTCGTTAACATTTTGGGATCCTCTATAAAATCCAAAAAAACGTATTATGAACGCCGTCATATACGGTATATTGTTATATACGGTCATTAAACATAAAATAATGTAACCGAATAACTCAATGGCATTCTGCGTGATTGTTTTCTGATAACCGGTGTGATTGAACCGTAATTGTTGGTTCAATCGGATATTTGTTATTGTTGCATAATTAATATTGATAACTTCGTAAAAATTGCAACAAAGAACAATTTTAACCAATTAATGGTCACTCACCTCTTGTTTATCCCAATTTAATTGATTACCGTTGGATCTTTGCCAGCCTTAATTGTACTTACGATAACGCTGTGTATAAGTTATAAAAAATGTAACAAAATGACATTGACAGCTTTAATGCTTCATTTAGTCAGTCATCATTTAATCATATGAAAAAAATATACGTGACGAATAGATAACCTCTTTCCTTTGGGAAGTCGGTTACAAATTAAACGTCATGTCGTTTAATTTTCCTATGATCAAATCAATACCTTTAATTAAAGTAGATTTTTTATCCTAAACAGATATTTTTCGCGGTAAATAAATATAGTTCACATAAGTCGGGTTTTAATTAACTATTGTTTATAAAACGGTAAAACATATACATCTACAAACAATTTATTTTATAGTTAATGAGTTTTAATCATCGTCATGAGGATAAGTTGAAAACATTCAATTTAGACTCAGAATAACAGAGCACAATTTTAATAGTCAACTTAAAGCTTCGATCTAAGAGTTATAAAAATAATAGTAAAATATAATGTGTAACATATTACGTAACAAAAGTAGGAAATTGTATTTCCCGTGTGTGCTATCTGTGGTCAACCTGGCATATCATGTGAAGATAAATGTTACAAAAATTAAAATTGAAGGACGCATTTTCTAACATCATGTCCTTATATGCGAGAAAAACCAAAGTTATATTATTTATCTGTTTAAGAGAGAGTAGTAGTCAGTAAGGGTCGATCTGGAAGGTACAATCCCCACATGTATTTCGTTAGGAGAGTATATTTGCCGGCTCACTAGAGCAGTGATAGACTAATGGTTCAAATTTGCCCTCTCAATTAGGAGGTCCGAGGTTCGAACCAAGCACCATTGATTTATGTGCGTATTGGAAATTAATTATCACTACTTTTCGGTGAAGGAAAACATCGTGAGGAAACCTACACACCCGAGAGATATTAAAAAAAAAGTTCTCGGAGGTGTGTGAAGTCCACCGATTCGCACTTGACCAGCGCGGTGGACTATGGGCTAAATCTCTCTCATTCTCAGAGAAGCCCCGTGCCCAGCAGTGGGACAATAACGGGTTGTACTCATACCCATATTCTGTATGAAGCTAGTTACAGCTATCCATGGGCGGCAGAGGCATCACTTACCTTCGGGTAAACTTCAAAAGAAATAGTAGAAATCTTATTTGTTTTTAGAAATGTTTGTACAATTCATATTTGTTTGTCTTTACGGTTTAATCATCTTGTCAGAAATGACTGTAATGTAAACATTGCACTGGTTTTACGGTATTTTCTCACGACGATAAAGACATTTACCCGAAATAAGTATATCCCGTTCCTATTTTCTCCGCGTATTACCCTTTGTTAATTAACTCTTTTATAACAAAGTAATCTGTAAAACGTAGAATCTGGATTTGTTTTTTTATTATTTCGTTAAAGTAATAACTTCCGAGAATCCGACGGAAGTATGCGAGTATAAAAAATGTAAGTTATTAACTTATTAAGATATTAAGTTTTTTATACAATACTAGTTGACCCGGCGAACTTCGTTCCGCCCTAAACTCAAAAATCTAAAATTATTAGTGTTTCTCTACTATTTTATACATGTATTATACATAAAAACCTTCTTCTTGAATCACTGTATCTATTAAAAAATCTGCACTAAAATCCGAAGCGTAGTTTTATAGATTTACGCATACATAGGGACATACAGCGAGAAGCGACTTTGTTTTATACTATGTAGTGAAGTAGATTTAGTTGAGGCACGAATGTAGATTAGGCAAAACTTTTACATATTAGCAGTGCTTGCTATAATTCTCGGAATTGTGACTCGTCTTTGTTTATTTTCATTTTGCGATGCCAAGAGAAATGTCACAAGCAAAAAGGCTAAAGCTAAATATACTTTTCAAAGAGATTAAAATATATAAACGGTCATATTTAAACGTCTTTGATGTACTAATTGAACTTGGAAATACTTGTACTTCTGCACAAAACCTAATTTAAAAACGTCTTTGTCTTTTGCAAAGTATTTAGCTCTTGTTTTACTGCTGCTGGTATGTAAGGAAGGTACAGGTTCATTGCCTGACAAAGTGCATTGACATTAACAAAAAACAAATAATTTGTATGAATAAGTATTAAGTATATAAATTATTTGATTTGATTTTCAAAAAATTTTACCCAAATCACAACTGTAAAAAAATAAGTGCCCACATTCAAAACACGTGTTTTTGCAACCTTTTTTGTGTTTCGCAATAATATAAATGGGTTTTGCTGTAACGCAAAAAGGATAATACGTCCATACAAGCATCAATTTTAATACATAATTATAGTTCAAATATTTAAACAACACTAAAAAGTTTACCAAGAACGACTTCTACTTGCGCTACAACCGAAGTCAATTAAGAACAGTTTTTTTTTATACAAAATACTAGCTGACTCGACAAACGTTGTTTTGCCATATAAAAAAAATAAGGGTGGACAACCCTTAAGGGGTTTGAAAAATAGATGTTGGCCGATTCTCATAGATACCGGATAAGCACAAAATTTTTCATCAAAATCGGTCAAGCCGTTTCGGAGAAGTATGGCAACAAAAACTGTGACACGAGAATTTTATATATTAGATCTAAATACCACAAAAATATCTACGCAACTAGATAAACTTGGTATACCTAACTCTGAATTGTGCCTATTTTTTCTTGTGCTATCTGACTGAAGCAGCAATACAGACCTGAATTCGGACTAGGTACTCATATTTTCACGCATATGTTATTTTTTTAAATCTGGATATAAAAAAACTTTGAAATATAATTTCATACCAATTGTATTTCACATTTTTAACAGACGTTCTATTGACTTAGTTAATTAAATCTAACTGTACAAACCGTACCTACCTTTAGTCAAGGGGCAACTTTGATTCAAACCTGATTATCATACAAGCGTTTAATGAATGTGAAAGATTACGGCTTCGGTGGTGCATAAAATAAATTATACATTATTTTAACTGTCAAACAAGATAAGTGAATGGACACGACCGCTAGTTATCTTGTTTCTGTCGTAAACGTATCGTTTTACGATCTCAAACCGGTCAGTTGGAAATAGCAGCTGAAAGACTCGGGTGCGGAAATTATTTTCTTAATTAGGATTTAGATGGAAATGTATAACCACACCATTGATTAGTCTATGACTGGTGTTTATATAATGATTATATTACACTTTATTGTACCCAATAAAACTAAATAAAATACAATTTTAAAACGATACAGACGTTATATGTGTGAAGATGCATCATATGTGATAAATCTTTATCGTTTCGCTAGATTAATTTAATACATATTAAACTTAAAAATATAACATTTAATACACATTCACTTATACGAGTCAAAAGTGGCTTGGTTCCTGTCTCGTGGTATAGATTAGGAACATTTCATTAGTTTTTGTCAATTGATTGTTTAAGTAACTCTAAAATAATAGACGGCCCGTGTGGCGGAGCGGTTACCATACCTGTCTGACGCGCAATGGGTCCCGGGTTCAATTCCCAGCCAGACAGGTATCTGAATGATGAGTTTAGATTCATGTTCTGGGTCTGGGTGTTTGTGTATTTGTCTTGTGTGTCCATGGTACCCACGACACATTAGATAATCCTAGTGTAGTATAAGTGCAAAAAGCGTGTGTAAAAAAAAAGAAAAAATAGCGATTCGATTATGATGTAAAATCGAGTTTAATTGACGCAAAAGTTATAGCTGGTTTTATTAAGGAAGAAGTACAATAGCGGCGGGCAGTAAGAGAAAGGTTTATGAAATCTTTTCTCAGCTTAAGTTTGTCAACAAAAAAGCCCTTCTGTTTGAGGAATTTTTTCCCCGTCCATCAGAGTTCTTCCCCCTTTTACGCAGTACCCCTTCTAACGCAGTCGAATGTAAAATCTTTTTGTTTCGGGTTAAGTGAGGTCATCCAGATATGACATTTTAAATAAATAACGTCACAATCAAACTACTTTTGCCCACTGTTACGTGCGATTTTTATTTACTTTGAAATTGATATTCATAAAATAGTAGGAACATGTGTATGCCATAGAGGGGCGGTTGCTGTTTGATTCATACAAAACACACGTCAGATAAAGCGGCTCAGATAATATTAATTTAGCAATGCAATTAATTGTTTTTTTTTTATTATATCAATCTAAAATAACTGCCGCTCCAGGACATCTGTAATCAACTTCATACAGAACATGGGTTCTATCTGAAGTCAATCACAGATGCGTTGTTGCCCCCGAGGGTATGCTGGTCGCTTCATGTGAAAGTGTGCCGGCAACCACACCCTTCCATCGAAACGCAAGAAATGCTTCACGATAGAAATAGGTGTGGCGGTGGTACTTCCCCGGTCGAACTACACTGGTTCTACCACCTTCAGAATCACCACCAGAATAACCATTTTATATGGACTCGCCGCACACGGTGAACGCGAGTTTCTAGTGGCGGCGTTTGTGGCCGTCGCGAGCGGCCCGTGTGCGGCGACCATTAAGTACTAAATTGGAACGCTTCGGATAAATATGTCTCTTCACACACCCTTCAAATCAGTACAAAGCAGCTCCTCACACTACCGATAAGGCAGAAATAGGGTTTTGAAGATACCTCCAAAGCAGACCATAAAGATTTCTATCACATTTAAATTAATATCCTTAATTTTAAATTATTATCCTTATTTTTATTGCAATAAACTGCCAGGTAACTACAATTGACCCCTGAAACCCATTCTTGGAATTCAGAGGAAACATAAAGCAACAATTAGTATGTTTGTGTCTTCTTATCGGTTACATGCTAGCGGGGAATCAAAGCGATAACCTTTACTCTTATTTTACAGTAAAAGTATATTTATGTCCATACGATTACATCCGCCACTCATCCCTGTTTACTAAACAGTTTACTACGAACCTCCTTTTCTATCTACAGATATATATTTTTTCCTACTTCTCATTTAATAACCATACTGTATGCCAATTTAGAAAAAAATGCTCCCTCCCTTTCCTTATTTTTCTATGATCGTATGCCCCGTATTTAAAAATTATATAGCTCATATATGAGCTATATAATTTACGTATAATTTAGTGGTATATATTATTATTATTTAGTGCTTTATATTTTACGTATAATTTAGTGATACTTACACAGCTAGTGTATTTTTCTAGTAGTTATGCATTGGCACTTAAAAAATAAATCTATTTTTTTCTCGCAAATTATCTCAATTTGCACGAAACCGTAGAACTAACCATAATTATCATTTCGAAACTGCGTCCATTTCAATGATATGTCATGTCATCCGTCAAGTAATTTGGGCTGTAAAGCATGACAAAGAAATATCCATACATACATATAGGCGAAAAATTCTTCTCTTCTTACGCAGTCGGATAAACAGATCTTAGCACCTCCTAACAATGTAAAACTACCTACGTGCTAAGCCATAGGCAAATGTACGGACATTATCAATGTTTTTATTACAATTGTCCTATCGGTGAGCTTGTATCACAGGCCTTGTGACTTACACGACAAAGTGCAAAGGTTGCCTTTGTTGTTTAATAATATTTTTATTATTAACTTCCCAAAAAAGGAAGACAGCGCCTCTGAGTACGCTCACATTATTCGATATCACCGATCAATGAGTCGATTATTCAACATGAATCGATATTTTTATTATAGTTATCGATAGGGATAGTATAGGGAATTAATAACCAGGAATTCCCTGGTTGTTAAATCAGCGCATCTAAATTTTGAAATCCTTGTTAAAAAAAAAGTGTTGGTACAATGTTGTTACATTGTACCAACACTTTTTTTCATCCTATATTCCGCTATTAATTACCTTCTCTGGTCTTAAACCTCCAGCCGAGTTTAAAAACAAAAGAATGCCAATTTAAAAAAAAAAAAAATAACAGATTAAATTAAAATAAAGAGCCATCTTATGTAAAAATTAACTCTTTTGAATGTGCAAGCTATCTTAGCAATACTAAGTAAGCAGCAAGAAGGATGGAAAGGAAAACAAAACGTCAACCAATGACGTCTTCAAAACCGATTACAAATTTTAATATCTAAGTAAACAATCAAAATAATTTAATGATTATTCATAACGGAATTACCATTGTAATTGGAAAACTTTATGGTTGTGACTTCGTCGAATCTGCGTCACAATTTAGATAAACAACATTTAATGATAAGATGACAAACCTCTATAGTATGAGTGTGGTGACAGCTTTCCTATAAGCTTTTATTTAACTTGCCTGGTTATTACTTATGATATTATATTAGAATGTAAGAGTAAAATTTTACAGCTGCATTTTAAACCTCTTAAATGCAATCGATTGCGTTAAAATTTTACAGTAGATTCCATGGATTGTATGATTAGATTAGTCATTCCAATATGGCAAATATACCATAATAGTTGCACAATTTTCAATCGCCATCTTTCTATGCTTAAATAATAGAAGAAATGAAAATTTAACGTTACTAAAAATCTCGTTTTTACTAACTTTTTATAATAAATTTCGTTCAGCAATGTGCTGCAAATGTTGGACCAACGTCGCGTATCTAATATTATCGAGGCGTTCTCTTGTCGTGACATAAGACCCGTATTCAGCAGTTGACCCTAAAGAGCGGGTGCAAATCAATGACATTTATATATTAATACGTGAAGCAAAACTTGTGATCCGTTTATAAGATACCTGCTGCAGACGGAGGAGTAAATTACGCAGGGTTATAGTTAATGTAGAGAAGAATTACGCAATGCTAATATTTTTTCAAATAATGCATAAAACGTACATAAAATCAACTAAAACACATTACACGCATTACCTTACATTTGACACAAACACATGCATAACAAACGAAATAAACCAGTCAATGTCTTACTATGCAAACTCATAACGTAAAATGTCAGATGTCTGTCAAAATACGCGCTACTGCTTTTAAGTGCAGCTTAGTTAATTAAACCTCTTTTACTTACTTACAGGTTTAACAGGTGGTAGAACCAGTGTAGTTCGCCCGGACAGGTACCACCGCCACACCTATTTCTAGCGTGAAGCATTTCTTGCGTTTCGATGGAAGGGTGTGGTTGCCACTTTTATATGAGGCGACCAGCTTAGTCCTCGGGAGTAGCAACACATCTGTGATTGACTTCAGATAGAACCCATGTTCTGTATGAAGTTGATTACAGATGTCCATGGGCGACAGTGACCACTTACCATCAGGTGGACTGCATGCTCGTTTGCTACTTCAGTGAAATAAAAAAAAAACGGGTGACTAACAATCATAATTTCATATCGAAGCACTGATTACGCACAAAGATTTGTCGCTACACATTTAAAATCCATTAGGCTTTGACATCGAGATGCGATCCTAACACCTGACCTTAGCATCAGCAAATTACCCTCCTTACATATCATTATGCTCATTGTACTGACCCAATTCCGTGATATATGATGCGCGAATTGAACGATATCCTAATTGACGCATTGGTGCATAATCAATTGGACACATGGCACCTGTCCTGTAGTCTACATAATAGTGGTCCAGATAACCTTATCTAACGCAGTTCATTGGCTACATGAACAATACCTAGGTCTTTTATCGATGTATCACTAAAATTATATATCGATTCAATTAGTCTTAATTGAGTCATCATTATTTGAATTCTTCGTATAATAGATATGAGGTATGATTCTGTTTTGTTTGAAAAAACCTTTTCCGGGATATTTCATTTTTTTACTTGTAGAAAGAGAGGTTAAACATCAAGCAGAGATCTCAGTGATGAATTATATTTTATGCCAAATTTTATATATACTTATCCTTGCTTATGGTACTCTAGATCTAAATAATCCCAGTGTGAAGCTTTACAAACATATAAGGCATCCATCTCAACCCACAGGAGCAGCAAAGCATCTGTGATCGGCTTCAAACTATATTGAATTGGCTACTTCTATTTAATATCCACTGGCGAACTTCGTTCTGCCTAAACCGCCGTTCAAAAATCTAAAATTACTAGTGTTCCTCCACTATATTATACGTAAAAACCTTCCTTTTGAATCACCGTATCTATTTAAAAAACTTCATTAAAATCCGTAGCGTAGTTTTAAAGATATAAGCATACATAGGGACAGAAAGCGCGAAGCGACATTGTTTTATATTAACCGACTTCCCAAAGGAAAGAGGTTAACTATTCGTCACGTATTTTTTTTTACTATTAGTGATGACAGCAGCTAACACTATCCGTTTGATCGATTTTATTTTTATCCGCTACTTCAATCGTATCAAAATCACGGTTCTCTTATGTATAAAGCAATAATAATGTAATAACTAGTGACTAATAGCTATAATAAAGATTCATGTAAAATCGGAGCTCTGATTATTGTTGATAAACTTTCGCACTTGCTACATGCTAAGCATATATGTTGTTACACTAATTAGAGATAAGTCACAATAAAGTTATCAGTTTAATTACATGTCCACATTAACTTATACATTATGAACAATCATTTGCTTCAACGCAATTTTATACTATCGAATTTAGATTGTAATTATATAAAAAAATGGATATAAATAAGAAAAAAGACAAACCCGCTGAGTTTCTTGCCGGATCTTCTCAGTTGAGGTCGTATTCCGATCCGGTGGTAGTGTAAGAAAAAAAAATGTAACTGACAATTTGTAAGTGCCCCCGTAGGCCTATACAAAATAAAGACATTTCATTTCATTTCAAAAAAGATTATTGAACAATATTCGTAGGAGTTGAATTAAAAAGTATCATGCTTCCATGCGACTGTGTGCGTGGACCTATCGAGATAAATGCAGCAATGGGGCATCGTACGCGACCGGTTGTATTACCAAATGATACGTGAATAACTTGTCTCGTTCATCATCATCATCAACCCATTATTGTCCCACTGCTGGGCATTGGTTTTTAGGCCATAGTCCACCGCGCTGGTCAAGTGCGAATTGGTTGACTTCACAACACCTCCGAGAACATTTTTTTAAAGGACACTCGGACACTTGTCTTATTATGCAATGAAAATCATGGAACTTCTTTCCTGTCGGTGTATTAAGTTAAGTGTTAAGTTATAAAATAATATTTTTTATTATTTTATTATTGTTATTAAATTCTATTATTTTATTATTTATTATGTACAAAACCTGTATAAACTAAACAAATCGGAAATAATCGTCGCGGCACTACACTGTTCAAAGCAAAATAGAAAGACGAAACAAAAATAATTGGTTTGCTTTGAGAGAGAGAGAGAGAGAGAGAGAGAGAGAGACAGAGAAACATGCGCACGCAAAAAGTGTCGTGACAACTTTTCGTAAGAATTTTTTCCGTCTAGCCCCCTTTCACAACGCGCGATAAGGAACTTCGTTCCAAAAGTAATCATGTTGCTAATTACTTTCAATACATTAATTAATGTACATGCAGTAATAAATGCATTAAAAGTAAAACTAGACCTCTTGTTGACCCCACCAGCCACGATCGATAAGATAATGTTAAAAGGATGATGATGGTCACTAGACCTGGTAATGTAGTGAGTGAATTTATATCTTAAATTCACTAATTTAATAAAGTATGAAAAGGGATTTTATGAGAAACTTGTGCATTATACATTAATGACTGTCCTATAAATAGGCAAATATTTTGTAATGTTATAAATCGCGCTTTTATAATCGAATCGAATATAGGGTTCGTTATAACATCAAACTATATTAAGAGCAACGGTAAGAAACTACTTATCTTACCAACTCACTTTTCTCTGTGATTTAGACAGATACAAATCGTGTTTTTTTTTTTAATTTACAAAGAAAAGGAGGTCCTTGATATTATAGAAAACGTTTTTGTTTTGATAAAGAAGGAAACGTCATTGGTCAAAGCCTATGCACCAGCATAGACAGGACTTCAAGGAAGGTACCACTGGTTTTTTTGTGGAGTAGCTTCTGTGGAAAACTGTTAAGTTTTCCATGCCGTCCACGAGCAAAAGCAACAATAATCTAACCTAATACCATCAGGTGGTCAACATATTAATAAGCTATTTCATAGCGAATTTCATCATAAAATAGTTCAATTTTTTTTTATCAGATATCTTCCTACAAGTATCACATCATACTGAATACAAATTTAAAAGTTTTCTTATTTCCATATTCCAGGCATCAATCCTTCTGCTGTTAATCGGTTGTGGCTTAACGCTGTCTACGAATCCGTGCTGTCCAAACAACGAGTTATTGAGGCCGAAAGGCTTCTGTGGAGATGAGAGGGTCAACATGAGTTGCCCATACGGCAAGATGCTGCTCAAAGACGTGATAGTAGACGGCAATAAGATTTCCACCGCCGATTCCCCGTTATTCGTCTTCGCTGATGATCCTAGCCAGTAAGTACACTTGTGAAAACTTTCTCAATCTAATGTTATGGATCATGCTATCAAGAATTTATAAAAAAAACATGTATTAAATCTTCGAAATGAAACTCAGAGCAAGGACATTCCCCAGGCGTCATCTCCTTGCCAGGAGATGTCCGTCTGTCAAATTGTACAACACCCACGGAATAAAAGACCAAAGGTCTGTTTATATAAAATCGATCTAAATGTGCTACAATACAAAAATGTCCTACAACGACCAATCGGTAATCAATGATCAAGATGCTGATGATCCAATGATGTCATGTCGCGTGTAAAATTACAATGCAAAGATCAAATTAAATGTGCTATATTAATATAGAAATTGAATGCAATAGTAGATTTAAAGATAAACTGTACTTTTCCAGATATTGTGTAGCAAGAATGTATCGGAACCAGACCCTTCCAGAGCAGGGTATAATGGATGTGGCTTTGGTCTGTTTCACTGGAACCAACGACGTGGAGACTAGTGGCGTGCTAACCCTCGTTTCTGTGGTCTTTCTTGTCGCCACGTTCGCCATCTACTTATATCTTCCGCAAATGAGGTAAGTCATAAGTCGATATCGCCAAGAATTCCTTACTGATACTCCCAAAATAACAAGGGTTTAAGCAAGCGGTCTCTATATCTGTATTTTAGGCAAGTGCAGATTGCTAGAACACATTTTTTTGTAGAACCGTTTCTGCTAATTTAAAATGTACTTTTTGCCGGGCATTTTTAAATGCACGTTTTAAGCTTTGAGGCTCCAGAGCTCCAGGGTTAGAGACCGAAATTCAAACCACTAGAAAGTAAAATGCTGCCGATAGAAAAAATTAACTGATTAGTAAATTAATTAGAAGTAAACCACATTTAATTAAAAGGAAAGATGAGACAATATTTTTCTAACTCCGCAGAATTATTGGCTTTGACAACTTTCCACGTTTTTTAATTCGACAAATTGACTGGTTTTGACAATTTGTATGACTAACAATGGATATAATATATATTTTTCAGAGATCTTCAAGGATTGTGCTACATGTGTATGTGCCTAAGTATGGCTCTCGGATTTCTATCCCTTGGATTGTTGCAGCTAAGCCCTGGTTTCTCGCGAGAAATTTGTACCGTCGTAGGTAATATACCTTAAATCTGTACAAATAAATACAACCTAAGAACATGCTCTCATCAACCCATTATTGGCCCACTGCTGGGTACGGGTCTTCTCTCAGAATGAGAGAGTTAGGCCATAGTCTACCAGGCTTGCCTAGTGCGAATTGGTGGACTTCACATACCTCCGAGAACTTTTTTTTAAGAACTCTCGGGTAAGTACGTTTCCTCACGATGTTTTCCTTCACCGGAAAGCAGTGATAATTAATTTTTAATACGCACATAAATCAATAGTGCGTGCCTGGGTTTGAACCTCGGACCTCCCGATCGAGAGGGCCAGTTTCAACCATTCGGTTATCACTGCTCTAAGTACATGCTACTTCGCATAATAATTCGCACTTGGCCAGCGCAGTGGACTATGGCCTAAAACTCTCTCAATCCGGGAGAAGACCCGTGCCCAGCAGTAGGACAATAATGAGTTGACGATGACATGCCACTAATAATAAAAAAAAAATATTGTTTATCTCGTAATATTTATCTTACAATACTAAAATCATAAAAAAACATCATTTAGCTATTTAATATGGAATAAAATAAACTTAGTACAAAACCCTGTTATCTCGAAAGCTATAGAAGAAATTTTGTCAAGAATGAGTCAAAAGATGGAAGATTTTGTGAGTAATAAAACGTTTTTGATAGTCGATTCGGTAGACTTTGATGATTCATAGATAAACATTCATAGATAATTTCATCATTCAAAAATCAAAAATAATTTAATTGCAACGCCATCTGTAGAATCTTTCTTTTTGCTACAAAACAAAAATAAATTAATTTTGTATTACTTTTTAGGACTTTCCCGTTTAAAAAATCTTATTTTTTTCTATTTATAATCCTTGTTCCAGGATTCCTAGTATATTTCTGGATGATGGCAACATTTTTCTGGATGAACGTGATCAGCATAAACGTTTATCGTACTGTGCAGTAAGTATTACGATAAATTATTTACTTATTTAATATACAAAAATAGTTTGAAGAAAAATATTAATTACTATTCGATTTCCAGACTTTTTCTTACAGTTACGAACCATGATAGAAATTCACCGTTTCACTATTATATTTAACAATTTAATTTAAAGTTTAAAATGATTATTACGTCACCATGAGTCATTAAATTCCCTTTCTCCCATATTTTCCAATAAATATATGAACAATCTCTTTGCTTATTGTTAACACTTACCATATTGTATTTTTAATGTTATTTATTTTTTGCAGAGATCCGACCTACTTGAAAAAAACACAGAAGAGACAGTATTTATTCTACAACTGTTACGCGTGGGGACTCACATTTTTCTTCCTGATTGTTTCACTCAGTACCAACTTTATTGAGGGTAGCCATTGGAAACCTGGCATTGGCATGCAGTCCTGTTGGTTTAATGGTAATTAAATAACCTAATAAAGTAATTAATACTCGAATTTAAGAAACAGTATTGCTTTATAGTGCGAAACGTGGAGTTACTTTTACTTAGTTATTAATTAGCTAGTGGCAAAGGAAAACACTGAATTTATCTACTGAAACACTATGCCTTTGAATCCGCTATGATCGAATCCGCTATCTAAATCTTTTGAAGTCTATTAACATCTATATTAAATTCACGTGCAGACTATAATCTAATTATTCTCTCAGTTCAATAAATAATATCATAAATAAATAAAGGACGACAAGGCATATATTATACATAAAAACCTTCCATTTGAATCACTCTATCTATTAAAAAATTACATTAAAATCCGTAGCGTAGTTTTAAAGATCTAAGCATACATAAAGACAGACAATGCGACGACTTTGTTTTATACTATGTAGTGATGATAACGGACTTAACATTAAATTTAAAAAAAAATGTCAAGATACTGTAACAAAATGGTGACATTAAGTTAGTATTCTCAGGATTGCTCATACTGATATATCTTATATGTTTCGAAGTGACCACGATGCATGTAACTGACTCGAAATATCAATAAAATAAATTTAAAACCGTAAATCGTTAGTACCCTTTATATATTAAAATGTATCAATTCTACGATAATATTAATTTAAAACTATAAATTCCTTTTGATTTGGCATGGTTTTCAATGCTTCTGTTTCCAGGGCGCACGGAGACATGGATATTCTTCTACGGACCCATATCAGTGCTGATCACAGCCAATGTGACACTATTTGTTTCGTCATCCCTTACTCTGTGGCGACATACTAGGAAGTACGAAGTGAACAAGTTGAATAATCTTAAACACAGGTATTTTGGATTTGTTAAGTAATATTATTATAGAAATGCGATAGACGCACAAACAATAACAATGGCTAAAATTTTCCTCAATAACTATGAAAAAAGATATATAGGATAATTTATTAATAAAAGAGAGACAGCAGAACACTTCTATCCCTACTCCGTGCTGTTTACGGGATGAAAAGTAACAGCGGGATTACGGGATGAATAGATCCCTAGCGGAGATAGAAGTGGCGGAGGAATTTGGTAAAATGGGACCCCATTGATCAGCTATCGACCGGGGTTAAAAATATAAAATTCTATTAAAAATAGGGGTTGGTGGTAGAAGAGTAAAAATTTAGGACTTAATGTTTTTTTTTTTTAATTTCACACCATAAAAAATAACCAAAGAAAATTAACTTAAAAATAAATAAAAATTGGGGTGAACCACTCTTAATACCAAGGCGTGTAAAAATTACTTGTTCGCCTATTCTCATACCTACTGAATATACATATAGTTTTATCAAAATCGGTCAAGCCGATTCGGAGGAGTTTAAACACTAAAATTGTGACACTATAATTTTATATATTAGATTGAAAACTATTGAACAGTTAAATAGTTGATACCTGAGACACAGGTATGATAAAATTAGAAAAGTCAGAACTTATTACAGAGAAAATATGTCAAACAATTTTTTTTACATTTGGCGATCAGTTTTATGTTTTTGGTCGCCAATTCAGATATTTTTGGGTGATCGGCGAATTCAACCGAGGCCGAAGCTCGGGTGATATGAACACACGCAACACCACTAATTGTACACATTAACTAACTTTTAAAATGTTTTGCAAGAATTAACTTACTTCCGTAACTATCTTTGTATGATACCATGAAATCAATTTGCAGATTCCTCGAGTCCCTGAAATTGTTTCTGGTCATGGGCATATCGTGGATATTCGAAATTGCAAGCTTCGCTCACGGAGAACGTCACATCATTTGGTAAGTATTGTATTATCAATTTGAAGGGAATGCGATTAGGTATGCATAAAATATAGGATTCATTTTGAGTAGATCACTTTAGCTGTTGTCTGCAGTTTGACTTCTCTTTTATCTCTCGAATTTTCTAGCTAATTTCCTACTAACAACCCACATAAATTAAACATAAAATTTAACGACAAAATTTTTGTTCGCAGGAAAATAATGGACACCTTCAACTGTCTTCAAGGAATTGTGATATTTTTAATTCTTGTGGTATTAAGAAAGCGTGCAATGAAAGGCTTGGCCGAAGAAAACTGTTGCTTAATGTTCACGCGACCGTTGGCCGAGAAGCTGAGTCCTCACGATGATGAAGACGATGAACAGATATTAGCAGATGAAACTATGGAAGTCAGGCTAAATTAATTCAAGCTAAAGAAAAATCAAAGAAACTATATAATAAGAGGCTGTGCCTTAGCCGTTTTTGTTTTTATCATTGAATTCATTATTTGTCTTAGAAGTATAAGAAACGGAAATGGGGTATGCAGTCATGATAAGGTCTTCTGTCTCTCATATGAGGCAACCATCTTGGTTTTTAAAAGTGGCAACACATACGTGATCGGCATGTTTTAATCGGAGATAGTTACAGATGTTCTTGAGCTGTAGTGATCACTTATCGTCCGGAAGACTGCATGCTCGTTTGCGACTGATAATAGAAACTGTAACTTGTGCCAAACAGAATAGAGGAGACCTTAGTTAAGAATTATATTATTTATAGTTTTTAGATCCATGATCATTTCCAGTAAACAAATTAAATTTTATTTCTATGGCTTTACAGATTTTATCAAATGAGAATTATGTACAGTTAGTCTTTTTTTTTTACCTTTACTTTAACAATACAAATTTCTACTTGTAATTTTTAAACCTACTTACCATTAGATTAAGTATTAAATAAATGATGACACTTATTCCCCGTTAACAGTAGAAATAATCTATTTATGATTTTTTTAAACAAAATGTACAAACGTAGAAGTTAATTTCATGTCATTTTATTTTATAAGTAAAGTAATATTAACTGGATTAGAATTATAACGCACCAATTTTATTATTGACTAAAATTCCAAAATACATTTTAGTAGTTGCGTTGTAAATTTATTTGATAATAGAATATAAAATTATGTATATATTGCCAAAGTGCCATAATGATCTTAAAAATATCTATAAGTTACCTTTATCACAATAAAATGTTTGTATTAATTTAATATCTTAGTAATATAGTATTTTATATTAAATTGAAAGTAACTAGTATTTACTTAAAGTAAATATTGGAATCTCGTTATATCGAATACTTTTATATTTTAATAGTTCCTTTTAAATAAAGAATGCATGCTATATCTGTAATAAATACTGAATAAGATAATTTGTTTTTTTTTTGTCTGTTATCATGAATGCAATTTGAACATACTAACTTGACCACAACAATTAGGCGCATAAAACAAAAGTGGTTCAATACCCCGCATCTCGCTTCTTACCCCGCGCATCCGTGACGTGACGTGCAGTCGTGTATCGTTTAAGTGTTTACGTTAACCAGCACGTGTTTAATGTTATTTCGTTATAATATTAGTTTAATGAGTGATTGTTGAATTTTTAAAGTTATTATTACATTAGTTCATTAAACGTCAATAAACCTCAAAATGGGTTGAAAAAGACTATACGTGGAAGAGAAAGGACTCTTACATTCAAAATATGCATTTTTTATAACAACAGAAGAGTATTGGGCTCAGTACTCCTGTCTCCAAAGTCGAAAATCGAATGTGTGCTGCAACAGGCATCAGTCTCTTACACAAATAAAAAAAGAAAGAAAATATTTCATGTCTGCGAATATATTAAACACATGAAAGTGCTTCAATAAATACTCGACTACTGAAAATAGACCACTATGGTGTATGTTTTAATAATGGTATACCTACATACTTTTGGTATTTGGTAATAGATTAAACTTCGTATCGGGATGGCAAATCCATAGTTCTAATGACGTTTCAACTGTCGTGCGCCTAATTGTTTTGGTCGAATTATTATATCCAAAGTTATCAAATGTGTCAATATGTTATTATTTCAGTACATCTTTAATGTATAATATACATGGGGGTTATATAAAATTAAAAGTAACATCTATTCGTTTAGGAAATAAATAGGAAGGAATAATTAGGAAGTTGGATTCCAAATTTCGGAAACTTCTATCCTAAATTTAATTTTAAACTTGATTTGAACTTCGTATCTACTTATATTTATTTTTACATTTTATCATGATTTTTTGCAAAATAAAATTATGTCGCGTTTACAGTAAAATAAATATATATTTTCTGAAGATTAATTTATTTGATCACTAAATTCTGAATACTTTTAAGTGACATATTCAATTTGCATGGCTGAATGAATAATGTCGCCTTTGCTAACGTCAACAACAGAACCAGACAACAAACATTTTAAAACACTTTCGCGAACTGTCAAACGGCAGAATTGTAGCGCTATCGAACGAAAAGACGAGTTTGTTTACGGGAAACATTAAAAACAAAGTGATTCCAAAGAATATTTATAACATGACCAAATATAATTGATTACTTTGTGTTAAACAAAAATATTTAAAGATAAAGTTTGTGTTCACATATTTACGCGATATTCCATATTTAAAAAAGTTTATGTAGAAGTTTCTACTTTGTCGCGTAGTGTGATGAATGGAAAGTGGATTTAAAGGATAACGATGTACTTCCCGGCCATTGTATCGATATTAGTAATTGTTCTTCGAGTGGACAAAGCGGTTGGTGAAGTCGGCGAAGTTAATCTCGACGAAGTATCAGAGAAGCAGTACTCGGTGAAAATAAACAAATGTTGCGAGGAGAATGAAATTATGGTCGACTCTGTATGCAGATTGGCGGATCAATATAATCAAAGTTAGTGTTATAAAGTACATATTGGGGCTATTAATAACTATTGCGCCTGTATCGAATTACAATTGTTTGAATCAATGTGGCGTAACATCTAGCCATTAATTAGATGCATTTCTGCACTTGATGAAGTTGCGAATAAACGGAGTTATAACAAACGTATATCATTAATCAGCAAAGTATAAAACTTCACATGTATTACTTAACCTATTAAATTAGTTTAAAGGACTTTAAGGCTTAAATTGGACAAGTATTAATATAGGGAAAGCCAAGCAAGTCCCTTTAACACTCAGTCAATAAAACGTATAAACTAGTAAATTTAATCTTTAACATAATTCTATTATAGACCTATCATTTACTTTAATTCATCAACAATGATTGAACCAAAAATATGTGGTTCATATCAACACCGGAAAGCGATCTTGTTATGTCTCGAATAATGCATATTTCCTTAACATACTAATAAATTCAAAAGTTTTAAAGTAAATGCACTATTTTTAGTGTGATATATTTGAAAAGATTGAATTTTTAACAAATAACTATAATACCTAATGTATAAAACAATATAGGATTTGTGTAATTGATCTTAGGTATATGATTTAATATATTTTTTGAAGATATATGTGAGGTTGACATTCCTGCATTAATATATTTGTTTAAAGTCTAAATACTGATACACAATATAACGGAAACTCCATATATCTGTTGCTAATCAAATCCCATTATATTAATACAATTCAACTGCATATATTAAGCTTAGAGTATTACAATTTCAGGTGTTTGGGTGCCTCAATTCAAGCTCGAGGACGGTAAAGATGTGCAGGTCAAATACTACAGATATGTCCACGGTGTACCAGATTGTGAGACAACACAGCAGAGGCCAATATTTGACTTGGGGAAATCTGAGGATGAGTAAGTTCTTGTCATCTATTTATGATTCATGAGTACTGTTAACTAATTTGCATGTGCCATTGTGAATCAAGGCTATAGATGTCATCAAAGAGCTGATACTTTGATTATTCATTCACTTTAGAATAAAATCTGCTTCCAATCTTGTTCTATACATCAATATTTTACCAGGTAACAATTTACATTAAATTTTTTATTTCAAATATTGACAAGTTGAAAAATAAAAACTTTTTGTGATTGCAATATGATTGTTAAATTTAGTTTATACGTAATCTAACGGTTCTTTCTTTAGTATGTTTAATTGTTACATTCATTCATATTAATAATTATTATATTGTAAGACATGGTCACCATAATTGGGATGACATATAATAAAGACTTATTTAAATGTTTTATAAAATGTGATGTGTATGTTACGTTGGCAATCCTAATAAATAAGTAAATAAATGATTAAATATGATGCAATATAATGAACTTTAGTGTGTTTTTACTATTTTATATATTCCATTTAATACATTTTTTAAATAAGTTTATAACCTACAATCCTATATATAAATAAATACAATATATTAGCATTCTTTTAAACATGATATATTTTTAGGTTAAACTTGTTAGTAGATGGACGTCTGAGGCATTTGATACACCATGAACATAGTTCCACAAATATAAAGGACGACCCATTATTAACCAATACATTCAGTATTCATGAACCTATCACTATTCCTGACATAAAAGAGCCATCATCATACATTCATAATCAAGACAAGTATTGCATGGACAAGGTAATTATTTTACAATCACTTAATATTGAAGAGTTATTGGCCATGTCCCATAACTGGCAGTCTTGTAATTAGTTCTTATCTACCCCTGACTCTTTAATTGCATTTTTGGAAAATTTTATTCTTCTTGTTTGGTCAATTCTGGACCACATCAGTGTCTGCATCGTGTGCCTGGGTACCACCTAAGCTGTGGCACTAATTGCTGGTAATAGCAATTATTTTTTTCTGCAACTAGAGGCATATTCTGGGTTGCTTCTCCTTTATGGATTTGTTTAACAACCATCAAGTTAATACAACGTAATATGAACTGGGCTCGACTGTCAATGTCAATGTAACTAATTTCCAATTAAAGCCTTAATTGCCAAACTTATGTAGCAGTAACAATTACAACATGGTTCCCTTATAATGATATGTTTTTTAGGTTAACAAAGACTAAACTTCTTCTTAAAAAAAAGATGTAAGAATTTAATATTACACTGTTTTTGTACCTCTAGTTTCTATCCCGTTTAACCTATTTCAATAAAATTTTAGGAATATATTTGGATGAAGAATTGAGTTGCTTCCAGCATATATTATAGCATGCAATATTTTGGAACTATTTTTTTCTAGAACACTATGTATCTGGGTTCCGTTTACTAGCACAAATATAAAATATATTATCATTTGTATTGCTTGCATTTTCAGATTCTGATATCAAGCACAAATGCGACAGGCCAATATGCACTAGTCTGTGTACCTGAAGTCAAAATCAATTGGAGAGATGCCAGTTTCCTAATGAAGAAGATACTGAACCCTGTATTTCATGCCATTGCAATGATATTATTTTTAATTGTGGCTATAATTTATTTTGTGTTGCCGACTTTACGTGATTTGGCTGGGAATATTATAACGACAATCAATGTTTGTCTGATAATCAGTCAAGCTGCTGATTTGGTCAGAATATTCACGGAGCTGAGCAACCACATTAGTTTTATGATTACTGGTATGTATATCACTGTTATAGAGGTATGTGAAGTCCACCAATTCGCACTTGGCCAGCGCGGTGGACTATGGCCTAAACTCTCTCATTCTGAGAGAAGACCTGTGCCCAGCAGTGGGACAATAATGGGTTGATGGGATGGGATGGGATATCACTGTTACTATTAATAGTGGTGGAAATATAGTTAAAACTAGTTGACCCGGCGAACTACATTCCGCCTAAAAGTCAAAATCTAAAATTACCAGGGTTTTTCTATTATATTATACATGAAAATCTTCCTCTTGAATCACTATCTATTAAAAAAATTGCATTAAAATCCGTAACATAGTTTTAAAGATCTAAGCATACATAGGGACATACAGCGGGAAGCGACTTTGTTTTATACTATGTAGTGATAGTTTATTCTGTGTTACTCTGGAGGCGCCACCTTCTCTGCACTTCAGCTCAGGCATGTTTGCCTTTTACAAGCAATATTAAATCCTGCTGGGTTATAAGGTTATAACGCATAGTGTGTGCAAAAAAGAGACACATTTAAGAAGCATTTTAAGATAGTCCCTTTAGGAGTTGATTGATAATTAGCATTCGCTGCTTGCAATCAAATGTTTTTTTTCATTTGACTGAAGTAGCAAACGAGCATGCTGTCTACCTGATAGTAAGTGGTCACTGCCGCCTATGGACATCTATAATCAACTTCATACAGAACTTGGATTCCATTTAAAGTCAATCACAGATGCGTTGCTACTCCCGAGGACTATGATGGTCGCCTCATGTGAAAGTGTGCCGGCAACCACACCCTTCTATCGAAACTCAAGAAATGCTTCACGCTAGAAGTACTTGTGGCGGTGGTACTTCCCTGGTCAAACTACACTGGTTCTACCAATAAAATGCATTCATTTGATTGTAAATCAAATTTGTGTTTTACAATCAAATGAATACATTTTATTTTATATTATATAACAAAATGCGGAAAGTGTTGATTAATTCTTACAAAATATTCTTTGGTTTCAGATATAATTTTATACATAAGCCTACTGGGTGCTTTCTTCTGGTTGAACAGTTTTGGATTTTACATATGGAAGACGTTTAAGTAAGCTTCAGATGGATACCTTTGATCAAATAATACATATTCTTAGGAATAATAATGATATTAATTTATGCAGGTCGAGAAACGTGTTTCTAAGGGTGACAGATGTACGGAAATACTGTTATTACTCCAGCGTGGTATGGTCAAGTGTGATAATAATGGCAGCTATGGCAATCTGTGCGCATTTCCTATTGGATACTGGAACTAATCCTTACAGAAAGACAAGGACGCAGTTCTCTTCATCAATACTTATTGATGATGTTGAACAAGAAACAATTGGTAAGTCGTATTATCCATAAAATATAAATAAATCTTTACTGTTTGTTTTCATACGGTTCAACAAGTATGCAGTTTACTGTATAAGTGCATTCAGTGTTGCCTTTTTTTTATGTGATTGAAGTAGCAAACGAGCATGCAGTCCACCTGATAGTAAGTGGTCACTGCTGCCCATGAACATCTGTAAGCAACTTCATACAGAACATGGGTTCCATCTGAAGTCAATCACAGATGCGTCGCTACTCCCGAGGACTGTGATGGTCGCCTCATGTGAAAGTGTGCCGGCAACCACACCCTTCCATCGCAACGCAAGAACTGCTTCACGCTAGAAATAGGTGTGGCGGTGGTACTTCCCCGGTCGAACTACATTGGTTCTACCGCCTATGTACATATACAACAAAAAATACATATTGGTTCTGTCTTAATCCAAGCACAGACACGTTGCCTCTCCTAAAGAGGAAGATATGTCAGTATACAATATTCCTACCAGAAAATTCCGCATCACATTTAATATTCATATTATTCAAGACTATAATTGTGATAATTTTCAGGATGGCTTGGGATTGCTATATTTTTCACACCGGTTGCATTTACTATCATCTTCAATCTATTCTTTTATATTACAACATTAAATGTTATAAAAAGAATAAACATTTATGGAAGAATTCACTACAAGCTCAAGGGATGGTAAGTAAAAAAATATTTATAATTTTATTTTCTATTTTTTTATGTTTTATATATAAAGTACCTAGCGTACTTCATATTAATTACAATCTAGTCTTATATAAGGCTAATGAGTAATTCTAATCTAACTTAAACTGCTAAATAATTGTTTATCGAAGGAGGCGATTGACACTGCACTTCTTTGTTCTAACATGAAGGGGTAGACTTATTTATAGATAACTACATAATTTCAACAATAACTCAAAAAATTATCGCATGGCGAGAATAAAAGGGACGATTACAAAATGTGCACATTCTATATTTGCACTAATAGTAAAATTACTTTTTGATTTTTTCTTATGTTCATTATTATTAAAGGTGGTAGAACCAGTGTAGTTCGACCGGGGAGGTACCACCGCCACACCTATTTCTAGCGTGAAGCATTTCTTGCGTTTCGATAGAAGGGTGTGGTTGCCTGCACACTTTCACATGAGGTGACCATCATAGTCCTCGGGAGTAGCAACGCATCTGTGACTTCAGATGGAACCCATGTTCTATATGAAGTTGATTACAGATGTCCATGGGCGGCAGTGACCACTTACCATCAGGTGGACTGCATGCTCGTTTGCTACTTCAGTAAAATAAAAAAAAAAAAAAATATTATCCCAATATTTCTCATAGTGAACATAGACTGTAACTTTTAAATCATTAAAAATTTATTTAATTACACTTGTAATTAATTTAAAATGTATTCTTTATTTCAGTTTCGATTTGTTCCTTCAAATGTTTCTCATAATGACAATATCATGGCTCTTTCTCCTGCTCTCGTGGCTGAATTTCGACGGACTGATATACGCACACATTATTGTGAATCTATTGCAAGCTATCCTCATATTTTATGTGTGTGTGACGCGGCAATCCCACGTGACGTTTTTATTAAGAAAGAGCTGTTGTTACGCGGAACCCGTGCCCACCGGGGAGTGGGGAGACGAGATGACGCATATGAATGGTGGTAATTATTATACTTAGCTTCCGTACTCAGATTAGATGATAATGTTCCACTGAATGTGGTCATGTGGATGTGCTGTACGCAAAAGATTAAGGTTACATTTATATCGATAAGCATCGAATGTGTATTCTATATCCACCCTAATTAATCGCACAGAAACGGGTCGTACTGGTCAATAGTATTGTATATTATTGTGTCATTACTAGCTTTCGCTTCCGGCTCCATACGCATTAACTATTTTACGATAGGTAATAGTTTCTTATTTATCTAGATCATGAGCTGTCAGTGTTCAAACTATTCCAAACAGTTTTTCGGGAAAGATTAACAAACAATGCATTTCTTGCATTTCGATAGAAGGGTGTGGTTGCCGGCATAGTTTCACATGAGGCGACCGTCATAGTCCTCGGGAGTAGCAACGCATGTGATCTTCAGATGGAACCCACGTGCTGTATGAAATTAATTACAGATGTCCATGGGCGGCAGTGACCATCAGGTGGACAGCATGCTTGTTTGCTACTTCAGTCAGATAAAAAAGAATCTTTTGTGTATGCCCGTGCATACACAAAAGATTCTTATGGATATTTCTTATGGATATGGTACAACCGCCAACCTATCTCTTGCGCTTTGGAGGAAGAGTACGGGTGCCGGCACACTGTCAAATGAGGTGACCATCTTGATCCTCGGGAGCAGCCACGCCTCTGTGACGTCACATAAAAGCTCTTACAGATGTTTATTGGGTGCATTGACCACTTACCATTAAGTGGACTGCATATCCGTTTGCTAATTTAATTGTATAATAAAAAACATTCAATGTTTATAGATATAAATGAACTTTGAAGAGTAATTGAGTTGTAGTTATATGGTTATAAAGTGGAACATAGCAAACTGACTGGTTCATATAATTTTTTTAGTCATAAAAATTAGTAGGAACCGACTTTACACAAATATCTCAAAATAAATTCGATACTAGAATCTCAAGCACTATTTGATAGCAAATTGAATGTTAGCTAAACACTGTAGATTAATTATCTATCACCTTGTTGATTGGTTATTGTAGGAAAATTTAATACCTGTGATTTTAAGATGATTAAGTGTTATTAGTATTTTGAGTGCCTTAAATTATGACAATTTATATCGAAATTGTATAGAAATGAATGAAACAGTTTTGAAAAATCATGACAAATTGATACATATCGAGTATCACACTGTGATTGAAAAACGAGTGCTCATATGGATACTTAATTTTTATTACGAATTACGATCGAATTTGGACCAAAAGTATTATAAACTAATAATTTAACTAACGACTTCATATGGTATCTATAGTTTTTAAGCGTTTTGCACACTATTATTAATATTTATAAAACCGTTTTTAAGATAAGCAATACGTTTTGTCTATTTATATGGCATTCCAATCGCACTGTTGACTTTCGCTAAAATGATAAGCAAAAAGACTGCAATTGTAAACTAAAACACAAATATTTGAGCCAGGCTTAGTCCGTCCCACTGTTATTAATTCAATGTAATAATATTAGGTTAGGTAGTAGAAAATGGTAGAACAATAAACTATATACTTAGTTGGGGTAATACAATAACAACTTGGGTAAACAATTTATCAAAAACTAGCTCTTACCCGCGGCTTCGCCCGCACAGTCAAAGGGAATTAACATTAGCATTTGATAACGTGATTCAGAACTTGCAAATTTATTTTACTAACGCCATCTATTAACAACTTCTGGAACTACTAAATATGTTTCAACTAATAAAACATCGATATTCTCATGGGAATGAGAGCGCAGTAAAAAATAGCCTACGTCACTCTCCGCCCTCCCAAACTATCTCCCAGCATATAAACCATATCATATAATAGCTAAGTGGCGACGTGAAAGCGGAACAAACAAACACACTTTCATATTTATAATATTAGTATGGAAGTATGGATGTAAGACAATTTTGTCGTCTTTTTTAAAAATTATCAACACCATACAGTATTTTAATATGATTTTACCCCTGTTCCGATGTTACCCCAATTGACCTTTATTATCTATTATAGTGATGCTATCTCTTCCTGGCACTAAATATGTATGAGCTTTCTCACTCAATTTATTATTAATTATATACAATGAATTTACAGTGACATTTTATACAACTAAGTAAACATAGCAATTGTTTATATAATTTGCGCATTTACGTACATTTTGTAAACATTTATTTCAATAAAACACTTTATTGGATGTAATATGTGTTTCTTTCAATCTTTGACCAACGGAAACTTTTAGTAAGGATAAGATTTTAATACAATATCTCTTACAAACGATTTGTTATTGTTATTATTATTATTATTGTATTTATTTCATGAATTGTTTTAATTATGATGATAATTATTATCTGAATCCAAGGGATTAAAATTGAACCCTATTTAAAATATCTCAGTTGTCTGTCAGGGTATTCTCGGGGTTTTCTAGAGTGTGTATCGATGCCCGCTTCAACAACAAATACTATAAATGTAGATAAAAATTCAAATAGGAAATATCCATGCAATCGAAGAAATAGTTGCCGACATTTTCTGATTTATTCATTGTATTATAGTACGTAGATCCTCTGTAATTTTACAATGCATGTACTTTTTACATGCTATGACAAACACTAAAAATAAAAATGAAATAAGTTTGAAATTTCGTAGTATGAAACCCTTCAAGTGGGAGATTGAGTGGAAGATAGCCCATTTTAATTATTCCCATTTGGTCACTATTTACTTTTTTTAACATGTCTGATTGTATAATTTCATAATTTGATTTAAAAGGTTTTTAATTTATTCTATTTTTGTTCATCTAAAATGGTTAGACATTCAATATTCCAAGTTAGTAATGCCAAGTATATCGCCTATATACAAAAACAACGTGTTATCTTGATAACTACAATTTTTTTTAGACGCAAATTTTTGAGTTTAACAAATTAAAATTCCTTAAAATGACTTACACACACCTAATACGATCATAATAAATATAACCTAATGACTTACAGCGACATTAAAAAAAAAACATGATAATTATGTAATTTAACAAAAAAGTTTCAGTTTTTGCCACGTTGTTTTTGTAGAGGCGATATAATCTTTAGACTTACCTGCGCGAACAGCTGACCCTCGTCTCTCCGTATGAGCGGTGCTAACTGGCATCTGACCACGAGATGGCAGTCGTCCATCACGGTGTTGAAGAACCGCCGCGTTGGCAGCAGGGCTTCCAGATCTATCATCAGCTCCAGGAAGCGTTCGCAGTACCTGGAACGATGGAGAATTCGTTATGAGGAAATAATATGCGAGGGTCATATTAGTCGTAAAGCATATTATTATATTTCTGACTATATAGGAGATAAAACAGCCTAGGACTGAACAATACGTTCAGTCCTAAGCTGCCAAACATGCTTCTTGTACAGCCAAATATAAGGCAAGATACCGGAGCTAACTTTTATTTATAACCAATGTAAAAACAATATGGCAATAAAAAAAGATATACAAAGAAAAAAGACAAACCCACTGAGTTTCTTGCCGGATGTTCTTAGGTCGTGATCCGATCCGTAAAAAAAAATATATGTAACTGACAATTTGTAATTGCCTCCGTAGGCCTTTCATTTCCAAAGACATTCATTTCGATCATGATTTTTATATTTACGAAAGAGCTGGGATTTTTAAGACTTCATTAGTAGTGTATGCCTTTAGTATTGAGTTAATAGTTAGTGGTCTGTGCCGCTTAAAATGCATATAGTCGACCAGATAGCTACCGCCGCCGCAACTATTTCGAGAGTAAAGCAGTTCTATCTTTCGGTGGAAGAACTTGGTTGCCAGTCCATATTTAATTGAGGCGACCATCTTAATCTTCGTGAGTAACCTCGCACTTGTCATCGACTTCAGATTGAACACTTGTTCTATATGAAATTGCTTATAGATGCCTATGGGAGCAACCACTACATACCATCCGGTGGACTGCAAGCATGTCTGCTATTTAAATTATATAAAAAAAACCGCTATACTCTTCGCCTCCCTCATATCCGCTTACTTAGAAACCGATTCTTGCAATAAAATCGCAATCTATAAGTACCACATTACCTGATCGCATTGGGTTCCACGTCACCGGTCTCAGGAATGCTCTCCAAGATGCGCATGAACTTTATCATCAGCTTCTGTAAGTATCGGCGCTCCCAGTTCAGTTTGTGTATCGTCTCTGGCTTATCCTTCTTCTGTATTGCGCGCCAGTATTTCCGCCATCTTGGTACGTTTTTGAACTCCTGATTTCTTCTTCCTGATAAACAAAATTACTAATTATGTTTAATGAAATACTTATAGTCTCCTCCTTTTAGTTAAAGTCGACTGCAGATACACTGATACCTATAATAACTAAGTCTGTACGCCAAACGCACATAATACACCGAAAACATAACATATTATAACGTTTTGTAATACTTAGATGGTGGTGACGAAGGTACCTTTGTACCAGGAATTTTATCTTACTTGCCTTGGTCTATGGCAAAATTTCTATTAAGAGATTTATCTTAGTTTTACCTGCCAATGGTTACCTAAAAAAAATGTGACTATGTGTTGTGTGTGTTATGATTACCAACAATAAATGTGACTGTAAAAACATCCTTTGGATAAGTAGAATGCTCCAGGCATTGGGCGTCTTGGGTCATCTAACTTCTAAAATTCTGTCATAGACAGAATTAAGTACGTTTGTTTTTTGGAGACACCTAGACCCCTTGGCTATCTCCTGTCTCTGCCAGTGCAATATACATCTCATAACTTGACTTGAGTGTAATGGTAAAAAAAGCCTTCGGATAAGTAGAAAGTCTTGCAGGGGAGTCTTATGTCATCTTATCTCTGAAATTATTGCATAGTCAGAATTAAGTACGTTAAAAGATTTTGGGTATACCTTGAGCCCTTCCTCGTTCCTCTAGCTAGGCCAATGCATCACATGACTCGTGACCACAAAAATCATAGGGAAATTATAATTAACAATGGAAACAAACCTTCCTGCAAGCTGACCCACATACTGAGCGACACGAGCCGCTTGACCTGGTCCCTGCACAGCTGCACCTCCATGCTCCCGAAGCAGTGGTTGAGGAACACCAGCAAGGCGGTCTGCTCCCGCATCTTACGACCGGAGAGAGAGTGCTCCTCGGACACACTCGCACGTAATACTTGCTCGAAGAACGCCGGGAAGTGGGCTGGTTTCTTGAGGAATGCCTACAATAAAGTTTATGTTAATATATTTGTGAATAGGGTTATTCGCAATGTAACACGCGTTTAAAAATCTCAAATAAGTTTAAAATTGTAATATTTTTTGACAAAATAGATGTATTTTAAGGCAATTATCCTTTATATCATAAACCTTCTCAATCAAAATCAAAGTAGAGTTGTAACAAATGTTAATATTTGAATTCCTTACCGGCAATCGCGGATGCGAATATTTTTATTTTTTTCGTTTTTGGAGTAGAGGGCGGAGGACGTAGATTTGGCGACCTTTTTTTTGTGGTCGACAAACTGCAACCCCATTTATATTAGGCGACCCTTAATTGCATATCTACCAGCATTAAATATTCGAAAAACATTCTTACAATTTTTGCGAAGAAATATTCGCAAATGCGAATATTCATTTCATCACTTCTATGGAATAAGGTCCAGACTCCTCAAACCTATCCTGCTTATATATACAGGCTATAGACTAACTTAGTTACAATACCTGCCAAGCTGGTACCCGTTCCCTGAACTTTTCGTTGATCATAACAATGATGGACATCATGTGAGCATGTGTGGCTTTGTCCGACTCATAGTGTGGCCATAGGTAGTTTTCCAGGTACTGAGAGAATTCCAGCATCATGATTCTGCGTACTGCAAAACTGGAAAAAAGGTGCAAAGGTTACTATGTCATTACCGCGGCATTATTAAGGGAATGACTACCCTATGTGTTAATCTAGGTCAGCCATTCTCAACTTGCGGCCCGCGGGCCGCGTGTGACCCGGCGAACCCTTCTGATTTACCCAGCTGAATTAATTTTTAGTGACCTTTTTTTTCTTTTTGGTCGACAATTTGGAGAAAGTACCCTACTTATTTTCTTTCGCGACCCTTATTTGATTTTCTTTGCTGGGGACACTCCGCAAAAATATGTTTGTGGCCCCTACAATAAAAAGGTTGAGTATGGCTGATCTAGTCCATTAACCATGTTTGTGCTAATTTTCAGTGATACACATACATCGTTACAAAATTTAGCATTTACAATATTATTAAGATACAGGTGTGATATAAAAGTATTATAGCATGCTGTCCACCTCAAGGGTAAGCGGCCACTGCCATCTAGAGACATCAGTGTGTGACTGTTAGTGTGACTGCAACACCACAGTTTCCATCTTTGTATATTAATGAATACTCTATTGAACACAATGAAGCAAAGTAATTTTTAAGAAATTAACTCAGTAAATATTAGCATCGCCTACAATAGTCATTTGATAAAAATAACATGTGTTACGTTATTTTAATCAAATGATTATTTAAGTTTCTTACATTTAATATTGAGAATTATGTATATTGAACAAGTCTACTTGAGTAAAATATAAATAAAATGTGTCTACAAACTGCATACCAATTAGAATAGTTATTTTAAAGAAAATTACAGGAAAGGAAGTCAAATATTTGTGGATATTTATTTCATGCTCAAAACTTTAATACATACTTAAATTATAAAATCATAATTAAAAAATGAGAATTGATTACTTAAAAGAAGTAAAATATTGTAAATTAAATTATAAGCACTTTTAAATTTATCACAAAGTAATAAAAAACAAAATTTTACTGTTAATTCAAACATATGTCTTAAAACTGGCTTATTTCAAAAAAATAAATAGGTCACTGCACCCAATCCATTAGGCCATTGACCCTGAATTTTTCAATTGTTCAAATCAGTGTGGCTCTGACAGAGTTAGTGAATTTTTGATTAAAAAAAACTTAAATTTACTTACCCAGATCCGATAATCTCCGCAAGATATATAGATTCCACAATAGAAGAATCATAAGGTAGGTGGTTTTTGGTTTGTGGAGACCAGTACTGGCTGGCGAGCTGCGAAGGCAACCATCAGGATTTTACAATTCAATGAGCCAAGTTACCTAGATTTTTGTACTGTTTTGTATATAAATACCAGTTGGCTACTTAATGTGGGTATTATGTGTATTTCCTTGCAGTCAATATAGTATTAATAGGTACTTAAATGTGCATTATGACATGAATTGCATAGTTTCAATATTTGTATGGCAATTGTTGCCTATACAGAAACTTATATTTCTTAAGTATGAGACTAATTTGTCTATATCTAATCTAATCCTGTAATTATAATAATTTACAATATGTACATAACAATATGTTACTGTATTTATATTGTTCATTTATATATGTAATCTTTTTACTAATCTGTGACACATAATAAGGTTGCAATACAAGATTTTATCTAGTGAAGAGGGGGTTGGTCACATATAGTAACAACTAAGTAATCATTACCTATAGTCTTAAGTAATACTGTTTGCAAATGTCTAATTAGTACATCATAAGGAGAGCATTCTAACTATTAGCATCTATTAAGCGCTCTGTTAAGACATTGTAATTTCTCTTTGCTGGAAATTAATTCTAGTTTTAAAACCCCATATTCTGTGTATGTTTAGGTAATGTTTTAATAGGCATACAATTTACGCCATACATTTACATGTGAGACACAGCATATATAATATATAGTAAAATAAAAAAAATGTTAATAATAATACCATTGATAACAGCTATACTACCTAACCTCACGTCTATCATTAATTGACTCTACATTTATATTACTATTACAACAAAATGTATAATGTATGGTTTATCTAGGGCGCAGTCCACATTCAAGTACAGAAAACTTAATGAAAATGTCTTTAGCAACAAATGAGCTCTAAAAAGTACACGCTGAGCTCGAAAAGTGACGAATTATAGGACTTACAAAAATAACAAATAAAACAGTCCTGAAGATGAATTTAGCAATATATGGGTTTCGTTCAGATACTTATAAAGATTATACGTTATATTTAAATGGTAATATCCCTAAACCTCGTAATAATTGGTAAATTGTTGAGCAATACTAAGTTTAACCTCACTTTTCCAACATACCTGTGTTATCCTATCTGCGTTGATCTGAGCAACAGTAGGCAATGGTATTTTGGGTTTATCTGCAGGCGGTGCTGTTTCGGTCTTCATGTTAACGAATTAATTTCTTTATATTTCCTTAGAAACAACACAGTAAGCCGACATCAACATCAACAATACTAGGACAACAGGTGTCAAGCAATTTGACAATTGACAGTGACATTCAATGTCACTTTTTAACGTTCTGAAATTGGAAACGAAATATTAATATTTTGTAACTAATATTTATCTATTTAGACTATTCAAAAACGTCATAAAAGTATCCACAATTCGGCATGTTCTTATTTATTTATAAATTACCCCTTACACATTTATTTAATTATTTAATTTTGAACATGATAGCTCACAAAATTTTATTTGTAATAAATAATTTGTAACAATTAGTTACTTCATTGAGAATTTGGGATTCAACTCCGCATTTAGTAAACACATCGTAATCTACGAAAATCTAGGTAAAATTAACCATGGTATCCATGCAAAACATTCCTTGTTTCAGATACTTACAAAAATGATGTTTGATCCGCCAGATTATCCATATAAAGAATTAACAGACACTTTACGAGAGCATTACGGCCCTGACGATATTCTATTTGAAACAGCAAGCGATTCAGTCTCCATGGACAAAGATCTCGTAGAAGTCACAGAACAAATAATATCGTCCGTTGAGAATGAACTGTCCTTCAGTTCCAATCTAATGGGCAGATGTTTTAGCATCGAAAACACCTCACTTCTCGATATTGGTCCTACTGACCAGATAACCGAACTCTCTGTAGTTCAATCTGATAACTTGTTTAACTACGAGTCTACTTTATTAGACGAGAACACAGTCAACCAATTCTTACTGCCGTTGCAAGTCCCGAGTGCAAATGATAAGGTCAATTTATTTTTGAAACACCTATTAGGCTTAATGATTCAATATAAAAAAAATCATAAACTCTCAAAACTATTTTTTTGTCCAACATATCTACAAGATTGTAACTATTTCTATACTGTTGCCTGATACATAATTATGTATCAGGCATCAGTATAGTAATGTTATTACATTTACATGCAGCTTAATGTTACCTGTCCACATTTATAGCCGATTTCATATGACGACATGAGTAGAAGTTCCATTTTATGACGATCACACAGACATTGTTATTATAGGACTTGCAAATCTGCTGGAATTCACTTTCTTCCTTTACCGATAATTCGTGACTGTCGTTAAAGCACCATTTTGCTAAATGGTCCATAGTGAACCGTAGAGATTAGCTGTAAACTCATTACAGCTTCACTACTGGGCTTGGGTCACTACTCAAAACGAGAGGGACTTAGTTTACAACCCACCACTTTGATCAAGTGCATGTTGGACATCACCCACATTTGAGGACTCTGTTTCATTTGTAATAACTTTCAGACGTGTAAATTTCCTCGTAACGTTTTACTTCAACCGTTTACACAAGTGATAATTATTATCTATTGAAGATATAATTAAAAAAAATTCAAAGGCTAGGATTTGAATCTCCGAACTCTCCGATTAAGCGACCAAGTTTAAAGCCACATCACCGTGATGGTTATACATTACGTAAATAGCACCCACTGTGGGAAAACCCGCACGTATAAATTATTTAAACTTATGATGATGAACTTTTAAATAGCAAATCCTCGGATTCCAGGAGTCGGAAAACAATGGGCCTGACTTATTAGCTTTACACTCGTGTGTCGTGTGTCATGAAATATTTACCACCGACGTCGACCTACTCGATCATACAATCTCCGTCCACGCCTCCGACGCGACGGAAGAAAATCATAGCGTTCTCGTTGCAAATATTGATGAGACTCTAAATGAAGGTTTGCGATTGTCATTTGTTTGCATTTAGCTTGATAATGATCCCTTTTCATATTTATATTCTTTTATTTTTATTTACGCACAGATTAATAATATATTCATAAAATATTCTATATCAGACTTACAGTTTTTATATTTAATTTTGTAATACATTTTAAATAGGTATCTCCTTCTGTGTTTGTAAAAGCCTGGTACGAATATAATTAGAAAAGGTTTTGACGGTGGTGTAACCTAGTTGAGGTGCAAAACTGTAGGCATCACTGTATGACATATCTCTACTTTATTGCATCAGTGTAGAGCAACTTTGAGTTAATGGTGTGTCCAACTTAATAGAAACAAAGAAAGAAAGAAAGATCTTTATTTAGTCAATTTTTGGGTTACAATAATATTGATTACATAAGATGTTTAAAGAAAAAAAAAAAGAAAAGGGCGCCAAAAATTGAATATGCCGGTTAAGGCGTTCTAAATGTATGGCACTCACATACTCGTATTTATCATTAAAAGAGTGGGTGGAACCCATTTGTGACCGGTTTTTGCTAAGGATCTTATGCTAATTGAGGTCGACTTTGTTATCTGATTGAAGTAGCAAACGAGCATGCAGTCCACCTGATGGTAAATGGTCACTGCCGCCCATGGACATATGTAATCAAGTTCATGAGAACATGGGTTCCATCTGAAGTCAATCACAGATGCGTTGCTACTCCCTATTACTATGATGATCGCTTCATGTGAAAGTGTGCCGGCAACCACACCCTTCTATCGAAATGCAAGAACTGCTTCACGCTAGAAATAGGTGTGGCGGTGGAAGCACCTTCCCTGGTCGAACTCCACTGGTTCTACCACCTTGATTATTACATATGACCAGCAGTATCCACTTATCAGACGGAGTGCATGACGAGAAACCAAATCCTTCCAATATGTTTACTTAATCTGGCATGTATTCTAGAAAGCAGTCTGTTTAAGATCCCAACAACGGAGGCGAGGCTTTTGAGTGCGAGTGGCTGGTGTGCTGCCTGTGCGAACGAGTTTTGTCGACAGCCTTAGAAACAGAACCCACTGGTAAGTAAAATTGTGAATTGACTGGGATGACAATATAATTTTTAAAGGTCATTGACGACCCGCGTGGCCGAGCCATACCGGTCTGACGCGCAATGGGTTCCGGGTTCGATTTCCGGCTAGACAGGTATCTGAATGATGAGTTTAGATTCCCGTTCTGGGTCTGGGTGTTTGTGTATTCGTCTTGTGTCTATCCGTGGTACCCACGACACAGGAGAAAATCCTAGCGTGGGGCTATGAGTGTAGAAAGCGTGTTGTTTTGTTTCATTAACCAATTGAATTTGCAGTCCACCTCCAGAAACGTGCCCTTTTCCCCTTAAGCCCACGTTACTCAATTGAGTGTAAAGCACTGCGGTCGTTTTGTTTAAAGTTAGGGAGGGCTAAGGAGACATCCCACTTGAAACGTTCAGCATCAGATTGGGCTGTATCCTATCTGAGGTTGGTTATATATGTCCATGGGTAGCAGTAGCCATTTAATGATCAGATAGACTGCATGCTAGTTTACAATTCATGTCAATCTTATAAAAAACTAGTTGACCTGGAGAATTTTCCGCCTAAATGTAAAAAATCTAAAGTTATCAGTGTTCCTCCACTATAATAAGCATGTATTATACATAAAAACCTTCCTCTTGAACCGTTCTTTTTATTAACAAAAACTGCATTAAAATCCGTAGCGCAGTTTTAAAGATCTAAGCATACATAGGGGCAGAGAGCGCGAAACGACTTTGTTTTAAACTATGTAGTGATGATGCATTCTAAAAAATTCTAGAACAATTATGCTGCACTGATGGCAATGGTAAGGGCAGCGTCGCTTCTCGCAAGCTCCACAGCATGTTTGTATGTGACTCTTGCAACTACTTGTTCGCTGATGGAGAAGCCATGGACAGACACAAGATCACGTGCTTCGGACAAGAACAAAATTATACTGAACAGTTGGTAAGTAGGTATTTTCCTTTTTTTTTATCTGACTGAAGTAGCAAACGAGCATGCAGTCCACCTGATGGTAAGTGGTCACTGCCGCTCATAGATACCTGTAATCAACTTCATACAGAACATGGGTTCTATGTAAAGTCAATCACATATGCGTTGCTACTCCCGAGATGATGGTCGCCTCATATAAAAGTGTGCCGAACTATAATTATACATGTGACAATTTGTGAAAATGGAGGGATGTATGTTTATTACTCTTTAGCGTTAAAAGTAGGTATTGATTGAATTGGTGTAAAATTTAAAACGTAAATAGTTTATTACCTTTAAGACATAAGATACTCTTTATTATGACAATTAAGTACATGATTGATTATTGTCATAGTAAAGAGTATCCAAGAGTACCCAAGCAGGCGGAGCTCACGAAAATATCTAGTACCTTTTTTTTTTGTTTTCGAGGGGGAAACCTTCCAAAGGTACCCGACGCCGTGGGAGCGACGCAAGGTTATGTGGGATTTTTACCGCACTAAAACCCCCCCGGTGGCCGTCCTCGGCGCTGAAAAGGAGGACTCCGGGATCTCGAACGACTTCAACCGGAATCCTCCGAGCGCGCTGCCCCATCGGGCTCCTCCCAGATGGGCCCACCGCTCCGTCTAGTCTTTACGACGGTATGCGACCACACATACCGCCGTCCTTCCCGGGATTGCCTGACCGAACGGTTCGAGCTCCCACTCTAGCCGTCTGCAACCCCGGAAGCCCCTTTTAGTCGGCTCTTACGACAGGCAGGGGATACCGTAGCCCTATTCTGACCCCGAGGCTACAGGGACGGAATATCTAGTACCTACTACTATTATGTGATTCATACTGCATAGGTACAACTAAGAATTTGTACCTTCAGAAGCGATTGCAAACCTTTTTGGCAACACGAACTACGTAGTACCTATCTACTTGTGGTAATGACGGGTCGCAATCGGAAGTAACCGGGAGTTGCCGGCCGCTACTCTATCTATTGTCATATTTAAAGAACTATTTTAAATGGGGATAGGAATTAATGTTGGGAACATGATGATTGTATTTATAATTTAGAGGTTTCGTACATGTTTGTTACTGAAGTATATACAAAAATGTGTATAAAAAAGAATAAATGTTTTCCGATGATTTGATCGAAGTGTTTCGTATTTGTATTGCAAACATAATAAAAATTAAAAGTTTATATTTTGAACTGTCCCAATGAGCGGTGTCGTAGCTAGGGGATGATTGTAAGGGTGCCAGAAGCGCAGTTAATAAAAGGGTGTACTATAGGACCCCGTAAGAGAACGGTTGCATTAATACATTAGCTACCTACTAAAGTAATCTTGGATAAAAAAAAATGGGACCCTATGACACGCACTACCTTTCAAATAAAAAAAAAATCATCTAAATCGGTTCACCCAGTCCGGAGAAATGAGGTAACAAATATAAAAAAAAAAAAAAAATAAAATAAAAATACAGACGAATTGATAACCTCCTCCTTTTTGGAAGTCGGTTAAAAATAGCTAAAACTATCTTGATTACGATACTGAACAAGTTGCAAAAAAACGACATAATAATAATGTTATTTTCTTCAATTGACTAGTTAAATATACATATAATGGTAGATAAATGATTGGAGGGAATTAAAACGCCATTATATAGGTACCCACCTATCTTCAATTTGGTAGATATTAGAACATGAAAAATCTAAATTTACAAAATTCATGGGTTAAAGTTCATCTATTAAAATTCAATCTAATAATTCTGTAGTCCCACCATGACCCATAAGTACCTAATTATTCTAAGTCATCGTAATGCACCACTAGACACCGGATTGCACTTTTAGATCCAAAATTAGGTACTAAACTTTTTGAAATATCTGATTCGTCTTTGCTATGTTATAAGAACACTTACAATTTTCAGGCGGACCTAAACATACAGCCAGAAGAACCACAACAGACATACAAAACATATCCCTGTAACCGATGCAATTTGGAATTTGTATCACTAGATGATCTGAGAGCACATACAAGTGATTGCGCCAGGCCGGTGCGTCGACGCGCCTACACGAATAGTAATAGCAACAAAATGTGGAACTGTGGATCTTGTAACCAACTATTTTCTTCGGCCAGGTACTCCTTCATAAAATACTTATAAGTCATATTTACCACACACAGTATGAGTATGTGTAATAACCAAATATTGCTAGATTCTGAAGGTATGAGTGTCAGAACTATATTTGCTTTATAGTAATAAACCTTTGTTGATGATTAAAATAAAAGTGAAAAAGATACTGGCAGGTAGGTATTGCCTGCTCATCTCTGTAGTTGCGGGATCAGAATAGGGCTACGGCATTCCCTGCCTGTTGTAAGGGGCAACTAAAAGGGGGTGTCCAGCCAGGCGATCCCGGGAAGGACGGCGATATACGTGGTCGCATGTCGTCGTAAAGACCAGACGTAGTGGTGGGACCAGCCGCTCACCTAGGAGGAACCCGATGGGCCAAAGCACCTAGAGGAGCCCGGTAGCGTACTTTGGAGATCCCGGAGTCTTCTTTGTAACACTGAGGACGGCCACCGTAGTGCGGTAAGAATCCCACATAACCCTGCGTCGCTCTCACGGCGTCGGGTATCTTTTTAAGGTTTCCCCCTCGACAAAAAAAAAGATATTACCTACTACATAATGCATCCAAGGCCGGACTCCGGTGGGACTTTACCTTTGCATATGATTTATTATTACATTTCCTCAAGCTACATGAAACATCACTACACAAGAGAAAACAAACTCGCTTCGCGCTGTCTATCCTTTGTGGGCTTAGATCTTTAAAACGCTACGGATTATAATGCAGTTTAATAGATAGAGTGATTCAAGAGGAAGGTTTTTATGTATCATACATGCATAATATAGTGGAAGAACACTGATAATTTCAGATTTTCGACTTTAAGGCGGAACGATGCTCGCCGAGTCAACTAGTTTATCATAAAATAGCCAGAATGCTCGTTTGTTACTTGAGTTTTCTGGACGGAAGTCAGCTCATTGACATGACACCCTTCCAAAACACGAGAACTGCTAAATTTGTAAATCGTTGCCGGGGTGATACTTTCCTGTTATAACAATAATAGTTCTACATCAAAGTATAACTGTTTATGTCATAAAATTTACTAACAACTTACAATACCTACATGAACATTTAGTTTGAATCAGTAAGAACTAATGGCACATACCGTTAATTACGCGAGGTAAGAACGGCGCGGCGCCTACACATATATGTAACATATGTATTTAGTGTGTATAGTAGCTATATGTGGAATTGCGGCCCTTAAGGTGGAAGCTGACTTGACGTGTGTTGTTACAGTTAGGATACTTATAATTAGTGGCGTAGCGCGGACCAGGTAGACGTGGGTAAACTTTTATCATCGAGGCCCCTTTGCATGATTCTATTGGACGGTGCCCTGAATGCCTGCGCCTCCCCCTCCAAAGGGGCCTCGCGAGGCCCTTTAAGTGCGAGGCGTGGGTGGTGGCCCACCGTGCTCACGCCTAGCTATTCTACTGCTTATACTACTCTATTATTTGTAATACTATTTGAAGTTTTATTAAAAATATAATGTTTAAGTTATAATTGAAATATGGCAACCAAAATTCGAGCTTGTGGCACAGTGCCCAAAACGCTGGTTGGATTTCTCTCTGTGAAGCGAGGCAATTTTTTTGAGCGAAGCAACTGCCAGCCCTCTAGTCACCCGATGCGACACCTCTGGTGATGTCCTAAATAAAAAGTTCATATCACTCGACCTTGGATCTAGATTATTATGGGCAGTGCGTGAATTTTTGTAATATTACAATATTGTATGTCCTTATGGATTGGGGCGCATAGTTTTTTTATCTGATTGCAGTAGCAAACGAGCATGCAGTCCTGATGGTAAGTGGTCACCGCCGCTCATGGACATCTGTAATCAACTTCATATAGAACATGGGCTCTATCTGAAGTCAATCACAGATGCGTTGCTACTCCCGAGGACTATGATGGTCGCCTCATATAAAAGTGTGCCGGCAACCACACCCTTCCATCGATACGCAAAATAATGCTTCACTTTAGAAATAAGTGTGGCGATGGTACTTCTCCGGTCGAACTACACTGGTTCTACCACCTTTAAAACACATAGATATAGTGTCATGTACGTACCTACTGATGTACCTCCATTAGATATATGATAAATAAGTTGTGTCATTGTATGCTACCTTTATCGATAATACCAATACTGATTACAACACACGATGATACGAATTATTTACTTATAGATGAGTTTGCCATTTTAGAGCTTATTCATGTTATTGTTTCATGTCGATTACAAAAAAAAATCAAGTATGTATTATTCCGACACCAGTGCAAATAAGTACTGATGACATTTTCTATACCTACAATTAAAGTAGCATCTGGTGGTAAGTGGTCAATGCTGCCCATGGACTTCTATAAGCAATTTCATATAGAACATGGGGTCTTACTGAATCAATCACAGATGCATTGTTACTCCCGATGACTTATATGGTCGCCACATTTGAAAGTGCGTCCACAAACACGCCACTCCACCACTGATTGGCTAAAATTATTGGTTTCTTATACAGTAATACCCCGAACTTATGCGATAGGTGGGACTGACTAATAACCGCGTAAGTCGGGGTATAAGAAATTCGTAACAGAAAATAAATTGTAGCCGCCTTACATAGTGCATAGTCTTAATTTTATCTATTATATAATAGTGTGGGATAGTAAGACTATCCAAAATATAGAGATTGTGTGGAGCAGGTAGCATTCAATAAAAGACGAATTGAGGAGATTTGAAAACCGCGTAACTCCGAATTCGCGTAAATCGGGATAGCGTAAGTCGAGGTATTACTATATTCATACTTAAATGTAAATGTCATGTACTTACATGACATTTACATGACGCGTAAATGTCAATGTGCAAGTCTCAGTCAGTTTCCACCATAACAATCATCTTTGTACTATTGAGGTAGTCTACATATTCTATTTTTGTATCTCTGCGTATGATTCTATTTTTATAACTAAACAATTTATAATTTGTTTTACAATATGAGCATGATCTATTTTAAATTTATAAATGATATTCTCAATATGTACCTGTAACGCTATCAAGACGTTTTTAGAGATGGTCGAACAATTGGAAGTTCGACTTTGAAGGCATCACTACGACCAGAGCCAGATGCATTTCTTCTCCCGCAGACTTAACAGACCGCGGACTGGTAGCGGTCGCATGTCGTAAAGACCAGAAGGTGCGGTGAGCGTTTCACGCCCACCAGATAAAAGTCCAAAAGGGGCATCGCGCTCGGAGGACTTCGGCTGTGTTCCGTTGGAGATCCCGGACTCCTCCACGCAGTGCTGAGGACGGCCACCGGGGGGTTTTCGTGCAGTATGAATCCGACATAACCCACGTCGCTCCCACGACTTCGGGTACTTTTTGAATGTTTCCCCCTCGTAAACAAAAAAAAGTAGCTGTGGTACCTTCAAGACCGTTCCATTCTCATTCTGCCACCTCGTTTATTGCTCTATCAATAACAAAAAAGCTTATTAATAAACCATAATGGTTTATTAATAATTTGGTTTATTAATAATTAATTTCCTAGGGAGCTCTACCGCCACAAACGCGGAGAGGACCGCCCAGAGGGCGCCCCGGTTCTGGCGTACGAGTGCGAGGTGTGCGAGAAGGTACTGGGTAGCGTCTGTGCACTACACACACACAAGAAGATGCACAAGATTAGCAAACCGGTGAGTATTGAGGATACTTACTTTCCTTTCAGGTGGAAGAACCAGTGTAGTTCGAGCGGGCTGGTATCTCCGCCACGCTTGTTCCAAGCGTGAAGCAGATCTTGTATCTACACATTTCGGAAGAAGTGTTGACGGTCGACTTTCATTTGAAGCAACTATCTTAGTTTGCGGGAGTCAGTCAATCACAGATGAGTTGTCACTCAGAAACGCATTTGTGATTGACATCGCATAGAACCCCTGTTGTATATAAAGTGACTAAGAGATGTCTATGAGCGGCAGGGATTACAGTGATTTTAGTCAATTGCGTGTTGGTGAACGCAATAAAAAAAAACATAAGCATAAACGCTTTCTACACTCATAGGATACCCCACACTAGGATTTTCTCCTGTGTCGTCGGTACCATGGACACACAAGAATACACAAACACCCAGACCCAAAATATGAATCTAAACTCATCATTTAGATACCTATCTGGCCGGGAACCGAACCCGGGACCCATTGCGCATCAGACCGGTATGGTAACCGCTCCGGCACGCGGTCGTTCAAAAAATTGGCAAAAAATAGAAGACGCTGCTGCCCGTTTTGTTAAGGTCAATACCGGAAAATGTTGATTAAAGCATAACACCAAACAATGTTAAATCCCATACACAACAGGTAAGCGAAATTATCGTGTCGTTGATAACACAGTTGCGGTAAGTCGAAATAGGGTAACATCGTATGCTCCGTAGGCTGTAGCTTTTTGTGTCAACCACGGGCGTACTGGAAACTGGGTCAAGGCGCTTCCGACGTACTCCTGACAGTTTTGATTCCAGATATTCGTTATAAGTGTTACTTAATTTATCGTGATTTTGTGTGTTAATTTATCGTATCATTTGTTTGTTAATGGTTATGCTCTGTTGATTAATGAAGATATGTTTAATTCCCTTAAAAATAATGGTTCTCAACTTGATAGCTACCTATGTATATATTAAATATTATAAAAATACTAATATTCTGACATACCCCCACTTTATAACCCCAAAGTTTTTTCTCATGTGGTGATGCCAAGGACACACACGGAACCGAATAATCAAACACCCAGACCTAAAATAAAAATTCAGATATCTATCTCGCCGAGGATTGAACCCGGAACCCACTGTATATCAGACTGGTATAGTGATCGCACTACCACGCGAGTTACTATATGATAATATATTCGAGGCTACAAACAATAATATACAAAAACTTATAGGTTTATGTTTATATTTTTAACTTTAATCTTATAGTGTCCGATGAACAGAGGTTACTGCCGCCCATGGACGTGTCCGAAGCGAATCACAGATGCGTTACTACTCCTTACGACTAAGACGGTCGCCTTCTTCGATCACTAGGAACTTGAAGATTGCCTCTTATAAAAAGTGATAAGGCAATCACATCCTTCTACCGAAACGCAAGAACTGCTTCCCGCTAGAAATAAGTGTAGCGGGAGTATCGTCCCGGTATAACTACATATGTACCTTTTTTTTGTTTTTGAGGGAGAAACCTTCAAAAGGTACCCGACGTTGTGGGAGGAGTTTTTTACCACACTAAAACCCCCCCGGTGGCCTTCCTCGGCGCTCTAAAGAGGACTCCGGTATCTCCAAAGTAACGCACAACCGGAAACCTCTAAGCGCGTTGTCTCATCGGGCTCCTCCCAGATGGGCAGCTGGTCCCACCGCCCCGTCTAGTCTTACGACGGTATGCGACCACACAAACCACCGTCCTTCCCGGAATCGCGTGACCGAACGGTTTGAGGTTCCATTCTAGCCGCCCGCAACGCCGGAAGCCCCTTTTAGTCGCCTCTTACGACACGCAGGGGATGCTGTAGCCCTATTGTGATCCCGGAACTACTACTTTGTGATGGTTAGACGTTAAGGACTCAGGAGATCTACTGACGACCTAGGATTCTAGTGACCACTTACCAGCAGACGAATTTGCATGCATTTGCTATGTCATTATAAAAAAACCTGAAAGTTTTACACAATGTTTTCAAAATTATGCGAAGTGTGTGTGTGAATTCACAGTCCATGACCCAAAACTAATGTCGTTTATAAATAATAATATAAATATGTAATAGATAATATACAAGTATTGGTTGTAGTATACAAGGGTTGGTTCTTTTATAATTTTTAAGGCCAGAAACTCGCGCTCTGAAAAAGTGTTATGTAGTTTTGATATTTTAACGAAATAAGGTTTAATGTTACCGCAATGTACGGACAGTAAATGTATCTCTTACTTAAACAACAGTTTGGGATCCATGGGATTTAAAACACAGAAAAGAAATAAAACAAGAAGAATGTATTTACTTTTTCTCAGTCCTTCCAAATATCTATTTTGCAAATACCTATAGTAGGATCAACACACGATGTAACTCACGGAACATTTATTTAAGCATACAAGGGGACAGACAGCGAGATGCGACTTTTTTATACTATGTAGTGATATGGATGTACCAAACGACTAGACAATTCAATTGTCGATAATTGATCACTAATGCCCTTTGACATATGTAATCAACCCCAGATTAGACGGGACACCTACCTCATATCAATAATAAATGCGTAGCAAAGCATCTTTCGCTGAAGCAACTCCAGAAAACTTAGACCGCTTAGTATGTGTAGATTTGATAATGATGACGATTGACCCAGGGGTACCCATGTCGGGTCTGCGGTCGCCGCTTCAACCAGTCGGGTCACCTGGCGATTCACATGCGCATGCACACCGGCGAGCGGCCCTACCCTTGCGACCTCTGCCCGAAAGCATTTAAAGTAAAGGTAAGATTTTTACTTACGTCATAAAAGGGGATTTATTTTATGTATTTTTCAAGCGCGTATGTATTTATGTAATTTTTTTAGCACACTCTACGAGCCCAAGCGGATTCGTTGGTTTTAAAATTGTAGGTATTATCGGATTTATGCCAGTTAAAGGAGTGACATAGGTTATATAATCATACTTTATACTAATATTTTAAAAGCGAAAGTTTGTGAGTGTGTATGTTTGTTACTTCTTTACGTGTAAACGGCTGGAGCGATATTCATAAAATTTGGTAGGGAGTTTGCTGCTATTCTGGATTAACATATAGGCTACTTTCTATTGTAAGAAAATATCTTATTAACACCGAACAATCGATAGACCGATTTAATGCGGGCGAAGCTGCAGGGTTCAGGTAGTCTTTCAATATGACGCTTGCGAAAAAGGGGAGACCGAAAAATGGGGGCAAAATTGTTTCGTTTTCAGTTTAAACAATTCTATTTTATAATTAATCGAAAGTTTCAGGGCTTACCTCACTTGTGTGTTTTAGGTAGGATACTATTAAGCTTGAAGACGCAAACGAGTGCATCCACATGATAAATGGTCACAGCCGCTCATAGATAATTGAAAACAACTTCATATAGATAAAAAATATATCCAACGTTAATCACAGATGCGTTGCTACTGAAAGTGACCTGCAAACAAACCTGTATGAGATCAATCTTTTTTAAACTAAGTTGAGTACGCGAGTCATGTGTAGGAGGCTACATAATATGACATTTACCACGTATAAAGGCCACTTTCTAACCCACTCAATTTGTTTTAATTTCAAAGTAACCTTTGTTTTTCTGGCTTGCTGAACGGTTTAACTTGTTGTAATAAGTAAGAAATATTCCCAGCTACGTTCAAGCTACGTTCACAACACATAGCCTAAAATAAACATAAATTAGACCATCACATTCTCAAGGTGGTACAACCAGTGTAGTTCAACCGAGGAACTACCACCGCCACACCTATTTCGATAGAAGGGTGTGGTTGCCGGCACACTTTCACATGAGGCGACCATCATAGTGCTCGGGAGTAGCAACGCATCTGTGATTGACTTCAGATGGAATCCATGTTCTGTATGAAGTTGATTACAGATGTCCATGGGAGGCAGTGACCTCTTGCCATCAGGCGGACTCATGCTCGTTTGCTACTTCGGTCAAAATTAAACTATCACATGTTGATCTGGCCAGGAATTTAACGTGGCATGTGATGGTTTAATTGAGATGTATTTAAAACAAACTTTACAAAGGATTGGGGACTAAAGTGTTACTTTTTCGCGTCGAAAGAAATTAATATTTTTCTAACGTAGATATATTTTCAGAAATCTTTTAGATTAATAAACGATCATGCTACTCACATAATCATACTATAGTATAGTATAGTTATTATAAAGACGAAAGTTTGTGAGTGTGTATGTTTGATACTTCTGCACGTCTAAACGGCTGGAGCGATTTTCATAAAATTTGGTAGAGCATTAGCTGACACTCTGGATTAACATATAGGCCACTTTTTACTGTGGGAAAATATCTTACCCACAGGACAGATAGACGGATTCATCGATTTTTTTAACGCAGGCGAAGCTGCGGGGTTCATCTTATAGTATGTAAATGACCACTCTTATTTTAGTATTATTTTATAATCTACCTATTTAGATTCAGAAACCTTAATTCCATATTTGTAATTGTGTTCGTCGGATCGACCTTCACGTACTCATGTTAGGAGCTGAACTTAGCAATCATAAGTAGCGCCTTGACTTTAAGAACGAGATTGCAAGGGGAAGGTCGTGTGAGTGTAGCACAATGCATGTCCTTGTCATTGTGTTTACTAAACGGTTATTCAAAGCTTCCTAGCTTCACATATGCTATCAGTGGGGATTTAGGGGAGGGAGATTGATTAGTCTAAGGTAGGCTTTTAAAGGATTGATTTGGTCACACATAAATTCACGATATACATACGAACATACATATACACATACACACACGTACAAACGCTACATAAAGGTATCAGCCTTTATGAAGCGTTCGTATGTGTATGAGTGTGGGGAGAGGGAAATAGGTCCTATGCCCTATTAGTGAAATTTGTTGTTCTTTTTAATTTATGTACTTGCATTAAGATTTGAGATTATTTTTTCTAAGAATGTAGTTTAGCGTTGTGTATCTAATTCGTTCAAGTCAAACATTTCAACGGAAACACTTACCTTAAAGTCAACCACTCGCTAGAGGATGAAGATTCATCCGCATCAACTGGACTCGCGGATTCACTTACAACTTCCCCTTGAGGTTTTCGCGGAGCGTTATGACATGGGGCTTTTAAAAAAAGGGGCGAATATAGCTCTCCTTCAAAGTGGACGATGCATTGGCGACTCCTCTGCTGTTGCAATTTACCGTTAGGTATAAAATAGTCCAACATTTCCCTGTACACATACAGACAGAGATAATCATAGGTGTTCTATATTGAGTTTTCGCCATTATTCGGTGATCATCACAATCTACACAGCGAATATTTCTTTTATAGTTCCTTAAACTAAAAGTATTTAAATAGCATTTTGTAATAAGGATACCTCAATAACTTCTTTTAAATATACATAGTGTTGTTGACATGAGACATTATGAGTGACATTTTGTAGTAAGTCCTTACCTAAGGTTACCTCCATGATCAACAGATGTCCATAGGCGGCGGGCGGTGGCCATTTTCCATCAGGTGGACTGCATGGTCTGTTGCTCCTTCTACAATGTAAAAAAAATAGTATCCATAGTTCGTCGCTTTCTAAGCTCAGCCACCTTCACTAATGCCAAACTTATTTATGCGTGTATTTCTAAGGTGTATTTACAAACTCAATGTACCTACCAAATACATTGTCACCCACCCAAATCACACAAACACACATGAATTTGGTTATTTATCTTAAGCGAGTACATCTTTCGTATGAAACCGCCTGATATAATACCAAAATTCATGTTAAAGAAACCCCAATAATATAATATAATACATTTAACTAAATTCTCTAGGAAAAGACCAGATAAGTAACACTGCATTTTATGCAAAAAATGTTTTACTCATAAATACGACTATCTAATATATAAATTTTAACCTTACGCTGTACCTATATTTGTGCGCCTCGTTCATCCCGTGTTATATCCGTCTTGAATATCACTACTCCCTCTTTTCGTGGATGCCGTAGATGATCAAGTAACAAAATCCAGGGGATTGCCAGCAGTGCCTTTCTGTGTAACATAAACCCCCACTTGTTTAGCAGTTTGCTGGAACGCAACATCCTCCTGAATAAAACCAACTTATATGCCAAAAACGTAAACAAAGACGAAAACAATAAAATCATGTTATTAATTTAAAAAGTCCTTACTTGTCACCAACCCACATGCCAGACACAGCGACCATTAGCTAAACCTCCACTAACGGAAATAAATATCAAATGCACTTCAAAATGGCTGAATGGATTATATACTTTTGTTATTATGTAAACGTTTGCACAAAACAATCAATAATGTAACCCCACCGTGCGAAGCTTCTTCACATTATACTTACCAAGCTTTTATCATAAAAACCTCCTCATTCGCAATACTCATGCACCGTAGAGACAAGTTCCCATAGTTTTTTAGTTTACGGCGCGTAATACCGGCCGCACACATTGGTGCTCAAAACTTGATATATTTTTATTTTTATTTTTAACAATATTTTATTTTATAAATGTGATTGGATCTGAGTTTTTATTAAATCCATTAGCTGGACGTTTATTCTAATGGTTTCCTGATTACTCACATTGTTTTTTTATTAAAAACCGAAAATACTTAGGTAGGTTTTAAGCAGGAGGATTTTAGATTTTCATGTAAAATTAAAACAAATGCGGCAAGTCTTGACCACCTTAACTCGCATTATCTGTGGCCACCTACGAGTCGATCCTCAGATCGACCTATACGGAGCTGATTAAAGATTCCAAAAACATTGGCCATTTGCCATCAATTGCATCAACTGAAAAAGTGCAAGGTGGGAAGAACGATTATGTTTCGTCCGGGGAGGTACCACCTCCACACCTATTTTTAGCGTAAAGCAGTTATTGCGTTTTATCTCAGTTTACTATTTTAGTCCTCTGAACTAGCAACGCATCTGTCATTGATTTCAGACATCTCATTTGGATTGAAGACATCTCAATCCAAATGAGTCGCTTAATAGATATCCATACGCGGCAGTGTCCACCTACAATCAGGTGGACAGCATGCCCGATTACCACTTCAATCTTTAAAAAAAGTCGTTTGAAATAAGCAATAAGCCCAACATGTGCTACCCATTAGGTAGAGCGGGACGACCACAGACGGACGCACACCGGGGAGCGGCCGTTCGCGTGCGCCGCCTGTCCCAAGACGTTCACCGCGGCGGCGCGCTTGCGTGAACACGCGCGCATACACACCGACCAGAGGTTACTATACGACTTTTGCTAAAAGTTCATACCCTAGGTGTGGCAGTCGTAACTCTCTGGGCAAACATTCCCAAGCCCAACATGTGAGCCCCGTCCATCAGGTGGAGCGCGACGACCACAGACGGACGAACACTGGGGAGCGGCCGTTCGCGTGCGCCGCCTGCCCCAAGACGTTCACCGCGGCGGCGCGCTTGCGTGAACACGCGCGCATACACACCGACCAGAGGTTACTTACTATACGACCTTTGCTAAGAGTTCATACCCTAGGTGTTGCAGTGGTAACTCCCTGTGCCAACATTCCCAAGCCCAACATGTGAGCCCGTCCACCAGGTGGAGCGCGGCGACCACAGACGGACGCACACCGGGGAGCGGCTGTTCGCGTGCGCCGCCTGCCCCAAGACGTTCACCGCGGCGGCGCGCTTGCGTGAACACGCGCGCATACACACCGACCAGAGGTTACTATACGACCTCTTGCTAAGAGTTCATACCCTAGGTGTGGCAGTCGTAACTCTCTGGGCAAACATTCCCAAGCCCAACATGTGAGCCCCGTCCATCAGGTGGAGCGCGACGACCACAGACGGACGCACACCGGGGAGCGGCCGTTCGCGTGCGCCGCCTGCCCCAAGACGTTCACCGCGGCGGCGCGCTTGCGTGAACACGCGCGCATATACACCGACCAGAGGTTACTATACGACCTGTACGTCGGAGCCATACACAAACCAAGTAACTTAGTTACTTAGCTTAGTAACTAAGTCACATGGGGGGTGGGGTATCGTCAAAGAAAGGCCCCGTGATTTAGGTACATTTCCTAACTAGGTGCTGATAACCCGACTAACCCGAAAGGATCCGAATATTCTCTGCAAATAGGTTGCAACTTTCCCTTTCGATCGGGAGGTCCGAGGGTTTTCTAAAATTACGTGTGTATAAGAAATTAACTAGCAATGCTTCACCGCGAAATAAAACATCGTAAGGAAAACTACATACCTGAGAGTTCTTTAAAAGAAAAGTGTTCTTAAGGTCTACTCTCATAATAATGGGTTGACGACAAAAAAGCGTTTAATGTTATAGATGACGCTTGAAGCAAATTTTTCGTATCTCTCGCCGATCGCGTTTTCTGAAAGCGCTTAAAATTTTAAATGACGCTCGATGCGTATTTCGTAGTCTTCAGGTTAAGCGAAGGCCAAGTGCGAATTACAGCAAATTTCGCTACAATTTGCAGTGGATTTTTATAGCCTTGTGAGATCGGATACACACATTTTTCAAGATCACCATCAGGTGGATTGCATACTCTGCTTACTACTTCAATCTTAATAAAATAGTATTTACCGCTTTATGCTGACGACCCGCGTGGCGCAGCGGTTACCATACCGGTCTGACACGCAACAGGTCCCGGGTTCGATTCCCGGCCAGACAGGTATCTAAATCATCAGTGAAGATTCCTGTTCTGGGTCGGGTCGTGTTTGTGTATTCGTCTTGTATGTGTCCATGGTATTCACACAGAAGACACAATCCTACTGTGGGGCTACAGAAAATGGGTTCCATCTGAAGTCAATCACAGATGCGTTGCTACTCCCGAGGAACAAGATGGCCGCCTTATGTGAAAGTGTGCAAAAAGCATAAAGCGAATGATGCTTGGAGCGAATGTTTCTTGACGCTAGTCATAAACTCATAGCGCATTTGTAACGCGACTTGGAAAAGGAGCGGCTCCAATTTGGCAATACATTATTGCTATTATTGTTTGCTTGCAAATTGATAAGATAACAGTGATTGTTTATCGATAATTAGGTACGTCATTCTCATCACTGATTACAATTTAATAATCTTTAGTTTTAAATTTACCTTGTAACGTAGGTTCCTAAAGAAAATAAAACCGAGCACTTCAAAAAAAAACATTGGTATATTTTACGGAGTAATGAATGATGAATGATTATTTCAGATATTTTTATTTATATGCCTACCACAAATTATCGCCATCGCCCAGGGTTGACTGGCAGAGAATGCCATTAGGCATTAAGTTCATCCTTGTAACCCGTAGTTTAAGGTGTTTCAAAAGTTTATTTAAATAAATAAATAGCAGACGAGCTGCAGTCCATCACGCAAATGGTAGGTAAATAGGAACCATTTAATGGACAACCCGTTAATGGACAACTTCGTACAGAACAAAGGTTCTATGTAAGTCAATTACAGATCCATTGCTAGTCCCGAGGATTAACATCGAATACACTCTACCGTCGAAACATAAATAGTGTTTTACACGAGAAATAGCAGTGTTACCCCCCGGTCAAACTATAGTGATTCTGTCACCTTTTAAGTCCTCTTCTTGATTCCAACCTTGAACCTTAATAAAACTAGCCGCGCGAAGTGTCGTCTTATCTCGGTAGATGGAGCAAATCCGGTTTCCTTACCAAACAGTGACGCGTCCAGTGGTGGGCAGACACCATCGGGACCGCGGACAGATGCTACAAGCGTACCCACAACCCTGACAAAGGGCGTACAAATTAACATCGTGCGGTTTTAGACGGAAGGAGCGTGGCATATCCACTCCGTAACAGAGAAGAACCCATGATGAAGAGAGAATTTTTTATCGATTTTTTTATGTATTTTGTTGTATATTAACCCCGTAGACTTGAACCCACGAGAAAGAGTAACGCATACGTAAACAATAAAGTGATTAGTCTCAAACCACGGTTGGGTGAGCACACATCGGCCAGAGGTTATAAAACTAATATATTAACGAGCTTTATACGCATCGCTTGGAAGATTTTAAATGATAATGGATTTTTTATATAATATGCAAGTAGCGGACGAGCATGCTGTCCATTTGATGGTAAGTGGACCCGGATAAGATAAATCTTACCTGAGGTTGGTCATAATTTCGGACTCCCAATGACTCAGTTGAAGCCCTCGGAAGAGTTTACGTTTCCCTTACCACAGCCGCACAAACGAGCACAGGTCGTACCCTTAAACTTAACTTAAACTTAAAACGCTTTCTACACTCATAGCCCCACAGTAGGATTTTCTCCTGTGTCGTGGGGGCCATGGACACACACAAAGACGAATACACACACACCCAGACCCAGAACAAGAATCTAAACTCATTATTCAGATACCTGTCTGGCCGGGAATGGAACCCGGGACCCACTGCGTGTCAGACCGGTATCGTAACCGCTGCGCCACGCGGGTCGTCATCCTTTACATTAGATAGACCGATGAGCTGAAGAAAACAGCGGGAGACCGTTGGATTCAGAGGGCACAGGATCGGTTGGAGTGGCGCCATTTACGGAGGCCTATGTCCAGCAGTGGACCTCGAAAGGCTGATGGATGGATGGATGGAGTATGACACTGGTACTTCCAGAATTAAAACAAAAAGGGTTCGACTATATGTAAAATATTTTATTTCTGTATTTATTACGCAAGCATTAGCAGATTGTTGTCTCTATACAGTCAGGCTTAATTTGAGGGGGTGAGGACATCAAACCGGGACGCTTGTCCTGAGCGCCATCATTAAGGTGCACCAAAATCAAAAGAAGAGCTCTAAAACATTTTTTTAGTATTAAGGGGTGGCATAGTATTTATTTTATTTTTCATAATTTATATTTTAATATTTTTCCATTACCAACGTCGCGGACATTAAGTAAGGGAGGAGACTAATTGCAGATTCGAGGTTGTACATCCCAAGCAGTAACGTGTTTGAACTCAAGCCTGATGTTATACTTACTTTCATTCGAAAAAACAGGATATATTTTGTTTACATCAGCCATGTACTCGTGTAAGTGCACCTAGAACCACAGATTGTGTAAATTCTAACATTCTTAACCAATCTAAAAAGTTAAGCAATGTCATGCGGTCAGAGTTAGATGGGTGATCGTTAGCTAAATATCAAGCGTTCTTCCGTACTTCGAAGGTCACGTTTGGCCGGTCGGTAGATCTCGCTTGTTATTTTTGTTGTACCTAAACTTTGCCAGATTTTCTTTGGACGGTATAAACACAACTGGTTTCGGAGTATAGTAGGAGGAAAAAAATATCCGAGTCGTTTCAACTTAGTCCTTAGTGGCAGCAAAGAATATGTGGTCGACCTAAAGGAAGTCTGATTGGTTGCAGTGGTGATTGTCATCACTGTGGACGGCATGCTCATTTGTTTTTTCTATATTATAATTAGTATAGCATTACAGCTAATATTATTAATGTCGTTAACCCCTTAGCGTTCCATTACCGGACACGGGGCTCCTTACAGAAGGAAATAGTTATATGGTAGGTACAGTACAACATGCTGGCCAAGTGACAGTCTTGCTGGTAGTAAGGGGTTATTATTGCCCCAAGTAGCCTGCAGTACATATTAGAATTGGTATTACTGCCCACAGACATCTGTCATCTACTCTATATAGAAAAAAGAAAGAAAGAAAATACTTTATTCCGTTCAATACAAAAAGTTATACAAAACAGATGTATGTTATAGAAAACAATTGTTATTATTATTAAGTAATACTTAATGATGTAATTTACATTACATTGACTGAAAGGGTCTCCACTCAGCTTATTGCTGCAGTCATTCGAGGTCACCTGCGGCGCTGGTATTCTGTGGAGCCAATTTATATATGGAGCAAGGTTTACCTTAAGCTGATCAAAGATGCGTTGCCACTCCTGATGACAATAACAGTCGCTGCATTTGTAAGTCAACATCTACACGTATCCACCGAAACGTAGAACTTCACGCTAGAAATAGGTGGGGCTGTACGCCGGTCGAACGACCAGTTTTACCACCTTTCACGGTTGGCTTATGATGTAGGTATAAGCTGTTATTTTACGCGCTTCATATATGGTCGACTAGCAGAGACCGCGATTACGCGAAAACCATAATATGAACCATCCATTACACTTTTGAGATCCACTGCTGGACATATACTGCTGGACGGGGAAAAAACGTTCTCGAAGGTGTGTGAAGTATACCAATCCGCACTTGACCAGAGCGGCGGACTATGGCAAAAAACTTTCTCATTCTGAGAGAAGACCCGTGCTCAGCAGTTACCAATATAATGAATGCCCGATACTAAATTTCATTCAGGTTGTATCAAATTTGCGGATTAAAAGAATATTTCACAATGGTGAAACAGATTTTCTAGTATATCTAACCAGAAAGCCAAATACTAAGTGTCATTAAGTTAGCAAGCGATTTTCCAAAAATCCATTCTCAGTGCTCATCTTCACTATAAAAGAAAATATGTCAGAGATGAACCGAGTCTAGTTTTCCTTTTTATATGTATATAGACTACTGACATACCAACATTTATTTATCCTCGTAATTATACCAGGCACTGTCGGTTTTCCTACATTTGCGTCATGATCAAATAAAGTGGCGTAAGTGGCAACATTTAACGGAGTTCGCTTCCATTTAATTCTGTAATCTGTATGCGAGGGCACCCACGGCAAATATCGAGTATTGATACTAGGAACCTGATTGAAGTTATCTCCGTTCTTACGATGACCGGTTTATCTGTTGAACTGGGTGTTTTTGTTCCTATCGTTGTGTTACGCTTGGATCACTGCGGCACCACTGTCGTACTAAAACAGCTCAGTACTACTATGGTTTGGTTTAAAATTTGGTTTGTTAATGTAAATAACAGAGTAATATTGTAAATAATAGAGCAGTGATAGAATAATGGTTGAAACTTGCCTTCTCAATCGGGAGGTCCGAGGTTCAAACCCAGGCAGGCACCACTGATTTATGTGCGTATTAGAAATTAATTATGACTACTTTCCGGTGAAGGAACACATCGTGAGGAAATCTACACATCTGAGAGTTCTTTAAAAATAAAAGTTTCGGAGGTGTGTGAAGTCCACGAATTCGCACTTGGCCAGCGCGGTGGACTATGGCCTATAACTCTCTCATTCCGAGAGAAGACCCGTGCGCAGCAGTGGGACAATAATGGGTTGACGACGAATGTAAATAACTATTATTGACCTCTGACACTTCCAATCATCATCACCATTCATCTTTAATCACAACTGGTTGTGATTGATTAAAGATGTCCATGGATGGTAGGTCACTTTCTGCTCTGCTTCTGCTCGCTTTCTTCTTTTTTAGGTTCTTTAATATAATTAGTAAGTAAATAACTTTTCTTTTTATATTTAACTATTCAATTTGGACGCCTTTATCACTTATTGTAAAAAAAATTTCTTTAACATATAGATACAGAAAATTCTATACATGAAACTCTGCTTACGAAGTTTGTCTGTTTACCAGTATTCTATGATAAGGACTAATCTTAAAAACTGATTACTTAAATTGATAGCACTTCAAGAAATTGTACTACTTTTTAGCCAAATACCCGGGGTTTTTTAGAACCCGAAAAACTTACGACAGCGCCGCGACGTTAATCAGATAGATTTTTCCTTATACTCAAATATTTATTCCCCAGGCCCTACAGATGTGACATTTGCGGCGCTGCGTTCCGTCGACCGTACGCTCGGACAGTGCACATGCTCATCCACACTGGGGAAAAACCACACGAGTGCGATGTGTGTGGGACTGCTTTTAGGCAAGTATTTGTATAGGTTTTCCAGTGACGGTATGTGTGTCCCGATGAACTATAAATATATGGCCAAATGGCGTCTTTTTTTGTTTGAGAAGCAATTTCCTCTACAGGGCGATTTCTTTTCCATTCCCAAAGAGTAAAAACTTTATCATTAAGTCCGCTATATCCTATCACATGGCTATTTGTCTTGAACTGTATGTATATCATTACATTAACTCTGAAAGATAGCAATGCATCGGCATGAAAGAAAAAACTCGTACATCGTCCCTAAATCCGTAAATGTAAGCCTATCTATGCAAAGTTTAAGTTTATAGTTTTATAACAGCTGTGTGGCACTGTTCTGCATGGTCGTAAATACTATGGTAAAAGACAGTAAAACTCGTACTGATTTGAGTATTCAAGAACTAAAGCCTTATATTATGTTTATAGACTTATATTATGATCGAAATGTGTGTGAACTAGTATATGTTGTAATTTTGTGGATGATCCAATTAAATAAATAAATAAAAGCCTACTGACGTTGTAGATATGACAATAATCAATATTTCAAGACTACCTATAGAAGGCATGGGCAACCTATTGAATACTACGGCCTTCTGAAAATAGGTTGACAAAAATAAACTTAAGGCTTCTGCCCGCCCGCAAAAACGTGCCGCCCAGGGCGCGAGCTGAACATCAGCGTTCAGGAAATAGCTTGATAAAAAAGGTTTTTAAATTTTCATATACATTCATAAGAATATTTTGCCGCCCTGAAAACTTTCTTGGAGGCAAATTTTTCGATTTTTTTGATCAGAGACAGCTATGCGAGGGTAGCCTTGCTTGATTTAATTGCCATAGGCATACCTTAGCTTTTTTAGCAAGACCATTTTATATGGATATCTAAGAGAAATCAACTGCGAACGATATAGCTTGATTTACTTAGCTTAGCTTCTGTCTCGTACAGCTTAGCAACCTCGTATATCCTTAGTGCTACGGCATCTTGAGTCAAAACGGGATCCGGCCCTCGGTCCGACGGTTTCCCATGAATTTTGTGATCTAAAATGTTCGTTTTTTTGAAGAATTTATTCAGCATTTGATGTTACTAAAATTTTATTTTATTTTTCCAGTAGTTCCTTACTGTGTTCCGGCACTTTTTTATATTTTGCAATATACGCCGAAGGAAAGGATAATTATTAGATAAACTATTATTTTGTTCGTAGGAGATCTGGCGATATGTGGAAGCACAAAAGAACTTTGCACGGAATTCAAGCAACAAGTATTGAAGCTTAAATAGCAAAAATATAACGATGGTAGCTTATTTTTTGACTTTAAGGCACTATATCAACTTGTAATACACTAACAAGTAACACTTGTAATGTACCATAGCAATATTAGGCTATACTGTTCTTTCTTAGTATTATAGAATCATCAAACAAGCAAATAGTCCACTTGATGGTAACCACTGTCAACCTGTGGTCAACACCAAACAAGATTAGAACTTTACTTTATAACGACCATAATTGCGTTAATTGGACTTTTTAAGCTATTGCATAGCTTTTATCGCGGGCTTTGAGCGCAGCGACCGAATCAATAAATTCCGTAACGAAAAAAACCTAACACTCCGCCTACAATGTAATGCGGCCGAACGTTCGCTTAACGTGTATGTAATATGTATATGGTACGACAGTACGAAAGTCGCACGGATCGAGACGAGCTGCTCAGAAATCGGACGAATATGTAAGCAGCTGTTTGGGAGAAAGTATATAGTAGGTATAAAAAAATACTTGAATTAATATCAAAGAAAAATATATAAATATATGAAAAAAAATATTCATAAATAAATAAATAATTATAATTGCATAATTGTTAAAAAATGCTATGCAATGGCTTTACCGCGGCAGTCTCCGAGTGCTGCAGGTTTTTTTTTTATATTCGCCCATATATATTTGCAACTTAAGAGGAGTCATCATTGCTTCGCTGGCTTTAAATCTCTCGAACTAAAAGGGTCGCCTCAAATAAAAGTGACCCCCTATTTGATTCCAGATAAAATACCTGTTCTATATGAAGTTGCTTACAGTCACAGATGTCCGTGGATGGCTGTGACCTCAGATCAGAGTACATGCCCGTTTGCTATTTCAATGCTATAAAAAACTATAAAAAAATTGTCGTCGTATCGGTGACAACCCTGGAGTACATACAAGTACAGAGTTCTACTATCTTTTATTGAATGGTGGTTAAGACACAGACACACCAGGCATTTGAAATAAGTACTCAAAGGTTCTCTGAAATAGGACCTCAATTACAACTGTACCCGGCTATAGCCAAGTCTCCAAGTTAACTACAAAAGATCATGGCAGTAACTACTTACCATCAGGTGGACAGCATTCAACGAGCTACTTCAATTTCATAAAAAAACGTCAGCTTAAACTTGGGATTACTTGAGAGCTGTGATATCAAAGTGAAAGGTAGATGATTTCACCGTTCAATAACAGATGGCGTTACTTGTATTGAAATAAAGCATTTAGTCGGTAGTTCGGATATTTTGCATGAAAGATCTTTTGTGGTGGTCGGTTCACTTTTATATGAGGCGACTATCTCAGTCCTCGAGACTAACAACGCATCTGTGATTGACTTTAGATAGTATTGTAGCTGGAGATGCTTTCAGATGTCCATGGCCGGTAGTGACCACTTATCATCAGGTGGACTGCATGCTCGTTCTATCAAAACATGACTTAGGTTGGGTTCTTCAAGAAAGACGCGAAAAGAGCTCTCCTTCAAAGCCGACGATGCATTGGCGACTCCTCTGGTGTTGCGAATGTCCATAGGCGACGGTGACTACTTTCCATCAGGTAGCCCGTCTGCCTTATCATTAGGTTAAAGCATTTACTAAACTGTCTCAAAATAATATGGTTTATGAGTGTTCCTATACCATGCTACCATGATTCACCAATACAGATAGTATTGGTGAATCATATTCGCCTAAATTCAATAATTTATTTAAAAAAATTGTCACTAAAGCTTTAAAACCACCGGTGTTCTTAGAGTGTCTGTGTGTTGTGTATTAACTATTTATCTTTCAAATTTAATAAACGAATGACAATGAAATGTTTTGTTAATTTTAGATTATAGTTACTTTAATATGATTCTTGCTAAATGAATGAATTTAATGTATTTTTATGCATAATGTGTACCCAGTACTTAAATTATGAAATATAGTTTCGGGCTAAAGTTTTCATGGAATAGGTTTTGATAAGGGTTGCAGCAGTTAATAAATTGAAAATAAAAGTCTAGTTTCTTCAACAGTAAATATTTATTATAAAAATTGCTCTTATAGCCACATTTCTGTTTCTATAATATATATAATATTTATGTTCATCTTTGTGCCATTGTTTCACAAAATTATTCCTGTTCTTGTTATTTTCGACACAACAGCTTAAACAATATTTATATTACAATATTTCTTATATTAGACAATTAGAGAAACAATTTTGAATAACTTATAACAGAGGAACCTAACAATTCGATGTACATCAGCTTATTCAAAATTGCTTATACAATTTTCTAATGAGTATTTTATCTAGAATAATACACAATGTCTCAATAAAAAAATCCTGTCATTTTTTGGTAACCAATGGCAATGAAACGCTAAAAATTTACACTTAAATGTAATTATAAAGTTACGTATGTCGATGTCGCAGGTCTCTTTGAGAGCCCGCGACGGAAAGACGGATGTAATCCAATGTCAACAGTTATTGCTGTCGGTCACAACACGATGTAGGCCCATGGGGCCAGGCAGTGCAGCCAACTTGGGGTCTCCCCCCTAAATTAAGGGTAAAAATAATTAAACATTTTGGGAGGTTGTTGTTGTAATATGAAAGCAGTTTCAGTTTAAAATCTTAGCAAGTTCTTGATCTTGTTTGTGGGTCTGTTTTAGGGAATTTTGAATTGAGTTTAGAGGAAAAACTGTTGACGGAGTTGGCAACACTGGGGGTCGCGTAAAGAGCCATAATAAAAAGTGCTCACCACATACATCTGTACAAAATTTACATCTATTCAAATAAAATAATTCGCTCGTTTAGACTTCGAGTTAGAATCGACAATTTATTAGTACGTAAGAAAATGACAGGATACAAGGAGCACATAAATGATCATTGCTGTTTGAAATTGTAATTTGTACATCATTGCAAGCATCCGCGGTGTTTCCTCTTTTTGTCCCGCGAGCAGTCATTCAAATCCTGGTTTTGACGCCAGCCATAAAAATAAGATGCAAAAAAAGTACATTCAGTCTCAGCTAATGCGTTAAGTACATCGGTTACAAAGAACGGAGTCATAGTACTCGCGGGACAGAAGGACAAAACCAGACCCTAAAATTTGTTAGTACAAATGTAATTATCATAAGTATATTATGTACGTCAAATAGAGCAGTTACCCATATTTCTCTAACTTACTTAAGTAAACCATCACAACCAACCATACGGACTTGTTCAACGAAACATAGGAAGGTAAAGCAATGCAAATAAAAGGGGGAAATCATTCAAAACCTCGAGTGCATCGCATTAAGAGTTTAAAACCCAAATATTACTAACTAGACATCCTTCCAGTACTGGCAATAATTTGTGACACCTTAACAATAATGCATTATATTATGTAACTTGTAAATCTGTACTTGTTGAGTGATTGGACAGAATAGAGTTGTATTATACAACAGCCGGCCGCTAGTGCAGCCGACATAGTGAAGTCTGCTGAGAATCGACATCAATATTTATAAAATTATTACTTTACATAATGTATTTACAACGGTCGCGTCTCCGCGCCATAATGCCCAACTCCGTATATTATATGTACACTAAATTTAAGAACATAGAGTTTTCTCTCATTAGCTACCGAATCACAATTCATATATGAGTAATTGACAACGGTGGACAAACATGCGATGGAGCACAAATGCATTTTACGTTATTGAAATTTGTACTTTTCTATTAACAGTCGTGCTATGTGGTATGTTTGGTCCATGCAGTCGCAATTCCTTGGCCGCGCATGGGAATAGTGTGTGCCATCAGAAGATTGCATTGAACTGTACGCTAATCACTGGAATTTCATATTTTATTCAGTATATACCTATGCTGTTTATGTTAAATCATTTAAGCTCATGAATATCTGCAACCAAATTTAAAGAGAACAATAGTCTTAATTAACTCAGTTGCAGATTTCAAATTAGACCTAAGTCGGAACGCTTGAGCAAATCAATTATTGCTGTTTAAAATGGCGGTCCCAAGTTCCTTCCATAAACATTACAGCGACGAGTAAATTCGGGCCGTATCAAAGTTTTTCGAAACACTACGGCCCGATCGGCCGCGACCACGAATCCTGATGCCACATCCATTTCCCATTTCACGCGAGCTGCTCACAACCCGATGTTACTAATGAGAGAACATAGCATTACAACAACCACTCATTCCATGACGTGGCGCTCTCACTGACTAGATATCTCCCTTTAGGAACACGGGTTATCGCACTATTGTAACAATATTTCAATAAATTCATTCGATGTCTCAAATCTCATTGCATTTACATTAATTTTAGGCTAATTTGACATTTGGATTATCACGCTAAGTAGGGAATCCAGTGACCGATCGGCGACATTCTAATAAGTAGAACTTATTGCAACTCTTGCTAATAGTTTTATTATTGTGTATTAGGAACTGTTTCAGTGTTAAAGTAGTTAATAGTAACTGAAATTTAATGAAAATCGTACTCTTTAAAACTAAAAAGTTATTGTAATTTCTAGTAATTGTCATTAGAAGGTCGCCGCTCAGCTGAATATGCAATTCCGAGTACACAGGGTTGATTTAAGTACCATAAACGGTAAGTTACATATTCCAATTATTATACAGTTCACATTGACATTGACTTCACAACTATGGATTCGGGTTTGTGTTAAAAATGTCTTACAATACAAAAAATGAACTACAATGGCGGAGCAATTATCTATACATATAAAATGCTTCTTAGTTATATCAATAAGTTTTTGGTTGTTAAATAAAACATGTGCAAATATGGTGTACAATTAAACAAATTAAGTTCATATTAGTACATTTCGAAAAATTAAATCAAAGAGGTTATGAATAATACTTAAAATCCAATCACCGAATACCAGCTGCATTGCTACAACCAGGTATTGATTCGTTAGATATTTTTTATGATTTTTTTACAGACCCGATAATCCTTTGCTGCTAAGTCAATGAGTTGCATGATCTTTTTACAATCGAAAAACTTTCATTGTTTATTGGTAAGGCCGTTTAATTGACACCTAGTTTTAGTGCCGCAAAACATTAGTGCGGTATTCATGAAAGTTCATCGGGAGTTTAAGTACTTACTAGATTTTAATTACAATTTGTTCGACAATGTTCACATGAACTAATTGAAGTTCACTACTCAATAGTCAAGAAAATTCTGTATCTTATATACGCGTTTTAATTGATCGGCACACGTCCACACAGGTCTGACATCGATGCAAAATCCGACCGGTGCAAGTGCGGTCTTTGAGATCGCAAGAAACAAAAGGGTAACGTAATGACGAACGAAGGTACTTATTTAGTAATGGAGACCAGTGATGAATGAAAGACCACACGTCCACGGATCGGAGTACCCTCAGTACACATAACCCATCCAAACTCACGCTCGTTGAAATTCATTCGATTGAAAATATCAAGACAGAAATAATTTTAAATCGTCATCTTTACCCTTTAACGTAATAAATATAGCATTTACCTAATTAATTACAAAATAATTTCAACAAAAATTTCAAACACCCGAGTATCGATCTAAACCATAATAACGTCATCGGCTAAGTCACTTCAGTTTCAGCTTGGAATTCACTTAAACAAATAAAACTATCAAAAATAACTCGGCTCGCATTTAAGTCCTGCGTCACGTCCGAAGCTAGCACCTTCCCATTAGTAATTACATAATACTAACTACTGACTGCTCGTTCGCGTCGCTCGGCTCGACGCGGCATCGACGCGGTACCGGTTCGGTACCGGCGCGGCACCGGCGCGGTACCGGCGCCGCGCGGCCCGCCTCAGCTCGCGCCGCGCACCGCCGGCGTATCACAGGCGCTCACAGGGGCGCGGGCGACTCCGGCCCGCGCGCCGTGCACTAACTCGTCGGCACCAGCAGCCTCACGAAGCTGTCCTCGCTCCACCCCCAGTCGTCGGGCCACGCGTCCTCGGGCGGATCCAGCGCCGACCGGGACGACAGGCTCAGCACCGAGCCCCAGTCGATGGTGCGCTGCTCCTCGTCGCCGTAGCCCGAGTCGCGGTCCGGCTGCGGCGGCGCGGGGAAGGGAGTGGCGCGGCCGGCGGCCGGGTCGCGCGCGCTCAGCAGCTCGCAGCGCGTGACGCCGTTGGTCACGCACGCGGGCTCGAAGGGGGCCTCCTCCGCGCTCTCGCGCTCCATCTCCCGCTCGATGCCCCGCAGCGTGTTGCACACGAGCACGGAGCGGCGCAGCGAGGGGTCCGCCGTCTGGCGGAAGCGCGCCAGCTTGAGCGCGCACAGGTTCATCATCTTGAGCCGCCTCTCGCGGTAGCAGCGGCGCGAGGCGCAGCGGCCGGCGGCGCGGCCGTCGCAGCAGGCGCGCGCGGCGGCGCCGCCCAGCTCGAGGTAGGACTTGCCGTTCTCGGCGCGGATGGTGTCGTGCGCGCCGCACCAGCCGCCGCACCAGCGCCGGCGGCACGCGCGCCGCTCGTCCTCCTCGGCGCGCCAGCAGTCGGGGCCGCCCGCGCCCGCGGCCACCGCCTCCAGCCGGGCTATCGAGTCCTCCCAGCGCGCGACCTTGCCGCCGCCCTCGCACGGGGAGCCGGCGCGCCGCTTGGCGCCGCACCCGCCGCCCGAGCTCTGGAATAACGCAAACATGTAACATTAATATTTTTAATTCCACTTTAAACTAAATTAATCAAATATTGGTGGTCTAAATACCTACAAACTAAACCAGAGCGTCATTTAACTGTATTTAATATATATATATATATATATATATATATACAATATTGTTCCATTTTAATCGAAATACGAACACCTATTATGACGAATCTTATACGCCCATACGTAGGTACATCACTGGCTCCGAGCTATCGCTACGTCGACCGATGCAGTATGAAAGTACCGTAAGTTACACGTGCCGAGCGCCGCATAAACCTCAAATGTCACTACTGTTAAAACTTGCATGTAGAGGTAGTATAATGTTATAGGCGCAAGGGATTTACATAATATAATATGTTAGCAATTAGGACCATATAAGGTATGATTAAATTGGTATATACACGAACACTACTAACCGAATGGGAATGAGGAAAACTGGATGGAAAAGTGTATCAAATACCTAGTAACACCGAAAATTTGTTAAAGAAAAGAAACAAAACTGACAACGAATAAATACCGACAGAAGAACAATAAAAATGTTCAAAATCCTGGCCTGTCCCTCGCTGATACCTGAACCCAACTCCGCGCCTTTGTGCGCCGACCCTCGTTGGTTTTTTTGGGGCATAATGCGCTCCCGGGAAGCAACCCCCATAGGGGTCCGACCAGGTAGACGGCTCCGTGCTCCCAAACACAACTGTGGGATTTACCGACCCTACCAACTGCTGTACTGTATTCTTCACCCGAAAATATTTTCGATACAAAAGACTTGAACGTGTACAACGTCTCTACCGAATTTTACGCCTTTAGAAAATTATTACTACTTCAATCCCCTAAACTATGTCAACGATTACTCATTTCTTGAGATCTTTATCATTTGAATACTAATTTGTAGACTTTTGAAAGAAATTACTCTTTAGTGGGAAATATTTATAAAACAATGAAATAAAATAAATTTGATAGGCTCATGGGTGGATAAATGTTTAATAGAGTTTGGAAACAATTATACCGGATTAACTTTGGTTAAAAATGTCATATACTCATTGAATTCTTTTAAACCCGAACAAGCTCGCTAGAACCCGCTAGCAGCTGCGACTCTACATACTAAAAATGAAATGACGGACGCGCAGGCTACAAGGTCCGTTGACTTTTACCAAGGCCTTAAAACTAGTATACATCGCTAGTTCAGACAGCGAATACATAGAAAATACGCGGTGTTACTCGTCAGTGGATCTTGCATGCATGTAGCGCTTGAAAAAAATAAAATAGCATAAGGCAAAGTCCAGCGGACGGCAGATGCCTCCGCACCTGCCGCACAATTAGGTGGCACACGTCCACCCAGGACTTAGTGCTCGTTTTTATAAAATACCGTAAAGGCGATCTTTCAAAATCGTTAATAAAACACGTTCCATTTCAAAAATTTAAGTGAACGGAATGAATAATATAACGCAAGTGTATTGTGTAGTTGCGAAGTCGTTCAGGACGGAGCATTTATTCCGTTGACTCAGCGGCTACTCATCGCAACGCTGCAAATATCATTTTGCGTCACCCCTTTATCGCTCTGCGGAAAACGTGCCGTTCCATTGTGTGCTCGCGGACGCTACTCGCCGACCCTATTGGAGTTTATAGCGAAAATTATAACCGCGCTCTGAGTTCTAATATGCAGAAATAGACAAATCCACGAGGTTTCATTGGTATCACGCGGCGAGCGAGCTATATGTATTGTATGTAGCGGTGTCGTCGCCAGCGCTAGCGCTCATGAAAATAAATTTAGTATATGACGTTGGCGTATCGCGTTGCCGCTCCGTGCCCTGGAACGTGGCCGCGCGGCGTTGCCGCTCCGTTCGCTCTTTCTAATCTTGTCGTAAAGTTCTTTTTCTGATGCGCAGCGCGTCGCTCGTTCTGTCCGCTCGAAACTTGGAAACGTCTGACGTTTATTTTATCGCTGGAGCCGGATAGCTATGCGGCGTTTTATAACCGTGCCGCCGCTCGGTTTGTCGACAAGTTATTGCTTATTTAAAATTACAACTATAAAGAGTCTCCGAGCGAAGTCGTAATGACGGCGCTGCAATAATCGTCGTACCTATTTCGTGTCGAGTCGAGTCGAGAAGGTAGGAAAAGTTCGATCGGCGAGGCGAGTCGAACGGAGACTTTCTATGGCATTGTGAAGACCGAATAGATGGCGGCACGGCATTGCCTCAGAGCGCGCTAAGCCATGTCGTGGAGCGAGGGTCGGCGGCGAGGGGAGCGGTGCGCGGGGCGAGGGAGCCGCGTCTGTGTGCGAGCCAGCGTCGGTACGCGCGCACACCGCCGCCGACGTAATAACATCGTACCGTCCGCTTCTATCTAGCTCGAGCTACCTACGCTCCGTTGTATTATAGCCAACTATAAAACGGGGTAGATAGCGTGGGGTGTACTCTGCATTATAAAGCTAGACTATAAGAGAACATGCTGCCCTTAGTGTTCGAAGCTTCAAAGGAGTTTTAGACGAAAATGACGTTGCAAATTTATGTGTTTCAAAATTAGGAATACTTAATTAGGTATTTTAATAATACTTTACTTTCGAGCTCATAAAGACGCATCCAACAGTCCCGTAGATCTAGGCTGAAATAACTAAGTTATTTATAAAGTTTAGCTTTGAAAAGAAATCATAAATAGAAACAATTAAAACTCAAACTGGCCGCAACTTGAGAATAAAAGCGGATCAAAAGAACGCAACTTTTTGGCGAAGTCTACATTGTTGTAACAATCGCGCCGAAGATAATAGAGACGTGAGCGATGTCATAACTTACTACAAGTGATCCACATAGTATTTTTTGCAGTTCATTCATAAATCAGCGGCGTGAAGAGGTGTCGTTAATCTACAATATCGAATTGGAGATCAAATGACCGATTAACCATTAAAGTTCCTTCAGCACAATAGGGCACGTGATCGGCGCGGTAATTTCATTCATTCGATCGAAGGGTTCTAACCTGTTTACTGACTTGTTTACTGATTGCGGATTATAGATTAAAGATCCTGGCATCCAGCCCATTAACCCATAGGTAAGTTGATATAAATATGAAATGAATGTCTCTTAGATATATGAAATATTCATTCTAATAGATATTTCACTAACTCGTAGTAGTGATGAGATTTTAATCAAGGAATAACTATGTGATTGAATTTTATGGCACTTAATTTCTCTTTTACGACAGGGAAGTCATCGTCTTCCTAATAAAGATAGATTTATTGCTCAGTACAAATAATTATATTCCAAGTTCTCCGGTGAACAAATTCAACGGCAGTAATTAGCTAAGTATATTGTAGAGCTACATAAGAGATTTGAAATAGGTACATTATTTTTTAAAATAGGTACCGATATTAGGTTAAGATTGTATCATCGTAAGTTTATTTCGATCAGCGCTGTATAAAGCCAACAGTAATAAGGTGAGCAAATTCGGGCGCTGGTTATTCGCTAGCCAAGGCAGCCGGTCGCGCTGGCACGCACATTTCCGTGAGCGGCGAGCGGCGAGGCCGCGCGCGCTTGTGTGCGTACGCGTATACCATGCGCCTGTGTGCGCACAACCAGTCCCACATCCTGTTTGGTGGCCCGTCGCTCGCAGCTTCGACTGTCGAGCTTTTTATTCGACGCCACTGCTATGCGTTCGAAAAATATCATATTGTTTGAATTTGGAATGCGTTCGCTTTTCGAACTCAAGTATTGTGAGTAATGCTCGTTACTTTAATAGACTTGCGGTTCTAAATTACTGCTGAGCTAACCGCAGACGGTTTAGGTGCGAATTATATTTATAAGTCACCATTATTAGACTGCGCTTCATTAGACGCAAAGGATCGTAGGCACTCGAGATTTTTTACGCTCACACTACGCATGTACCGTTATGCAACGCGGTAGTTAAATAAGAGGTGACGAACAAAGAAAAAATGTACAAGTGGACCGTACAAAGCAAACAAAAGGAATCCCTCAGGAATGTGTTCCCGCATAAAAAGAGAGGGAATTCCCGAAACGCATTGTTTACTGCACGGACGCCTGCGAGACGTGGCGATATGCGTTTATTATGATGAGCGTCTTGCGATGCAATGAAAGGGAAAATTGTAGTTTTTGTCGGCGAACTGAGATGACGTACGGTTCTTCGAAGCCTGAGTGACAAGAAAAGAATGCCCGCTCGCGCCTGGCGCTTGCTCGAATATTTCCTAACATATCACAATTAAAATCGCGAGCGGTGTTCGGAAAGTACGACAGCAATCCAGCACTACAAGTTTATAAATTAGACCATACACTTTATGAGTTATACTTGACACATTCCTAATATGTATTACGATGGATGTCCTTATTAATAAAGCCTTTTTAATAATAATAATTGTGCATTTAAGACATTGATAAGTAAAGTTGACTGATATATAGAAAAGTATAAATAGCGCCTATATGTGATTATATGGAAATTGGTATGTGTTGCAAATTGGTATATCTAAAACTATATGATGTAAGATGTTTTCTCCATGATTAACTAGTATCTAAATCATAAAAAATAACTTGCAAACCGACAGACAGTATTAGCACAGTTATATACAATTATTTTAAGTATTGTGGTGTAAATCTATGACTTTAACTTCTAAATAGCATATTAAGGTTCATTGGAATGTCAACAAAGTTTTACCACAGAGCGCCACCAAACCACGGCTCCTGTGGTCTCGTTTAGAGGTGAGAAGTTGTGGAGTTATTGGTGCGAAAGATTTTAAGTAGGTCTGGCACTGTGACCAACTAACTAGACTTGCACTTAGGAATGTTATTTTTTAGAATAAAGTTTTTTTTATAATACTGAAGCAGAAAACGAATATATTCGTTTTCTGCTTCAGGTAATAAAATGCTAATAAATGCTGCTGATAGGTAATAAAAGCCATTCAACATCAGATGTTATAACATCTGATGTTGAATGGCTTTTATTACCTATCCACCCATCCATCCATCAGCCTTTTAAAGTCCACTGCTGGACATAGGCCTCCCCTAATCTGCGCTACTTCGACCGGTCCTGAGCCATCTGAATCCAGCGGTTGCCCGTCTTCTTCAGGTCATCAGTTCACCTGGTCGGGTGGCGGCCTGCACTCCTTTTGCCACCTCCATTTTACTACCTATGGTCATCTGTAATGAACCACTCCTAAGATCCAGCCTTACTAAAGTTTGGCCACTCATGCAGTGCTATCCCAAAGGACTAAGTTGTAATGTCTTGGTTAGGTACGACTACTTAATAGTGTTCAAACTTCGATCAAAAATCGACTTTCGAGCTAAAACGGGTGTGTGATGTCGATGCCTACCAAGTCTAACCAGCGGGTTCTACCACCATGCGAAGTGAAGATGTATTATATGCAAAGGTTTAGAACTTTAATAGAAAATCACCAAGATATATGCCTGTGTTTATAAGTTGAAAACTAAAGGATCCAGACAAATCATTGCAAATTAAGTATTGCTACATTTTATATTTGCACTTTTTGTTTTTATTTTATAAGATTAAAGCTGCAATTGAACACTGCATAGGTGAACTGTCACCTAATGATAACTGACCACTGCCACCCATGGTTCTGTAACTAACACTATATAGAGCTGGGGTCTTACATGAACGGTCGCAGGTGCATTGTCACAGGAACAAGATGATGGTTGTTTTTGTAATATGATTCAATATGTAAACACATGTGTCTTATAAGTCAGAAATAAGACAAGCTAACTTACTAAGGCAAGTGTTACCTATATTAGTGCAGCAAGGGACCGGTTCAAGAGGTTTTTTAACAGTGACATTGTTAAGCGTGCATACTCAGTGCATAAATCACTCGAGTCCGCGAATGGAGTCGGTGTCGAGCGGTTTTGAGATAATAAATCAGGGGGCCGGAGTCGGCGGATAATGACGTCACTGGCACGTATCTCGGAGAATCCCCGGAAGAGAGTGAATAAAATAAAAATGTCACGTCGCGATCAGCTGTCGGGTCGCGCGGCGTGACGGGCGCGGCGCACCGATACGCATAACGACGCCGCAATAAAACTTATTTTTATGTTTTTCGCTCACAATGGCCGCGCGAAGGTCGAGCTATCTAAATGGGTCAATACACTCTGCGTAGTACGAGCGTCGAACACGTGCTCCCGCGTTTGTAAATAGCGAGATATCGGCCGATTGTTGCAGTGATTAATGGGGGAGCGTAATGACTCGGCGCCGGCCGCTGCCGCGCCGCTCGCTAATGTGTTCATTCATCGCTCCAACACTATTATTATTTGAGATGGTTCGGTTCGCATTCCGGCAATCGATGCGACATTAGGGCGGCCAATGTCAAGGTTGCACTTGTTATGCGCCCCGCATACGCTTAATGTCTCTACTTTCCAAATATGGCCGGGCGCACCTCCGCGCAATTATTTTTGACGTAAATGAACAAGTATTACGTTTTTACTTGAGCATCAAAAATAACATTAACTTGGATCGCTTCATGTGAAATGAAGACTCATTCGGCGTTTGCCTGAATGTCTTTCGTGTAGCCTGAATGTCGCCATCGAAATTTACTACCAAATGAAACAAGGAATAACCAGACTATTCGAAGATCTCCAAGTCTCAGCGCAAGAATGATTCGGAGCATACTACGATAAGTAACTCGTAAATTCATACCAAATCGCATGCACATCAATACATAACCACGGAAAACGGTTTCGAAATCGAAATCATACGCAGCCAGTGAGCCGTGACAGAACAGCCCATAAAATTAACTAGATGAATTGACTTTCGTTGATTTGCATGATACCGGTGGATGCGAGACATCGACAGACGATAAGGGCGAGGTCACGGTTATCAATGGTATCTCCATACGCGCATCGCGGCCGGCCACGACATCTCGCGCCCATTCACTATGAAGACGCCCCCCGGCCGCCCCCTCCCACCCCGCACCCTCCGCGGTGCATCCATGCAACAAGTTAGGGCACAGTTTCAATCTTATAAGGAGTTCCGGAAGACGACTGCATCCTACCCGCTACAACTTTACTCAATGAACTGCGACCGCTCGACGATATATTGTTTTGTCTAGCGAATCTTTAGATCTCATTGGTAAGATGCTTAGTATACCTCACTTCGTGCTAAGTGTACCTACATTGCTTTGTTTCAACACGACAGTTGTGCCCAAAACAACACTGATCGGAATACAGGTAGCTCGTTAACTAATAAGCTAATAACAGCGAACATTATTTGTGTTTAAAGTCAAATTTGTAATTAGCGTGTATACAACCCAACCAAACCGATGACACGGCTCGTGTTATTCAAATAAAGTTCTCGTAAAACATGGCGGTTCAAACATATTTTCAGCTTCGTGATGCCCAATTAAATATGGATGTGATTGAAAAACGCGTGTCCGGTAACGAGCGTGTACATAATTGGTGGGCGGTGGAAGGCCCGGAGTGACCCAGTTGCGTTGCCCGGCGACCCGGGGCTCGCCGCCCGCCGGGCTCGCCGCCCCCTGCTCCCCCGCACTAAATAACCTGCCCGAAAGCGACACCTTAACAAAGGTCGTTCAACCGTCACGGGGCACTCGCTCCTCGGATTTTTCACCTACGATACTTGCAACTGCAGCCAAAAAGTCTCAAAAAAGTCTCATCGAGTCAGAATTCCAGGGCTTTGATACGAGAAACCCGCGTTCTGGGACATCCACTTATGCAACAGCCACGCTTTTAATCCGAACATGTATGAGCGCAGCGAAGATCAAAAATGCAAAGAAATGCCGATGCTTCTTTTATAAAGCGAAATAGAAAACCTGAGAGCGAATAAACTTAATTGTTATAAGCCGGGTTTGCCGACTGCCACCCCTCGAAGACGCCCTCGGAGGGTGGCGGGGGACAGAACAAAGTTGTATTTCTCCGAACTTGTGCTAAATTTCACTTTCTCTGAAGACGATGTGCGTAGACTTAGCCACCCACTTCGCCCCCGCCCTTACCAAGAAACTTTAGAAAATAGTTTCGCGAGTACTATGTGTTCACTGGAAAGTAAGTTCTTAAAGTTTGATACTGAGTTTAGATTATTTATGAACAGATTTGAGGTATCCGATAAGCTCCTAACTTTATGCGAAACATTTCTCCTTTTTATAGACGAACTGGAGAGCTGGATGAGAAGAAATTTTTGCTCTGACGTCGTTATCTTAGCGAACCCTAACCGAATAAAGCATAAAAAAAATGTACGTCAAAAAAGTCCTTCCACTCACAAAACCCTACCTCCTCGTCCTCTGAAGTTATAAAACACTGAAGGCGGGCGAGCCGAGCGCGGGGCTCCTGGCCTCTATAACCTCGAGCTCTGGGGTCGGATTTGATCTCTAGCCGTCGTCTTTAGAGTCGAAAGTAGCGTTGGCGGGGCGCGCACACGAAAGTCTCGGCTGAAAGGCGAGCACACGAGCGTAGAAGCTTTAAAGTAAAATGAAAGCCGACTCGCTCTTAATTCACCCACACATAGACGCAGCGTACACGAACGTCGATAGCGCCCCCAGCCGCCCGCCGCCCGCCCCCACACGCCGGGCATAAATAAGGGGGGCCAACTCCGCTTAACAAGAGAGTGAGCACCCTCCCCCGCGGCACCGCTGGAGGGAGAATTAAGGGGGCTGCGGCGAAGGACGAATTAAGGAGATGAGAGAGCACACGCTCTCGAGACGCGAAACATCGTGCCGCTCCGAGAATTAAGGTTGAGAACTCACAGTTGAGCGTCATTTTTGTCTCATTTCTTTGTCTAGGGAAAGTTATATTTTTCCTCTATTTCATTACTTTTGCCATATAATAATAATGGATGAATGCTTCTTTAGTTTGACCAACCATATACCTACAAGTCTCCCGAGTTATACAGTATTGATTTTGATGAAATATTTAAAAATGGCTGATATTTTATATAGAGCGAAATATGAAATTTGAAGTAAAATAAACAAAAGGAAACATAATTATACTTTGCCAGTATAGCATAGGCGGGCTACGAACTCCGTGACGTCACCGCTGCGTTTCGTAGCACGTGAGGCACGGCGGGCCATAAATTACAAACTATATCCCTCTGGTATTAGGGTTTGTTTTCGGCAAAATTGCTGGAGCTCCTTTGTCTTGCCGATGTATCCAGAGGAAAATGCTCCTTATTTCATGGAGCTCTACGTTTAGTATTGTCGGAGGTTTTATAATATTCTTGGATAAGGGTGGGTATAAATTTTCCATGGGGGCAGACGGGGCGAAATCGGCGCCGCTGAGTCACGGCGTCGCCGGCGGGAGAGGGGCACATATTGTAAGTATCTACCACTCACATGTCACAAAGTTTTCTCCGCATGGGAAACTTTGTTAACGTCAACCGAGCACGTGGCCTTCGATATTATACGTAATTGCTACGTTTCCCGCGCACCAAAACATTGGAGACTTCAAGATCATCTAAAGAACAATATTGTAAAAATCTCTGATACGTATGCGTATTGCGGTACACAAGGTACATACGAATTTCGTTACTGTTATGATTCTATATTTTTTATTCCAATGGTATAGTTGACGAGTTACTTTGTTTATAATTATTGTAATTTTCCAATCCAAGTTAATATCATCTTTAAATTTAAATACTCTTTGTTAAGATGTCTTTGTATGTAACTATGACAACCTGTAAGTATGCAATATTACTATATTTTTAGAATACAAAGTATTTTTTAAAGTTGTCTTTGTATGTGACTATATCAACCCCTATTCTTACTTTGAGTTTGAATCCAACATACAAAGTTTAATTTTATTATAATTAAGAATGTACTTATGGCTCTATTAGATCTAATCAATACATTTCAATGCATCACTCATATAAAACTGATATACAAAGATCATTGAAGAAAAGTCAGATTAAGTTGTGACATAATGTCATAGCATAATAGCTTAATAAGTTCAATAACACGATCTTTAGCAGAAATGTGTTATATTGTGTAATATTTTCAGTCGTGAATCGCGGCCGTATCTGAGAAGCCGAGCCGTCACCTTGAAGTGTGATAAGGAATGGAATGATAAGGCGATACTGCTTGCAACATGGTCGTATTACTTTTAGTGACGACTTATAATTACTTATTTAATTACAGGTATGTTCGTCTTATATCCCATTATTGTCCCACAGCTGGGCATAGATCTCCTTTGAATTTAAACAGAGTTTAAGCATAGTCATAAGCACGCTGGCTATTAGTAGAGATCTAAAACCTTAATGCAGACATTCTTTTAAATGTAGGCGTTCATTTATACCCCATTTGCATATAGTTCTGAAAATCAGAGGTGCATGTAAAGGACTTGAATCCTGGACTCCAAATGTGAAGACTAATTTTGAATCACTAGGCATCTGTGTCTATTCGTTTAAAAATCTTTAGTAAAGATATGTATGTAGTCTTGTTGTAGATAAGATTTATTGAAAATCTGTTTTTTATAGATTGTCTTTTTATAGCGGGGAAATTTAAAGTCATTTTAGGAAAATTTCGTAAATGGAAAAATTTACTTCTTATCTTAATTATTATCTTACATTCTTAAGTATTTACTGTTACATAGTGTAACATACAAGACTTCATTGGACTTGTTTTTGTCATAGTAATACAAATAAATTCTTGCTTGTGTTAAAACAAATATTTGTTAATACATTTCTTTGTTACAATTAGAGGCAAAGCTAGACGTTTTATACGGTACATAGTTAGCGAGCGTAATGAGAAACGTAAAGCAAAGGGAGAGGCGTCCGTCGGCCAACGAGCGCCCACAACACTGAGCTTTCATGAGTTCCAATTACATTATGTACGCGGCGAGGGGCGCCAGGGACCTTATATACCTCCCCATCCCCTCTCCGCGAAAACTCGCGGGTTCAAAGCGCGGGAACGACTTTTCGCGCGTAAACTTATCAGAACTCACCTGACGCGACACTTTGCGGTGCTTAGGCGAACGCCGACAAGAATAAAGAAAAAACTATAACCGCTAACACGAGTACAATTTAGAGCCAAATTAGGGTTCGATTTGTACTCGCAATCTACTGTAGATGGCGGTAGGTATTGATTAATAGACACACTTTCTAGAAATAAAATCGAAATGAAAAATGTAAACAGGTTTCATACAATTTGAAACATCAGCTTCAGCAATTTTAGCAGTAGAAGTTCCCAATGAGACAAAGTTTGGGCGACCCTCTGCAGCCCTACAAGCGAAGGGCTTTCGCCCGAGGGAGCGCACAAAGATCGACCCCCGAATTTGGTAATGGGCTCCGTTAACCCAGCCAACTAGCAGATTAGGGTCCTTTCTACTTTTGTATTACCATCACAATTTGTTTTAAAATGGAAAAGGACAGCTCATTTAGACTTTAATAAAATCGAATCGATACGAAGGTCAATGCGATGGTCGCTTTTAGGACGGCAGCGGTATCGAGCCACGATGGTGCGTGGTAGTTTGCCTCTGCTGCTTTGCATAAGTAATGACCACCGCCCCGCGTCCCCCGCCCGCCCCCGCTCTAGGCCTATCGATTGCGGCGGCGCGAGGGCGGCATCGTCGTAATTGTCACACCGAGCGAGCTGAAACCACCCGAGCAATACCGACCTCACTACCCCCGCATAAAACCCACTTTCCCTCAACAAAATCGAGCGATTGAATACCAAATGCGTTATGGTCCGCTCTAAGTTTGGAGGCGGCCCGTAATAGAGCCTTCGAAGAGTCTATGACAGAGCTTAATTAGACAGGCGCGATATCAACAAATGGATTTTACTTGTTCATTGTTTCGCGAATTAATGAACTATTTAAAATTAGGCTGTACTGCGGCAGTTCGGAGCTCGCGACGGTCGCGAACTGTTTGCGAACCGAATTAGCAGGCCGATGGTTCTGCGATTCATGATAATTTGTTTGACAGACATCAGGTACAGTACACACTGACTCTGACATTCAAATGTCTCGTACAGGTAGTATATAAACTGACATTGAGATAACCAACATAAAACTATGTACTTTCGAAACAACCATAATGTTTAGTTGCTTATAAATAGCAGGCTAACACATAGGAGCATTATGGGATTAAGCTTCCTATGCGATCAAAAATGACTTTAGTAGGAGGTTCGTGCGCCCATTACTAGCATGCAAGTAATGGTCACGTCAGCCGCGAGATCGTATCTGATCTTACGCTGCCATGCACGTATCGAAACAGCGCAAAGCTTAAACTTAGAAAACAATAATTCCGTATCGTTTCGCCCGACGGAGCGTGCGACGTCGCAGTATGTATTAATAGTAGCCGTCTAATCGCGCTCCGTTTTTTAGCGCACCAGCAGCGACGAAAGTATGGTGAAAGTGGCTCGTTGACGTCACCCACACACGCGCAACGCACGCGTGCCATACGTTCTGGTGGAAACGACGTGACAGCGCCGCTCTCTGTACCCGATACCCGTCTTACTACACGCTGTTGCAACACTCCGCATGAGAAATACGCCGCTCGACCGGCCCGATACGCCGTGGCCTCTCTCGACACGTTCGCTTACCCAATACGAATACTTCATGCAAGCTCGACTGCCGGAGCAAGATCAGAAACGCTCGATAAATGGCCACCGACTCGACTGAGACCAAGGATTAGGGGCGTTCCCCGTCTAATAATTGATTCTTATACGGGCTTCGTTACTGAATGCGGGCGACGGTCATTGCTCATGAGTGAGTTCGCCTTTTCATTGTAACGTTTTGTCTGTCACTAAAGTGGAGCACCTGCTAGGACCTAGGCGACCTGAAGAACAATGAGCGTCGAACGTCACAATACTTTATTGCGGTCCATCGCAATTGTCACGAACGGTGAAGAAACGCCATTGTTAGCCGCATGACATAACGAGGCAATACATTGATACGGGAGCGTGAAAAATAACAATTGCAAGATAATTAGATGAAACACAAGGGAAGTTAAACGAAGGCTCCTAGCGACGTCTGTCCGTACCTCGGGATTATATTAGACTAAGATCAAACGTAGTTCATTCATAATGTAATCACGGCGTTGTATCTAGAGATGCGCCGAGTACTCATGTATTACTCGGTACTCGGCATAGTCGGTGTTTTATTGTGTTTAGTACTCGGCCGAGTTCGGTTTGAGTTACCGTGTGACTAACCAAATAACTGAATTTGTGAAAACAAGATTTATATTTGTATTGATTCATTTAAAAACAGAAATAGTAACCAAAAAACAATATTTGAAAGTAACAAATTTCAACATTGTTAATACAAGTCATTTTATAGATGCTAGTCTCGATGCAGAATTATAAAGTTACCTATTCTACTAATAGTTTTCTCTTTTTCTATCGTAGCGATTATCCTTTTCTGATAATTAGTGCTCGTGGATTAGCGAGCTCTCTCGCCGAACAACGCGACCACACTTGTAATTTGCAAACCTGTTTGCGTGACTGCACAGAGTATTTCGGTCGAGTACTAGTTGATAAAAGTAAAAATATGACTTGGTACTCGGTAAATCTAGCACTTGTCCCATCTACTTGTATCGAACTCAATATTAATACTTGGTAACTACCCATCGCTAGTTGTAATGTAAAGAATCTAAGCAAAATATGTCTTGTATTCGGTAAAACTACTATTCGGCACTTCTCTACCGAATATTAATAAACATTAACTATTTCCCCATCCTTGTATTGTGAAGGACCTAAGCAGAATATGACTTGGTACTCCGTAACTAGTACGGCCCATCTCTAGCTGTATCGTAAAGGACTGAGACAAAGTTGTAGCCAGTGGCGAGCGCCCGCGGATACCAATTAATTACATAAAGTGCGGGAGATGAAAAGGCAAACAGCCGTTGGCAAATCTGATTTCTGATTTACCGAATTCGCATCATCGAGCTAAGCCTTCGATCTTTCAAACTAAATCCTCTTAATGTTCATTTATAATTAAATAATTCTGTTTTAAACTTATTACGAGAACATTAAAGAGTACCTATGTTTGAATATTATTCAGTACAATAAAGTTAGTAATATGTATTAATGAGCAAAAAAATCTGTCAGTAGGAAAAATATTTAGTTTTTATTTCTTAAGTCATTACTACGTTATTACGTAACAACATTATTTACTCGAAAATAGTAAAAGAAAATTATCATAAAATTATGTATTACTGGGCAAAGTTATCTTTACTTCAGCAGAGTAGAGAAAAAACGTAAATGGTGACGTCACGAGGTCGGCGGGCGGACTAAAAGAGATTAGAACTGAGGGGGAGGCAGCTCGTGCGGGGGCGGGCCGACTGACGCCTTCAGGCCCCTACCGCGGTAATGGTGAAAATTTATGAAAAACTCGCCTGCGACTCGAAACTTACTCGAATATAATTTTCACTTTAGATTCGTACAAAAACAAATGACATGACTTTTAGAATAGGAGATATTAATAGACATCCACAGATTATGTATTTGTAATTAGGTATATTTGTAGATGTTACATAAAGCAAGAGAATATGAAGATGAAATATGAAGAAAAAGAGAATTGTTCCCGTCACTTTTGAGTAACAGGGACAATCCTCTTACAGTGTATTAAAACTATTAATACCACGTAGTATGTGTACAATAAATTGCAATCCTTTTCACTAAGATAACTACTCCCATTCTTTGTTTAGTAGGTACACTTGAAACCTAAAATATGGTGAAGTATTACTGAAAAGTAAAATATCAATGATATAATATGTGTATTTTTTACAGATTATGAGCCAAAGGTCTGCTGCAGCAGCATGTAACTTAAAGCCTCAATCACTGATAGAAATTTGTTTATTATATATGAGGTTTATTTTCGTTATTTTTAAGAAAAATATAAAGTGTAAGCATAAATAAGGCATAATATTACTTCGAGGCGAGTTCGAGTAAAGTGAAAGTAGCAAGTGGTAGCGGATTCGTAGAGACAACTCGGTTTGAGGGAGTCTCCCGTCCCCCCCCCCCCCTCTCCCCCTAACGTGTTGAGACCCACACACTCGAACTACATTACGGTAATTATCCAATTATGAAAAACTCTTATTTATAGCTCCTTGACTTTAACAGGAAGAGCGCTAATAGGTTTTAAATAAACCTGTCTTTTAGCGAAAATTAAAAAAAAGATTAAAAAATTTTAGGTACCTACTTTGGATGAGACAAATAAAGAATAGGGAATCTCAGAGTATAGGGAAAATAATTAAATTAAGTATGATTACATATTACACATTCTAAAGCTTTTTTGTAAGTATATAATCTTAAATTATATTTTTAACGTTTGTCGCCAGAAGCATCAGTATCTCATTGCCACTATATTGCACTTGAATACTTCACAATCGATCGATATCCTAAAACCTACAACCAAAATAAATATACAACAAGACAAAATCATAAATTATAGCAACACACTTATTTGACAGAAAAACAAAATTCTCTATTGATAGTTCTACCAGTCAATTAAAATCAGTCAATGGTTGTGCTGAATCCAAAATATCATTAACGCTTCATCCCTTCACCAATAATAAAGGTGCTATTATTTCAGAAAAGTAAACAGCAATGCTTAATAATCAGTAAAACGTGAGCGCCCCTGCGGCTGATTACGGGACTTCGAAATAAGAATGAATTTTTAATGAATACCACCCGCCCGCGCCGGGCGATACACGCCCCCAAAGCTACGCACTTAGAAGATTAGTCCCAGGAGCCTTTACCTAAATGACTAACAGCCTCCATAACAGGTCAAAAGCGAAATACTTTCATGATATTAACTTTAACTCAAATCAATAGACACGAATAATCCATTTTCGAATCTACGTTATTACATTTTTAATAATACTTAACAAAGTTAAAATACGCGAATTTAGTTTATAAAGGCTAATCGTTATTCATTAATAAATAATTATAACAAACGAAAACTAATCTAAATGAAATTCGCTTTCATTGATAACAAATAAAGTTAACACATAAAGCTCGAAGGTACGAAACGAAAGCAATAAAAGATAAGGCGTCGACCTCGTTGCAGTACAATGTAAATAGAGTTTTATAGTGTAAACAAAAAGAATATAGATGCGTTACGTTACGTCAGGCGCGTCACGGGCGCGTCACGGGCACGTCACGGGCACGACGTCACGGAAGTCCGTTATATTTACTGCGGGTTCAATGTCGAGCTATCTATCGCCCATCAATCAGCACCGATAGTCGGGACAAACGCAAACACTCGCCCACTGCTAGTGGCCCCAGACGTGCCGCGTTTCATGGGATATCCCGTGTTTAAATGTCGGGAATGTATCTCTAACGTATTTAGTGATGTTTAAATGACAGAAATTGTATCTTTTATTTTAATTACAACAAATAGTGACCATTTTTAATTATGTCTTAAACTTTAATTCTTTTTTACATAATCGCACCTTTGTTCATAAAAACAAATAATTCAAAATTTACGTTTTGCGAGTTTATACCATAAAGCGAACGAACTAGGTAGTAAACTCGCAAAACACATACATTTTGAGTTATTTATTTTTATGAATAAAATGCGATATAATAAATCTAACAAACATCAGTAATATGCTCACAAAAATGTCAGTAAATAAACATTGTATTTTAACTCTGGATAAAAATTGAAATATCGTATTTTTCACCCATTTAAGCATTTGTCCATTAGACGCCAAAAACCTGGCAACCCTATACTACCCACGTTGCAAACGTTTAACGTTACACACAGTCACACACTAATTACCGTTAGATTACATGTAACGTCACACTTTTACGTAATCCACTCATTATGTACGCTCAAATCGATCTCCATTGATTCGCTGTGAATCGAATCGATTGAGCGAATAATGGTAAATATTTATGCTTATGCGCCGGTCTAATTGGTTTTGTTTCTCTCGAGCGTCTAATTGCGACGAAATATTATAATTTTAAATGAGTAAAACTGTAAAAGATCTGTAAAATATATTTAAATACGCAAGAACGTAACAGTTTCCGTTCCGAAAACGTTTCGGCACACTTTCACATGAGGCGACCATCATAGTCCTCGGGAGTAGCAACGCATCTGTGATTGACTTTAGAACCCCGTGAAGTTGCTTACAGATGTTCATGAGCGGCAGTGACCACCTACTACCAGATGGACTGCATGCCCGTTTGCTACTTCAATCTTATACCACTTTGTTAACAGAATTTTTGTTTGGCACCTACTGACCAGGTGTAAGATTATCAATTAACAAAATTCGAAAATTATAATAGTGTGGAATTATAACCCATATACGAACACTAGTATTTATAAAGGAACTTACTAAATTGTTATCACACAATCCTTCAACTTAAAGTTACAATCCGCAAATCACAAATCTTGGACGAGCTCAACAAGTAAAGCACACAAAAACGGGTCCACGGGTAGGCGTAGATTAAGCGATCGGTCCGCGTTATTGGGAAAGTTATCGATATCTGTGCGTGACTAACGGCACGGGTTGGCGTCCGGGAGCAAGGCCGGCGGTGTTTACAAACTTCCGACACGAACCGCGGACTGTCACCGCGTTCCTCGCACACCTCTACGCAAATAATGGCAAGCCCTCCGCTGACATTGTCCCAGTTACTGCCCGTCTAGACTCGATACGATCGCCGATAGATTGCCATGTTAAATTGCAAGACAAAGGTCGTTATCCTTTCCGTGGATGAAGTTTGACCCGCGCGAAAAATACATACGTAAAAATTCTGATTGTATAAAACATTCCCAGATTACATTCATCACGTGTCGCGCTGCATGCAAAAAACTTTAAAAACAAAACGTTACCTCTTTCGTCAGTTAGATGTTAAAGGATTTAAAAATAGTATTCAGAGATAATCGTATTCAGGGAAGATTCACGTTAGATGATTCTATTCTTAAATTTCAAAGCAACCCTTGTGTTTGGTGTGCCCTGCGAGGGGTGGCGAGGGGTGAGTGCATAGGGTGGCCCCCTACCCCTCCGGTGCAGTAGGCGCGTAGTAACTGCAATAACGGAGCAGTGAAAGTGTCGCGGGACGCTTCAACCGTCAATGGGTGAAGACGTACTCCCGCACCCCTCCGTCTTCAGCTCAAACTTGTAGTTAATAGTAAGATATTCGGATAAGCAACACGTATGCTCGCCTCCTTAAACCGCTCCGCGAAATATATTTCGCGCTGCAACCGAATCTGAATGAAACTGCGTTCTTGTCGCTTAGTTTTTGTCGAGATTAAAAGATGTAGATAAAGCGATTAGATCGTAAGCTACAATGTCGCTTGTGGAATGCAACTTGAACGTATACGCGTGTGTGTAGACCGTGCGTTTGGGTGACGTACAAGCACATGCAGCCCTCGATAACCACGGCAAATCGAGTATGTAAAGTACGTGAGCGACAGCCGAGTGACGGCGACAAGCAAACAAACGGGCGGAACGAGTACGTCGTCATTATCTCGACTCATGAATGAAACGGAACGTAAATTGAAATGTATCGCGTGCCATAATCCGCGTGCATTAATCTCACTCAAACGCCGATCGTTGCGTAATTCAGCAAACGGCTCAAGTTCATTGATCCACTTAATGTCCGCGCTAAATGTGTCGTTGTATGGAATGTCAAAACATTGTTACATAATTATGTACGTTTACATACCATCCGCGCACGTGTCTCAGCCACTTCCGACTGATCACTGATCACGATACGTCACGTTGTTTATTTATGAGCTTATGATTATAAAATGACGTTTACTCCATTCTGATATCGTTGACCGGTTGCCGTATAATAATAACATTCATTCATAAGTGATTAATAGTTACTACCTACGAAATAGATTTGTAGTAGTATTAATAAAGCCATTATCGTCATAATTATACCTAAACAAGATTTTACGCTACTTTGCCGTCTGTAGTAAAACATAATTTACAACATTGAATTATTTACGTCTGTTCGTTATTTGGATATTATTAAACGGTTTTTGTTTGCATTCATATCTATTTTTATAAAACGTACTCATAATTTTTGCAAGACGTATTAGTCACGGTCTTTAAAATTATTATTCTAAGTATATTTTACAATTTACTTTTTAATAGACAAAAGTGCAGAAGCCCTAGCTGGGCAGTGCAAAATAAGAATCGCAAACATCGGCCCGCGATGACAGCAATAACTCAACAAAGGCGAGAAGCTCGGAATTTATTATAGTTGTTAAACTTTCACCCCGCCCCGAACTTGACCGTCAAAATAAGAAAAGGCCAATAAAAAACATCACTCTTATACAATGACGTGAATTTACATAAATTATTATTGGCGGCGGCGCGTCTCGGCCGGTCATGTTTACCCAGATGCAATACGTTTACATAGGCAAGTACACGAAAGTAGAGTTCAACGACTCATATATTGTTTTATAGCCAAACGTAATTGGGTCGCGGTGCGCCATTCAGGCCATGGGGATTTATTTAGAGCGGGCGGTTCGCGAATGTCAAGGATTCGTTTAATGCGGTTTTAGGTTCACTTTTGCATTTTATTTTCACGTCTCTACGCTCGGCTGTGCACGCGTGGTTTACAATTTCACTCCCAGATACTACGGGCACCTAACACACCTACCATGGAACGGTTTAAATAATTTTCTATATTTCACCGACTGGTTCTGTACAGTCTCACAACCAATTTCATATTTATTACAAATATGGCTACAAATTTACCAATTTACACTTGGCTAGTGCGGTGGACTAACCTGAAACCTTCTCACCCAAAGAGGACCCGTACCGTAGGACGATGCGTTGATGATAAACAGTACAACGATGCGTATGAGAACAGAAAGTGTTTGAAACGGTCGAGATCAAACTTAATTAGATCCGTCCATCCGGTCAACATGATACAGTACTCTCACATCTCATAACTTTTATTACACATTACCTCATTTACAATCGAGCACGTGGAGTAAAAGTAAACATAAACAAATGAATGAATTTGCCGTAACGGACGTCATTGTCGAAGACACGCATAATAATCGCTTATGCAAACGAGCCTAATTATGTAAAGCATTATGAATCGTGCCGACATGTTTTGACATAAACGTTTACGACCAATTATATGTCTATTGTGTGACTCAATGAACTTGAGAGAATACAATATAGGGCATCGACTTTAACGATGAATGGACTTTAAACACCTGTTTAGAAAAAATATGAGGCTTAGCCAATGTCAGGTGTACCGAATTCAGTAAGACGATTATATTTTTATTACCGTTGTATCGGGTTACCGGGTGTTTGTTTTTCTTTTTTGTCCCATATCGCATTGTATTTATCTTACTACGTCACGATTATACGATTTTGTACAATCGGCCTGTGATGTTGTTTATTTGTATCTCACTTATCAATGTATCTTCAATGAAAGTAAATCTTACCGTCTAGACTCTAGACGTCATGTATTTGTATCTTCTATTATTAACATCATAATCTTCAAATATTTATCAGGATTATGGTATATTGATTATGGTATATCTTGGGTAATACAGAACCGATTCAGTCGAAATTTTGATATAAAGATAGGGAATTTAATAAGCAATGAACAATTTCTTTCTTAAAAAATATCAAATATTTATCGGGATTAATCTTGGGTAATACTGAACCGATTTAGTCGAAATTTTGACACAGAGATAGGGAATTTCGTAGGCAATTAACAGTCATTTTCTTACTTAGACAATATCTAGGATATCTGCGTGAATATTAAAAATACCTTCATCTGGAATATGTGATACTATGAACAAATCCTACGGAACCGATCATTTATTAACTAAACGTATTTATTGTACCAATTCACTTCGTTAATTACGATAGTTGTGTTTACAAAATGGCATGCATTTGCAAAAATTAACGAATGAGTAATTGAATTATCTTTCACATCAAATTTGTTTGATCAGCTGCAAAAATTAGTAATTTTGTGTTAATTAGTGTTTTGTAGATCAATCAGCCTACGCATTTGTTTATTTTAGGTGAAATACAAAAAATATTTGATTTTTCTTGGTATTAGTATAAAGTTAGGTCGTTTGTGATAATTAAAGTCGGAAAAACAAGAGTTAATTATCTCCATTATCTAATAATGACTATTTTAAGGATAGCGCCATCAGCCTATAAGATAGATTAAACCTTCTTCATATCTCAAAACAAGCAAAACCACTAATTTTTGGCTGGAACCCTAATAAAGTCTTGTTTTATTCTAGAGTCATTTCAAATTATAAATATTTTACAGAACTAGTAAACGAGCATGCAGTCCACCTGATGGTAAGTGGTTACTGCCGCCCATGGACATTTCTAAGCAACTTCATATAGAACATAGGTTTTATATGATGTCAATCTCAGACATGTTGCTACTCCCGGGGACTAGGATGGTCGCGTCATATAAAGTGTGCCGGCAACCACACTCTTCCATCGAAACGCAAGGAATGCTTCACGTTAGAAATTGGTGTGGCGGTGGTACATCCCCGGTTGAACTACACTTGTTCTACCACCTTTGATCTTGATCACAGATTTTGAAATTTAGTGTCCCTTGTAATACTCCTATTTTACACAATAACAGAATTATAGACACATTAGTCAATAGAATTAGGTTACACTGTATTTTCATGTTGCCGATTAAAGTATCCGTATGATTATATCGCTTGTATTGAATGGGTGTGGTGTAAGGAGATTCAAACACTAGAAACTAAGTCGCTGATTGCCACTTATACCAAAACTAACCATAAGTACAACACAGGAATCCAATTTTATGACACGAATTTATTGTAAACCAAGTGGAACCACTCACACTCTTTAAATCAAACAAAAGCGCATTCATTTTAGTAAAATAAATAAGTATATCGACAATCAAAGACAATTCTACTATATTTATTTCTTACATGTTATAAAAATGAGCGCTCTGCCTGTACGCACACCACATTTGCAAATAAAATAGTTTGAAGTATTATAAATAAGCAGTAAACCAAAGCTCTTTATTTTTTAAGAATGTTGAAATGGCAAATGACCAGTGCCGCTCAGGGACAGTTAAAGTCAACCCTAGATTAAATCGGAGGTTAGTCACAGATGCGTTGCTACACCTCCACCAATTCGCACTTGGCCAGCGCGGTGGACTATGGCCTATAACTCTCTCATTCTGAGAGAAGACCCGTGCCCAGCAGTGGGACAATAATGGGTTGACGATACGTTGTTACTTCTCCGGACTAATTATAAGTTAAATCACCTCGGATAGGTATGTCCTTTACCACACCCTTCAGCAAGAACAAAGCAACGTACAACTGCTATTGCGGCAGAAAAAGATGTAACGATTACAAAGAGTTCTTTAAATCATTATGAACATAAGCTGAGTAAGATTTCAACGTGAATCCGCGTGGCTTCACTAGTGAAACGTGCGGGCGGATGCACATGTCTGCAACAAGTCGCATTCGCCCTTCGCTCAGTCTAGGCCTATGTTACAAGGACGCGTGGATCTTAAGAACTGCGAGCTTTCTTGTAAAGATAACATGATAACCTTATTATATTATAAATGTAAAGTTTGTAAGTTTAGATGGATGGATAGGTTTTAGTGTTGTGATATCTTTTACGTTAAAACTACCGATTAGATTGGGCTAGAATTTGGCATATACATAGGTAGTTTATAATCTGAATTAACACTAAGTTGGCGTAGTCGCAAGAATAAGTGATATATACTTAGTGTTGAAATAATGTTTTTATGTATTTTAAGCACTCATACATATTTAAATATTATCCATAAAAAACAAATCAAATTATATAGCAAATGTTATCTTGCAGTGTTATTTGAACAAAAAAGTTGGATTATTGGTATTTATGTATTATTTAAATATTGCTAATATTTAAATAATACATAAATATATAAATTAAGTTTATTTACACAAATGAACTAAGGTGTGCAATTTCTAAATATTGACTTTTCTTAATCTATTTTATACTACATGTTAATTTTATTTATAGTTTTGTTTGTATGCGTTATGTAAATAGAAATTCTTAGCTCAATGTTTACTTATTAATGTTTGTTCTCGATTAGAAATACCTACAAGTATCAAACGCGGCTTTTACCGAAAAAAATTATTGAGGATTAATATATTTTATTGATATCTTACACCACCATTAATTTATCAAAAGAAAATAGTTATAATATATGAGTATTTTTCTTTGTTTGTAATTACAGTGCTTTTAGATTATAGCACAATATATTTCAAGAAAAAACAACATTTTTATAAACATAGATTATACAATATTGTTGCTTAAAAGTATTTATTGTAATTAATATTTTCGGTATAATGTCCTGTTTCCATATTTTTAAGTCAATTTAATAATAGTAGCATTTATAGTTAATCTGTATGTATAGTTAATAATTATACATAAATAATTGTCTTTTTGTATGTTACGCATACATAGTAAATATTATACGCTTATACTATAGAAATAGTTAAAGGTTTCGAGATGAACATAGGCTATTTATACTCATTATTCAAGAACTGAGCTTATCTTTTAGGAACAACAAATTCAATTATTCTTTAAAAGTAATTAAACGCACTAAACCAGCTATGCTCAACCTGTAGCCCGCGGGCCGCATGTGGCCCGCCGGGCCCGTTTGGGTTTCCCAGCTGAATTTATATTTGGCGAACTTTATTTTTGGTCGACAATTTGGAGTAAACAGAGTTCGCGACCCTTTTTTATTTTATTTGTTACGTTACGCCACTGCTTGCGGCCCGGGACACTTCGCTGAAACATGTTTATGGTCCCTACAATAAAAAGGTTGAGTACCGCTGCACTAAACCATAATCATATTTAGTGAAATAGATAAATCTAAATTTACTACACTTTTAACATTAGGCAATGATGATTTGATAAGGTGCACTTTTGTTTATCAAAACAAAAGAATAATCCTTAGGCATACCAACTTATCTCTGCGTGTGAAACCAAAAATATTTGTAATAATTCAGTATTTTTTACAGATTTTGCACAGACTTGCGTGTTTATCGAGCCGTATCGACTTGATAGCGCATTATCGATATCAAAAATACCGAACGTATTGATAAGGGGTCATACATTAAGACTTGGTACTTTACCAATGTTACAAAAGTACAGATTCGGTATATAGCTGCACAAATAGGTGCAACTTTGGAAATCAAGTGGTTGTTATACATCTTTTAAACATCAGGGAATCTGTAGGAATCATCAAACTAGTCTTTTATGTAAGCTTTTATATTCTTGTATATAATATAATGTCATATAGGTGTACTCTATATTATGTCGCATTCGGGCCAATTTGGCTTGACCAATAGTTCAATGGGAGTATTTGGGTTCTTAGCAGTTTTTTAAGTTCTTTTGTAATATCTAACTCCATCTTATATTTCTATGTATCTGTGGTACCCAAAATCTTAATAAAGCGTTCGCCACTGTCGACTTGGAATCGAGAAGTAAATCTTCACTAAGTGGAACGAAGCTTGGAGCAGTGGTGGCTGGGCGGGGCGCCCCAGCGGTTGCCATGGCAACGCGCCCCTCGCCTCGCTCGCAGGAAAATCCAACGACCTCACATGATCGCGCGCTATTAAGACCTAAAAAACCTTAGCATTTCTTTATGATCGGAGCGCTAATTAGAAGCTTTTTGTGACGAAGACAAAAACTTTATCAGCGAGTACTAAGGTATTGATGTAGCCCAATTATACGTTGTACTGCCTTAGGAATTACGAAGCGTTATATTTGTTGCCTACGTTTTTGTAGGCTAGCTAGTTTCGTTACATAAAACGACTACGCAACGCCAAGTCATCAACCTAGGAAAGGACAGGTTTAAACGTAAAGTGCCAAAAATTAATCATAGTCGAATCAGCAAACTAACAAAATAACGTAGCGCCGAAAATTGTATAAAGAATCCGTAATAACGTTGAATACTTGGAACATAGAAAGTAAAGTGCGTTCGCGCTGGCGAGCCAACTCGGCGATAATTAATGTGGAGTCGACTCGAGCGAGCGGCGCCGGCAGCCTCGGCGCGCCGACAAAAAACCCGCTCCGACACAAAAACACCCGTCGCCCGAGCGAGACCGACCTACGTGCAAGACAGAGACGGCAACACCTACGTATTTCTGTGACGAGTTCTCGCTCGCCTCGAACGTCGTGCAGTTATCGAGTAGAGACTTTGATTTAAAACTCCACCGAATGCGCCCTTCTATACATCACATGACGGGTGACAGACCGCCGGAAACGCTGAGATGTCAGATTTGAAAAAAGGCGCGCATCGCTACCAAAACAATGATCAACTAATCGAGCCGTAATGGAATTTTGATGGATCTGACCTAAAACAACTTAGAAACGCTCGAACGAATGTTTCTAATGAAATTGATGAACTAAGTTTGCAAATATTTACATAAACTAACAAAACTTACAGCTACTTGACCAATGTTAAAGACATTTTTAGACTTACAATTCTAATAAAACACCAGCAGTAGTCTTACAAGTCATATATAAAGAAGTAAAACCGGGAAATACAGTTAGTATTTCAGTTGAATTTATAAAAAATGTTCTGTTTAAAAGTTAACGCAAACTAATAAGTTATTAGGTATACTTTACTGACCACGACTTTACATGTAATTTTATTTAAAAACTTACTTTATACTGAAAACTCATAAATTTTAAAAATACTTATATAAAACGAAGCGAGGGTTCTTAAATTGACATAAACTGAGTGCGAATAAAGTTAATAAAATAAAACCAAGACGTAATCTTTGAAAATTGAGAATTCTCAAAAGTCTAACACCAAGTAAACAGAACTTTCCAAAAACATAATTTTCTCAAATAGAAGAATACACGAATTACACACAATTTTCACATTTAAAATTAACTTCTACCCAACTTGTGACAAAATGCAAAAATGTCAATTTACCAATAAAAGAATATTTTCTCGGACCCAATTAGTTTTATCGAAAATCAAGTATTATCTACACAGCGTGTTTAACAGCTTAAAAGTAAACTCACCTGGAAATCACTCCACATTTTCATGGGAATACACCATAGTTCCGATACGAAAACATCACACGATCACGATAACAACTGTCAAAAGTGTCACAGCACGGCGTCACTATCACAAGCGTACAGTGCGGAGGCCGAGCGCAGACTGAGGCGAATGGCGGCCGGCGGTGGCACCGCGGCGGCGGTTAGGACTTTCTCGCACTGACGCTTAAGCCCGCTCGCACACATTCGGCCTCATTCGGCCGCACTCGGCTTCGCAGCGCCCACCTGCGACTTCCACGAACAACAAAACGAACCGACTACACTGCCTGAGCACAATGCCGCACCGAACACCCCCTACCTACCTCCTGGAAATACCCGTTTCAGCTACACGAGCTGAAGCTGTGCTTTGAGCGCCACAAAACAACCCAAAACTCCATTCTGTTTGCCGCACCAAAATGAGATGGAATTTTCATTACGTAAATTACTAATAAGTACATTATGAACTCGCTATCCAAATATAATAGTATGTACTTACTTGAATCGAATCCACATATGAACAAGCGTAAAAATAAAACTTCTTTGCAATTGCACTTCTGCGTGCTCAGAATTCAATATCGAATTCAATAATTTTAGCGCGCGAAATTTCACACAACAATCTAAGGAAACGAATTTGAATCGATTATCACTCTTCAATCAGTTCAAATCGTAAACAATTGAACTGACGTAAAGAGTTCAAAATTTTGCCCGCCTGATAAGAGAATGTGACAAATAAAAAAGCTTTCTAAACAAAGTTTTGAGTGCGGGGCGCAACGGCCGCTACGTAGCAGGAAGTTCGTAGCAGTAAAACTTCGTAGCGCTCCGTAGCGTGAAAGTTTTGATTTCAACGATTTGCGTTGCGGCGCAGAGAGGGCCGCGAGGCCGCACTAGCTCTGCCCTGCGCCCCCTTACCGAGCGACATCGTCGTCCTATACAAAACCACCGCGACTTCGCTGTACATTGCTGCTTTCACTCGAATACAAGTGTGTTAGCCTATAAACAACGATCAATGTGCGACGCTTGGACTAAAAAATCATTTTAGAACATGGTTCTTAGATTTATCTGTTCGCTCATCTCTCACGAGAGTGCGCCACTTGGGTGCCGGGCGACTACGCCCTTACCCTGTAAGAGAACACTGCAAAACAGTACGTGATGAAGGTTGCAGCTACCATTCCCTTGTCTAACACTTCGCATAGCAGCAAAATTGTCGGTCTAGCGTTGCAGCAACGTGTATGGCGCCGATCGATAACATTGCCCACTTAGCAACACGACAAAAGCCGGGAAAACTCATTTAGCGGCAAATTTAAACTCGGTTCCCATTATCACAGCTTCACAATGGAAATGTTTCGAAGTATTACACTGAAATCGAATAAGTTAGAGAACCATGAAGCTATAATTCGGTTGGCGATTATAAATACACATTTTACTTATCGCCATGACCAAGCACGTCGATTGCGAGTGGGCGACTTTGAGCTAAGTAAATAAACGTAAATTATTAAATAGTAGCAGTGTCACGCGGTTTTACCCGCGTTTAGGTTGAAGTTGTGGTTCAATTTGGTGATAAAGTAAGAAATAATGTTGTAATTGACAACTCTACGTCTACTCTTGTCACCATCGCTCAGCACACGTGGCACAATGATAAAAGATTATCAAAGACTTCCTGAATTAATAAATTTTAATCGATTTTAATAAAATAAAGACCAATTTTTAATTTAGTTAATAGATACATATGAAGATTTATAAATATTTTTTCTTAATTCCTTAAATTTCACTTAGCAGTTAGTACTTGACTCGATATCCAACATAATGACAAGTGAACAGACAAAAAACTAAATATTTTAGAAATGTCTATTATTACTTATTCTCAGCACTTCTACTTATTCTTTCTGCAAATATATGCATTATACACGCGAAATCATTTTACTAAATGTATGGACATGACTTAACTGAGAGCGTACTTGACATGTGGTCCTTGCAAACCCAAATTGCATTAGTAAACTAAATATTTTTCATACCGTGCGTATCTTCTTAACAAACTAGTGCCAAAGCGAATGAGCTAAAGGTACCAAATTCTGATGACACTTAAAAACAAAATTATTTACATACTAAGTAAGTTCCGCGGCTTCGCTCACTTTGGTCGCGTCTATCGCAGTCATGAGTATTCTATACACATAAATCCTAAAAACTTATTATAATTTATAGCATTATTAGGATTAATATGATTCATGGTTTTTTAGTGTATCTGTGAGCTTAGAAATTTTATTTTTTGCATTTGTGAAACAAATTCTATAGTGAATTTACTAATTAATTAATTTAATTAATTTAATTTCATTTTAGTCTGAATTAACAATGGCAGAAAAGTTAAATAAGATTTGATAATGAAAACGTTTGTATAGGCGGACTTATTTTTCTTTATTAATTGTTTAACGGCATTAGAGGAGACTTAAGAGGAGACAGACAAACTTAGGTAACTGCTTTTCCTCCCCCCCCCCCCCCCCCCTCCTCCTTGGATACAAAAGTTCACAATCCATCACTCACCATGCCACTGGCAGTGCATTCTATTAAATTCTACGTCAATAGGTCAATTTTACTAGAAAGCCTTAACCAGCCTCGTCGGGTCATAGTCGTAAATATATTTTTACGCGCAAGGTGCGCACGCGCATGTGCAGTCGACATGTGCGGATCGCCCGGTGTCTTGTGTCCACACATTTTGCGCTCTGCACTTAACTTTACAACGCGCATAAGAAGCTGATCTTACTTATATTCGTAGGTATTACCTACATTACATATATCTGTATCATATAATATCATATATTACTGTTATTAACCGAATTCCCAAAGGAAAATTGTTTTTTTTATTATTCATGCTGTTTTTGTCTATATTATTTGAATTGCAATAGTTTTTTTTTATTTTTTATTTTAAGCATAAGGATCCACAACCGACTTTTTAGTCTGTAAAATCAGTTTAGTATTTACCGAGAGCACTTTTCATAGACTTGCTGTTAAAAACGAATTTTCTACGTTTTAGTTTTGTAAAATACGTGCTTTAATTTTTACATCGAAAGCTTGAATAGGTTTAAATAATTTTGATATAATGGACTGTTTTTTTTGGATAAATAAAATATGCGTAATTTTTTTCAAGACGTGTTCTGTGTTTATTACGTTTCCAAAACAATACTATTGTTTACATTTTCGCTCATCCTTGTAATGTATATTGCAGCGCTTTTATCGCGGGCTTTGAGCGCGGCGACCGAATCAAGAAATTCCGTAACGAAAAAACCTAACACAATATGTAAGCAGCTGTTTTTGAGAAAGTATTTAGTATCAAAGATAAAAACCTGAATTATTATCAAAAAGAAAAAATACTTCATATATAAATAATTATAATTGCAAAGTTGATAAAGGATGCTATGCAATAGCTTTACCGCAGCAGTCCCCGAGTGCCGCACATTTTTTTTGTTTTTCGTCATATCTTGCAATGTACTCGGAGTAAGGGGCGGAAACATAAACATCATTGTTTTGTCGTACTAAACTAGTACTAAGCACAGATGCCAAAATCACAACACAGTAGCGAAAAATCTGGCTACTTTCCTCTCTACCGTTGATAGTATCTACTTAGCAACATCAGTATGTACGGAGCATACTTGTATATTATAAAGTAGCTCTAGCTATTCAAATATTATATATAAAAAATAAGATGTAAACGTGAGAGTCGGTACACTTTTAATGAAGTGCCCTTATCAACACGTCCATGTGATGAAACTAACTACTAATTTATTTATATGATATTCCAAACAAACAAACACATTTATCCTTTCTTTTCATAAAAAAGGAGCACATATTTATTATTAACACATACGCACATATTTATTTATTAGGTACCAAAAAAATCCATCTTAATGTTAAGCCACTCCTGTTCAAGAACAGAGTCACTGCATCCAAAACACTTAGAGAATTAGATCACAAATGAGTTGCTACCTTAGTTGTAGTTTGTACAATTGTTAATCCACCAGAAGTTGCAATGACCCTTACCACACACTTTATTCAAAACGACATCACCTATTTACTTTTACAGTCTATAATTTTTAGACCTGCAATCTCTAAGGACACTTTTATATTAGACGACTCAAATCGGACCGTTATCGTTTCGCTACCGACTTTCACACGTAAAAACCGCGCGGCAGCTATTCGGCATAAATCGTCTAATTTGAAAACGCCCTAAGAGTTCTTTCTATCTTAAAAATACTACTTGCCTATTTGTTTACAAGTTATACTGAATTTTATGTTACGCAATACAATTTAGTAACGTGTTTTGTAATGCTTTGCGTAGAGTGCAGCGCTGACTCTACACTCGGAGTCAGATTGCAATGTCGTTCGAGAAATCATATCATAATAATGTCAATACATTTATTAAAGTATGATATCCACGATTTTATTTTGGAGTTGATAGCATAAAATACAAAAAAAAAGTTTTTTCGAAATAGCGGATTAAATAAAGAGTTCTAGGTTCGATTCTTATTTAGGCAGAAATAAAACTTATTTATGTGAGTCTTAGCTGTAAGTCTAAGCTTCGGTTGTCGTGGTATTTCCTTCTCATTTCTTCTCAATTAGGCGGTCTGACAAACGCAACTCCGTTTATTTATGTTATACCAAATCGTACAAGAATAAGTAATTGCTTAATTCATAGGTGATGGTAAACACCGTGAGACCAGAGTACAAGAAAAATCACAAAAATGCATGAAGTCCACACTCCGCGGCCAGAATTGTGCACTCAGTTCCAATTCTGACAGGAGACCCATTCTCATTACTCTGAGAGCAATGAGTTGGTGAAATGTAAATAAATAAATATAATACAATAGCTGAACCCCGCAGCTTCGTCCGCGTTAAAAAATCGATGTATCGATTGTCCCGTGGGAGTAAGATATTTTCCCATTGTAAAAAGTAGCCTATATGTTAATCCAGAGTTTCAGCTAATTCCCTACCAAATATTATGAAAATCGCTCGAGCCGTTTAGACGTGAAGAAGTAACAAACATACACACTCACAAATTTTCGCATTTATAATATTAGTATGATACTTAACAAATTGGATTTGAAAAAGGTTACTTTTGGTCTTGGTCTACTACGTTTCTGACATTAACCTAATTTAAATACATACTTATATATATATGCACACAAAAGCTTACTTAGCAGTCAGTGTCATTTTACGTTGCCTTATGAGAAAGTGTTGATTATTTTATACTCAAATATCTACGTATATCTTAAAACGATAGATAATAACTTTCTGAGTATATGTAAATACCTTTCGTTTTTATATAATTACAAAATAATAACAAATAAAAGCACTGGTTGATTTTAGGAGTATATAATAGTCCTTAAATTAAATATTATTACAAGCAATTGGATGAATATAATTAATTTAGTACTAAATTCTGTGAAAAGAAAAACTATAAACATATAAATTTAAATTAATATACTATAACTTAAATATTTAAATTATTTACAGTAGGGATAATGTATGATGGCTAACAGATTAAAGCCTCCAATATTACTAGAATAAGTATTGTATAGTAAAGTCTTGTGAAGAGTTTAACTGATAGGTCCGAGTTCAATCCTGACGAAAACTAAATATTAGTAACACAAATAATTCTTCCAGGTAAAAAATATAAGTAATTTTCCTGAGGTCGATAATTATGGCCTTTCATTTAGATCATCCGAGTATTTTCATTAATAATTAAGCGCCATAAAAACAAACCATTGATTGTGGGATTAAAGGTGCCACACCGTTAATGATTTATTAATAAATAAAAACAATGCTTTATATAAATACAATAGACAAAAGAATCAATTATTTGCTACGCGCCATTTTGCCGGGAACGCAATGCTGACTCTTCATTTGGTGTCATTTTACGTGTGAGCGGGACGGCATGATGGTAGTTTGACATGACTACGTTACTATGCTAGATGTACACTTATATTATTTGATTACTATTTTTTAAAAGATTTAAGTAGCAAACGATTATGCAGTCCACCCTGATGCTAAATGGTCACTGTTGTCCGTGGACACCTGTAAGCAACTTCTTACAGAACAAGGGTTCTATCTGAAGTCAATCACAGATGCATTGCTACTTAAGAGCGGTGATAGTGTAATAATTGAAACTTGATCGGGATATCCGAGGTTCAAAACCAACCCAGTGATGCATACTAATTTTTCTAAAATTATGTGCGTATTAAAAAAATATATCACTGCTTTTCGGTGAAGGAAAACATCATGTGAAAAACTACACACACAAGATTTCTTTAAAAAAATAAGTTCTCTGAGGTGTGTGAAGTCCACCATCCGCACTTGGCCAGCGCGGTGGTATATGGCGTATAACTTTCTCATTCTGAGAGAAAATCCGTGCCCAGCAGTGGAAGAGGAATAATGGGTTGACGAGATTACATTTCACTATGTAAATTAATAAAATTAATATATGTGCACTATATTCAAAAATAGTAATTAATCAATTCTTTTAGCAATCACCCCATATTATTTTTTTGCTAAATCCATTTAGTCGCTCCTTTTTGTAAATATAGGACTTTGGAAAAGTATGTTTGTGTAAAAAACCGAAAATTCATGTCCTTATTTTTATTGGAACTTTGCCATTAATACGAACAAGGGCCCTACATTTACAATCGAATTCATTGCTCATTATTGTAGAGGGTCAAACCATACTTAAAGATAATGCCCGTCTGTTTGTATATATTTTTTAATTCTGCCTTTTTCTATCATAAAGAAAAAGTTCAAATATTTCAAACAACACTAATGAATAAATATTATAAGAGTACTACTTCTTTAATTGAATGTCTCTTTACAATAGAAAACTAAACTGATTTTGATAACGTTATTCCATAAAAGTAGCGTATGTTACAGAGAGTGATACGTCACTACTTTCAACTCCAAAATCAAGAACCCTACATACAAAATACAAGTTATAAATAGGTATCAGCGCATCGGAATATATCTACAGCTAGACTGAGTGCGTTCATTTACCACTTTATAATACAATAAAAACTCAGGCGATAAGAGAAACTTATATATAAACAGTTCACTGCCTCGCACAACACCTACCAGATACATACTAGTGTTGTAACAAATATTCGCATGTTTATATATATTCGGATTCGCATTCGCAAGAATTGATGCGAATGTTTTGCGAATATTGAATTGCGAAAAAAATGTCGCAAATCTATCCAAAGTGAAATCGAACTTCAGTTTTAAGACCAAAAAAAAGCCTGCCAAATCTAGCGGTGCCCATGTTGACGTCAAATTTAAAAAAAATAGGTGAACCACTCGGGGACTGCCACGGTAAAGCTATTTCATAGCATTTTTTAACAACTTATGCAATTATAATTATTGATTTATTTATGCGGTATTTTTTCCTTTGACATTACTTCAAGTTCTTTCTTTGATACTATATACTTTCCCACAAACAGCTGCTTACATATTCGTCTAATTTCCGAGCAGCTCGTCTCGGCCACGCTACATGGTAGACGGAGTGGGGTGTGTTAGGCTTTTTTCGTTACGGAATTTCTTTATCGGTCACCGCGTTCAAAGCCCGCGGTAAAAGCGCATTCACATTCGCGAATGTTTAAATAGTAGCATCCGTTACATCACTAATACATACATATATATAAGTAGCTTAATTATTAATTCCAAGATTTCCAAGCGTGTAAGCATTTCATAGCAAAAAATAAATTATTTGTGGACTATACCATTTAAATAACAAAGAGAATAATGAAAAAATAGTTATAATAGACATAACAAGGTATTGTGCAAAATATTAAAAAAATCGAATAATACATATTTATGAGAAATTTGTGCAAATTTGTGGCAGTAAAAATTTCGTACTTTAATTTTAAAATTCTCTTAATTTAATTAACATTTTTTTACTTTATTCTTCATATTATGTTTAAATATTTGAAGAATGTTAGACGCCATTTTGGAGCCAAGATGACGTAACTTGGGTTGTAAACAAACATATTTAAAAAAAACATCTTCATTGCTAATGTCAATTATTTTATTTTTATTATATAATTGTATATTAAAAATAAAGTAATAAGTAATATAATTATAATTATATATTTTTATTAGAAATTATTTTTCCCAGAGGGCTTTTTTCGTTTTGCTCTCGCGTAAGGCTCTATGTTCAAGACCTTACAGAGGCAGGAAGACTAGGCAGTAAGCACCCATACCCTGAAGTGGGATATAAAATAGGTAATCGCTACGTATAATGTTGTTTTTATTAATAATTTAAAATTAAACAATTTAACTATAACTTGAATCTAATATCAAAAAAAGACAAATTTTTAACCAAAAAAATAGAACCAGTACCCATTTAGATCCCTAGCGAAGGTAATATAAATTCGCATGACTAAGCTTTTGCACCTTGTTAAGTGTATCTACTCGTAAGTATCATAAAAAAGTACATAATAAGTTTCGCTTTTTCTTTCGCTTTTCGTATTTAATCTTGTATCGTGTATTATTTTTGGGGCACGGTCAAGCTTGTTAACGATAGAAGAGGTTTTGAGTGGGTTTCAGGTTATCAAAATGAGACTGAGACGATCTAATTATATTTTCCGAAATATCTGTGTTTTTTTACGATTGTCGTTATACAAAATTGATACAATAATTTAATATAACTATAAGTGTAAACAAAATTCTTTCAAATGACCATAAGTATTTTCTACAGGTAGTAGAACCAGTGTAGTTCGACCGGGGAAGTATCACTGCCACACCTATTTCTAGCGTGAAGCATTTCTTGCGTTTCGATGGAAGGGTGTGGTTGCCGGTACACTTTTACATGAGGCGACCATCACAGTCCTCGGAAGTGGTAACGAATCTGTGATTGAACCGATTTTCAGATAGAACCGATGTTTTATATGCAGTCCATGGGCGGCAGTGACTACTTACTATCAAGTGGACTGCATGCTCGTTTGCTACTTCGATCGGATAAAAAAGTACATTCAAATTATTGAAGGTGGTAGAACCAGTGTAGTTCGACCGGGGAAGTACCACCGCCACACCTATTTCCAGCGTGAAGCTTTTCTTGCGTTTCGATGGAAGGGTGTGGTTGCCGGTACACTTTTAACTGAGGCGACCATCATAGCCCTTTGGAAGTGGCAACGCATTTGTGATTGACTTCAGATAGAACCGATGTATTATGTGAAGTCCATGGGCGGCAATGACCACTTACCATGAGGTGGACTGCATGCTAGTTTGCTACTTCAATCGGATAAGAAAGTACATTCAAATTTCGCATTTTGAACACATATATATAACACAAATATCGCCTTTCAAAATACTACGTGTAGTCAAACTACGAAGTACTACACTAATTAAATCGTCTGATCTCCACGATATTAGATTACAAATAAACAAACACTTGCTGTAACGGTAAACCGTTTATCCTATTTCTAAAGGAAAACATGGGTTGAAAATCCGCTATTTTTGAAGTGAAACTTCTTTATCGGGGTTGTTGAAGTGATGAAACTTCTTTATCGGGGTTGGAAAAAAAATTAGTGTAACATTTTTTCGTTACGCGCCATCTTTTTCTGTTACGCGCCATCTTTTTTTTTCCGTTACGCGCCATCTTTTTCTTATCCCTACCACGCGTGATATTAGATAGATTATTATAGATTAGATTATTAGATAAAGTTTAGTAAAAGCCTTTTATTAAACTTTATCTAATTTAACTTTATTTAACCAATTTCTGTAAAGTTGCATATAGTAAATTATTTTTTGAAAAATAACGTCATAAAGGAGTTTCACTTCTTACGAGTGTACGCTAGTACACGCACACATTTTTTTTTCAAAATATTTCCACAAAGTAAGTATAATTATAAATTGTAAAAATCCACACACACAACTTATATTATGTTCTCGTTATCTGTGGATATCTCTAAACGTATTTTGAGAAGAGAGCCAAGTCCAACAGTGGGAACAGAGTGGAATTATCTTTATCTATACTAATATTATAAGTCCACCAATCCGCACTTGGCCAGCGCAGGCTACAACTTTGGCCTCAGTCCTTTACGATACAGCTAGAGATGGGCCGGGTACCAGTTACGGAGTACCAAGTCATATTTGTCCATCAATTCGCACTTTACCAGCGCGGTTGACTATGGCCTAAACTCTCTCATCCTGAGAGTAGACCCGTGCCCAGCAGTGGGACAATAATGGCTTGACGAGATTATAAGAAAGAAAACTTTGTATTTTTGTATATTTGTTATGAACTAACTTAAAAGCTACTGAACCGATTTTAAAAATTATTTTACCATAAGAATACTACGTTATTCCTGAGTAACATTGGCTATTTTATTACTAGAATACATAATGGGTCTTTGCTAAAACTTTAGTGACGTGTATCAAGATCTAAAAAAAATTGTTTAAAATAATAATAATAGAGCAAGAAATTTTCTAGAATATAATAGAACATTTCAACATCTAGGAAATACTTGGACACATCCGCCGCGCAATGTCCAGTGTGCCCCATGGATCTCAAATGTATAATAATGGTTGGATAAATAAGGCGCGTGAGTTCTGCTAGTGATATAAACAAAGTATTGTCTTTTAAAAGTCATTCTGTTTTCTATACTTACGGGTATATTTCGGACGGATAGAGCAAACGCAGTAATTAGTACATAGTTCCGAAATCGGCGCTCATGTAAGACACATGTAGTCTCGTCGTGATCCAGCGAAATATGGTGAGCGCCGACTTCGGGACTATGTACGAAGTACTGTGTTTGCTCTAAACCAACATGTAATTAAATTATTTTTTACTTTTATGTGGCATGGAAGTCAGTTGTATATTTTTGTTTAAAAATTTTATCTGCTAAATCCGACCACTAGCTACTGTGTAAAAGAGTAAAAAGCACACAAACATCCTCACAAACTTTGGCATATATAATATTAATAAGAGATTGTGTTTATTTACTTTGGAAGTTGGATTTTAAGTTTGAGTACTTCACTCCTTCAAAACGGAACACAGTTGCGTGCGCCGCCTAGCGGTAAATAGGTGAGATGGTGATACCGAGACGGTCACTTTAGCTTATTTCACCTTTCACCTCTATAAATATAATTACTTAATATTGATATTCATTTTAATGCAATATCATGAGGCTTAATTAAAACCTGAACCCCGTAGCTTCGCCTGCGTTAAAATTTTGTATCGATTGTCGAATATAAATCGATGTATCGATTGTCCCGTCATGTGGGAATAAGATATCATCCCACAGTAAAAAGTAGCTTATATGTTAATCCAGAGTGTCAGCTAACTCCATACCAAATTATATGAAAATCGCTCCAGCAGTTTAGACGTAAAGAAGTAACAAACATACACACCCACAAACTTTCGTCTTTATTATATTAAAATATATAGATATATAGTTAAGACCGCGCTGTTAAGAGGCGATGATTTTAAACTAAAATGTTTACCTAATCTTATTTCATGTATTTTAAATCTAATCTTAACAATTCATATTTTTTATGTATTGTGTAAATAAACGAATTTTTTCTCATCTTTCTAAATCTAACATTGTATAGAGCGTCTTCAAAGAATTCTAATTAAAAGTAAAAAGCATTAAAACATGGAGTTATATATAAATCAAGCAACCTCATTATGACCAGTCTGAAAGTTCAAAATTCCAATACAAAGCAACTTTGGGATTTCACATATTTAATACAAGAAAATCAGTACGTATATGAAAATTAAAAATCCGCTTGTCTTTACTTTCGATATACTTATCAATATATTTTTAGCGGAAAAAATAGAAATTACTGTAATAAATAGTTAATAAATTGTAACTTTTCATGGATCAAATCATGGGCAAATATATTTTGTAATATTCTACGATTGGCATAAGCATAATAATTTATATTGCATATTGGTTAATTATTATCGAAATTTTAAAACCAGATGTCACCATAGTTGCAAAGTATATTATAAAAATATATTGAAATAATGAAACAACATGTATTTACTAAATTATGCAACGGAATTAAGCGCAACCTGCCTATTTTATTTATCTGTCATACCAATTACTGTACTTAAATAATTTTAGAGTTTTTAGAGTTACTTTCCGTAGGTACCTACACAAAAAGTTATTTAATAAGAAAAATAATAAATTTAAGAGATATACATACAAATATAGAGTATTCATCGCTAAATTTCATCATCATTTATAATTATTTCCTTATATTAGGAAATAATTTAAGTATATTTTTATTTCTAAAATGTAACAAAAATATAACACAATGTTACCAATATAATGTATAGAAAATATAGATAAGCATGAAATTAAAAGATATTTTATAAAAACCATACATTGGCAAAGCTTTTTATTAAAAAATTTACCTACAATTGCTTATAATCTCAACATTTAATAGACATTTGGTATTTATGGTTTTAATAATAAAATCGAATATGGGATTTCTATTATATGGGTTATTTAAATTCATAAAAGCTGGAACAATTATGAAATGATTATTTCCAAATAGTTACTATTGTATACTATAATAAGACTACTTAGAAATTAATTATCACTGCTTTTCGGTGAAGGAAAATATCGTGAGGAAACCTACACACCCGAGAGTTCTTATAAAAAAAAGAGGTCTCGGAGGTGTGTGAAGTCCACCAATTCGGACTTGGCCAGCGCGGTGGACTGTGGCCTATAACTCTTTTATTCTGAGAGAAAACCCGTGCCCAGCAGTGGGACAATAATAGGTTGAGAACGAAGACTCTCACCCACTCTCTTCACCTAAATAATGTATAGAGTTTGAGTGCGAATAAAATTAAACTGTTCTGAACGGTGGTAGAGTTCAAAACCTACTCGTACATGAATACTATTTTCTTAGTCGGTCTTATAGTGTGTATGAGTTAGTAGGAGTAATCAACCAGCCCTGATAAACTACTTAACAGTCTACTACCTGAAATGTACCTTATTTTTGCAAATAAGAATAATAATAATTAAACATACTGCTGAGCAGCATCCCTTATAGAAGGTTTTTTTTAAATTTATTTTTATACTTAAACATAACGATAAGGCAGATGGGCTACCTGATGGAAAATAGACATTTGCAACACCAGAGGAGTCGCCAATGTATCGCCGGCTTTAAAGGAGAGCTCTTTTCGCACCTTTTGTGAAGAACCCATGTCATAACGCTCCGGAAATACCTCAGAAGGAAGCTCATTCCACATCTTGCACGTCCGTTGCAGAAACAAGCGTGCAAACCGAACCTTGGAGGACCGCCACGGGTCCAGTTGATGTGGATGGAACTTTATCCTTAGGCGAGTGGTGCGGTGGAAGAACGGTGACGTAGGCACCAGGGTAAAAAGTTCCTCGGAACACTCACAATTGTACAGCCGATTTTGCTGTATTCTCCATGAACCTCTATGGGTGTTGATGACTGCAGTAAATGAATAACTTCATAGAGAAACGATGCTGCCTATCTCTTAGATTTACGAGATATAGTTTAAAGCTACTATGTCACAAAATTGCTGATGTTTTTTTAATAATATTAAATTAGCATTAGAGTATGCTGTTGACTTGATGGTAAGTGGTCACTGCCGTAGGCTTTCCCTAAATAGCACTACTCCAACCGGTCCTGTGCCTTCTGAATCCAATGGTTTCCCGGTGTCTTCTACAGGTCATCGATCCACACGCCATTTAGGGGAGGCCTACGTCAACCAGTGGACATCAAAGGGCTGATGGATGGAAGGATGGACGGTCACTGCCGTCCGTGGACATTTGTGACCAACTCCATACAGAACATGTTTTAACCTGAAGACGGTTACAAATGCGTTTTCACTTCTTGGGACTAATATCTTATGTAAATCAGTCGGCCACTAGTTAAGTTAACCAAAAATACTCCACATTTTTAATGAATAAAGTATAGCAGAGTAGATATAGGTACGTATCACACCGTAAGCTACACTAAAAATTCCACAACCAACAAAACACGTTGCCACAAGTAAGGTCTATTACAGACCGGTGTGAAAGGGTCCAAGTTCATGCGATAATAGTCCTTAATTTCCCACAATACGGTTCAAATTGTCGAACAGCCTCCACGTAGGTTGCAACAGCATTGCGACGTATTGTAATTGTTGTAACGAATTCTCGGTCTTACCACCAGGGAATAAAGCATAGAATTGTGTGAACCTGACCCGTTGGATACGTAACAAGTCTTGCGTTTATTTTTCTTACTCGTGTCTTTCAATGACTCTGGATTGTAATTATGGATAGATTTGCAATAGCAATGAATGAGATCAAAATATTTTTTATCCTGAGCATCCACATCTTAACTAAATTATGGGAGGAAATGAAAATCCTTTTCAAACTCTTAAATTTGGACGCTGACTTTTCGAAATCAGGTACGTGTTGCTTTGACGGTTAAGGAAAACATGGTGAGGAAATCAGTAAGAGGTTTCTATATTCTTTTTATAATGGAGTAGTAAAGAATTCACTAATGGTGACCTCTGCGGCGCTTAACACTGCTGTTATTATGCAGACGTAGGGCGAAATGCGGTGTCTCTGTAGTTCCGCGATTAGAATAGGGCTACGGCATCCCCTGACTGTCGTAAGAGGCGATTGAAAGGGGCTTCCGGGGTTGCGGGCGGCTAGAGTGGGAGCTCAAACCATTCGGTCAGGCGATCCCGGGAAGGACGGCGGTATGTAGTGTCGCATACCGTCGTAAAGACAAGATGGAGCGGTGGGCCCAGCCGCACATCTGGGAGGAGCCCGATGGGGCAATGCGCTCAGAGGATTCCGGTTGCGTTCCTTTTGAGATCCCGGAGTCCTCTTTGTAGCGCCGAAAGGCCACCGGGGGGGTTTTAGTGCGGTAAAAATCCCACGTAACCCTGCGTCGCTCCCACGCCGTCGGATACCTTTTGAAGAACCCTCTGTGTTGACGAACCTTTAAATATTTTGGAAATCTACCAACTAGTACATACATGTACAGAATAATGATGTTTTTTAGAAAGTTTAAAACGAAAATGCTCTCAATTTCATAGTGGACTCTGTCGTCTAGGACTGATTCAATTCTACACAAAACAGGTGCTCTACCTGAAGTTTATATATTGACCCTGTTTTTCTCCGATTTGGAAACAAGCTTGCAGTCCACCTGATGTTAAGTAGTTAACCGCCCATTGACATCTACGAGCAACGTCATATAGAATAAGGGTTCTATCTAAAATCAATCACAGATATGTTTCAAGGGTCCGAACGTGGTAGTACTACCGCCACACCTATTCCGAGCGTGAAGCATTTGTTGCGTTTCGAGTAGTCCAGTAGAACCAGTGCAGTTCGACCTGAGAGGTACCACCGCCACGCCTATTTCTAGCGTGAAGCATTTCTTGCGTTTCGATAGAAGGGTTGTGGTTGCCGGCACACTTTCACATGAGGCGACCCTCATAGTCCTCGGGAGTAGCAACCCATATGAGATTGACTTCAGATGGAACCCATGTTCTGTATGAAGTTGATTACAGATGTCCATGGGCGGCAGTGACTACTTACCATCAGATGGACTGCATGCTCGTTTGTTACTTCAGTCAGATAAAAAAAAATACTCGAGAAGAGTAAGATGGTCTCCACATATGTAAGTGTGCCGGCGACCACACCTTTCCCTCGAACAGCAAGGATTGCTTTACGCTAGAAATAAGTGCCTTGGTAATACCTCCCAGGTCGAACTGCACTGGTTCTACTGCCTGTTAAATACTTCAAATAAGGCAGCGGGAATTTCGGTAGTGTGGGTGATTTTTCTACCGATAGGCAAAAACTGAAGCAGTAGTAACCAACGGTAATTATCTAAGCCGTATGCAGAGCCGGAATAGAGCAGTGATAGGTTGAATCGGGAGGTCCGAGGTTCAAACCCACGCACTACTGATTTATGTGCGTATTAAAAAATAATTATCTTAAGCTTTTCTGCTTTTTTTTTTTTTTTTTTGTAAAAGCAGATATGTATATAACTCAATATTATGCGAATATTTCAAGCGTTTTGCGGTGACGTTAATAATAATAATAATAATAATATTCTTTATTGTACCCAGAAAGTATAGATAACAAAAAAAACATACAAAATAAAAACAATACAAAAGGCGGTCTTATCGCTAAACAGCGATTTCTTCCAGACAACCTAAAGGTATGGAGTTAGAGTAAGTGGTAAGTAGAAGAATAGGTTAGGTGCAATAAGTAAGTTTTAGGTAAAAGATGAAACAGAGTTAAGGAATAATTTAATTTAACGATAGCAATGAAGCAATAGGAGAAGGACAGCATACGATAAAAAGACGGAATACGGTAGGAGATTATATTTAAAGAAGAGAAAAGGTAAGTTAGAGCTGAAGGTAATAAGATTTAACTAGATTTTTAAAGGAGTATAGGGATTGTGCGTTACGTATAGAAAAGGGAAGAGAGCTCCAGAGACGGACAGCTAGGACAGAAAAGGAGTTCTTGTAAAAAGAAGTGGAATGGGAAGGAGTATATAGAGCAAGGTTTTTAGAAGAGCGAAGGAATCGATCGTGGGAAAGGTGAAGAAACTGGAAACGTTGTTTGAGGTATGGAGGAGAAATCGGATTAAATAATATGCAGTAAAGAAGAGACAGAATATGAGCATTTCGGCGACGGCGAATTGGGAGCCACTTGAGTTTAGCGCGATATTCTGAGACGTGGTCATATTTTCGCAAACCAAATATGAACCTTATACATAAGTTTTGGAGACGCTCAAGTTTATTTAATTGCTCTTCAGTAATGTCGGGGTAGCACACATCAGCATAGTCAAGTATAGGTAGAAGTAGAGATTGAGCAAGCGTAATTTTCGTGGGAATGGGTAATACATTTTTTAATCTTCGAAGAGAGCCTACCGAAGCAAACAGCTTCTTGCTGACCTCTGTGATCTGTGGGATCCATGAAAGATGTTGGTCCATGTAGATGCCAAGATTTTTAACTGTGCTGCTGTAGGGGATGGTTACATTTTCGAGAATAATCGGTGGTAACTGGGGCCACTCGATCTTAGAGATCAGTCGCGAACTTCCGATGATGACGTTATTAAGTACGAGCAAAAAAAATGACGTCTCTTGCATAAGACCCCCTTAAATATTTATTCTATTCTGATTTTTAGTATTTATTGTAATAGCGATAACAGAAATGCAACATTAATGAAAATTTCAACTGTCTAGCTATCAAGTCCATGAGACCGGTGACAGACATACGGACAAACAGACAACGAAGTATTAATACGGCGTTTTAACCTTTTAAGTACGGAACCCTAACAGTATGTGATTTTAGACTAATATTAACGCGGAATTGACACATTTTAATACTTAACGGGTACTCACGATATGCGGTTTTTGTAGCGGGAGGTCGCCACAAATCCTTTTTGCCGATATTTCGACCCAGTTGCATGGATCGTGGTCACGGCCTAACAGTATGTGTTTCTTAGCGATTTTTTTAATTAATAAATTGAGATCTGTTCATAGCGATGACTCACGCGGCAAAACAATTTGGTGGTGCGCGACGACAATTTTGTTTCACCATCAGTGTTCATTGGACTTGATTAGCCTTTGCCCATGTTCCATGACTTCATTGTACAAAAGTGTAAAAATGAGCACATATGCGTATGACTTTGTCGTCAACCCATTATTGTCCCACTGCTGGGCACGGGTCTTCTCTCGGAATGCGAGAGTTATTATGACTTCTACAAAACTATGATTTCAATGTAAATGTATTAATATAATCTTCGAAAATTTTATTTCGTAATATGCAAATATATTGCTCAAAAAACTTAAATAATCTATTTACACTGTGTAAACGGCCTAAAATTGTACGTACGCTCTTTTCGTATAATGCCTAGGGGACTTTAAATACAAGAGATCGAAAGAAGAATCCCTCTAGTTGTTCATCAGGGTCTGGGTTCGATTCCCGGCCAAACATATTTTAATGAAGGATTCAGACTTTTGCTCTGTGTCTGGGTATTTACGTATTTACTTTTGTTTATGTTTGTGACAACCACGATACGGAAGAAAAGTGTGATCCTAGGTTTTTCAAAAGAATTAGAGTTAACAAGTGAAGCCAAGCGCAGTGACGGAGTTCTCAATTTGGCAGTAAAACAGTTCGGAGTAATGAATGAATTGTTAAACGATATCAATTAAGTCGGAGATATTCTTAATGATTTAAAAAATTCAGTACCCTTTTTTATAACCCAATATTTTAATTACATGCCAATGTGACATAACAGTAATTTTGAGTATATAGGATTTTATTATCAAGATATGTCCTGTCAATGCAGAGTCAATGTTTACTAACGCAATGACGTCACGAGCTGAACAGTATAGAGTAGAGATGATGAATATGGGTCATTCCCGCTCGGTAACACCCCGTCGTCCACACTGTTGACGAGTGGGAATTAAAAGTTGCAATTGTGCACAGTGTTGACGAACGCTACTTTTTTTTCCCGTTCGTCCACGACGTGTATAGTCCGAGAGACAAGATATAAAAAGTAACATTAAATAAAAGATAATGCAGATTTCAAGTAAAACTTTATCATAATGTTTAGCTAAAAATATACTTATGCTTCATAAGTACGTAGATAAGTACTAAATATTTTTTGTAATTCACGCAAAGTTCTAATTTAACAGAACTGTTACTATTTATACGTCACAAATAAAATCATATCATTTACAAATACTTAATAAATAATAGTCTAATATTTAGTAGGTATTACAACATCGTTCCTGTAGTTCCAGGATCAGAATAGGGCTACGGTATCCCCTGCCTGTCGTAAGAGGCATCTGAAAGGGGCTTCCGGGGTTGCGGGCGGCTAAGTAGCTTGAACCATCCAGCCAGGCGATCCCGGGAAGGTTGGCGGTATGTGTGGTCGCATATCGCCGTAAATGGGCCAGCCGCCCATCTGTGTGTGTCAGAATCGCGGGTGTACCTCACGGATTTAAATATGTCTTTTATATTGCAAACGTACTTGCTGTGTAACTTAGTGTACCTAACATAAAATTCTGTGTCCTTATATGCATAGATTTAAAATGAAATAGGTACACCCGCCATCCTGACGTCAGAATCGCGGGTGTACTTCTAGTCAGCATATGTACCTAAGTAAAGAGTATACGTAGATTTGGTACCTCCTGTGTACCTGCAGAAACAAAATATTGAATAAATAAAAAATAGGAAGGTTGCTGAGAAAATAAAAAAAAAAAAACAGTTTTCTTTCTTTGACGTCGTTTTTATTTTATAAAAATAACTACTGTATTAATAACTAAAGTTGAAATTAAATATTAATTGCATCTGTTAGAATAACAAAAAAATATATTGCGTTTGTTTTTTTTTATTGTAAAAGATTTAGGATTAGCATGTTTACCGGTTTTTTCGGAATGAAAATTAAACGAGTTTTGAAGTTTTTTTTATTATTTTAATATTAAGTAATTCGAATGGTAACAAAAAAACATTTCATTTTAAATCTATGCATAGAAGGACACAGAATTTTATGTTAGGTACACTAAGTTACACAGCAAGTACGTTTGCAATATAAAAGACATATTTAAATCCGTGAGGTACACCCGCGATTCTGACACACACAGATGGGCGGCTGGCCCATTTACGGCGATATGCGACCACACATACCGCCAACCTTCCCGGGATCGCCTGGCTGGATGGTTCAAGCTACTTAGCCGCCCGCAACCCCGGAAGCCCCTTTCAGATGCCTCTTACGACAGGCAGGGGATACCGTAGCCCTATTCTGATCCTGGAACTACAGGAACGATGTTGTAATACCTACTAAATATTAGACTATTATTTATTAAGTATTTGTAAATGATATGATTTTATTTGTGACGTATAAATAGTAACAGTTCTGTTAAATTAGAACTTTGCGTGAATTACAAAAAATATTTAGTACTTATCTACGTACTTATGAAGCATAAGTATATTTTTAGCTAAACATTATGATAAAGTTTTACTTGAAATCTGCATTATCTTTTATTTAATGTTACTTTTTATATCTTGTCTCTCGGACTATACACGTCGTGGACGAACGGGAAAAAAAAGTAGCGTTCGTCAACACTGTGCACAATTGCAACTTTTAATTCCCACTCGTCAACAGTGTGGACGACGGGGTGTTACCGAGCGGGAATGACCCATGAATATAACCATCAACCAATAAATTTAGCTAATAATTTAAAACAACCATGTTATTCGTTAAGAAATATTATCAATATTGAATAAAAATATCAACTTAATAATTTTAACACTATGTAAGTACTGCATTAAGATTTTGACTGTAATTCGTAAGGTATGAGAACATTTTCCAACTCGCCTCGCACGTCGCTTATGGCCTGCTGACCCTGAGTCCGTTGACGTTAGCCATAGAAAATAGTCACTCAGCGCATTCAATTCTATGTTCTATTGCACAAAAAATACAGTACAATATGGATGTTTACGTAATAATTATTGTCTGTGATATTTTTATTTATTCGAAATAAACGATAATTTAAACATTTTAATTTTTTATTGGCATACTGTAATCTGTATCGTAAGTTACATCAATTAACAAAATATTAAACTTCAGCAAAACTCGTACCTACTTTAATAAGAATATCAAATAATATTTTCAACCAATAAAAATATCGATAAAAATATTTATCATTTAACAGTTATCCAATAAATATTTTCAACTATTATTGCCATCTCTAGTATAGAGGCAAGTGTTTCCGCGCGAAAATTCAAAATAAATTATTATTCGCTTTTAGACCACTTTCAGTTTTATAAAACTGAAACAAAAAATTCAGTAACTATTTTATCATCATTTTATGAATCATTTAAAATACTTTCTAGCAAACACGATATACGTCATTCTGAATTTTATACAGATAAAAAAATAACCGCGTGTCTGAGCATAAAATATTTTTGCAAAAAGGTAGTTTAGGAAACTGACAATAAGTAGTAATAGGCAAGATGGTAGCGCAATCGGCAAGTGGATTCGACTTGGGACGTACTACCGCCACACTTATTACAAACGTAAAGCAGTTCGTGTGTTTCGGTGGAAAGTTGTGGTTGCCAGTACACTTTTATATTAAGCGGCTATCTTAGTCCTTGGGAGTATCAACGCATCTATGATTCCCTTCAGATTATTCTAGTTGTGTATGAAGTTGCTTACAGATAGCACACAGGTGATTGACATTCCATCCACACCAACTGGACTCGTGGCGGTCTTCCGCGGTTCGGTTTGCACGCTCGTTTTTGTCACGGACGTGCAAGTTGTGGACGTTCGTGGCAAAAACGAGATATACCGAGATATATACTGAGGTATTCCCGAAGTGCTATGACATGGTTCTTCAAAAAAGGTGCGAAAAGAGCTCTCCTTCAAAGCCGGCGATGCATTGGCGACTCCTCTGGTGTTGCAAATGTCCATAGGCGACGGTGACTACTTGCCATCAGGTAGCCCGTCTGCCATCGTCAAAAACAACATTTTTTGTCACACGCGAGTGAAACCGCGGAACGCGTCTAGTCCTTAATATTTATGTGAAACAATCGTTGCCAAGACTAGGTCAGTAATAATCATGGAATTCGAAAATCGATTGAAAAATAATCTTTAATTCTGCCAATCAACTCGATACTCGATTTTAACAAAGAAAATTATCAGTTTATTAATTTTCTTAGTTAATTCACAAAAACAAAAAAACGACACCATTATACAAGCGGTCGAGTAGTTCTTGGTAAGTATTCATTGACTAACTTTTTTCATGAACAGTGACGAAACTGATAATTTTTCTATTTATATTTAGGTAGGTACATATCCCTACTAATATTATAAATGTATTTATTTATTTATAAGTTTTTGTACACAGTGACATAATAGGTAAACATATTTAAAATACCAAGGGCTACTTATTCCAAAATGATTTCTTTCAGTCAAATGTGCATGTTAGTTCGTTTGTTCCGCTTTCACGCCAAAAATACTCAACCGATTATCATGAAACTTTGCACATATTGTTAGAAGTATAAGAAAAAACATGGGATATTTTTTAATACGATATTTTTTTTACTTTATAAAATATTTAAATAAAATACTTTGACCCACGTCATTGTTTTTCAAATAATTTTAAAATCTAGGTTTTAGCATCAGCGAAGCCGCGGGTAAAAGCTAGTTAATATTATAAATGCGAATAAACATGTTAATATTATAAATGTTTGTTACTCTTTGATGCAAAAACTACCGGTCGGATTAAGCTGAAATTTGACACACACATAGTTTATGAGCTAAATTACCACCGAGGATACTCTTTACCACCAATTCGCACTTGGCCAGCGCGGTGGACTATGGCCTATAACTCTCTCATTCTGAGAGAAGACCCGTTTACAGCAGTGGGACATTAATAGGTTGACGAGATACTCTTTAACGTAGTGGACGCGAATAAAACGGACAAAGCAGCACGAATATATTAGTTTTATATATTGATGAAATGATTCTAGGTTCGATCCCCGGCCGGACACATATCTGAACGATTGAGATTTCTGTTCTTTGTCTGGGTATTTGTGGATTCGTTTTGTGTGTGTTCATAGCACCCACGAAACGGGAGAATATACTATATGGAACTATGAGTATAGAAAAATTTATTTATTTATTTACTTTTAAAATATTTAATATGATTTGCTATATAATGCTTGACTCATAAGTGAGGCGTGTAGCTCTTGTAAATTGTAAGTAATCCTAACTCCTCTTCAAAGTAAAGCCAATTTAGGCGTTATAGGATGTTGGATGGGTGAGCACTAGACTATATTACGTGTAGTGCCGTAGAATATGTTTCTTGGTTCCTTCTATTGTATGACACCAGTGCCAATAAATTGTCAAAAGGTTTGCAGCCAACTCAGCGGTATGATTTTAAGTTGTGTATTTTTCGAGTTCATGCAGTAAGTGCATCTGTATTTATTCATTACAATGTAAAAAAACATGATCGAAAAAATATCTTTAACATAACAAAAAGACAAACCCGCTGAGTTTCTTGCCGGATCTTCTCAGTTGAGGTCGTGTTCCGATCCGGTGGTACCCAAAAAAAAATGGGTAACTGACAATTTGTTAGTGCCCCCGTAGGCCTATACAAAATAAAGACATTTCATTATTATGTGTATAAAATGTAAAACGATTGTGTAACATAATGTTCCTATAGTTTATTAGTGATTTACGTCGTATATATAGGCTAAGCGCCCACTGCAAAAGATTATATGTAAAAACGTTTTTTAGAATTGGGTTTCCGAATTTATTAGCATTATTTATCGCAGTTATTATTTGGATATGTAGTATAGTTAAAACTAAACACATATTTTCATTTAACTGACAGATTTTTTTTTTTTTGAGAAATGATGATTGAATGAGATTATGTAATGTGGTTATGTTCATTTCCTCGCAAAATCTCGTCTGCTTTGTATGTTGATACAAACATTTAAAATTAGTATGAATTGTTTAAAAATAACTTAGCAGATATATGTAATAAAAAATGCAGTCTATATCGACCTTTCGCGACAACACATGCCGCCGTCCTTCCCGGGTTCGCTTGGCTGAACGGTTCGAGCTCACACTCTGGCCGCCCGCAACCCCGAAGCCCCTTTTTAGTCGCCTCTTACGACAGGCTACGGGCTACAGTATCCCCTATTCTGGTCCCGAGACTACAGGGTCACTTACCAACAGCCCGTTGCTCATTTGTTATCTCTAAATAATTAGGAAATGTAGTTGATGTTTCTCGTCAAATATGTATAATTCTTTTAGAGCTATGAAGACGATTTATGGGAAAAAATCTATTCATAATTTTTGAAATTCTTATTTTTCTAGATAACATTCGTTCTTCTAAGTATTGCTTATCCGTAAAGACGTTGATGTGAAATAAAAGAAACAATTAGTTGGTTCAGTTTTTTAATTACTAAAGCTTTAGCAATCAAAGACTGAAGCAACCTCGCGCGATGCAATCGTGAATTTATAATTTTTCCTTATTTTTAACCGCGCCATTTTCTTTTCTATTCTTGTTATTCCTGATAATTGACTAAGTCGGTCACTATTGAAAGTGGCATGAGATTCTTTATTTTTTTAGATTGCTTCCAACCAGGTAGTAGAGTCAGTGAAGTATCACCGCTACACTTAATTCTAGCGTGGACCATTTCTTGCATTTTAGTGGAAGATGTGGTTGCCGGCTCACTTCTAAAAATGACGACCATCTCAGTCCTCAAGACTGGCAACGTATCTACGATTGACTTCAGATAGATTTCCCTATTCTATAGAAAGTTACTTACAGATGTCCATGGCGGCAGTTACCACTTATGATTGCAAGCTCGTTTGTTATTTCACTTATTGGTGGGGTAGTTATCCCATTTCCCTATTAGATGTTTTTATATCGCATATAACCTGAGAGACACAAAACAAATTTAAGCTCTTTTTTGCGCTTTTAACAAAACAATATTTAAAACGTTTTTAACACTCAACGCTGATATATGCAGCGCTGAGCAATTTAAGTTGGAAGCCAAAAACTCGTGGCCTCCAAAAAGCTAGACTTCTATCCAAAAGATAAGAAACAGTATTTATCTATACGACAGTAATAATTGTGTTGTAACCAGAGGGTTAAGATGGCGTCCGAAGAACGTACCATTTGAAATTTGGCCAGTAGAACTTACTAATTTAGCATCCAACGATTCCTAACATTTCTTTTTTTAATCATTACAGCACAAGCTATAAGCGTTGTATTGCCTATTAATGAAAATATATACTATGTGCGTTAGGACGATTTTTTATAAATTAATCAGACATGTACTAATTTTTAATTAAATTAAACTTTTAAAAGAGGGTACACTATATCTGAGTAAGTTGATCATGGGACTTTTGTAATCCACTCCAAATAGAATTGGAGGTCTGTTGCAGCTAATCACAGATGGGTTGCTCCTGTGGACTAAATTAGAATACCTTTGACGACCCACATGGCGGAGCGGTTACCATACCGGTCTGACGCGCAATGGGTCCCGGTTCGATTCCCGGCCAGACAGGTATCTGAATGATGAATTTAGGTTCCTATTCTGGGTATGGGTGTTTGTCGCAGCGCAGTTTGATTATTGTTATTATGAATAATAATATTAAAAAGATACTATTATACGTAGAACAAATAACAGCTAGGTCTACTAATACAAAGGTATTTGCTGATGATATGTTTCATCAACGTTTGACGCTATCTGCATAGCGTAGCACTCATATGCACCTCAATTACTGGTCAGTAGGGACTCTACATTTGTTAGTATTTCAATATTTATTTATTGCATAATACACATATTAGTTTACAAGAAATATGTGATGCCCTGGTCGTCGCAAAGCGAGAAGAAACAATAAATATTAAAAGTAATCCAAATACATTAACAATACAATAAAATTGAACAGTTGGTATTAATTATGTATCGCTATTAGATACATTATTTTAATTTAACATTAATTAATCGTGGACCCGATTTGTTAATTGTAATAAGGACTTGTAGTCGGAAGTCCTTTTTAACCAAAGTCAAGGAGGGTAAAGTTTTTCGAGCATATACATATGTACATAAGTTTGTATGTATGTCCATTCATTAGGCACGCTACAGCTCAGACGAGTTGACGGATTGTAGCATTTTAATCGACTCAGTTTTGAGAATGACATAGGCTATATGATTTTTATATATGGCATCAGCGGCGAAAGAAAATTGGCGATTTTTTTCATTATAATATGGGTATGTATGTACCTTTTTGACACAAAAACCAAAAAAGCGATTTATTCATTTTTAAGCAGTCGTCTTTTTCTTAATAATGTAACTATGTTACTTATTTAATATAGTAGTAAATCAAAATACACTCCACCCAGTCGCCAGTGTCCTCTATGTATATTTTTATGTAGAACAGGGGGTTTCAATTGAAGTCAATCAAACTCCTGAGGAATAAGACAGTCGCCTTATTGTAAGTGGGACAACTGCTCTAGTCAGTGTAAAATGGGTGAGAGTTGCCACTTATCGTCAGGTGGAATTAATGCTCATCTGTTACACCCATTGCCCAGATTCAAAAATCTTTCTACTGAAATTATTAAATGTTTTGGTTTCTCACTCAAAAATATCTCTTTACAGGGACACATGTGGACAGTAGTGTAACGTTAAGATCTAATGCATATCTTCTTTTTAATTTGGAAATTAAAAAGAAGATATGCATGCCCGGAATTGATCCCTGAACCCCAGTTTGAGTATCCAATTGTCAAATTTCATAATATTTGTTAATGATTATATTCTTGTAAAAATTCAGGTACTTTATTTGTTCCCTCTGAGGTTGATTAATGCGCTGCAGTGCCTATACTGCCATATACTGCAGGTCGACTGCATAGTGTAGAGAGCCTACATTGCTCATTAATATATTGTCATTCAGTGTTTTTTTAATCGAAATAGCAAACTAGTCGGCACAATTTTACATCAGGCAACCATCATAGTCCTCGGGAGTAGCAACGCATCTGTGATTGACTACAGATGGAACCCATGTTCTGTATGAAGTTGATTACAGAGTTCAATAGAAATAATAGAAATAGTTTGAACATAATTGATGCTTTGTGATGAGAAAAATAAAGATTTTTATTACTATTATTATTAAATGGGCGGCAGTGACCACTTACCATCAGATGGATGCTTGTTTGCTCTTTCAGTCAGATAAAAAAAGACATACAGGGCGACCTTTGTTCTAAGGCATGGTGCCTGCCACTAGAGTAGATGACGCCTTGGAGGCCACGGGACCAGCTTAAGAGTATGCCTAGTTGAACTCTGCCGCCTCTCTTAACATTATACGTAGTCCTTCTTTCATGAAAATCGAATACTAATTAAATAACATAATAGATAGTCCTTTTTTCATTAAAATCTAAATGCTGATAAAAGTTATTGCAATTTAAAGTCACGTTACATTTTTAACGCGAGAAACGCCAGAGGTCACAACTATTCCCAAATAAAAAAATAAAACATTGTAAACAAAATAAATATAGTTTCTTATCAACTGTAGTTAAAATGAGATGTAGAGGTCGCTGGCGCTCATCTTGTTTTAGTCATGCAAGTTTTCCTCGGGGAAGTCCAATCCTTAGTCATCGCTATGCTGTTGTTTTGATGAGACTAAAGTAGGAACATGAGGTTGACGACTCGCGTGGCGGAGTGGTACCATACCGGTCTAACGCGCAAAGGGTCCTGGGTTCGATTCCCGGCCAGACAGGTGTCTGAATGATGAGTTTAGATTCATGTTCTGGGTCTGGGTGTTTGTGTATTCGTCTTGTGTGTCCATGGTACCCACGACACAGGAGCAAAACCTAGTGTGGGGAATGTAGAAAGCGTGTTTTATAAGGTGGTAGAACATGTATTCGTGCAAGGCAGAGCATGGTGGTAGTAGTAGGTAGATATGGATCAACCGGTGGTTGGTTGCACACTTTTATATGAGGCGACCACCGTAGTCCTCGGGAGTAGCAACGCATCTGTGATTGACTTCAGATATATATTTTTTTATCTGACAGAAGGTGCAAAAGAGCATGCATCCATCTGAAGTCAATCACAGATGCGTTGCGGCTCCCGAGGACTATGATGGTCACCTCATGTGAGAGTGTGCCGGCAACCACGCCCTTCCATTGAAACGCAAGAAATGCTTTGTGCTAGAAATAGGTGTGGCGGTAGTACTTCCCCGGTCGAGCTACACTGGTTCTATCACCTTGTAATTTTATATGACGTTGCGTCCAGATGTACATGGGCGGCAGTGACACTTACCATCAGGACAGCATGATCGTTTGCTACTTTAATCCCTTAGTACGAGTTTATTGCGTTTCCTCAAGACAAGCATTGTTCTTATTTTCCCTCATACATTGCGAAGCACATTGAATGCTTACGTTTTCGGATTCGACGGTAACTAGCAATTGACTTTGACTGAATTCTTTATAACATGAATCTTTTTGGAACGTAGTATAGACAACTATGGGTAGCTGTATACATAGGTCGTTACATATAATAGAATTACAATGTATTTTATATATAAAAATGCATCATATGTTTTTTTCATGTATAAGTATAGCTCTTTATTTTTATCATACATGTCTTTTGGCCGTTCTACCTTAAAATTGTGAACCACCCGTGTGGCTCAGTAGTCCCCATTCCGTTCTATCAGGATCCGGATTCTATCCCCGATCAGGCAATGTCACCGTCATCATGGGCCCATTCAGGTGTTGGTTTAGGGGGGAGTCAAAAAACCTGACTGACTTACATATCGCTCCTTGGATTTCATAATAACACAACACAAAGACGTGAAATTTTATCGCGTTATTAGCAACTTTTTGTTGCCAGGATAGGATAGTTTATTTTAAGATTTTTTTTTCGGATAAAACTCTCTTTAAATTAAAATTGACGAATTTTGCTTTAAATTATGCAGTTAGTCATACAAATATCTTACACTTTAGAAATGTCGCCGCATCTGTGACCGGCTTCAGATAGAACGTCTGTTCTATAAAAAGCTGGTCACAGATACCCACGGGCGGTAGAGTCCAACTAGGCAACATCTTAAGCTGTTCTCGTGGCCTCTATGGCGTCATCTACTCTAGTGCCAAGCACCATGCCCTAACAAAGATCGCCCTATGTCTTGAGGCAAAATCATATCTCCCGCCAGGCTAGGTCACCTGGCCTCGTCCCTGTAGTTCCGGGATCAGAATAGGGCTACGGTATCATAATGTGTCTAAGGAATTAACACTAATCAGTCAAATAGACTGCTTTCACTCTGAGAGGAGACCAAGCCCAGCAGTGGGATAGCAATGAGTCGACGGACGACTAGATCGGTATGCGTCATATTCTAAGCGTTAATATTTCTACAGCCAAAATCAGTCTTATGAAACAAAAGTGATAAATCGCTAAACTATAGCCTAAACTCCTCTTACTCTGAGAGTCCCATGCCCAGCAGTGGGATAGTAATGAGTCGACTGACGACTAAGTCGGAATGCCTCTTACTCTTAGGGTTAAGTCTACAGCCATAATCTGTGTTATGAACAAAGATAAACGATAGCTTCGAGTCCTTTCACTCTGAGAGAATATCCATGCCCAGCAGTGGGACTTAATGACTCGACTGACGAATAGTTCGGAATGCCCTTATATTCTCAGCTATAACATTTCTAAATTCATATTCTGTCTTATGCGTCAAGTGTTAATCGATAAACTATAGCCTAGAGTCCTTTCACTCTGAAGACCCATGCCCAGCAGTGGGACAGTAGTGAGTCTACTGACGACTAGATCGGAATGTCTCATGCTCTCAGCATTAATCTTTCTACGGCCATAATTTGTCTTACGAATCAAGTTTTTTAAACCGATACACTATAGCCGGGATCCCTCTTACCTACCTTTTTATCTTTTTTTTTTATCTGACTGAAGTAGCAAACGAACATGCAGTTCACCTGATGGTAAGTGGTCACTGCCGCCCTGCGACATCTATAATCAACTTCATATAGAACATGGGTTCCATCTGAAGTCAATCACAGATGCGTTGCTACTCCCGAGGACTATGATGGTCGCCTCATGCGAAAGTGTGCCGGCAACCACACCCTTCTATCGAAACGCAAGAAATGCTTCACGCTAAAAATAGGTGTGGCGGTGGTACTTCCCCGGTCGAACTACACTGGTTCTACCAACTTTAAACTAAGAGGATACCCATGCCCAACAGTGGGACAGTAACGAGTCGACTCACGACTAGTTCGAAATGCCACATATTCTCAAATTTTCAACATTAATCTTCCTACAGCCATAATATTCCTTATAAACTAACACTAATCGTTAACTGACTCAAACACCTCTCACTCTGAGAGGAGACCCATGCCCAGCTGTGGGATGGCAATGAGCCGCACTGACTAGGTAGAAATGCCTCTCTCATCGTTAACTTTCCTAAATCTAAAATCTATCTTATAAATTAAAAGTGGTGAACGCTGTGCTGTCAGCATGAATTTATTCCATGTCCGAAAACGGTCAGCGTTCACTTTTCCTTCCCTACATTGCAATGAACAGCGCCAGATCGTGAAAGATAACACAGTCAGCAAACGAGCATGCAGTCCACCTGATGGTAAGTGGTCACTGCCGCCTATGAACATGTGTGAGCAATTTCAAATATAATGGGTTCTATCTGAAGTCAATCACAGACGCGTTGCTAGTCCTGAGGACTAAGATGGTCGCCTCATTTAAAAGTGTGTCGAATATAACAGTATATGTCGATTGTTTTGTCGAAACACTAGGTGTTCATTAGAAACGTAGTGGCAACCCTATTCTCAGAACGGAGCTGTTTTCCTCCAGCATTTTTATCTCTGCTCTCTGACTCCTGACGCAGACGACCTCGTGCCCAATGCCGTCAACCTTATCGCTTCGGAATACGGCCGCTAATGCCTCGCCCGACTCACGCTCGCCCGAATTTTGGACTCATTAGGTTCGAGCATTTCGGATTTAGTAAACAGAATATGATAACGTTTGGGAAAATAATTGAAATTTCATTCATATGTACTTTATTTTTAGTTTTCGCTAATTACTTAGCTTTTAATATCGGAGTGGACGGTAGAGTTCGTGTTTTTTCTGCTGTTTTTATCGTTTACTAGTTAGCTCTATTTTTAAATGAGCTCTATAATTAAAATGTATTAAGAGAAGAATTTACGTCAAATACGACAAAAACAAAAACTCTACCTCTAAGTAAATCTTCATATTTATGGTACGGAGATACTTTTACCAAAAAGCAAAAGTAGAGTTTCGTAGGATTACGTTAGGAGAAATGTGTATGATTTAAAATCATAGTCGGTTATAAAACGTAACGTTTATTGTTACCGTCAACAGCCCTACAAAGCTGCGTAGACGTGTACGGTAATGAATCTAGGAATAGTGTGAAGCCTGGAAATAGGCGAAAAGGCTGTTCAAGGCTAACGTAGTAGGTATAGGAGATGCGGGCGAGCGTTGCTTGTAGCGGCGCAGCGCTGGCGTCGCGCGAGGCCCGCTGACGCAACGCGACCTCTTTGTCCGGCCCCACCGCCCCACGGACTTCGGCGGAATGTCCGCGCCTCGCTGCGACACCGTCCGCGCTCGACTAATTACGAATGTCAAATGTTATCGCACGCAACCGTCCGCCGTCCGCACTCCGCTGCGCCGCTCTTCATAATAATAAAACCTGATATTTAAAACGGAACGTCCTTCTAACGCCGTGTAGTTGCGCCGACGCCAATCTACGATAATAATAAGCCGGGCTCCGAGATACCGCCGCGCTAAAGCGCTGAGAACCGGTGTACGGTTAGACGGAGCTCTCCTTTGTAGCGCTCCGCTCGCTATAAGGTTCAGTTTCCAGCGCTCACATAAGTACGGCCAGTTCTATGCGCGCCTGTATAGCTATTAAATGTATATAGAATATATAGTAGTAATCGCTCGACGCAGCGGTATTATGTCGGAAATATACGGGCCGCACCGCGGCTCAAGCCGATTCACCGTTTCGCTATTTAGTTTGTATGGGAAGTTTATTTTAGATTTTTTAGGGTTATAGATGACGTTATGAAATCGGTTACACTGGTAAAATATAAAGTGTGAGGTAAGCTTTCCTTGAAGTTATATGGGGTTTGTCTGAAGCGACATGTTTGAAGACAAACTTATGATGACATTTTTTTTATTCAAATCGTAGTTTCTGGTCATACTCTCCTAAATAAAGTCATTTATAAACTTATTCAATTATTTTTAAATTTCAAACCGTGACATAAAATAATGTCGATTATGTACAGTATTGATTTTAAGTAAATTTATAATATTTCCAGACATATTCCACATCATAAAACGTCTCAAAATCTTAGTTTAATTACGTAACACAGGATAACTTTTTTTGGAAAATCATGTTAAAAAGAATAATATTTATAACGTAAATGTATCAATTCCATCTTTTATATCACACATAATTATTAAAAAGATATCATGTGATTTATGTATTTCTTAAATATAACAATATTCCTATAACATAAACGTAAAAATAATTATGATAAAATTATTCCAATTAATTATATTTATGATATATTGTTCACTTACTTTCTATTTTAAATAAATAAAAAAGAATTTGTGACTCTACCATACCATTAAAACTTTTAAATGCCACATTAAATATTTATATCGATAGCCAATGGTTTATATCAATATTTTATCCTCCATAAAGTATTAACCACTGCTTATTTATATATGAAATAAATATTTAAGCTCTCTCTATACTCATTTTTTTATTAATTTTATTTATTTAAAATAGGTTTACAGGTCAATATGAATAGAGTTTGTCCTACGCCGTGTAACTCTATTTAAATAAAATGGAAAATATAATTAATAGAAAAATAGTTTAGTAATGTATAAAAATGTAATAAAAATGAAAAAAAACTTAAAAATAATATAAATGAATATGTAACGTATGCAAGAGCCATATTAAAGCTAATAATCTACTACGCAATGTAGTAATACTAATAGTAAGTCGCATAGAACAAGAAAACATAGGTATTTTAATTGATACACAAAATATAAAAATAAAACTCACTTCAACACAGTCAACTGAAATAAAAAAATATTTCGGTTGACTTAGTTAAATATGAACCAGTTAGCCAAATTATGGATTTAATGATATACTGTATTTGTTCTTTTTCTTATAATGATAAAAGGAAAGTTCTATATCAATTGTTATTAATTTAGATAAAGGTTAACTTATATCTTACATATTAATAGCAATATATCATGCTCGTAGACTCGAGGCTGATTTTTGGCAGTCCTAATTTTAATAAGTATAAGAATTGACTAGTAAAGTTGCGTGGAAGGTTAAATTATGTGATTATAGGATAGCGTGGTACATAATACTATGAACAATAAAAAAATATATATAGTGTATGAATCAAGACTAGTCGTTCTACTTTTATTATAAACATTAGTTAATAAATCATTCCGTATTTAAGAAGACCGGGTTAATATTACTGAATTTCAAAGAAACTATATCAATTATAGAAATAAAGTAGTATTTCGATAATTGAGGACTGCTTGTTTTAGTATAAATCACAATTTTAGGATAAAGCTATTGATGTAGGTATTTTTTTAATAATATAAAAATACATTTGGTCTGTCCTGACCGTCATAGGTTTCTCAACATCAATAAAACACATTAAAACGACTCCCCTAAAAATGCTTTCATTTGCCAACAGATATTGCGCAGAAAAATATAAAACCGCAATCGGCTTGAGCCGGTGCGCGTCCCTCTGTCAGCTATAGCGTGGCCTTATAGATGGTTGTTTGCGCTCACAGAGTGCGGTGAACAGCGCTCACCGGCGTCGCCGTAGTGTGCGTGTTCACGTGCACGCCGCACACAGCCACGACCGTTGTGTGCCTCGTGCGTTCCGAAACCGCTCTCTATTCTATCTATGCGAAGGCGTCGTATCGCCACGTATAGCGGGCACGCTCGGGGCGAGGAATTTAGAGGCGGGGGTCGTATCGTTAATTGTTATGAAGTTGATTTCGCTCCTGAAATTCCGAAGGTATTGAAATAACGCTTTTTCGCGAGGCCTTGCCAATTTGTTAATTGTTATTCATCTATTTTTCGCGGCATAGATGGCACTATTGAGGTTTTCCTCGCTCGCCCTTATCACTTTGCAGTGATAACGACGTGAATCCTGCCGTCAGTCTCTAGCGTAGGGTTTAGAATGGCGCACCTCAGTACAAGGTACGGGCATTCCTCGTGCCGATAGCAAACAAATCCATGGTTTGACGCGTCAGTCTTACACTCATGGTGGCTGAGTGATGGTCGTTGTCACACGTCGATTTGCGATGCTAAGGTTGTAGGTACAATTAAAGCCAGCTTCGTGGAAATGCAAAACGTCATTCAGTGATCATATAGGTAGTTATGGAGGATAACATCATTCGTTATTTTATACGAACACAAAGGATTCTGAAATACATGCTATATATACATACGAAGGTTTAAATAAATGTTAATAAATCGGTAAAATGTGGTCAAATTAGTTCAATACCGGTTTGCTATTCGAAACGGATGAAACCATCGAAATACGAATACAAAGGGTTGTACTGAAACTGGAGCTATAATATCGCTCGCGCTATATCCATGGTATTTTTAATCAACATAATTAAAATTGTGAAATGTTGAGCGAGAGAATTACTACAAAACGACGTTTGAAGTACATCGCGGGGTAACAAGGATGAGCGTTGAGGTTTGAAGAACTGGCAGCGCAATGAATGCCCACTTCTGATTTAGCTCGCATGGAGTGCGCTGACGTGCCGTCGGTGTGCTATTTAGCTGAAAGAGCTCATTGCTGATTTCGAGTCGAGGCGAGTTTGAATCGAGTTTTCATGGTAATCATTTGTTGATGCACAGTAATTACGCTAACAGCCCAAACAAAGATGGAATCCCACAAGTGGGCAATGGCCTTTGGGTTGTTTTTTTGATATAATGCCAACACGATTCTAACTATAAAAACTGTACCCCGTTTCTTGGCGAATCATTTATTACCAACAAAGGTGGGTTGTATTTTAGGAAATTCTGAAAAAACAGGGGTTAAACTACGTTTATCAAGTGCTCTACTTCGCGTGAAAGTCACGTCATAATCGATTCAGCCACTTATACGCAAATGTAAGTTCTCATAGGAAAAAATGTAAAAAAACTATTTTGTTTTTACATTAAACATCCTAATTTTGAGAAAAGCATTCACGTGAAAAAAAAACCGGGCTCTATAAGTTTATACAAAATCTCTTTATTCGTAAACTTCTAATATCATTTTTTTTTATTTGCCTTGAGGTTCGAGGTTCGGTTCCCTGAACTTTCATATTTCGTCACACGTACCTCTAAAAAATATTTAAGTATTCTAACAGCAAATATATAATGCTAAGAAAATTGAGTTCCCGAGAAATTGTCCAAAATGCAGTTTTCAATAGATGAGTATACTCAATAGATCAGAACTTATATTATGAACTATTATTGTAAGTTCTTTCTTTACGCCCAGTAGTGGGACAACGGTTAAATATGCTCTCTCTCCTTCCCTCTTATCACTCAACCTTTGTAACAGACAGGGACAGAGCATAATACTAACACCGCTACTTATCGTACGGTATTTGGGAATTCCGCATAATTTTCGTTCTTAAGTACTGGAGTCTAAGTTCCATGGGATTAACAGAATTGAACCTACTCTAGCTGCTACGCATGACGCGGGTAACCGCTATGCCTATGGCACAAACAGACATTAAGTAGAGTCATTTTATATATGTACTTTTTGTAAGATATCTTCGCTCGAATATAAGTATATCGAATATACGAGTATTAAGGGAAAAAAATATTATTATACAACATCATTGTGTAGAAAATATCCTTAAATGCGTTCATATAGTGAAAAGACCCGTGCCCAACAGTGGGTTGAGGACAAATAGATAATTATATCTCACTAAAAGATGCATTAAATCTACCAATACGTACTAAGCCAGCTTGCTATTGCCTAACCTCATTTCATTAAAAGAAGCCCCATGCCCAGCTGTGGGACAATATAGACATGAACTACTATTCTACGTGAGTGTCATATTTATACAAAAATACGTATTGAACACCAAAATCCAGACAGATTTAGATTTTAAATATTTGCTTCACCTGGGATCGAACCCGAAACTCTCCTACAACGAAACAGGAAAACCATCGCATTGGACAAAGTATCTCGTAATATAAGAAACCCAAATTCCAAGGAAGCGTTAGAGGAAAGCCTTATCATAAGAAACTGGGAATACCGCTCTTATATTACTTTGTAACTATATAATGATAGTGATAGCCTAATGGTTGAACGCGGCCTCTCAGTCCACGGTCCGAGGTTCATATCCCAGGCATTTTGTTATTCTAAAATTATAAGCGTGTTAGGAATTAATTAAAAATGTATTGTGTCGTCAACCCATTATTGTCCCACTGCTGGGACTTCTCTCAGAATGAGAGAGTTATAGGCCTTAGTCCACCGCGCTGGTCAAGTGCGAATTGGTGGACTTCACACACCTCCGAGAACTTCTTTTTAAAGAACTCTCGGGTGTGCAGGTTTCCTCACGATGTGTTCCTTCATTGAAAAGCAGTGATAAATAATTTCTAATACGCACATAAATTAGTGGTCAGTGGTGCGTACCTGGGTTTGAACCTCGGACCTTCCAATCGAGAGGGCAAGTTTCAACCATTAGGCTATCACTGCTCTTTAGAAATTGATTAACACGGCTTTATGACGAAGAAAAATATTCACAGCAACTCTACATTTTTGTCAGTTCTTAAAAAGAAGTTCTTAAAGGTGTGTGGTCTGCCAATTCACACATGGCCAGCGTGGTGGACTATAGCTTAAACACTCTCATTCTGTGAAAAGACTCATGAGACTCATGCCCAGCACTGGGACAAAAATGGGTTGAACGACATAAAAAATAATAAAGATTGTTATAACATAAATAAATTCTACAAACGTATTTTCAAATAGCATACAGTACATCTTTGATAAGTGGGCACTGCCGCCCAGCGACTGTGCCAATTCTAAATAAAGGGTACCTCAGGTAGTCAAATACTTTGCTGTCCGTAAGGGTGAGGTAAACGCTGGTTATTTCTCCCTTACTAACCCTTCAAATCAGATCACCGCAGCGCTTGACGCTTTCATATCGCAGAGAGAGATGTAGTACCTAATGATGCACTGCAGTCTGCAGTCGAACTACAAAGATTACCACCATTGAAAAAAGACCTTTCTTTGCGAACCATTGCAAATCAATATTCGCGAAACATTCGCATCAATTCTTGCGAATGCGGATGTCGTCGCTTAAGTTCTAACACCGCGTAAGTCAAAAAATGCCCATTTTGAGATAATGAAATAATGGTATCTCAATATATTATGGGAACATGTTATTTTCATAAAAAAAAACTATTATAATATGAGTATATTACTATTTTAAACGCAATATAATATTTGGTAGTTGTAGAATTAAAAATAACTATTTTTGACAGTTTATTAGCTCTCCTAAAAAGTTGCTAATTTTGAGATCCGCGGTGTGATTGACGACCCGGCGTGGCGGAGCGGTTACCATACCGGTCTGACGCGCAATGGGTCCCGGGTTCGATACCTGGCCAGACAGATATCTGAATGATGACTTTAGATTCGTGTTCTGGGTCTGGTTGTTTGTGTATTTGTCCATGGTACCCACGACACAGGAGAAAATCCTACTGTGGGGCTATGAGTGTAGAAAGCATGGTGTTAGAATTTATGCGACGATATCTAAAAACATAGGAATATATATTAAATAGTAGGTATGGTATACGTTTAGAATTTTGGGTGTTTTTCTACTTATCTTTGTCCCAGATTTGGAATGAGGTTTCGAGATCAGACTCCCATATTTATAGCTCGTTTATGCCCACTGCTGAGCGTGGGTATCGGCGAGGGGAACCCAGAGGGTACGAAAATAGGGCCACCCCTCCGTGGGCGCCGCGTGGGCTGAACTTAAGGGAATGTACCCAGCGTCTCGTTTGTTTTTCGAATTTTCGAACAAAATGTAATGAATTATAACGCTTTCTCGATTTAAAATATATTATTTAAAATTTAATATTGCTTGTGTCAAGAATATATTTGTATGTATGTATTATAACGATATTTACTAGTTTCTACATTTCTGATGATTCGAATGAGTTTACCTTTTACTTCGGAGGATTGGAGCTTAAAAAGTAACAGAACGGGTTTAGACTCCGAGAATCCTGGTTCAAATCCAGAAATATCCACTTTTAAAAATATTGATTAAAAATCACTTTTACTTAATTTTTATAATGAGCATTTTAAGAATATATTTAACAGTTTTAGTTTAGTGATAAAATGATTTGTGTTCTGGTTGTGGTACCACAGTCACAAATATTTTAGTATGAGACTAGTTGAGTGGTTCGGGTTTTCTGGTTTTAAGTGTGGTGAAACAAAGATAGGTAACATGTGGTCCTAGTCCACACGAAAGGCAACGCATCTGCCACTGACGTCACATGTTAGACAGTCTTTGGAGTCTATAACTTCTTTATCTGGACTGCACACATCTGCTTCACGTTTAAATTTCTAGTACATTAAATTAGCTTCTAGAAGTGTGTAGAAGTTTCTAGAAGTTAGTGTTTCAGGATAGTGTACAATGACAAGACCTTTCATTCTGAGACAACACTTTCCCAGCAGTGGTACAGTAAGGATATCATTCTAACTGTACCACTGCTGGGCAAGTTTTGTCATTGTCATCAGACAATGAGCAAACACGCAAACAAATCCTACACCGATAATAGATACAAAATAATAATCCTACATTTGGAAAAATCAGTCTATTTCTGCCGACTTTATACTAAATTAAATTCCCATCGGTAGCTGCGTCCTCATTCCTATTCCGGGTATCCACTAAGCCAGAAAAGGTACCAGGAGAGCAGAATGAGCGCGGAGTCATCACGCGTTTCACCGCTTGTATTGCCAGCAACCGGAGTTTTTCCATACACCGTGCCAACGTTGAGTCATTGACATGCGGCGCAACTCTGCGACTAAAAACAAGTTAAAACATTCAAAGGAATATCACTCTTATTGTATCTTAACACTGCCGATAATTGCATGCGTGGTTCAGTGTAAAACCGAGCGGGGATGGTTAAAGGAATTTCAACTATATTTTAAAGTTTTACGGGTTGAAATTGCTTGAAGGATGGACGTATGTTGTAACATGTGACCAATAACAGCCGTGGGGTTGCCAGAACACATGACAGCGCTTTCTTACCAGCTGCGAATCGGCAATGTCTTTTTATGCGATTATCGACTTAAAGCCCTAATAATAGAGGCTATAGTTGTACGAAAATAGGCTACACGTAACAAACAGGCCAGTCTAGTAATAGTAATTTGACTGTAGTTATATTTCTATACTATAGAAATATTTAAAGTTAAATAATCATATCGTTACAGTCTTCACTTACACAACAATATTATTCGTCTCTATGCACAACTCAGACTACGAAACAAAGTGTTTTAGAATAATTCATCTAACAGTGTTGCCAGTTTATGGCAACGATTTCTCAGTGCGAGGGAGACGCTTACATTGTATGTCCACCCTCCATTTTTGAATAATACTATTTATAGACGGGTTAGTTATAACTCGTTTTTATACGAGAAATACAAGAGGTAAGGTAAATTCTAATTAAATTAAAATATTATATAATAACTATTGCGAATAATCTTCCATTAGAACTAAAATGCCTTTTACGACAAAAAAGGCATTTTATTAGGAACTAGTATTGTCTCGCGGTTTCACACGCCTAAAAATGTAATAACTTTTGATAGAGTTTGTAGATTTTATCAAAATAATAACTAAATGTGACATTAATTTGCAGACTTCAAATAAATTATTTTTTAATTAATTCAGTAGTTTGAAACAAACAAACAAACCAAAAATTCGTAAAACTATAGGAATTTCTTGTATTGTTTATTTTCAGTCCTTTTTACATTTTCATTTTCAAAAATATATATACGGACAGGCTATACTATCATTTTCTTTTTATTTATGAATTTAATGGATTTGGCATAAATAAAATTAAATATATCAACAATTTTAAGGAAAGTGTGATGCTCGAGCGACAATCGAGCGCTTGTCTAACTCGGGCAGACTCGACCAGACTCGGGCATATTTTATGAAGGCCGCGAATAGCCTTTGGCCAGGACTAATTTCAAAATAGCCGCCACTTTTCGTATCTGGAGTAGTATAAATTTTAGATTCTTTTAGTGCCTATTTTAAAAGTATTTTATTAAGTTGTCTTATTCGATTATTGGTTGTGTCCCACGGTTTCATGTCAGTTAAAAATGTAATAACTTTGAATTGTAATAATTTTTGATACAGTAGAATGCTTTTAGAGAATTATAGAGTAAGTGTTATCTTAAGATATAGACTAAAAATATACTAAATTCTTTAACTTAAATACAATAAGGTTATTATTTTATATTATGTGGATATTCAGTTTTGATTTGATGCCTTTTTAAACACATAGACAACTTGACACAAAGAAATTCTATAAATTAAAGAAATATATATCACGGCTAATACTCAGTCCCGCATTTTTTTTAATACGCGATGTAGTGACACACCTACTTTCATTTTTATTATATGTTAATAAGTTAGTTAGTAGTAAGTTAGTCAAGTCTAGGCCTACCCGTGCTAAGGAGCTCATAAAATCATACAAACATACAAAAACTACTTTCTGCCGCAGTGAAGTAAAACATAACAGAGTTCGTACTGCGCGAATTTAAAAAAAATGGTCACTGACTAACGAAAGGCAAGATACGGCGGTCTCGGGTAGGTCGTCACGGATGGTCGGCTGTGAAACTCCGGTAGTCGGTAGTCGAAAGCTCGAGTCAGGCGAGCAAGTCGAGTCGCAAAGAATACCCACTGGTTCGACGGTTCTCTCGCCACAGAGTAGGTAACTCAGTATGTACATGATGTTTTCAATCGAAACCATTTTGGGTATTTTTTCTTTGTGTATTACGTAGCGGGTTGTCTCATGATTTTGTGCATTTTTAGTATACTGTAGCGATTTTGTTATATGGTTTTAGGACGCAAAAAATGTAACCTTATTTTAATTTCTCTTTCTCTCTCTTTCTCTTACCTTTTCGTAAATTTTTGAATCTGAAGACTCGTAATTTCTAGTTCCTGCAAATCATTTTTTTAGTGATTAAGTACCATGATTTCACAAAATACCACATTTTGCCTTAATACGGACGGATATACAAAATTATTGTTATGTTTTTTTCTTTTTACTATATTATCCCTAAGAACAAAGAAAAGTCATGAAATGCCGTATTACGTGACATTTTAATTGCAATGTTAAGTTAAGTTTTAAAGTTACCTAGAACTAATGAACCGTAAAATAAGTATAAATCTAGATCTGTTACGCCTCCTCAAATGTTTGAATTTTCAACCAAACAGTTCTAGATAACAGAAGCGTTTCCTCGTTATACACCGAAATGTCAATAACATACGAACGAAACATCCTTGAGGGTAACACGGCATATGAAATCCAAAAACACTCTCATAGTCTGTGGCGCTACAGCCAAACAGGCCGCTAGGTGGCAGCACATAGCTGCTATTCACAGTGTATATTATTTACCGCGTATATATAGGTAGGTTATATAAGTGAACAGAAAGCTACGTTCGGTCGACGGCAGAGGGGCTGCGGCGCGGGGGCGGCGGCCCACGCACACGCCGACACCCACGCACACCAGCCCACCGCGTACGTACTCATCGAACGAGCGAGCGCCAACCGACCGACTCGCTCGAGGTATTCTTATTATTATGAAAGGAGAAACGGTTTTTGTAGGGCAAGAACTAAATTTGTAGTACCATTACTGCGCCGATAATAAAAATCGTAAACGCATTTCTGCTCGCTGAAGTTTGCGCCGTCGCTCATAGATGTCGCGTTTCCTTTCGCTTTTCGCATTTATGAAATTGACGGTTCCTACGTCAGAACTGTTTTGTTTAACACGTACATTTACGTTTTCCGCGAGAGCCCTAATGGAAAACAAAAGAGTTAGTTACGCCCATGCAATTGATGTTAAAATTTGTCATTTATTTCGCGTGGATTAAAAATTCGTGAACTCACGAAACATCGACTCGATGTGAACGAGTAAATAGGTATTTATACCGTTGCCGGATAAATCAATACTGTGAAGCGAGATTTAAAGCGTTAATGTTTTAATTTCTGTGTAGTGGAATTTCTGTAGATTACACTAAAGGGATAGTTTATGTGGTAAGAGGAAAAGTGTTTTGTTTTATTCTACGTATTATCATTAGACTCGAAGTAGAGTCAGACAGCCCAGACTAACAACAAAGTTTGGCGGGCTGCGAACGCCGAATTTGCCGGAAGTGTTTTCCACAAAGAATAGTTTTAGAGTTTGGCGCCAAGACACGCTAGGTGGCGCCATGATGTGTTGCATCATGCGTGGCGTCGCCTGAGCGACACCTTTAGGACTAAGCAAAATATAATTAGGTATATGCGTGGTGTATTATACCAATTGAAATTAGTAGTGGATGGACGCAAATTTCAATTTTGTGTTAATATTACCTTGTTTGGTTATCTCTTTGTTATGTGTTCGTGGCACTCAAAAGGTGGATCAGTGTTTCTCAAACTTTGTGATGGAGTGACCCAATTATTTTCATGTAGGTATCCGTTATACCAATTTAAATTAGTAGTAGATGGCCACACATCTCAATTTTCAGTTTATATTACTTTTGTGAGTTATCTCTTTGTTATGTGTTCGTGGCAGTCATAAGGTAGATCAGTGTTTTTCAAACTTTGTGATGGCGTGACCCGGTTATTTTCATGTAGGTATCCGCAATGTTACCCACTGATAGTTTCTATTTTTTACCTCCTAGTACATGTAGGGGAGATCTTTTTTATCTAACCGAAATAGCAAACTGATGTTAAGTGGTCACTGCCGCCCATGGACATCAATAATCAACTTCATAAAGAACATGGGTTCCATCTGAATTTAATCACAGATGTGTTACTACTCCCGAGGACTATGATGGTCGCATCATGTGAAAGTGTTCCGGCAACCACACTCTTCTATCGAAACGCAAGAAATGTTTCACGCTAGGAATAGGTGTGACGGTGCTACTTCCTCGGTCGAACTACACTGGTTCTACCTTGTGATAAAAGACTTATGTAGGTTTCTACAAAGCATAATTATAGTAATTATAAAAATGCATTATTAAATATATGCAAATTTATTAATGAGTATTTAATTAAAAAAACGATCTTGATTGTTGATTGTGTACAAAAAGACATTACTGCGACCAGGTATTTTATATTCGTGGTACGATACTGGATCGCAACTCACCATTTTGAAAACGCTGAGACAGATGAACGACTAGGTGGTACAAACCGTTATATACCTATTGTTTGATTATTAATCATATCATAATAATATTATAAAGCGAAAGTTTGTGAGTGTGTATGTTTGTTACTTCTTCACGTCTAAACGGTTAGAGCGATTTTCATAAAATTTGGTAGGGAGTTAGCTGACACTCTGGATTAACGTTTAGGCATAGTACAATCTGGTATAGGCTACTTTTTAATGTGCGAAAATATCTTATTCCCACGGGACAATCGATACATGATTTTAACGCGGGCGAAGCTGCAGGGTTCAGCTAGTTTCATATAATGATCCTACATTAGGATTATCTCATTTATCGTGGGTGCCATGAACACACAGGTATAAATACACATGCACCCAGAGCAGAAATCTAAACTCATCGTTAAAATTTTTGTCTGGACGAGGATCGAACCCGGAACTGCGTGTCAGTTTGTCAGTTTTGACGACCCGCGTGGCCGAGCGGTTACCATACCAGACTGACGCGTAGTGGGTCCCGGGTTCGATTCCCGGCCAGACAGGTATCTGAATGATGAGTTTAGATTCTTGTTCTTGGTCTGGGTGTTTGTGTATTCGTCTTTGTGTGTGTCCATGGCACCCACGACACAGGAGAAAATCCTACTGTGGGGCTATGAGTGTAGAAAGAGAGAAAGAGTTCGGTATGATGGCCGCTCCGTCACACGGATGGTCTCAACGGGTTTTATTTAATTGTAATACTTAATATATATAATGCTCATGACTAAATACTTTTTATTATTATATATTTTTTGTGCTAATTACATGACATAGCTGTATCAATACAAATGATAGACATATGTGGTAGAAACATCTGGTCCAGGTCCTGAATCTCAGTCAAGTAGGAAGTTAAATGACCCCTTAACTATTTTTTATCTGATTAGTAGCTGTAAGCAATTTCATATAGAATGTTCGATGGAAGGGTGTGGTTGCCGGCACACTTTTATATGAGGCGACCATCATAGTCCTCGGGAGTAGCAACGCATCTGTGATTGACTTCAGATAGAACCCATGTTCTATTTGAAGTTGCTTAAAGATATCCATGGGCGACAATGACCACTTACCACCAGGCTCATTTGCTACTTCAATCAAATAAAAAAAGCGTAGCGACAACAACATGATTTCATACAACACTCTACCGGGAGTCTCATGACCAGAGACAAGAATGGATTGATGATGACAAAATAACTTCTTAAAGGACTCTACCAGGAGACTCACGAACAGTGACAAAAATGGATTGACTACAAAAGATTTGACGTTCTGCAAGGCGGAGAGTCTCCCATACCAGTCTAAGACTCAGTAGGTTCTGCGTTCGATCCTCGATAGATAGATATCTAATTGATAATTTTAAATTTCTTATCTAGATCTGGGTGACTATATATCCTTTTTTTATCAAATCCTAGGCAATTGCGACACAGGATAACCCTATATTGGGCTTCGAGTGAAGAAAGCGTTATTTATTTATTATCTGCTCAAACCCTGTCCTACAGCTTGTGAAACTGAAAGCCAGTCATAGTTGGATACCGTAGGTACCTACCCACGCTTAATCAATATATTTATCGATAACAACAGCAATGTGAAACTACGAAGATAGAGAAAAGAAGTAGAAAGCTACAGATGTTTAAGCGAGGGGTTCCAGCATAGCCCTTTTTTATATCTGATTGAAGTAGCAAACTAACATGCAGTCCACCTGATAGTAAGTGCTCACTGCCGCCCATGGACACCTGTAAGCAACTTCAAATAGAACACGGGTTCTATCTGAAGTCAATCACAGACGCGTTGCTACTCCCGAAGACTAGGATGGTCGCCTCATATAAAAGTGTGCCGGCAACCACACACTTGCATCGAAACGCAAAAAATGCTTCACATTAGAAATAGGTGTGTCGGCGGTGTTTCCCCGGTCGAACTACACTGGTTCTACCACCTTAGAAGTGGTGACGCATCTGTGGCTAACCTCTGGTAACAGTCCAAGCCTATCTTGGCTTATTACGGATGTCAAATTGCGGCAATGGCCACTTACTATCATGTGAACTGTGTACTTGTCTGTTTTGTCTACAGTGAAAAAACACACGTTTAATAGTGGCAATCAAACTCCATCCGTTTAATAAATACCTTTAATTTCAAAGAGTGGATAGGTTAGTGCGGTCCTCCGGGAACCGCGGACGCATTCAGTGCGACAATGTAGCGGCGGATGTCACATCGATGGAGCGCGGAGCTTTTCACGCTTTTGCGATGAATTTCTATTAATGGTATTAAAAGGTCAATGAGTATTAAGTTAATGCTGATTCAGTTGCTCCTGTATGTTTTAACTTATAATTTGGAGGTTGCAAATAAGTGTTCAATCCACCTACGTAGCCACGGATATAAGTAATCAATACTTGATACTATACCCCTAAAGACTATGTTGGAACGCATCGAGATAGTCAATATGTATGTTTTCCTTAGTACATCTTTCAGACCAGAGGGCAGTGCTTTTAGAGCGAGTTTATTGTGTTTTCGCAACACGAGCGTTGTTCGTGTTTTCTTTTATACTTTATAATGTACATAGCAATGTAGAGGCGAAAATGTAAACGATAATCGTTTAGAATTATAATAACCTTGTACTAAACGCACCTCGTTACTATTTAACAGCGGCCAACAAACTCCATTTAATAAATAACTTTAATTTTAAAGAGTGGATTGGTTAGTGCGGTCCTTCGGGAACCGCGGACGCATTCAGGTCGACAATGCAGCGGCGGATGTCACGTCGATGGAGCACGCTTTGCACGCTTTACGATGAACTTGTAATGTATTAATGGTGTTAAAAGGTATTTTGTAAATGCAGTTTCAGAAGGGCCTATATGTTTTTAACCTTTTATTAGTATGTGGAAATGACAAACAAGTATTCAATTCACCTAGCCGCTGCATCAACAGATATCCGTACAGTAAGTAAATCCAGATAAGGTCAGTCTTACCTGATATTGCACACAAATGCTATTTCACCCCCGAAGACTAAGTTGGAACACGTTGAATTAGTCGGTATGACTTCCATACCACATCCTTCAGACGAGACAGTAGTACTCTTAGTACGAGTTTATTATGTTTTCTCAAAACAAGCATTCTTCTTGTTTTCGATCATACATTGCAAAGTACGTTACACAATTAGAGTTTTTTCAGCCATGCCTTGTAATACACATTGTATTGTATTTGCAAAAATATTAACGATAATCGTTTTCGGAGGTTATACGACGAGACAGTAGTTCTCTTAGTACGAGTTTATTATGTTTTCTCAAAACAAGCATTCTTCTTGTTTTCGATCATACATTGCAAAGTACGTTACACAATTAGAGTTTTTTCAGCCATGCCTTGTAATACACATTGTATTGTATTTGCAAAAATATTAACGATAATCGTTTTCGGAGGTTATACGACGAGACAGTAGTTCTCTTAGTACGAGTTTATTATGTTTTCTCAAAACAAGCATTCTTCTTGTTTTCGATCATACATTGCAACGTACGTTACACAATTAGAGTTTTTTCAGCCATGCCTTGTAATACACATTGCATTGTATTTGCAAAAAATTTAACGATAATCGTTTTGGGAGGTTATACACTTAAACCAAGGGTACTGAGCAACTATTTAATAGTGGCCATCAAACTCCACCCGTTTAATAAATAACTTTAATTTCAAAGAGTGGATTGGTTAGTGCGGTCCTCCGGGAACCGCGGACGCATTCAGTGCGACAATGCAGCGGCGGATGTCACATCGATGGAGCGCGTTTCACGCTTTTACGATGAACTTGTAATGTATTAATGGTATTAAAAGGTCAATGAGTGTTATCTAAGTGCAGGTTCAGTTGCTCCTGTGTGTTTTTACTTTTTTGTAATAAGAAAATAGCAAACAATCAGTCCATCTAAGTAGCCATTGCAATCCATGGACATTTGTTAGCAGTCTTATTTGAAACTGGCCACACATGTTGATACCCTTGATGAATAAGGTATATTTTATTTATTTATTTTCTCTCATTAAAATTACAGTAACGCTTACATTAATGTCTGCAAAATTGCTCAATAGTATATAAATAACAAGGCCAGAATAAGTAGCAATAAGTTTTATTTACTTAAGTGAAGTAGCAAACGAACATGCAGTCCAACTGATGTGTTCACTGCCGCCCATGGACATCCGTAAGCAACTTCATTTAGAACAGGGATTTTACCTAAAGCCAATCAATATGAGGAATAAGTGTGACCGTCCCTGTAGTTTCGGGATTAAAATAGGGCTACCCCTGCCTGACGTAAGAGGCGACTAAAAGGGGCTTCCGGGGTTGCGGGCAGCTCGAACCGTTCGGTCGGGCGACCCCGGGGAGGACGACGGTATGTGTGGTCGCAAACTGTCGTGGACCAGATTGAGCGGTGGGCCAGCTGCTCACCTGGGAGGAGCCCGATGAAGCAACGCGCTCCGAGGACTCCGGTTGCGTTCCTTTGGAGATCACGGAGTCCTCTTTGTAGCGCCGAGGATGGCTACTGGGGGGATTTTAATGCTGTAAAAATCTCACATAACCCCGGGTGACTCGGGTACCTTATGAACGTGTTCGCTTCGAGAACAAAAAAAAGAGACTCACCTGTGGTCAACCTCAGATTATACTCTAACCTTATCAATGGTTGATTGCTCATGTCCAGGGAAGTCAGGAGCAATTTGCCACCTGGTGGACTACAGGCTCGTTTGCCACTCACTCCTAGAATAAATTATGCCATGTCATAAAATATCTAAATACGCCGCAGAGTTCTGGCACCTTTAAGTGTATATATGGATAGTAGGTTTTTAAGGCTAGTCCATATAACGATAACATCGTTATATGGACTAGCCTTTTTTGTATTCTAAAATTATTTTTTAGATTTTACTTGTAACCTGTAATTATTTCAATAAATGCAAGGTGGTATAAATTATAATAATATGACTCTACAGAAGAAAATCCTAGGGACTGTCAGTGTCCAAAAAGAGTGTGTATAGGTACACACTCTTTTGTGCATTCCAGATAAAACCCTTGTATAAAACAAAGTAGCTTCTCGCTGTCTGTCCCTATGTATGCTTAGATCTTTAAAACCACGCTACGGATTTTAATGCAGTTTTTATAGAAGACAGAGTGATTAAAGAGGATGGTTTTTATGTATAATACACGTATAATGTAATGAAGAAACACCGATTATATAGATTTTTGTCTTTTAGGCAGAACGAAGTTCGCCGAGCCAACTAATTCGGTATAAAGTTGCTAATATCCATGGGCTACGACCACTTACTATCAGGTGGACTGCATGCTTGGTTGCTACTACAATCATAGGTATAAAAGAAATCATAAAAACATCGTGTATTATTTGTAGTCAGAATGGTAGTCGCGTTTTGTTGCGTGATGAGGCGGATTGTTTTTGTGTGGTTACATGTTACGTGTGTGAATGCACGCCACTATACGCTTAACAGTCCTAGGTACGAATCCAGGACCAAAACGTGCGTGGTAAGTAACAAAATTATTGGTAAATGTATATTTTATATTATTTATATCTGACTGAAGCAGCAAACGAGCATTCAGTCCACCTGATGGTAAGTGGTCACTGCCGCCTATGGACATCTGTAATAAACTTCATACAGAACATGGGTTCCATCTGAAGTCAATCACAGATTCGTTGTTACTCCCGAGGACTATGATCGCCACATGTGAAAGTGTGCCGGCAACCACACCCTTCCATCGAAACGCAAGAAATGCTTCACGTTAGAAATAGATGTGGCGGTGGTACTTCCCCGGTCTAACTACACTGGTTCTACAACCTTCCGAAACCGGGAATGACCAGGTACACTCAAATTCCAAAACGCTCTCTAACATACAAAAAAAAATATATCGATTTATAAAACCAAATGTTAAATTTATTAGTAACTGTAGGTATTTATTCAAACAGTATACGTGACCCGATTTTTGGTTAGTCCTGTTTCTCTCTATATATCCTATATGTCCTTTATAAAAATATACTACTACTCACCACCGTTTTAACCACCATCCCCATGGCTGTACGGTAGCTTGGATGGCTTTGTACTTCATCTCGGCTTTCTGAAAAGATACATGTATCTGACAATAAGATGGTAAGAGGTCGAACTTAGTAAAAAGATGCTATATTACTTCGTGATTCAATTCTAACAGCACAACAGTCATATCCGTCTGTCATATGTTATGACAAAAGATCACAAGCTGTTAAGATTAACAGCTTGTGATATTTTAATCTTAATCTACTTAACCAGATGGTTAAGTATAATATATAAGTTAATCTGGTAAAGTATAAGAGGAACGCACATTTTGCCTACTTAGTCATCAGGGGTCGCATCCCACCTGTAGGCCTGTAGGCCAGAAGAAGATCAGAGCAGTGATAGTTTAATGGTTGAAACTTGCCCTCTGCAACGGGAGGTCCGAGGTTCAAACCCAGGACCTCACCAACAATTTTTCTTAATTATGTGCGTATTAGAAATTCATTATCACTGCTTTTCGGCGAAGGAAAACATAGTGAGGAAACCTACACACCTGATAGTTCTTTAAAAAAAAACAAAGTTCTCGGAGGTGTGTGAAATCTACCAATTCGCACTTAGCCAGCGCGGTGGACTATGGCCTAAAAGTCTCTCATTCCGAGAGAAAACCCGTGCCCAGCAGTGGACCAATATTGGGTTGACGAAGATTGAAGAAGCAAACAATCATGCAGTCTTTCTGATAGTAAATCACTGCCACTATATTGACCCACTCCATATAGAACTAGGATTCTACAGCCTTTACACGCGTGGCAACTCCTTATTATTATTATTTTTTGTTATCGAGAGGGAAACCTTCAAAAGGTGCCAACGCCGTGGTGGCAGCCCTGGATTACGTCGGATTTTGACCTCACTAAAATCCCCTCGGTGGCCATGCTCAGCGCTCAATGGAAGTAGTCCGGGATCTCCAATGAAACACAACCGGAGTCCTTCGAGAGCGATGCCCCCTTTGGGCTCTTCTCAGTGAGCATTGTACTCACTGCGCCTACTGGTTTTACCACATGTGGCCACAGTGGCCACACATACCGTCGTCCTACACGAAGTCGCTTGGCGGGACGGTCCGAGCTCCCACTCTTACTGCCCGCAATCCCGGAAGCCCCTTTTAGCCGCCTCTTAAGACAGGCAGGGGATACCGTAGCCCTATTCTGATATCGGAACTACAGGGATAATGCGTAGCAACTCCTTAGGACGAAAGTTCCTGACTGACGAAAACAAACTTATGTAGTCAGTTGGTTTGTAGTTTTATTCCAAAAACAGGAGAAGTAGTAGCCAATTTGAAAACAGCCTTCCAGAAGTGGAACGGTTGATTTAGAACTCATTACTATAGAGGAACGCGCTCTGTATTTGCTGAACCTAAGTCAATTATACAATGTGCTTTATATAATATATGCAATATATTTTATAAAATTAATTAAAGGACTTTTTTTAAATAAACGTTTTCATCACTCACAGCTCCACACTAGGATTGTGTGTCCCCTGTGTCGTGGGCGCCATTGTCATAAAAAGACGTATAACTCTAAATTCATCATCACCTTTCTGGCCGAGAATCGAACCCAGAACCCACTGCGTGTCAGACCGGTTAGCGACCGCTCTGCCAGGCGGGTCGTGAAACAGCCCTGATTACGCTGCTTCATCTGAAATGGGAACCTTACCGCTACGCTTTTTTTATCTGACTGAAGTAGCAAACGAGCATGCAATCTACCTGATGGAAAGTGGCCATGCCGCCCATGGACATCTGTAATCAACTTCATACAGAACATGGGTTCCATCTGAAGTCAATCACAGATGCGTTGCTATTCCCGTGGACTATGACGGTCGCCTCATGTGAAAGTGTGCCGGCAACCACACCCTTCTTTCGAAACGCAAGAAATGCTTCACGCTAGAAATAGGTGTAGCGGTGGTACTTCCCCGGTCGAACTACACTGGTACTACCTTTGCGTGTATGTACTAAATTGATATAGCGAATGATTTGATAATAAAGAGCGTAAAAGAAAACCAGGTATTTAAAAACTAATTTCGCATGTTAGCATAATATAGAACATAGATATTAATATTTTATCACGATATGTAAACTAATTATAGTTTATTTTCCTTATTCTCGTACTCGCAGAAATGTCCTCCATCGAACGGTGGTAGCTAATGAACATAAACAAAAATTGAAAATCCAACTTAATTGCTATCCATTGAAAACTTTATATGAGAAGGATCAAACAATTTCCCAGTGAACGCGCAATGGAAGATAAAATATACTGTTTCTCATTGTTCTGGAGACTTCGCCTGACTTGAACACAGGCACCAGTAAACAGGCTATTAGAAGGCGACTCGTGGTATGAGTAAGCATGTGAGTCAGCGCCACGGGTCCGGTGCCTGAAGAAAGTACTGGAATTACTGTTGGATGTGAAATAGGATGCAATCTATATAAAATCCTTATTTACAGAATCTGGTAAAATCGCCTGATTGCCAACGGGCCTTCTACGTTTTTTTTGGAGCAAAGTACCATGCAGTCCTCCTGATGGTAAGTGGCCGCCTATGAATATATGTAAGCAACGTCATATAGTAGAAGTTGTACCTGAAGTCAATCATAGAAGCATTGCTGCTCCTGAAAACTAGCATAGTGACCTCATTTGGCTACCAGCTAATTTAAATATGAGGCGGCGATCTAAGACCACAGGAGTGAAAACGCATTGAAGATTGTTTTCAGTTCACTTCACACTTCTGTGACATTTTTTTTTTGCAAATGTCCGTGAATGTGTGTCTTACCATCAGGTGAAATGCATGCTCGTGTGCTACTTCCCTTTTAAAAAAAAAACGAGTATAGGTATCGGATGAGCTTGACTACAAGGTCGTTTCGTGTGAATCTGTAACTTATCCATTCATTAGCCTTTACTTACGAATGGAGAGCACGTAGGATTTTTATAACCATTTCGACATCCATATCGCACAGAGAGAACGAAAGGGACAGAATTCAAAATTTTGACAAAAAGAGTTGAATATAGGAACTACACCTAATAACCGAAGTTGTGGGAGCGACGCAGAGTTATCCGGGATTTTCTAGCGCACTAAAACCCCCCCGGTGGCCATCATCGGCGCTACAGAGAGGACTCCGGGATCTCAAATAGAACGCAACCCTAGTCCTATGGGCCCGTTGCCTAGTCGGACTTCTCCCAGATGAGCGGCTGGGCACAGTTGCCGGGACCTCTGTTTAGTCTTTATGACGGTATGCGACCACACATACCGCCGTCCTTCCCGGGGTCGCCTGACCTAACGATTCGAGCTCCCACTCTAGCCGCCCGCGACCCCGGAAGCCCATTTAAATCGCCTCTTACGACAGGCAGAGGATACCGTAGCTCTATTCTATGGAACTACAGGGACGAGTCTATCGTCTAGCAAAGGACCAACATTAATGTTACGTCAATGCAAGCTTGATAGAACGTATGTCGTGCGACCAGGGAGATCCTACCGCTACAGCTATTCCAAGCGTGATGCGGTTCTTACGCGTCGGTGGAAGGGAGTGATATGAGGCCTGTGATTGATTTCTGATACAACCCTTGTTCTACACGAAGTTGCTTACAGATAGAGATAACTTAGACAATTCGGCAGTGACCACTTACCACCAGGTGAACTGCATGCTCGTTTGCTTCGATCAAATGAAAATGAACGGCTTATACTTTAAGAAATTCTTCGGAACGCGAACAGAATTTTATATCCCACAAAATGCGAATTTTGAATTAGGCCCTTTTTGCAAATTCCGCATTAAGACCATTTTATTCTCATGCCATACGTCGCTGATATGACTTCATGCGATGTTAGCCATCATTTATTAGCCAGAACTTCAAAGTAGGCACAATGGGAGCACATTAGATCTGTTAATTAGTCTGCGACAGGCAGCCAAGACGAAATCACAGGTGAGCTTATTTGTTACGTGGACGGAGAACCGTTTGCTAGACTTCTAAAAGTGATCGGAATTTAGTTTCAATGCTCTGCCAGGTGTGGATGGTATGGGTCCAACAGTGGGTTCCGGACAGATTTTTAATTCAGGTTTTTATTCTGGGTTTCGGTGTTTTTATTATATTGGTTTTTGTGTACCCATGCAGCCTACCCACCTACCCACCCGTAGGCTAGCGAGTGTAGAAAACATGATTATAAGGGTTATCTATATATTAATACGTGAAGCAAAAACTTGTGGTGCATTTTTAAGTAATGTGCGACGGACGGATTCGTATGAAATTTTGCACGGTTATAATGGACGTAGAGAAGGAGTGCATAATGTTAATATTTTTTTCAAATAATGCTTAAAACATACATAAAATCAACTAAAAACACATTACACACACTACCGTGCATTTGTCACAAACACATAAATAATAAAGGAAATAATAGAACATTCAATGTCTTACTATGAAAACACATAACGTCAGAAATGTCGTGTCTTTGTCAAAATACCCGCTATTGATTTTAAATGCAGTTTAGCTAATTAAACCTCTTTGTATATTTAACAGGTGCGTTCAAAATTACTTGAAAATTTTATTTGAATTTGAGTAATATTCGTACCTACTACTTTGGACAATATGAAGTTTAGTTTTTTAATTTAAATTACGGTCGAATTTCGACCGATGTTACGGGTGACTAGTATATAAAAAAGCCATAAATTACAAAAATCCTAGGATTCGTCCGTTTCGTCCCTGTAGCTCCGGGATCTCCTTATTAGCACCGTGGACGGCCACCGGGGGGGAGTTTTAGTGCGGTAAAAATCCCACATAACCCTGCGTCGCTCCCACGGCGTCGGGTACATTTTGAAGGTTTCCCCCTCGATAACAAAAAAAAAAGGATTCGTCCGTCTGGGAATGAAATCCGAAAAGGAGTGCGTGGCCATTTGTGCCATTTCGTAACCATCGTACTGTGGACTTACAAAATATACCGTCAATAACACGTATACAAACGGAGGGAGTAGAAGATCATTCTCCGCGAGAAACGAATTTGGAAATTTTGACCTTTTTTGGCCGTCTCATTGTATTACAGATTACTTTATTTATTTTTTGTGGGTCGACAAAATGTTAGTAAAGGTCGTATCTCCAACAAGGTCGTACTCCGGGTCGCCCATCGGGTCAACTCCTAAGATGGGGATTTTTCCGATTAATCGGAGGCGTTCCAACCTAGTCCTTAAGGGAAGCAACGCACCTAAGATTAGTCTGGTAAGACTAATGTTATCTAAAGTGGCTCATAAACCATCCCTGTAGTTCCGAGATCAGAATAGGGCTACGGTATCCGCTGCCTGTCGTGATAGGTACATATATGTGTGAGCACATACCGTTGTAAAAACTAGACGGAGCGGTTGGCCCAACCGCCCATTTGGGGCGAGCCTGATGGGGCAACCCGCTCAGAGGATTCCGCTTGCTTTCCATTGGAGATCCCGGAGTCCTCTTTGTAGTGCCGAGGACGGCCACCTAGGGTTTAGTAAGGTAAAAATTCCACATAAGCATGCGTCGCTCCCACGGCGTCACCTTTTGATGATTTCCTCCTCGAGAACAAAAAAAGGGTGGCTCATAGATGTTCACAAGCAACAGTGACCATTTACCGTCCCGTGGACTGCATGCTGGTTTGCTTTTTTTATTGGAATGAAGTTGCTAACGATCATGCAGTCTACCTGATGCATGATCAGACCGCCCAAGGATATCTATAAGCAATTTTGTTTAGAACAAGAGTTCTATTGGACATCTGGAATTCCAGATGCGTTGCTACTTAGACGACACGCGTGGCGGAGTGGTTACGATACCCATGTAACGCGTAATGGGTCCCGGGTTCGATTCCCAGCAAGACAGGACCAGACAGAACAAGAATCTAAACTCATCATTCTAGTGAGTTTAGATTCATGTTCTGGGTCTGGGTATTTGTGTATTCGTCTTGTCCATAGTACCCATGACACGGGAGAAAATCCTAGTGTAGGGCTATGAGTGTAGAAAGTGTACTCCCTAGAACGCTAGCGGAAGAGCGTGGTTGCCGGCTTACTTTTACGATGGCCGCCACAGATAAAAGTGACAAACACACTCTTCCACTAAAAAGCAAGAACTGCTATACACTAGAAATAAGTTAGTAACGTATGTAACAACATTAGTTCTACCACCTGTCAAGATACTAACATATTAAAAAAAACGTGCGGCACTCGGGTACTGCCTCGGTAAAGGGTAAGTATAGCAAGCGTAGCATTTTATTATCAACTTATGCAATTATAATTATTTATTAATGGATTATTTTTCTTTGAAATTAAATCAAGTTTTTTTGATACTATATTAAACTTTCTCACAAACAGCTGCTTACATATTCGTCCGATTTCCGAGCAGCTCGTCTCGATTGCTTGGTCGCGCTACGTGGTAGGCGGAGTGGCGAGTGTTAGGTTTTTCGTTACGGATTTTCGCGATTCGGTCGCCGCGCAAAAGCCCGCGATAAAAGCTATGTAGGAGCTTAAAAATCAATAACATGGACTAGTATGTTACAATGTACGTATGACTATTACACAATACTACATTTCTCGGCGTAAGTGTCTACCAAAGTTAAATCTAAGTGCGAAGTCGTGCCCTATTAGTTGCTAACACTTTCATAATTTTGCGGAACATCATGTTTCACGCAATCTTCAAGAAATGCTTAAGCGTTGCTCGAGGGTAAGTAATGACGCAAAGGGAACCGTAAAAAGTACCAGAGGATTTGAATTAACGCATTTGTTTATAAAAATGAAGTAGCAAACGAGCATACAGTCCGCCTGATAGTAAGTGATCACTGCCGCCCATGGACACCTGTAAGCAACTTCATATAGAACACAGGTTCTATCTTCTATCTGAAGTCAATCACAGATGCGTTGCTACTCCCGAGGACAAAGATGGTCGCCTCACATAAGGGTGCCATCAACCACACCCTACCATCGAAACGCAAAGACTGCTAGATATAGGTGTGGCGTTGGTACCTCTTCTGTCGAACCATTGTTCTTGCAACTTTTAAATACTTTCTTCACTCTTAGCCCAACACTAGGATTCTCTCCTGTGTCGTGGGTATCATGGACATACGAAGACGAATACTCAACGTCAACTATACAAATACTACAAAGTAAATGATACACCAAAGTAATTTAGCAGGTTGAGTCAGTGTAGTTCGACCGGGGAGATACCGCCGAAACACTTATTTTAGTGCGAATAAATTCTTGTGTTTCATGGGTGGGTTGTGGTTGCCAAGCCACTTTTATATGAGGCGATATTAGTCCTCAGGATCGGCAACGCATCTGTAGGTAAGACACTTTAGATAGAACTCCTGTTCTGTATAAAGTTGCTTACAGATGTCCATGTGCGGTAGTGGCCACTTATCATCAGATATACTGCATGCTCATTTGATACTTCAAACGAAAAAAAATGTTTTAAAAAAATTTCGACCTTTATTAAAGAAGATACATACACGTTACGCCATCTAGCGTGATGAATTATAACTTATCATATCGTCATAGTCGACACTAGGTACATGTTATCGAACCGTAGAGATAATTCGTAACGCTAAAATTGAATAAGTTCAAAGATGGATGACATTAATTAAAAAATACTCTTGGGATTATTTTAAAGTAATAACGACTAGTTGTATATTATTCTCTAGATGCTTATTATCTTCAGATTTCTTCGTAGCTAAACTAGGGCGACACCACGATGACTAGCGTTACCACTAAAACAGAGTTCTGTTTTTCGTTTCAAGTAAGGCTCGCTTACTTAAAGGAGACGAAAAGTGGTCCTTAGAAGTTTTTTTTATAATATTGAAGTAGCAAACGAGCGTGCAGTCCACCTGATGGTAAGTGGTCACTGCCGCCCATGAACATCTGTAAGCTACTTCTTATATAACATACGCTCTATCTGAAGTCAGATGCGTTGCTATTCCCAAGGACTGAGATGGTCGCCGCATGTAAAAGTGTGCCGGCAACCACACCCTTCCATCGAGTCCTCGGCATTTTGCAACGCATCTGTGATTGACTTCAGAGAATCTATGTTCTATATATTGCTTACAGATGTCCATGGGCGGCAGTAACCACTTATTATCTGGTCTGCATGCTCGTTTGTTACTTCAATCGGATAAAAAAAATCTCTCTCATTAGGCAGACTACATACGAGCACCTCAGTTTTATTGGACACAATAACTTATCAAAATGAAATCTGGGCCTTCTGCGAGAAGTGATATAATTCTTGTTACATCAAATTTTCTCTTTATTTTTTCAATGAAATATCTTAAAACGTAACCCGTAAAATCCGTACCTAACTGTAACTTTTCGCAACTATTGAATAATTCTAAATAACTAGATTCTGTAATCCTATCTAAAACCGCTATAGGTACCATAAATATCTATTATTGACACTTTTATATACCTATTTCCAGATCTGAAATTACATAATTATCTATAACATCTCATTTTTTGACGGGGAGAAAAGATCAATCCTATTTCTAGCGTGAAGCAGTTTTTGCGTTTCGATAGAAGGGTGTGGTTGCCGGCACAATTTCACATGAGGCGACCATCATAGTCCTCGGAAGTAGCGACGCATCTGTGATTGACTTCAGGTGGAACCCATGTTCTGTATGAAGTTGATTACAGATGTCCATGGGCGGCAGTGACCACTTACCATCAGGTGGACTGGATGCTCGTTTGCTACTTCAGTCAAATAAAAAAAAAGAAAAAAAATCAATGTGCCACAATGCGTTAGAGGTGATTATACCTCTCTAAAGCCTTCTCGGTGACTTTCCTTTACGTTTCGTAGATAACTCCGAGGTCTCCAACGGAACGCTACCGGAGTCTTTTAAGCACAAACTACCAGTCGGATTTACCGCTGAAATTTGGCACTCACATAATTTATGACCTAGATCAGAGTTTCTCAAACTTTCGGTTTCACGTATCCCTGTTAAAGTTTCCGAGTGACAGCGAACCCCCTTAACTTAACTAACTAATTAAATCTTTGTTGTTTTCTTTGGAGGGGGGGACAATAAAATTTACTGTTGAGGATTTTTTTTTTTATTTTACTACTATTCATGTGATGGGTTTGCTTGTTTTTGTCTCAAATGGAGTCAATTTTAGGAAAAATTGTTTATTTTTATAGGGGTTCGCGTACCCGACTTGCGAAACATTGACCTATCATGGTAGACGTGACCGTAATGGGCAAGGTACGGGAATAACCTAATATTGTCATAAAACCATTTTGCTTAAATCTTACGTAAAGGTAAGATACACGCGTCTCGGCTAATTGTTTTATTTTTCCTCATATTATATACACTTAGAGTTTATAGGCATTAGGTATATATATCTTACAATAGAATATAAAAACGTGTAATGGACCTTATATTTAGTAGCAAATGATAGTAAACATTTCTTACATTTTAAAAATAATCAGATGTATTCGATCTCTTTTGCGACAAATACAATGCATTTAATGAGCATCAATATTTTTTTAAATATGTTTTTTTGTAAGCAATTAAATGCATTTTGATAATATGCATTTAAACTCTTTCAGTGTTCTATATATGAATAAGTGAAGCAAAAACTTGTGATTCGTTTTTAAGATACTTGCCGCAGGCGAAGGAGTATAAAATTACGGTTATAGTTGATGTAGAGGAGGATTGCGCAATGCTAATATTTTTTTCAAATAATGCATAAAACATACATAAAATCAACTAAAAACTCATTACACTCAGTACCTTGCATTTGACACAAACATATACATAATAAACGAAATAGAACATTCAATGTCTTACTATGAAAACAAAAAACGTCAAAAATGTCAGATGTCTGTCAAAATACCCGCCATTGCTTTCAAATGCAGCTTTGTTAATAAACCTTTTTTTACCTTTAACGGGTGCGTTCAAAATAGCTTGATAGTTATTACAATTTATTTACATTTGAGAAATATTGGTGCTACTTTGGGCAATATGAAGTTTAGGTTTTTAATTTAAATTACGGTCGAATTTCGACCGTTGCGACGGGTGACTAGTGAGTATAGTTAGGTGATAGAAGCAGAATGGTTCCATAGGAGAGCACCACTACACCTATTCTCTTCAAAGTCTAACACTACTGTTACTAGGTAGAAAAGAGTATAACAGTGATGCCCCTAAAGTCAAACCACAAAGAAAAACACACGCTTTCTACACTCATAGCCCCACAGTAGGATTTTCTCCTGTGTCGTGGGTACCATGGACACACACAAGACGAAAACACAAACACCCAGACCCAGAACAGGAATCTAAACTCATCATTCAGATACCTGTCTGGCCGGGAATCGAACCCGGGACCCATTGTGCGTCAAACCGGTATGGTAACCGCTGCGCCACGCGGGTCGTCAGGGTTTAAATAGATTTCATACGTGACTTTATTATTCTGAAATAAGATTAATATTTTAGGAAACATTTCGCGTATTTACTAAACAAAATCTGAGTTCCCTTTGAAGTCATATTAGCCGTGTATACGTTGTACTGTAAGGCACACATTGCATCGTCAAAGCTATGCACATTACCTAATTGTATTGATACACCTGCTAGAGCAATATGGCCGAAATAACTGAATATCTGCACATAAACAAGAGCAAACTGAACTTGAAACTGATAGAACCTTCGTGGTTCAACTTAGAATGGGTGTGGTAATAAAAATAGTCTAAGGCGCTGGCTTTTAGAGTAAAGGGTGTACTAAAAGAAGTTGGAAAATAATGGGTCAATAAGAACCATGATATACATGGATTTATCCATAAACGATTAAACCCTGAATTTTTCAACGCAATATTTAATCGAAATCTAAATGTCATATAATAACCTCTAAGTATTAGAAATAAAAATCTTGCATGTATCATCAAGTATATAAACATATTACAAAAAATATATATTTAAAACCGCTACAAACTTTGACACCTGCCCACGATAAACTGGTAGAAAATGTCATCAAGCATTAAGTTCGCCCTTTTACTTTTTATATAATAAAGATAATAAAAACATGTATTAAATATATGAGATAGCAAAAAATACATCTTATTTATAGCACACACAATATAGTTTTTTCAAAGTTGGTAGAGCCTAGCCTCAGCTCGCGGCATTACACCCGCCCCACCTATTTATATCTTCAAATGAATAACTCTGTAATAGTCTGATCTGGAAGGTTTACGTTATGTGGGACTTCTTTATTTTCTTGTCTCTTATATACTACTGCTATATACGCTTTACACGCTGAATATATGCTTTCTACACTCATAGCCAAATTAGGGTTTTCCAAAGGGTCCCTGTAGCCTCGGGGTCAGAATAGGGCTACGGTATCCCCTGCCTGTCGTAAGAGGCGACTAAAAGGGGCTTCCGGGGTTGCAGACGGCTAGAGTGGGAGCTCGAACCGTTCGGTCAGGCAATCCCGGGAAGGACGGCGGTATGTGTGGTCGCATACCGTCGTAAAGACTAGACGGAGCGGTGGGCCCAGCCGCCCATCTGGGAGGAGCCCGATGGGGCAGCGCGCTCGGAGGATTCCGGTTGAAGTCGTTTCGAGATCCCGGAGTCCTCCCTTTTCAGCGCCGAGGACGGCCACCGGGGGGGTTTTAGTGCGGTAAAAATCCCACATAACCCTGCGTCGCTCCCACGGCGTCGGGTACCTTTGGAAGGTTTCCCCCTCGAAAACAAAAAAAAAATAAGAAATAAAAAAATAAAAAGGGGAACATCGAACTCCTCCCAGATGGGCAGCTGGGCCCACCGACTTATTTTTCAAATATGGAGTCTGCGTTCAGAGAAATAGACCGCTTAAAAACAATCAACAGGTACTGAACACAAGCAACCGTATGCTTTATGCTCACTGTGACTAAAATATAGGACCATTGCTCTAAAGATTATTTTGCTAGTGTTTATCAACGTTTCCTTTTGAAGGCATTTCGTGGGAAATCATATTTGCGTTATACCGGTCATCTACTCAGTTGATATCAAAGCAGAAACGTTTGTTTAGCAAACTTGCGCTTTTAAACACTTTAATCAAGACCTGCCCGTTCGCTATGAAGTCGAATTTTCCAAAATCTTCATCAAATAATTTCTGTCATGGAAAATGGGCCCGTTGTTTTCGAAATGAGATGTTATAGGTATATTTTTACTCAACTACTCCTCATTTGTTTTGTACTATTCGTCCCTTATGAATGTTTACATGATCAAAACTTCAATTCAATTCAAACTTTTATTTTTAATAATATATAATTTAACTAACAAAAACGGAGGTAGGCACAACCGCCACATCTATTTCTGCTTTTTTTTATCTGACTAAAGTAGCAAAGGAGCATGCAGTCCACCTGATAGTAGTGGCCACTGCAACCCATGGACATCTGTAATCAACTTCATACAGAACATGGATTCCATCTTAAGTCAGTCACAGATGCATTGCTACTCCCGAGGACTAGGATTGTTGCCTCATGTGAAAGTATGGCAGGAACCACACCCTTCTATCGAAACGCAAGAAATGTTTCACGCTAGAAATAGGTGTCTTGGTGGTACTTCCCCTGTCGAACTACACTGGTGCTACGTGTTACCACCTTCAATACTTCTACTGCTTTATAACAAGCAGGCATAATATTAACGCTGCTGTGTTCCGGTCTCTCTTGAGAGAGGTAAGGAGGAAACACTAATCCGAAAGCGTCCGAGTACCAACAAATCCATGGCGGAGCCCGGGAATGATTTTAAACTTGTCTTGGTTAGAAATGCCCAAGAGCGGTAGTGGTAACTTACCATTAGGTTGACCATATACCTCGTCCCCGTAGTTCCGGGATCAGAATAGGGCTATAGGCTATCCCCTGCCTGTCGTAAGAGGCGACTAAAAGGGGCTTCTGGGGTTGCGCGCGGCTAGATTGGGAGCTTGAACTGTCCAGCCAGACATTTCCGGGAAGGATGGCGATATGTGTGGTCGTATACCATCGTAAAGACTAGACGGAGGGGTGGGCTCAGCAGCCCATCCCGGAGGAGCCCAATAGGGCAACGTGCTCAGAAGATTTCGGTTGCGTTCCTTTGGAGATCCCGGAGTCCTCGTTGTAGCGCCGAGGACGGACCACCGGGGGATTTTAGTGCGGTAAAAATCCCACATAACCATACGTCGCTCCGACGGCGTCGGGTTTCGGGTACCTTTTGAAGGTTTCCCCCACGAGAACAAAAAAAAATAACTAATGCTGGTTTGAAGTTCTATTACTTATATAAAAAATACTATGGATCCTTGTACTTACCTAAATATGTATAGAAGATCTCGGGAATCGCTGGTTAGGTCCTGGCGTCGTCCCTGTAGTTCCGGGATCAGAATAGGGCTACGGTATCCTCTGCCTGTCGTAAGAGGCGACTAAAAGGGGCTTCCGGGGTTGCGGGCGGCTAAAGTGGGAGCTTGAACCGTCCAGCCAGGCGATCCCGGGAAGGACGGCGGTATGTGTGGTCGCATATCGTCGTATAGACTAGACGGAGCGGTGGGCCCAGCCGCCCATCTGGGAGGAGCCCGATGGGGCAACACGCTTAGAGGATTCCGGTGGTGTTTGTTGGAGATCCCGGAGTTCTCTTTTTAGCGCCGAGGATGGCCACCGGGGGGGTTTTAGTGCGGTAAAAATCCCACATAACCCTTCGTCGCTCCCACGGCGTCGGGTACCTTTTGAAGGTTTCCCCCTCGAAAACAAAAAAAAAAAAAAAAAAGGTCCTGGCGTAGCAACTGTCAACTGGCAACAACACAATCGCTACGACGAATTGTTCTTCATCTTCAACAAACGATGAATAAAATGCACTAACTAACGTATTAGCTTTATGAGTTGCTTCAGCATAATCTTGTCAATTCATTGCTACTTTCAAACTTTGAAACACTGCACATAGGTTATAGCGTCATATCAATTGATATATTCTAAAATACCTAATCAATAACATATCTTTAAAATATATATCAATAACATATCTTTTAATTACCGGTATGATTACTTTTCACGACAACGTTTAAAAACACGAAATTAACGGCAAATACTTATATAGGTATTCATTGCTACGAATAACGAAAGAAATGTCATGCTACCCGCCTAGAAAATAATAAAAGTTCCTTGGTAAATTAAAGTCCCACGAATCAGGTACAATACATACAATACAATACAATACAATACAAATTATAGCACTGATTTTGATGCAAATTTTGCAAATTTCACGCGTGTGCCCTTACGAGCCTTTATAAGCTATTAAGGTCATAAATTTATCGCTTTTTTAAAGTTGTAGATTCGAATAATTCAGCCCCACAAACAATGCCGTCTTTACCCTAAAGCCACTCAGGGCCCGTGTCCAGGGCCTCCAACCTCAGAGGGCCCCGAAGGGCCGACAATTTTTCTATCATATTAATATCAAAATATTAATAAAAATATAAATATTAATATTAATAATTATCGAGCGGCTTTAAATGTACAGAAAGTACGTCATACTTTCTTGTGTGCCCAAGGGCCTCAGCGTAGTCTAAGACGGCCCTGCCCGCAAACACCGACTCTGCGCCTTTTCTGCCCAATAGCAGCGGTGTTATGCAAAGACATATGTATCTAAAGAGTGTTTAGCTTCTTGGATAAATCTGTATAATATTAATAAGACGAAGCCGCGCGTATTAGGTAGTATAAAACATAAGAACACAGATCGAAACCGCCGCAACACAGATAAAACATTGCCCTGCTTATTTTCCTCTTTCCATTTTCGTTACCAGAACTCATTAGTGCTATCGATCTAATACTCTCTAATACTAATAAGTAATATATCACAAAACAACGTTAAATAATACTTTAGTGAAAGTGGCAAATCATTTGCAATTTATCTAAGACACTCATACTGTCCAAATCCAAAATCGTGTACCTACTTAAGTCAAGGTAAATTTTGACTTTTTTTTATCTGACTGAAGTAGCAAACGAGCATGCAGTCCACCTCTGTAATCAACTTCATACAGAACATGGATTCTATCTGAAGTCAATCACAGATGCGTTGCTACTCCCGAGGACTATAATGATCGCCTCATGTAAGAGTGTGCCGGCAACCACACCCTTCCATCGAAACGTAAGAACTGCTTCACGCTAGAAATAGGTGTGGCGGTGGTTCCTCCCTGGTCGAACTATACTCATGACACCCCCTTTCATACTGTCATTTTGGCAAAGCTTCGTTATTTCAAAGATTTTATCAATGTATGTGAATCACAAATAGCGGGAACCACATATGTATGATATCTAGTACCTAATTTTATAACAACTTCCTACAAATGAAACACAAGATTAAATATAAAAAAGAAAAAAATATTATAATATTCATGTGTTACATATATTTATTTATGAAATCGGTTTAGCAGGAGGAGAGTAGTAATAGCCTAATACTTGAAACTTGCCCTCTCAATCGAGAGGTTCGATGTTCAAACCCAGGCACGCTCCGATGTTTTATATGCGTATTAGAAATTAATTATCACTGCTTTTCGGTGAAGGAAAACATCGTGAGGAAACATAGGCGTGTGAAGTTCACCAATTTACAATTGGCCAGCGCGTTGGACTATGGTCTAAAAACTCTCATGAGAGAAGACCCGTGCCCAGCAGTGGGACAATAATGGGTTGACGACGAAGGTGGTTTTCCGACTAGGTGTTATATGACTCCTGAAGCAGCACCTGTTTCTTCATACAGCAGTGTTAAACGGCGTTTTGATGCAACCGACGACCCGCGTGGCGTAGCGGATACCATACCAGTCTGACGCGCTATGGGTCCCGGGTTCGATTCCCGGCCAGACAGGTATCTGAATGATGAGTTTAGATTCTTGTTCTAGGTCTGGGTGTTTGTGTATTCGTCTTGTGTGTATCCATGGTACCCACGACACAGGAGAAAATCCTACTGTGGGGCTATGAGTGTAGAAAGCGTGTTTTTGTTATATTTTGAAGTGCGTGATAAATCGATAATAATATTTGTGTACTTTGATTTTTCAAGTTAAATAAATTATTTCCTCTAAGCTACTTTTTCAGTAAGAGATTCTAACTACATTTGCTAAATAAGTAGCACATTGCACCAAAATAAACAGAACAAATATTATACAATTTAATAGGTCTTGTCTTTACAGCTAATATTAGGAGCTTGATTGAACAAATTAGATATCATCTGTGGGTGTAGAGCTCGTCAGCCTCCCTTCTTGCTGCAAGCCAATTTACTATTTTCGGAATATGGTCTAAGGTCGGTATTTATTTACTGCGATACAATGTCGCTATAATATATTTTTAAATAAAGCTGAAAAGTTATATTTTACAGTGTTTAGCAATTGCAATAATGGATTTAGGTACCACCTTTAAAAAAAAAAGAGAAGATTTTTAAAAGAGAGGTTCTTAATTCGACTCTATTTGTTTTTTATTTGTTACCACATAACTTTTAAGTATATAATTCTAAAGTGGGAGCTCATAATAAAACAGTGCTCTCGTCATGATCCAGTAAAATAAACTCATATATTATCTTGAGCGCTAGCTTCAGGAGTATGGTACTAATACTAAGCTAAAATTTATTTTAATACTTATATTTTTTTGCTTTTTGTGGCATAGAAGTCGGTTGTATTTTTTTTCATATCTCTGTTCAGCACTTTGAGGTCCAGTGCTAGTCTAATGCCTCTCTTAGATTTTTTGTAAATAGTCTTCGTAGTGTAGTAGTCTTCGTTGGTGTTGAAAGATTTCTCTGCTACACATCTCCTGGATTTTGTCATTTAGCCTCCTACCACGACATCCAAGAAGAAGTGGCAACGTTCACGACCGACACTGCACGGTACAACAAGGTATACTCTTCAATCCAACGATAATCAGGTATAGGTAAATAGTATTACAGGTGCACCCATTTCATCTCATATTATCTTTCATATTATCTTTGCAAACGTTTTTTCCTTTTTTATAAGAAAATTCGTAAAATAATTGGATCTACGACACAGGCATTACCGCTAGCCACAGTGGATGGTAGACACAAAACGAATATTTAGAATGACGGCATCAAAAACCAATTTATAAATTTATAAATAATTTTACTTTTTTATATATCATAGCATTTTTTTTTTATAATAATGAAGTAGCGAACGAGCATGCAGTCCACCTGATGGTAAGTGGTCACGGCCGCCCATGGACATTTGTAAGCAACTTCATATAGATCATAGCTTTTATGTGAATTCAATCATACATAGACGCGATGCTACTCCCGAAGACTAAGCTGGTAGCCTTATATAAAATTGTGCCGGCAACAACACCCTTCCATCGAAACGCAAGGAATGCTTCACATTAGAAATAGGTATGGCGGTGGTACCTCCTTGGTCGAACTACACTTGTTACCACCTTGGACATGCATATCTTTTATTATTATTATTTTGCTTACTAAACCGCCCATTTAATTATACGTAGTTACTGTGTAAAGAAGTATACCGTTAATTTCCCTTTTTAGTGTTGCTCAAAAAGAAAATCGTCAAAAACGAGACCTGTCTTCTTCAGTGCCCTTTGACATCTCAGACGGGTCACTAACCCACACTGGGCGCTATCAGACTTGTGAAATATTTGTTTTTCTACTACTTTCTACATGAAACTAAATAATTGCGTACTTTGTGAAATTACGTACGGTGTGATGTCATATATAACCGTATTTAAATATAATACTAGCTGAATTACACAATTTGAAGGTGGTAGAACCAGTGTAGTTCGACCGGGGAAGTACCACCGCCACACCTATTTCTAGCGTGAAGCATTTCTTGCGTTTCCATAGAAGGGTGTGGTTGCCGGCACACTTTCATATCAGGCGACCATCATAGTCCTCGGGAGTAGCAACGCATCTGTGATTGACTTCAGATAGAACCCATGTTCTGTATGAAGTTGATTGCAGATGTCCATGGGCGGCAGTGACCACTTACCATCAGGTGGACTGCATGCTCGTTTGTACTTTAGTCAAATAAAAAAAAAATCACATGCTTCGCTACTGGACACAAAAGGTGACTAATGAAGAAATTCTTAAACTAGTGCAAAAAGACTGCAATCTATTAAGATCCATCAAGAGAAAAAAAATACCTAGATCATAATGTTATGATCTAGGTATTGGAGAAGTCTTATCGGTTGTTGGATGTCTAACAACCGATATAGACTTCTCCGAACGATATTGACAAGGAAAAAAAAATAGGTAAAAGGAAAGTCAGAAGGAGACGCAAATTTTGTCTTCAGAACATCCGAGACTGAAAAAGAATCGCGAGTGCCACAAACTATTTAGCCTCGCGAGAGGTATAAAGCCTTTGCTGAGTTAACTGCTAACCCTTGGTGAAACTGTTTGGAGTGGCACAAGAAGAAGTAGAATGACCGAAATCGAAATCAAAAGTAGCCTAACCAGTTAAATAACCAACGCCCAGGCAAAAGCTCATAACATTCGGACCAACGATTCTTGCCTCATTGACTAACAAATAGACACTCTATCTCATTTTTATATATTAGGTAGAATAGATAGAAGTAAACCTAAGTAGAAGTGTCCACCAATTCGCACTTGGCCAGCGCGGTGGACTATGGACTAAACTATCTCATTCTGAGAGAAGACCCGTGCCCAGCAGTGGGAAAATAATGGGTTAACGAGATAGAAGTAGCAAATAATCATGCAGTCCACTTTTAGATCGTCCAGGTGATAGAACCAGTGTAGTTCGATCGGGGAGGTACCACCACCACACCTATTTATAGCGTGAAGCATTTCTTGCGTTTCGATGGGTGTGTTTGCCGGCACTTTTAATTGAGGCGACCATCTTAGTCCATGGAAGTAGCAACGTATCTGTCTCCGCATTTGACGTCGCCTCAGATGAAAATGCGCTCGCAACCCATAGTTCTTTTTTTATACGCTTTCTACACTCATAGCCCCACACTAGGACTTTCTCCTGTGTCGTGGACACACACAAGACGAATACACAAACACCCAGACCCAGAACATGAATCTAAACTCCTCATTCAGATTCCTGTTTGGCCGGGAATCGAACCCGGGACCCATTGCGCGTCAGACCGGTATGGTAACTACTCCGCCACGGGGGTCGTCCTGAGGGTATTTATAGCTATCTATAAATACCCCCAGATACGGTCAGAGTTGTAGAAACTAAGATTTATTAGAACTAAAATAGAATACGTAGTGTATTGTCCTTCTCCCATTAATCTAGAACAACTATTTAATAAATTCTGTGCATTGTTAATGCTTTATTTTATTATATTAATGATTTAAGATATTACCATTATTATTCTGTCACCTGGTTTTAATATACTTCACAAATAAATCTAATGATCCCAGACCGGACGCCAGACGATTCCGTAGCCGTCTGTACTACTTCCTTCCTAGAAAAATCCCGGTATCATGTAACTGTCCTTTATCAAAGTTATTAAACTCTCATAATTAATGTTTTTATAGATAGTCACAGTACCTGGACACTGTCATTATCTATCTATGAAAATAATGGATTCGAATTTAAAAGGTTCTTTTGTTTTTCGTGTGTTCTATAGATTTAGAAATCATTTAGATAGAACCTCTTGGATAAACTAACCCAACCTGGGTTAATTATAAAACACTTTAACGTATGTAAATAATGACTTAGCATACATTTTATTCAGCACGAAGTAAGGCGCAAAAATACCCAGCGCTGTCCGTCTGTACAGCGGAAACTGTAGGCGTTCAGACCCTGAGCTACGCCTATGGGCTACAGAACTATTAGCTAGTGTCCAGGGAAATCTCCCAATTTAGTCGAACATCCGAAATACCATCACTCCCCCGATGGACGATGCTTTAAGATATATGCACGAAAGAAACATACTGATTACTGATTCTGTTTAAAGGATTTCTTCATTCTTTACGAATAGGGTTACGGTATTCCCTGCCTGTCGTAAGGGCGACTAAAAGAGGGCTTCCGAGATTGCGGATGACAAAACTCAGTTAAACAGCGATTCCGGGAAGAATGGTAGTATGTACGATCGCATGCTTTTCGTAAACACAACAGAAAAACTATGCTTTTCATAAACACAAAAATCTTTATTTTCGTTGCATTCTTTTTTCTTTTTGTTTTTTTTTTTCGTTGTGGTGACCTCCTACGCCCACCTGAGTGAAGACCAACGGGGCAACGCGTATAGAGGACTCCAGTTGCGTTCCTTTGGAGATTCCATGATAATAATAGAAATAATGAGAAAGAGTCACATATGGAAACGAGACACCCATGGGTTTTAATGCGTAAGAATCTCACATAATAATAAAAAAATAAGATACACCCTTATACCCTGACATTGCTTTGGACGTATTCACACTGAAATTTTCCTGAAAAAATATATACCATTTTGACAGGACTTTCACAACTATTATCTATACCTACATTAAGATGTGCGCACACCTACATTAAGATTAAAGACGTGCACGTGGAAACATGGAGACACGGCCGTTCTAAATATTGCCTGGCAAGCAACCGGTTCGCCAATTCTAGAGGAAACCGGGTGTTTCCGGGGGCGGCAGCTACCCGCTTCCGGGAAACTGCGCTCCGCACCCAATAATTGGATATATAAATTAATACTATTGAGTTCTCGGTATTTTCAATGATATACATTTGTTTATTATTAAAATTGTATGATATATTCGTATAATAATGGTCGGATGACTCCACTAAAAGTGGAAAGAGAGTTTTGTTTACTGATATTTTGTAAAATGAACTCGACTATAAAGCACGTTGTGTCAAAATACCTTATTGAATACTGATTATAAAAATTAATAGTATTGAGTTCTCGGTATTTTCAATGATATATGTTTATTTATTGTTAATTTTTAATAACATACTCGTACATAAATGGTTACATGACTCCACTGAAAGTGGAAAGAGAAAGAGATATTTTCTAAAATAAACACGACTAAGAACTTTATGTCCATATCCCTTACTGAATACTGATAAGAGTTGTTTTAACCATTTATCAGCCCTTTGAAGTCCACGGCTGGACACCCTTAGTTCCTCTTTACTAGTTATCGCGTCTGGTTTATGTGTTGGACTTTGGCGTTAGTCATACAAGAAAAGAACACGCTTTCTACACTCATAGCCCCACAGTAGGATTTTCTCCTGTGTCGTGAGTGCCATGCCACACTGTCGTCAACCCATTATTGTCCCTCTGCTGGGCACGGGTCTTCTTTCGGAATGACAGAGCTATAGTCCATAATCCACCGCGAATTGGTGGATTTGGATTGCAATCATTGCTTATACCTATCTTAAAAGTTCTAGTTCAATTTAACACCTTTATCTATTTATTTATCCGTATTAAATAAAACAGTACTATAATAAAATTTTGTTGTATGTTGTATTTACAAGTTTTCATATATTACACATCTCATATAATTCGATAAAATATATTAACAAAATTTTCATAAATGCAACGTTTTCACTAAAGATATTTGAAGAAGATAAATTTGGCTTAAAAACTTGAAATTATTATTTAAACATTAACGATAATTATACGTATCTTTTTTGTCGTCAACCCATTATAGTCCCACTGCTGGGCACGGTTCTTCTGTCGGAATTAGAGAGTTATAGGCGTTAGGCCACCGCACTGGCCAAGTGCGAATTGTTGGACAACTTTTTTGTTTACGAGGGGGAAACCTTCAAAAGGTACCTGACGCCTGGGCAGCGACGCCGGGTCCCCCCCCCCCCATTTGCCGCTCACCGCTGCAAAGAGGAATCCGGCAACTCCAACGGAACACAACTGGAAAATTAACGTACCGAGTACTATTGTATATACATACAATTATATAATTATGGTATTATATATTCCATAATTTACACTTACAAATACTAAAAATAAATCGTAAAACTTTATATTTTTTAACAGATAGTACGGAACCCTACGTGTGTAAGTCCTACAAAATTAAAGAGATAATATAACTTTCTCTTTAATTTTGTTATAATTTTCACTAAATCATCAATATATGATGCCGCTATATTCAGTTAAGAGACCAGTCTATCGCCTAATTAAAACCTCTCGTTCGGGAGGTCCCAGGTTCAAACCCAGACACGCATCACTTTTACTTTCATTTTTAAGATTATGTGCGTATTAGAAATTAATTATCACAGCTTTTTGATGAAAGAACACATCTTGAGGAAATCTACACACCAAAGAGTTCTTAGAGAGTAAAAATAAGTTCTCGGTGATGTGTGAAGTACGATTCGCAATTGGCCAGCGCGGTGGACTATGGCCTAAACTCTCTCATTGTGAAAGAATACCCGTGCTCAGCAGTGGGTCAATAATGGGTTGACGTGTATCTTAGCATCATGTGATCATATATTTTAAAATATTTTAAAACAGCAAGTTAACATACCACCTACAAGATTTTAAGTTACAGATCTCATTGTCCTGAGTACCTTGAATATATAGTCTTACCTAATTTCGATTAAAAGTGTGTAGTTGTCACTAGCTAAAAAAACACAAAAATCTCGTACGTAAAGGAAGTCGAAAGGCACTAATTCAAATTTTCTAAAGGATCTTTCATTCAGATACTTGTCCGACGAAAAATTAAAACCGGAATCCATTGCGTGTCAAATAGGTATGGTAACACGGATCGAAGCGCTGAGCTTCACGCCAGCAGAAGGTATGGCAACGGAATCTCCTTGGTCAAACTACTGGTTCTATCATCTTTCCTAACTTAGTGTATGTTTTTTGTTCTCTGGAGGGAAACCTTCAAAAGGTACCCGACGCGAAAGAAGCAACGCAGGGTTATGTGGTATGTTTACCGCACTAAAACCCTACCGATGGCCGTCCTTAGCGCTACAAAGAAGACTCCGGGATCTCCAAAGGCACGCAACCGGAGTCCTCTAAACACGTTGCCCCATCGGGCTCCTCCCCGATGAGCAGTTGGGCCCACTACTCCGTCTGGACTTTACGACGGTATGCCACGCGTACCGCCGTCCTTCCCGGGGTCGTCGACTCTAGCCACCCGCAACCCCGGAAGCCCCTTTTAGTCGCCTCTTACGACAGGCAGGGTTACCGTTGTCCTATTCTGATCCCGGAACTACAGGGACTCCTAACTTAGTGCTAGCTTAGTCTCCTAACTTAGTCTTAGACATACCATAGGTAGGATATCACCTCTGATGTTGATTAGACATGTTCATAGACGCCAGCCCCAATTTACATGAGTTGCTCATTTGTTACTATTTTATACAAAATCCAATTTATATTTTGTTTTTCATGTTGACTGCAGTACGACACTGCTGTTTTCATCTGACCAAATCGATATCATCATTACCTAATGTAAGCAAATCCCTTGTTTCGTTTGAATTATTTTAAACAGGCTGTTTAAAATTGCTGGCTACCTATTATTTATGTATGGTCTGCGTAATGTAAAATTAATTTTGGCACTAGCGTATTAGCTTACTCCACATTAATCAGTTAAAACTGGATTTATCCTATTGTGTTAAGTATCAGAGGTATTTAACTTACTTTAAACATTCCCCCTTATACGTTAAATCAGAAAAAAATGTTTTGTCCGTCTACCTTAAAGTTAAATTCTTCGATTAAAATAATTACGCAAATCTTTGATTCTTATAAAAAGTGTGTCTTATAAAAGTGTATTATTTATGGAACGAAGTACCTTACGGCAGGCTTGGAGGAGATAGGGATTTTGCTGCACGACCGAACTAAAAAAATGAAATGAAATGTCTCTATATTGTATAGGGGGCACTTACAAATTGTCAGTTACAATTTTTTGTTACACTAACACCGGATCGGAATACGACCTCAACTGAGAAGATCCGGCAGGAAATTCAGCAGGTTTGTCTTTTTTGTTATTTATATCATTTTTTTTTTTAAATATAATTACAATCATGTTTTTTTCATGATAATGGAAGTTAGCTCCAGTATCTGCTGCCTACTTAATGTGATAGTAAAACCGTAAGTAAAAGACCTATAAAGTGCTATAGTCGCATACACAAGCGAATATTGTATGATAGCTTTCTCTTATTCTCTTTCTTTTCTTTAACTTCATTCCTACTTGGTGTCCCAAGACACCACATCTTTATTTTTATAAGATTGAAGTAGCAAACGGTCATTCAGTCCAACTGATGATAAGTGAAATTAATTACCTTTAATTTTTTTTTTCGAGGGGGAAACCTTCAAAACGTACCCGACGCCGTGGGAGCGACGCAGGGTTATGTGGGATTTTTACCGCACTAAAACCCCCCCAGTGGCCGTCCTCGGCGCTGAAAAGGAGGACTCCGGGATCTCGAAACGACTTCAACCGGAATCCTCCGAGCGCGTTGCCCCATCGGGCTCCTCCCAGATAGGCGACTAGTCTAGTCTTTACGACGGTATGCGACCACACATACCGCCGTCCTTCCCGGGATTGCCTGACCGAACGGTTCGAGCTCCCACTCTAGCCGTCTGCAACCCCGGAAGCCCCTTTTAGTCGCCTCTTACGACAGGCAGGGGATGCCGTAGCCCTATTCTGATCCCGGAACTACAGGGCGAACCATACGCGTCTACCAAAACGCAAAAACTCACAACCGGCCTGACGCACAATGGGCCGCGGGTTCGATTCCCGGCCAGACAGGTATCTGAACGATGAATTTAGATTTATGTTGTGGTTTTGGGTGTTTGTGTATTCGTCTTGTGTGTGTCCATGGTACCCACGACACAGGAGAAAATCCTAGTGTGGGGCTAGGAGTGTAAAAAGCGTGTTTTTTTTAAATAGGTGTGGCGGTGGTGGCCTTCCCGGACTACACCTAAACTCAAATAGGAATTAAACGTGTAGTAACCGAAGTGTTTCACGAATATTTCTCAGTGTAAACACAGTTTATTTTTGATAACATACATACAACATACAAATTAATAGAAAATGTAACAAGTTGAATTTGAAATAACTTTTGATAGAGTAGATGAACAACAACAATATAAAGATTAATGTGTTAACATTTTGTAAGGTACGACTATAAAATATTATAAAGGCGAAAGTTTGTGAGTGTGTATGTTTGTTACTTCTTTACGTCTAAACGGCTGGAGCGATTTTCATAAAATTTGATAGGGAGTTAGCTAACACTCTGGAGTAACATATAGGCTATTTTTTACTGTGGGAAAATATCTTATGCCCACAGGACAATCGACACATCGATTCATTTGTACGCTGGCGAAGCTGCGGGGTACTGCTAGTGGACTATAAATGTATCAACTCTTTTAATTGAATTCAGTAGTTTCGGTTTAATACGTTTTCAACTACACAGACAAACAGGATTTGTATAAATAAACATTGTACAAATTGAAAAAATATAGGACTTTCCCAAACTAATTTTTTTGCAAATCCAGGCAATAGGTATACTGACAAGCTGAAAGTATAATTTTATTACATGTATAGACTTTGCAGTGGAGGCGCTATAGTCGGCCAACGCGGGGTTCTATCTCTTCTGAATCTTCTGATGCGCCTTGGAAATTCATTCCATTTGTCTTTACTAATTTATGTAACTACTTAGAAAACACTTAAATAAATTAATTTCAACGTTTATTATATTATATATTCACGATTGGATTAAATTTATCATGATTTCTTAAAACTTGCTTACATCCACTTAAAGTTGTGCAAGTATTACGCTGTGCGATAATATTCCGCTATAGATTTTCGCCGATCCTCTAGAAATGAGACATGAAGCAAAAGATGGATTTTTAAGTTTATCAAAATTTCACAGCTTAATCTCAGCTTTTCCCAAACCACAGCGCATAGATAATAAATTTCCGCGCGCCAGTGAGGCTCGAAATCTATTTTCTCGATAATATTTCATCACGAGCCCGGCTGAATCGCTCGGAATCCAATGACTTTGTCTATGACAATATTCCAGCTCCGGAGTGAGACCAAAATAGATAGGCCGGAGTTCTTTGTAGCAGCCCCTAAATAGAGTGCGTAATAGGAAGGGGAGGCCGGAGGGCAACCCTCGTCCCGCGCATGCGCATCTCCGCTCGCTGAATATTGGTTTTATTAGAGCGCTTTTGTTGCTTTTCGCATTACTATTATTTTTGCTCTCATTTCGATTCTTCTTAACTCTGATCTAAATTTCCTAAGACGCAGACAATACGTGGTTTAGTGGGAGCGTTCATTCAATTGGAGGCAAATCGTAAAAAAATATTATGATCCTATAAAATTCATGAAACTTCGTGTTCGTGACTTAAATATAATTCAATGATATATAATTGCGAATTACATTTAATTCTGAACCTTCGGATATTTTACGTACAGAGACAATTCGTGAATAAACAGTTATAGGTTTATTTTTCTAATAACTTTTGTTTACTATTTCTGTTAACTCAATTAATCCAAAAGTTTAATATTTTAATATTTAATACACTTGCAATTAACATATTTATTCTTAAATTAATAAAAACAAAATATTTGTTTATCTATTAAATTTTTTAATTGACATAACACTAAAGAACTCTATAAATATTTGAATTAATGAATTAACTTTTTTTCTTTTTTAATTAAAATAAGTAAGTGCTACAAACTAAAAAAAAAGAAAATATAAAAGTTTTATTTCATTTGGCTGAACGAGCGTGTGTGAACGTAGGGTGCGAGTGTCACCCGTTCGACAGATGTGCGCTGCACGTGGCGGCGAGCGCTGCGCACAATGGAACGCAATCCCAATAAAGATGGCGCCGAGGAGGGAACTTTCCCGCTCTTTTTTGCCGCCCTTTGTGTTGATCATTTTTATTGCCAGTATTTATTTATTTAGACGTCATTTTTGGTTTAAGATAATTATTTTTCTCTATATAACATTTTAGTGTTTACTAGAATTTAGTTATAAATTATAATTAAAGGTGTGGGAGCAGTGATAGCGTAATTCTTGAAACTTGCTCTCTCAATCAGGAGGTCCGAGGTTCAAACCTAGGCACGCATCACTGATTTATGTGCGTATTGGAAATTAATTATCATTGCTTTTCGGCGGAGGAAAATATCATGAGTAAATGTATAATAGTCTTAAAAAAGTTTACGGAGGTGTGTGAAATCCACCAATTCGCACTTGGCCAGCGCGGTGGACTATGGCCTAAAACTGTCTCATTCTGAGAGAAGACTCGTGCCCAGCAGTGGGACAATAATGGGTTGCACCCCAATCCCAATAATAATAGGATAATCAGATTTTATATGACTCAAACGTTATGAAAATTTTGAGAGAAAAAATAGACTCCGATTCCACTTTGAAACTATTATACGGAAGCCTCTGAATAATAATTAATTTGCATAGAGTACGTTCATGCCGCCAACACCTTAGTAGGAATCGTAGGCAGATGTGATGTAGCTATAACGTATGTATTATATTTCTATGTAGTAGTCTTTTTACATTAATAAAAAAAACACGCGTTTTACACTAATAGCCCCACACTAGGATTTTCTTTTGTGTTGTGGGTGCCATGGACTCACACGAGACGAATACACAACTATAACATGTATCTAAACTCATCATTCAGATACCTGTCTCGCCGGGAATCGAACCCGGGACCCATCGCGCGTCAAACAGGTATGGTGACCGCTCTGCCACGCGGGTCGCTTAATGCTAGTATTCCCAGTATATTACACCAGAATTATGATATTTAGGTACTGTTAAAGTAAGAATTAGCTAACTTAAACTAACTTATATACTCTGTAATGTATCCGCATGTCATGATGTTTTGTACCTGCTTATATTGGCTCTATATTAAAAAAACCAGCTGAACCCGACAGTTTCACTCGCTTTCCTATAAGTTGCAATTACTTTTGATAAATAATTAATATTTCCTGATCAAATGGACTAAATACATCTTCAAGTCATAAAAAAAATCAGTACTTTCTGAGACAAACAGATAGACAGAAGCATTAAAAAATAGTAAATCCTGTAGACTATTGTTTTGCAAATGTGATACACAGACACGTGGAACATTGATTTTATTACGTACAAATATTTCTGAAAAAATATATATGAGTATGTTATTTAAATATTTGATACACACATAATAATATTTGGAAATAAAGAGTTAATTCAATTTTCGAAATTTCCTGAAAAACTGCACGTCCACGTACGCCTTCAAAAAAGCCCTTATCTCTCCCATATTCGTTAACTGGTCACACCCAAATCGCATCCTCTGAGGTTTGCCACGGATGCTTCGGCTAAGTTTAATAAGACAAATGTTGCTAAACTAAGCAATTGACTGTTATCTCCTTTTAAATAATCGTTATTTAGTGACACCGTATTACAAATCAAGTCGTTAGTTCACTTTTATGAAATCGCTTGTAATCAAACGAAAATTCTTTTTAGTGAGGGTTTCTTTTAGATTTTCGTGAATTAATTGTTTTACCCAATAAAATGTTGATCAGGAAGAAAATACTAAAATATATATACGCTTACGCTTTCTACACTCATAGCCCCACAGTAGGATTTTCTCGTGTCTCGTGGGTGCCATGGACACACACAAAGACGAACACACCAACACCCAGACCCAGAACAAGAATCTAAACTAATCATTCGGATACCTGTCTGGCCGGGAATCGAACCCGGGACCCACTGCGTGTCAGACCGGTATGGTAACCGCTGCGCCACGCGGGTCGTCGAATATGGATATTCTGCGGATGCAAATCGTTTCAAGTTCTTTATCTGGATTCCATAAACTTCGTATTTACTGAGACCTGTAAAAAACGAAGTAACGCTATTCCAACTAATGCAAAGTAGGTAGTAATTCGACATTCACCTATACTGATTCTGACTTGGCCGCGGCTAGTGTTGTGTAGCGAATGAGTGATATAAAAGATATATACCTCCAACAAAGAGCTCATACATAATATGTACTGACATTTGCATGCCATATTGTAAATGGCTAATTGTCAAATATGACATATTTAATGTAAGACCTTAATGTAAACCGCAATTATAGCAAATAAGCATTCATTATTATAAGATTATATCTGCGTGGTATGGTTCAATATGAACCATTACGAATAATATGTATCTATACTATGTATGCTCTTCTTTAACACTTTGAATTGAGAGGCGTCATATTGTTGCCAACATTACTTTTAAGGCACTTTTACCATACATTAGAAAAAACATTTTTCGCATAGTAAATGACGAAAAAATCGCACGCATTTAACACTGTTTTTTTCACAGTAAATATGGAAATTCAATTATTTAGTCCCTTAGAACAAAAAAGTGGTCATGATATAAATATACCAAAATGATATCATCGGATATACTGATACAAAATGACACTAATGAGATAGATACATACAAAAAAGACATACATGACTTGAAAAGACATACATCTCTTCATTTTAGTGATACATTCTGCCATCTCTAACCGCGGCGCTCGTCATTACGATGGTCAACCGGTTTGCGATCGCATCAGAAAAACAGCTAGAGTGAGACAGAAGATGGTTTTAAGTATATTTTAGTAGTAAGAAAAGAGAAACGTTCAAGACCACTGTTTCGTGGAGGCGACGAAGCGTGATCGGAGCGCCACAATTCGGTGTCAAAAATTTATATAACGCTGCGAAATTTATCAAGCGCACCAATTTGCCGCGCGACGCAACGATACTCCAAGAGTTTATTACTAAAACTTAATACTTAAAAGAGCAGTGATAGTCCAATGGTTGGAAATTAACCTCTAGATCGGAAGGTCCGAGGTTCAAATTTCACGCACCACTGATTTTTCTAAAATAATGAGCCTATTAGAAATTAATTATCGCTGTTTAACGGAGAAGAAAAATATCGTGAGGAAATTTACACACCTGAGAGTTCTCTAAAAGAAAGTTCTCAAAAGTCTGTGAAGTCTATCAAGGTGGTAGAACCAGTCTAGTTCGACCGGGGAAGCACCACCGCCGCACCTATTTCTAGCGGGATTGATTACAGATGTCCATGGGCGGCAGTGACCACTTACCATCATCACTTACCACTTACATTATTATTTTCGGCCATAACTTGCCATGTATGCAATGATAGGTGAAAACGTAAAACCATAATTGTTAAAAACTTATACTAAGGTTGATGGAGATTGATGGAGATTTCTAACCCTAGACCTTCAAGCAAGACAACGAAATCCACATCGGACTTCTAATTTAGATAGACTCCTTATTAAAAAATATTACAGATTTACATCATAGGTATACGCCAAACTAAGAAAAATATTATTTTATTTGAAGATATTAAGCGCAGTATTAATTAATAGGACTACTATACTTGGTAGTCCTATTAAAACAGAATTACAAGTAGGTAAGTAAGGACACAAATAGATGGATTAAAAGATTTCCGCTAATTCCATAGTTAAAAATCTAAAACGGAAAAATAAATGTCGTCGCATCGAATTATTTGATTAAAATTTATTAATACTTTAAAAAATTAAAAATATGTTCACCTAAATTGACAAAAAATGATTAATATAATGAAAAAATGCTCATAATTATTTATGGAGCCTGCCACAGAGTATAAATGAGTAAATATAAAGAAATGTAATTTTAAGAAATTAGACAAATTAGTGAAAAAAGTCTAGCGTAAAATCAAAGTTAACATCATACCCGTAAAAAATAAAAAAGTAAATTCAAAACCTCCGCCATTTTTTATCTGTTGACAATATATTTAACAGATATACAAAAACAATATCTATTCATACAGTATTAATTTATGAAACAATACATTTTAATTTATAAACAGAGTTACGTATTTTTAGAGATACCGAAACGGACATAATAAGGTCAAGAGACAAAAAGTTAGAAAGCTGTGGGAATACTCGCAACCCGTTGCTTAGTACGAATTAGAGAAAGGTGGCCGACCGCTGCCTCTGTACTGAAAATGTTTCATTTTATATTATAACATTTTATGAATGGACCCTTAAAACAAATGAAATTAATGCATTAGAAAATTATTTGTAACTGATGTTGTTTCATTAATAATTACTTAACAAAATTTGTAAGTAAATAAAAAAAAAACAGAATCAGAAATAGGTTGATATGGTCTTATTATAAAATCATAAATCAATAAATAAATTGATATGGTCTTATTACCTATTATTATTTCACAAATTACATGAGTAGATATAAAAAGAAGTCAGAAATCTGTAATATCAAAATACCGGCCTATTTTATCTAACTTGCAAAGTACAAAACCAAAACAAAAAAAAACGTATGCATCTAAATTGAATACCTGCGTTGATTTTGATAAAACTCAAATGCAAGATCATTGTCCCACTGCTGAGCACGGGTCTTCTCTCGGAATGAGAGATTTATAGGCCATAGTCCACCGCGCTGGCCAAGTGCGAATTGGTGGAATTCACACACCTCCAAGAACTTTTCTTTTTCTTTTTTTTAAAGAACTCTCGGGTATGTAGGTTTCCTCACGATGTTTTCCTAGACCGAAAAGCAGTGATAATTAATTTCTAATACGCACATGAATCAGTGGCGCGTGCCTTGGTTTGAACCTCGGACCTCCCGATTGAGAGGGTAAGTTTCAACCATTAGGCTATCACTGCTCTAAATGTAAGATATAGGATAACAATGTTTGATTAGTATTTAAAAATGAAGGTAGGAAATTGTACGTAAATTAAACACAAAATACTGCTACTCTTAGGACAACTTGAGACAATTAAATATGTATATCCTAAGTATTATTTACTTTCGTCAATATTTATTAAAACATGATAAAAAAATACATAACTTACAAAGATAACGGTACCAAAATATTCAATTTAAATATTTTTATAATAATGAGTTTAGCGTTAATTATCCTCCGAAGCTATTATCCACAGAATAAACCCAGTTATTAAACTGTGGCAGTTTACTGTTATTATCTTTTCTCATTTTATTTTCGTTGCTTTATTAAATAGGAACTGATTTGTAGAACCCTCTTATATAAAGAAAACGTCCAAAAATTTAAGGGTTTTTTTTATGTATCGAACTTCTCAAGAAAAATCTCAAGTTTTTCTTTTTATCTGACAGAAGTAGCAAACGAGCATGCAGCCCACCTGATGGTAAGTGGTCACTGCCGCCCATGGATATCTGTAATCAACCTCACACAGAACATGGGTTCCATCTGAAGTTAATCACAGATGCGTTGCTACTCCCGAGGACTACGATGGTCGCCTCATGTGAAAGAGTGCCCGCAACCACACCCTTCTATCGAAACGTAAGAACTTCTTCACGCTAGAAATAGGTACGACAGTGCTACTTCCCCGGTCGAACTACACTGGTTCTAAGACTTGAAAAATATGATAGATATAAAGTACTTTCATAATTAGTCATAAAGCAGCATAGTACAGCAGTGATAGCTTTTTTTTTTAGTTTTCGAGAGGGAAACCTTCAAAAGGTACCCGACGCCGTGGGAGCGACGCAGGGTTATGTGGGATTTTTACCGCACTAAAACCCCCCCGGTGGCCGTCCTCGGCGTTGAAAAGGAGGACTCCGGGATCTCGAAACGACTTCAACCGGAATTCTCCGAGCGCGCTGCCACATCGGGCTCCTCGCAGATAGGCGGCTGGGCCCACCGCTCCGTCTAGTCTTTACGACGGTATGCGACCACACATACCGCCGTCCTTCCCGGGATTGCCTGACCGAACGGTTCGAGCTCCCACTCTAGCCGTCTGCAACCCCGAAGCCCCTTTTAGTAGCCTCTAGTTTAGTAGCAGGGGATGCCGTAGCCCTATTCTGATCCCGGAGCTACAGGGACGAGAGCAGTGATAGCCTAATGGTTGAAGTTTGCCCTCTCAATCGGGAGGTCCTAGGTATAAACCCGTATTAGAAATTAATTATCTCTTTCGGTGAAGGAAAACATCGTGAAAAAACCTACACACCAGACAGTTCTTAAAAAAAAGTTCTCAGAGGTGTTTGAAGTCCGCCAATTCGCACATGGCTAAACTCTCTCATTCTAAGAGAAGACCCGTGCCCAGCAGTGGGACAATAAAGGTCCACCCTTTATTGTCCCACTGCTGGGCACGGGTCATAAGAGTCATAAAGGTCGAGAGTCATAAAGGCACCAAATAATAGATCACTCCTGTTTATTACAAAGTATTTTCAGTAAATTCCATTCATTATATCCCAGTATTTTTGAATGACGGCACTTTTCAGCGAATCCGACATAATTATGCCCCTATTGTTTGCATATAGACTCAATCGAACTACCGCCTACGGATATACAATCATACATAGGTATATATATCATATATATAGATATATATATATATATATATATATATATATATATATAGGTAATCGTATATAGATTAATATAACTTAAACATAGCAAATTCATGGATAGTTTTGAACCCCTTTTTAATAAGTTGTCGATGGATGTATAAGTAGTGTTGTTCCATAGTATTGGGAGTATCTTTTCCTATTTCTTAGAAATTACCTTCCCATAAGGTTTATTATTTCTAGCGTGAAGCATTTCTTGCGTTTCAATGAACGGTGTGGTTACCGGCACACTTTAAATGAGGCGACCGTCTTCGGGCATAGCAACGTATTTTTTTTGTGACGGGGAGGAAACCTTCAAAAGATACACCGAAGCCTTGGGAGAGACTCCGGGTTATGTGGATTTTTTACCCGCTAAAACCTCCTCGGTAGCCTTCCACTGCACTTGCAGGTAACCCCGGGATATCTAACGGAACGCACCTAGTGGTTCCTAGCGCGGCGCCCCTTACGGGCTCATCTCTTGGGGAGCGTGACTGTCCCCTACGCCTTCCGGTGTGCGACAACATGCAGCCACACAAGCCGCCGTCCTTCCAGGGATTGTTGGCTAGGCAGTTAGAACTCCCACTGTAGCCACACGCAACCCCAGAAGCCCACTTTCAGTCGCCTCTTACGACAGGCAGGGGATACCCTAGCCATCTTCTACTTCCCAACTACAGGGAGGTAGCAACGTAACTGTGATTGACTTCAGATAGATCCATGTTCTATATGAAGTTGATTACAGTTGTCCATGGGCGGCAGTGACCACTTACGATAAATTCGACTGAAAAAAAAGGTCACAGATTTGGGACTATTACACCCTCCTCCCCCAACTTAAATCTGCCAATGTATGCCATATCATAAATCCTTTCTAAATAAATCGCTTTAAAGGGCACTCAAAAAATTGTTTCTTTGATAATTCAAAAAGATTTTTTGAAATCTGCCTGGTAGTTTTACACTATTCGTATTCTCTATGTAGGAGCGTACGGCGACGTTAGCTGATGTGTTAAAGGTTACGTATTTTTCACAATTCCCTTTTATTTATTAGTATGTCCCTTAAAGACAAAGTCAAATATATTATAATCGATGATTATTTTCTGACTTTTGAAGATCTTTCTTCATAAACCTCAGCGATGGAAATAATCTTGACACAAAATACACACAATAGAAGTCAATTAGCTCGTTCAATCTTGTACTTCAATTAAGAGAAATAAATGTATTTTGATAATAAGGATCTAAGGAGAAAAAGAGGAAAAGATAAGAAAGAATACGTGCCGGGCTCTAATTTACTTTTAAATGTGTTAATCGTTAACGCATATAGGTAGGGCATATATGACTACATTTAATAAAACTCTTCGTAAATCGACTTACACGTACTCCTGCCTTTTTTTTACTAAAGGTGGTAGAACTTTTGATGGTTTGACCTCAGAGTCACCACCACTACGCCACGCTTGTGATCAGTGATAGCTTATTGGTTGAAACCTGGCCACTCGATCGGGAGGTCCGAGGTTCAAACTCAGGCACGCATCACTGATTTTTTCTAAAATTATGTGCGTATTAGAAATTAATTATCACTGATTTTCGTTGAAGGATAACATCGTGAGGAAACCTTCACACCCAAGAGTTCTTCAAAAAAAGTTCTCGGAGGTGTGTGAAGTCCAGCGCGGTGGATCTCTCTCATTCTGAGAGAAGACCCGTGCCCAGCAGTGGGTCAATAATGGTTTGACGAGAGAACAGCAGTGTTACGCGCTGCTGTATTCTTATTTGAAGGTATAATAGTAAGATAGATATTTTCTTGTTACGCACGATTATAGTGGATGTAGGAGGATTGCGCAATGCTAATATTTTTTTTCAATTAATGCATAAAACATACATATAATCAACTAAAAATACATTACACTCACTATCTTGCGTTTGACATAAACACATACATATTAAACGAAATGTTCATACAATGTCTTACTATGAAAACACATAACGTCAAAAAAGTCAGATGTCTTTGTCTAAATATTGCTGTTAAATGCACCTTAGTTAATAAAACTCTTTTTACCTTTAACGAGTCCTTTAAAAATAACTTGAAAATTATTACAAATTATTTAAATTAGAGAAATATACGTGCTACTTTAGACAATATAAAGTTTAGTTTTTTAATTTAAATTACGGTCGAATTTCGACCGTTACAATGGGTGACTAGTATTAATAAAATCTTGAAAAAATAACAATATGTAATGCTTGTAACAGTAAAATCAAGAGTTTTCTTAGTTTAATGAGCTACTCAATTGTTACAAGTGAGGGTAATTTGAGACAAAATAATTGTTTTGTCCAATAATTCTATCGTCGACCGTCGCACGATATTCTAGTTGATTCAATAATTAGGGCTTAGGTGTTTAGGTATTAGGTGTATTAGGTATTAGGTGTTTAGATTAGAGATTATGAATATAACCATCAACCAATAAATTTAACTAATAATTTAGAACAACCATGTTATTCGTTAAGCAATATTATCAATATTGAATAAAAATATCAACTTAATAATTTTAACACTATGTAACTACTGCACTAAGATTTGGACTGTAACTCGTAAGCTATAGGGAACACTTTCCAACTCGCCTCGCACGTCGCCTATGGCCTGCTGACCCTGAGTCCGTTGACGTTAGCCATAGAAAATAGTCACTCACCGCATTCAATTTCATGTTCTATTGCACTAAAAATACAGTACAATTTTGATGTTTACGTAATAATTATTGTCTGTGATATTTTTATTCAATCGAACTAAACGATAATCTTAACAATTATGTTTTTATTGGCATACTGTAATCTGTATCGTAAGTTACATCAATTAAAAAAATATTCAACTTCAGCAAAACTCGTACCTACTTTATTAAAAATATCAACTAATATTTTCAATCAATAAAAATATCGATAAAAATATTTATCATTTAACAGTTAACCAATAAATATTTTCAACTATTATTGCCATCTCTAGCTTAGATGTTCAGAAATGTGTTTTAATAATAAAATTGATCGATATTGGCATTTTAATATGAAACACTTTGAGGCTTCCCCAAATGTAGCTTGTGTATATTAATCCACGAACGTTGACATGTTTTATTTGCTTTATTCCAACAGCACTGACGGCCAATTGAACCATAAGCAAATGGTAAGCATACATATATGGTTAGGTACGTTAGGTTAACAAATGAATCCACATTCGACAATTTTCACTAAAATCACTAGCATAGTGAATAATAACAGTACAGTGTAACTTTTGGTGAAAAAAGCGTAACAGCGGCATTTTGGAGAAAAAGAAACGCAGATGACGTCATAATTTAAAGAAATTACATGTCATGGCGGACTATCCGCCACAACATTGGTTTTTTATAATCAATTAAGGAAAAGAGGTCAAAAATAGTTTCACGTTTATGTAAAATCCCACTGCTCTTTCTCTATTTCTGAAATATCATATTTTAACCGACTTCAAAAGGAGGAGGTTATCAATTCGGTAAGTTTTGTTATAAAAGGGTTTTTTACTTTTAAGTTTTAGTAATTTAAGAAAACATGAGCATGAAAATTCTGTGCTAATAGCTGACTGAGCTGTATATAGATTTTCTGACTAGAAAATCTATATACAGCTCAGTCAGCTATTAGCAATAACCTAATAAACCTTTAAATAGTTAATAAACCTTTTTTTAACTTTAACGGCTGCGTTCAAAATAACTTGAAAATTATTACAATTTATTTAAACTAGAGAAATATTGGTGCTACTTTGGACAATATGAAGTTTAGCTTATTAATTTAAACTAGTCACCCGTAGCATCGGCCGAAATTCGACCGTAATTTAAATTAAAAATCAAATGTCATCTGACATTCTTGACGTTGTCTTTTCATAGTAAGACTGTAATAATAGAATGTTCTATTTCATTTACTAAGTACATATGTGTTTGTGACAAATGCAAGGCAGTGTGTGTAATGTGTTTTTAGTTGATTTTATGTATGAAAAATGCATTATTTGAAAAAAATATTAACATTATGCACTCCTTCTCTACGTCCACTATAACCGTGCAAAATTTCATACTAATCCGTCCGCGGCATATTACTTAAAAATCCGTCACAAATTTTTGCTTCACGTATTAATATAATAATTACGGTCGAATTTCGACCGTTACGACGGGTGACTAGTTTTGATAAAAACCTAATTATTATAAACGAAATTAATTAATTAAATATAAGTACCTACCTATATCTATTTATAGTAGAACAGAAAAACCAAGTAGCATTACTTTCGAGCATGTTTTAAAGATCAGCAGTAGATGCGCTCCACAGTACATCAATACTGCGTCCCTGTACCCTTGGTGTCGCCCTCAGTCGACCCCACGCCCTTCGCCCTTGTACTAACCCTATACGTTCACCTCAAGCTACTAGCTTGTCTGATCAGCCTCGTATTTTCAAATGGATTTTTTTTTCCGTACGTGATGCTTAGGTAACACCTACTGACTTCTAATTTGTACCCATTCGAATAAGAATGATATAATATTGAAATGGGTAATACAAATTACAATCACTAAGTAGGTAAATATTATAGATGCGCCGAATATTCGATTGTTATTCGGTATTCGGTGTATTCGCTATCTATTTCACTATTTGTATTCGGCTGAATTATTCGGTTTTGGTGCCGAATATATTTGGTTTGACTTTTTCCTAATTTCTTGGCTACACGTCACGGTATGGAACAAAAAAACAAACCTTTCTACGTAAGATTTATGTTATATATCAAAGAATTCTTATGAAGAGTGTTTTGAATGAAGCCTATAATATAAAGCAATTAAACTCTATTTTTTTCTAAACTCACAATCAACATCAACATTCATTTTTAGACCTCAAATCATAATTTAGATTTGTGAACTTTAGATGAACACACTTTCGCAGTTGTTTCTTAGTAAGAAATGGTAAACCAAATAATTCGGTCGATAACCGGTTTGGTAAAAGTTTAACCAAACCAAACCAAAAAAGATTAGTATTTGGAATTCGGTTATTCGGTGAAACCAGTGTGGCGACCTCCCACTACTCATCAAGAGATGGCGCTACTAGTATTCTGAAACACGCTATCGAAGCATTCTCAGAATCCTGCATATATACAAGTTCCGAACAACGACTGTTGGAGCACGGCCGCTCCCCAGGCATGATCACCTAGCCTGGCGGGAGATCTCCCTATGCCAAAGTGGTGACCCCAGACAAGGACACGTCCCTTCACGATGGTGGCGACGTCACACCCTGGATGGACCGCAGCATCTCAACATCTGATTAGCAGCTCATCAGGTGCATCGCAGCACATTCAGAAACGCTTCCTGTGCCTGGTCCAGCTGCTCTCCGCGACATCACGGACGGCTTGAGCAGCCATTGCTCGCCTCCACACTTCGTTCCACCCTCACCTCCCGACTCACCGTGGATAGAGGGCATCTAAAAGGCCACACTTCGCCCTCACATCTCGACTCACCGCAGATAGAGGGCGAACTACTGGTACTTGCACACGAAGACTCGCGGACCTATCGACCTCCGGTCTGAGCAGGGGGTGATGTGGCGACCTCCCACTACTCATCAAGAGATGGCGCTACTAGTATTCTGAAACACGCTATCGAAGCATTCTCAGAATCCTGCATATATACAAGTTCCGAACATCAACTGTCGGAGCACGGCCGCTCCCCACGCATGATCACCTAGCCTGGCGGGAGATCTCCCTTTGCCAAACCAGTATTCGGCGCATCTCTAGTAAATATTATTTGTTGTTAGAATTATAGGAATCTCAATAATTTAAGACATACCAGGTGGTAGAACCAGCATAGTTCAACCGGAGCGGTACCACCGCCACACTTATTTCTAGCGTGAAGCAGTTCTTGCGTTTCCGTGGGAGGGTGTATTTGCCGACTTACTTTTATATTAGGCGACCATCTCAGTAATCGGAGGTAACAATGCATCGGTGGATATGATCCTTCTTTTATATAGGTAAGTATATTATCTTAGCAGCAAAATCGCGCGGAGAATCGCTAATTTAATGCTGCGTCTACTACTTCCACTACTTATTTTTTTGCTTTTGAGAATACTAGAGTATTATTCAGGATATACCAGTTTAGTTATTAAGTTACGGGCTATATTTAAATATCTGGAAGTGACAAGTTTTATTTGATACCCTACGCGCATTGCCATCATAAAAAAAAACACCAGAAACCTTCGCAAGCTCATGAATAACAACTTTGTTAAAGATCGTCACATGATCAAATAAATAGTTTACGATTATATAGAAGACATACAGACAAACATTCATTTTTATAAAGAAGAAGAAGAAGTAACATAGAAGTTTTCAAAATTGATAGGATTTTGACGACCCGCGGTTATCATACCGCGCATTGGGTTCCGGATTCGATTCCTGGCCAGACAGGTAGGTATCTCAATGATGAGTTTAGATTCATCTTCTGGGTATAGGTGTTTATGTATTCGTCATGTGTGTGCCCATGGCACCCACAACACAGGAGAAAAAATCTTAGTGTGGGGCTATGAATGTAGAAAGCGTGATTTGCAATAATGGACGAGATCCTTGCAACCCCTTTTTTTTTTGTTTTCGAGGGGGAAACCTTCAAAAGGTACCCGACGCCGTGGGAGCGACGCAGGGTTATGTGGGATTTTTACCGCACTAAACCCCCCCCGGTGGCCGTCCTCGGCGCTGAAAAGGAGGTCTCCGGGATCTCGAAACGACTTCAACCGGAATCCTCCGAGCGCGTTGCCCCATCGGGCTTCTCCCAGATGGGCGGCTGGGCCCACCGCTCCGTCTAGTCTTTACGGCGGTATGCGACCACACATACCGCCGTCCTTCCCGGGATTGCCTGACCGAACGGTTCGAGCTCCCTCTCTAGCCGTCTGCAACTCCGGAAGCCCCTTTTAGTCGCCTCTTACGACAGGCAGGGGATGCCGTAGCCCTATTCTGAATCCTTGCAACCCCTGAGCTACTCATATCGAAATATAGGACAGTAATCTCGTCATACTAATATTATAAAGGCGACAGTTTGCGAGGATCAAGTGTTTGTTTCTCTTTCATGCAAAAACTATTAGTCCGATTTGGCTAAAATTTGGTACACAAGTAGTTTATGATCTGGAATAACAAATAGGACACTGTACAATTATATACGTAACCGAAGCAAGTGGCGTTGCGGGGATAAGTTAGTTGATAATAATGTTACGATTTTTTTATTTGTCTGATATTTATCAACAAATTTAAATAACATCGTACAGTGGCGGCGCAAGACGTAATTGTAATGTGGGCAAGCTAATTCGCGAGGCCCTTTGATTAAAGACCAATTGCAGTTTGGCGACCAAAATAAATTCAGGACAAAAAAAAGGTCACCAAATGTAAAGGAAATTAAAAGCGATCTGTAATTTGACAATTTGACGATGAAAAAAAAAAGTCTTAAGAGGTCCTATGTCTGTGCGGCGCGAGGCCCTTTGCACCGCGAGGCCGTAGGCGGAGGCCCGCACCGCCCACGCCTCACGCCGCCACTGACTTCGTATGGATCAAAACAATCTCTAGGTAATGTCAAAATTAAGATGTTGGAGTAGCTTAGGTTTATAGGTGGTAGAACCAGTGTAGTATGCCCGGGCAAGTACAACCCTCACACCTATTTCTAGCGTGAAGCAGGTTTTGCGTTTCGATGGAATGATGTGGTTGCCGGCACACTTTTATATGAGGCGACCATCTTAGTCCTCTGGAGTAGCGACGAATCTGTGCTTGACTTCAGATAGAACCCTATGTTTTGTATGAAGTTGCTTACAGATTTCCATGGGCGGCGGTCATCACTTGCCATCAAGTGGACTGCATGCTCGTTTGCTACTTTAGTCTTATAAAAAAAGGTTAGTTGCGAATACGCAAACTTTATTTCTGATGCTAAAAGAGACGTTCCCGAATATTATCATCGTCGGTATCCCATTATTGTCCCGCAGCCGGACACGCATTTTCTCTAAGGTTTAGGCCAAGTGCGACTTGGTAGACTAGAGACACCTTTGAATTTTTTTTCCTGCCCAATTTACCAGCATACCATGTACTATGCACTTAAACTAAAAAAATAATGGTCGCAAAAAATCTTGAACCCCTATAGAAATTAAACTTTCAATATATGTACATGTATATGTTCATATATGTTTGCTATCATTGCCTTTCATTGCTATTGTTGGATTAAAATTCAATTTAATATTTGGCCTTACGGTATAGTAAAAAATCCGAAGTGAGTTGGACAGTAGGTACCATGTACCTCGTCCCTGTAGCCTCGGGGTCAGAATAGGGCTACGGTATCCCCTGCCTGTCGTAAGAGGCGACTAAAAGGGGCTTCCGGGGTTGCAGACGGCTAGAGTGGGAGCTCGAATGATCGATGGGGCAGCGCGTTTCGAGATCCCGGAGTCCTCCTTTTCAGCGCCGAGGACGGCCACCGGGGGGGTTTTAGTGCGGTAAAAATCCCACATAACCCTGCGTCGCTCCCACGGCGTCCTTTGGAAGGTTTCCCCTCGAAAACAAAAAAAAAAAAAGGTACCATGTACCCAGCCTTATCATTGGCGCTGCATGATGGAGTACGTACGACCTAGCCTCCTTCAGGTGTAGGAAGAGACGTGTGCCCTATGATCAAAGCGCTAAGAATATTTTAATTTTTTGCTACATCTAAAGCCGGGTACTCATTTGCGAGCCGTATCCGTAACTTGCGTGATATAGTAACGAGGTTATAGTGTGTACGCGTGTTACAGTTTAGACTCATGGCATCGCCCGAACTATATCACCGAACGTACTCATTTTGCGAGCTGTAACTGTAACCATACAGATACCAGTACGTTGCATTCATACATATATTAAAACAAAAGTTGTGTTTGTACATCGCTTTTATTTGTATTTCTAGAAAAATAAGAATAAATTCGTCCGTCTGTTGACATGTGTGTTTAAAATGGCATCAAAATAGTAATAGTTCTTACCTTTAAATGTTTAGGCTTTGTTTTATTAAAATCTATATACTCTGTGAAAAGTCAAAAAATCAAAGCTATGTAGCATTTTATAAACGCGTGTGAACCCGCGAACTACAGTTAGTTAAAATAAAACTAAACTATTGTAATACTCAACTATACAATAGTAGTTATATTTAAGGAGTTACCCAATCATCTTAACTCAATTCTATTTACCTCATTTTAGATACATTTAAGTTATTACTATTGGACTTCCTTTCAACAGGTTGGCAAGTATTTTATAAAAATCTCTTACAAGAGAAACCGACACAAGAATAGGAGCTCCGTGCAAAAACAGGTCACTGATTTTTTACGGACATCGTTTGATTTACTGAGAAAAGTGACAAAAACGGTGCCTAAAACCTTAGATTAAGACAGTCACTATTCATTTGAACTAAAGTACACTTTTTGTTTTAGAGTTGTTTTGAGAGTCGATTGATTTTTTTTGTGAAATTGACTTAGCCTAGCCTGTTTTCTACATGATGGTGAACGCCATCAATAGACATCGGTACACAATACTAGATTAAAGTTGTAGCTTTCCAAGGTGGTAGTAAGTATATATATGGTTCGGCCTGGGACCTGGTACCATCGCCACATCTATTTCTCACATGAAGCAGTTCTTGCGTTTCGATGAAAGGGTGTGGTTTTCTTTTATACGAAGCTGCTGACTCGCTTTCGCTTACGTATTATATTGATCCTAGGGAGTTGCAGGTCCCTTATTATTTCAATCTTATAAAAAAATGAGCGGTCACAGGACACTTGGCATGCGAAACATCATGATCGTACAAGAAATATACATAAAAGACTGTATTAATACAGGCACTAATTATAGCATAATGCAAAAACAGAGTTGCGAGTTATTATAGAAAATGGTGACTTTATTGAATAAACATTTATTAACAATAAATAATACAAAATTTCTACATTAATTTCAAGCTCTCGCCAAACCATACACTCACATATACACCAAATATGACCTATACAATATACCTTAGAATAGCGTGGCAACACGTCGCCACGGCAACGATCCGGATTATACCCGCGCCAATAGATGTTTCACACCAAAAGTTCTACATATTGTCGGCCACTGTCGTGTTGCTAACTAAACACAATCGTCTAGGGCATACTCCGCATGAGCACACAAAAAGGCAGACAGACAGACTGCACGCTGTAAGCTGCTAGTGGAGTATGAATAACAGAGTTTGATAGGAGTGGGATTTATGGGCAAAAGTGTAGTGTGGAGATAGAGGGGGCTAGGACGGTCGCCCCAGGCAGTACATTTAGCGGCAAAATTTCTAAATAAGATGACCTTTTTTCACTGTCTAATGACAGTGTCATAGACAACAGACTATCTAGACTTGACTACCTTTTTTTACCACTGTATAGAGGCGGCGGCTTCAACTTTCACCCTTCCGCAAGCCGCGAAGCCACGGAGCGGCTCTGGGTTTTAGAGTCCTAACGATCTAAGATGTGTTTCAGATCGCCATAAGACCTTCGATAAGTTTTAACAACCGGAATAGATGACGTGTCCTCCAAAACACAAACGTGCATGAAGTGGTTACACTAGTGTTTATCCAACTCTAAGGTGGTAGAACATACGTGGATTTACTTCGGAGGCACCACCGCGATCTCTTCTCCTACTTAATAACAGTGTTAATTTTGTACGCTGCTTTTGAGAGCTCCTGCCAGGCTAGGTGATCATGCCTGGCGAGCGGCCGTGCTCCGACAGTAGTTCGGAACTTGTATCATGCAGGGGATTGAGAATACTTCGATAGCGTGTTTCAGAGCGTTGTGTTACTAGTAGCGTCATCTCTTAACGAGTAGCGGGAATTAGCAACAGTTATAAAGATATAGTAAGCGGTATATAGTTATCCTATGCATTCCAGATGGCTAGGGCGAGTGATACTTACATTGTAAGTAGACCGCATTTTCATTGGTTAATTCTTTATTACACAAAAAAACACCGATAGCGCCCGATCCCTTCTTAAATTGTGATCAAATCAATGCAGTCTTCAAAATATGTATTGTTAAATATCTACAGTTAAACTTAACTTAATGTCAAAATATTTACAAACAATGTTTAAGTATGCCCGGTTCTTATAGATCCTAACTAACTGGAATATAAGAAGTAATTTAATCAAATTAAAGAGCAGAGCAAAGCAAACGCTGTTTACAAGGCTAAAATAGGTGCGGCGGTGGCCACCGTTGTCGAACCTGTTTTACCACCTTTATCTATGACCTAACAACAGGTAAAGGCAAAGTAGCAACGCATATATCTTAAGAGTAATTCTTAATTTAAATAGATTTGACAGATGGAGGACCTCGGAGAAACAGATTACGAGATCCAAACTAGACTCATGCGGACTTAAATCATACAAACATTGTCAAATACAGACAGTATGACAAAGGTGTCCAGTTTATTCTGATTTCCGTGGTATCACCTGCATTTTTTTTATCTGACTGAAGTAGCAAACGAGCATGCAGTCCACCCGATAGTAAGTGATCACTGCCGCCTATGGAAGACTGCAATTGATTAACATTCCTAGTTTTTCTTTATCTGACTGAAGTAGCAAACGAGCATGCAGTCCACCTGGTAGTAAGTAGTCACTGCCGCCCATGGACATCTGTAATCAACTACATAAAAAACATGGGTTCCATCTGAAGTCAACCACAAATGCGTTGCTACTCCCGAGAACTATGATGGTTGCCTCATGTGAAAGTGTGCCGGCAACCACACCCTTCTATCGAAACGCAAGAAATGCTTCACGCTAGAAATAGGTGAAAAGTTATATACAATTGTGTTGGCAACTTGTCATTCAATCTAGTTTTAAATTCATTTCAAAAGAGAATTTATTTATTTGTTACACAAAAACAAATCTTTTACGCACGTTGCACTTACAGTGGGTTATTATCTAGGCTTTTATTCTAGGATTATGAACAATTTAAATTAATGTAAAGAATATAATAACGAGGTAATAATCTTTTTTTTTTTGTTTTCAAGGGGAAAACCCGACGCCGTGGGAGCAACGCCAGGTTATGTGGGATTTTAACCTCCTAAAACCCGCCCGGTGGCCATCCTCAGCGCTGCGTGGAGGACTCCGGGATCTCCAGTGGTACACAACCGGAGTCCTCCGAGCGCAATGTCCCATTAGCATTTGTACTTACTGCGCCTCCTGGTGTTTACGACAGCGTGCGGCCACACATGCCGTCGTCCTATACGGGGTCGCTTGGCTAGACGGTTCGAGCTCCCACTCTTACTGCCCGCAAATCTAAAAGCCCCTTTAAGGCGCCTTTTACGTCAGGCAAGGATACCGTAGCCTTACTCTGATCTCGGAACTGCAGGGCCAAAGAAAGTAATAACCTAGTAGTTTAAAATGAGTCTAACGAATGTTAGATGAATATTTGATACCTAGATTATATTATATATTACCTAGAATATTTGTACCTACCTCTGATTTTTAAGACACTAGTGATTAATTGTCACTTGCTGTAAAGTAGTGAAATAACGAATGTTATTATTAGACATTGCGAATGCCAATGTGAATGCGAATATCTCAAAACATGCGAACGCGATAATAAGAGAAAACATATTTTGTTCTAAAAAGTATCTGTAAAAGTCTGTAGATAAGCAGTACCTACTATGATGCAATAATTATTAATCACAAATAAATAAAACACTTTTAATATACACTATGAATATACATACATATAATAAGTCTACCTAAAAGGATTATTTTTCTTACAAGTCAAATAAAAAACAAAATGGCCATGTGAGGCATATTTCCAGAAACACTGACGACGGACTATATCCAGACTAATACGCTGCAAATATAGTAATTTATCGGAAAAATATTTATTTATTCGCGTCCCTTGCTATAGGTAGAAACCATGGGTCATTTGACCTGAAAAATCATGTCAGATATGTCTACTAAACTTGTCCATGTTTCCGGTGACCGAAAAGTTGGCTTCTTCGCACAAATTACGCCTTGCCTACATAGAAGTCGTTTCTACTAGGTATTTGTTGCAAAGAAATGCTGATTCACACAGAATAAATTTAGTTACTAAAAAATTAAGCACTGCTGCTGACTTATAAAAGTATATAAGTCGTCTTTTTGTTGTCGAGGGGGAAACCTTCAAAATGTACCCAACGCCGTGGGAACGACGCAGGGTTATGTGGGATTTCTACCGCACTGCGGTGGCCGTCCTCGGCGCTGCAAAGAGGACTCCGGGCTCTCCGAAGGAACGCAACCGGAGTCCTCTGAGGGCATTGCCCCATTGGGTTTCTCACAGATGAATGGCTGGGACCACCGCTCCGTCTGGTCTTTACGACGGTATGCGACCACACATACGGCCGTCCTTCACGGGGTCGCCTGAACGAACGGTTCGAGCTCTCACTCTAGCCGCCAGCAACTTACAACAGGCAGGAGATACCGTAGCCCTATTCTAATCCCGGAGCTACAGAGACGTGATTTATATACTACTAGGTTATTCCCGCATTGTCTGTCATAGTATTGAGTATCCTATGTTTAAATCGAGGTCTTAAACTATGAGGTAAATTTCAACGAAATAAGACCGGAATTTTGGCGTGAAAGCGTAACAAACAGACATTCATATTTATAATATTATAGTAGGGATATCAGACCCGTAACTACGTACGAGTTTTTGTATTTTTGACGACCCGCGTGGCGCAGCGGTTACCATACCGGTCTGAAGCGCAATGGGTTCCGGGTTCGATTCCTGGCCAGACAGGTATCTGAATGATGACTTTAGATTCATTTCTGGGTCTGGGTGTTTGTGTATTCGTCTTGTATGTGCCCATGTTGCCCACGACACAGGAGAAAATCCTAGTGAGGGGCTATGAGTGTAGAGAGCTTTTTAAGCTTTTTTTTATCTGACTGAAGTAGCAAACGAACGTGCAGTCCACCTGATGGTAAGTGGTCACTGCCGCTCATGGACATCTGTAATCAACTTCATACAGAATGTAGGTTCCATCTGAAGTCAATCACAGATGCGTTGCTACTCCCGAGGACTAAGATGGTCGCCTCATGTGAAAGTGTGCCGACAACCACACCTTCCCCGGCCAAACTAAATTGGTTCTACCATCTTCAATTTATTTTTAGGTTTATTACATTTCGCTTTTGGCTTTAACGTACTCTGAAATGATGAGCGAAAACAAGAACAATGCCTGTTTTGAGGAAGTATATTAAACTCATTCGAAGTGTACAAGTCTACGTTGTTTTACTCCAATTACCGACTAACCCTCCATGGTTTTTATGGTCAGTCAATGGGTTTATCTCCTAATGCTCCAGAGCTGTTTCCTGAAAGGGAATAGCTTCCTGAAATTGCTGGAAGGAAACAGCTCCGGAATATAGGTCAAGGTTCACTCCAATTTGAGCTTAAGATAATTTGGACCATCCATAGTAATGCAAAAATAAGCTCCGCAGATCTGTACATTGTATAACATTTTGCAAAATATCTATTTTAACAAATGTTATATTTTTATTCACAATTTCACTTAGACGAACAATAAGAAGTAATAGGAGATTTATTTAAAATTTTAGAAAATTTGTGTGGTTGTCTTTAAATCGCACCGAAACAAATCTTTTGAAAATAATTTAATAGATTATCCTTATAGCCCGTATATTAAGATGAAATTTAGTATTTATTTCGTTAAAATGCATTTACTCTATCCCAAATAATTACAATTTAAAGTTATATCATCTTCATTCTAAACCGTGAGGTTTAATTATGATTGACTGATGTATCAACGTACAGTTAAAACTCATAGAGCATTTTTATTTTGTTTTGGAGGGGGAAACCTTAAAAGGTACCCGACGCCGTGGGAGCGACGCTGGGTTATGTAGAATTTTTACCGCACTAAAAACCTCCCGGTGGCCGTCCTTAGCGCTACAAAGAGGACTCCGGGATCTCCAAAGGAACGCAACTAACTTCAATTCAACTCTAAGCGCGTTCCCCATCGTTTTCCTCCTAGGTACTAGTGGGTCTGACCGAACGGTTCGAGCTCCCACTCTAGCCGCCCGCAACCCCGGAATCCACTTTTCGTCGCCTTTTACGACAGGCAGGGGATACCGTAGTAACGAGACCAGAATTCTGGTCCCGGTACTACAGGGGCTAGACTTACCTACACCTACTCGTATATTTTAAGATAAATAACATCAAATTTATAACCATACATTTATGTTAGTCCTTGAATGTGATCTAATCTGGTATACGTACATATGTAGAGTATGTGTTAGTTAATTAAAAAGTTTTATCATTAACGAAATCACCAAGCGATTGAATCATTCGACAAGATAATATGGAAATATTTAAAGGTCTGTGGCGACCTCCCGCTACTCATCAAGAGATGGCGCTACTAGTATTCTGAAACACGCTATCGAAGCATTCTCAGAATCCTGCATATATACAAGTTCCGAACATCAACTGTCGGAGCACGGCCGCTCCCCAGGCATGATCACCTAGCCTGGCGGGAGATCTCCCGCCGCCAAAGTGGTGACCCCTGACAAGAACACGTCCCTTCTCGATGGTGGCAACATCACACCCTGGATGGACTGCAGCATCAGAACATCTGATCAGCAGCTCATCAGGTGCATCGCAGCGCATCATGAAACGCTTCCTGTGCCTGGTCCAGCTGCTCTCCGCGACATCACGGACGGCTTGAGCAGCCATTGCTCGCCTCCCCACTTCGCTCCACCCTCACTTCCCGACTCACCGTGGATAGAGGGCATCCCAAGGCCTCACTTCGCTCTCACATCTCGACTCACCGCAGATCGAGGGCGAACTACGGGTACTTGCACGCGAAGACTTGCGGACCTATCGACCTCCGGTCTGAGCAGGGGGTGATGTGGCGACCTCCCGCTACTCATCAAGAGATGGCGCTACTAGTATTCTGAAACACGCTATCGAAGCATTCTCAGAATCCTGCATATATACAAGTTCCGAACATCAACTGTCGGAGCACGGCCGCTCCCCAGGCATGATCACCTAGCCTGGCGGGAGATCTCCCTTTGCCAAAGGTCAAAACAAATTCACAAAAAAATCGTTATTTTAACTTTCGTCCGAAATTTTGATCATTTCCTACTCCGGTTCACGTAACAACTCGTACGGATGTCCGCTTCCGACGGGCTTAAAGAATGAACGATTTACCAGGTCCCCAACCCATCCAAAAAACTGAATTTGTAATAATATAAAAAAATTTGGCCTAATGTCACGACAATAAATTAGTACAAACGTAATGCATACTACTAATCTACTTTGTATGTTATTATTATGTTTGTATGTGTTTATAGTGGGCAATAAAGAGTATTCTATTCTATTCTATTCTCATTTTGAGATGGTAACATAATCGATTGATTAATAAGATACATCTAGTTTGAAGACCGTGGTAAATGAGAGCTCGAAGAATTGTAAGAGAGACATACTTAGAAGACATACGGAAAAAATTACAATGAGTGGCACATTAGTATTGTATATGATTTGATTTGAAATGTATTTGATTTGAAAAGTCACTGGCGGATTCAATTTGCTTGAAGGGTTCAATCGAATGTTAACGGACCTTCATAGAACTTGATAGCAAAATAAAGGTTTTCCTAGAAAGATGAATTCAAGAATTAAGCCTCCAAACAAGTCAGAAGTCTCCCTCATTATAGATTTTGGGAGATAATTATTAATGAATAATATTAAATTAAAGATCTTAACCCCTTGACCCCTTCTCTCACTGGATCCACAACTAGGTAAAATTAAAAAAGCTGATACATAAGGTTGTCGATTGGCTGATAGGTTCGTTAATCTATAGTAAAATCTTGAAGCAAACACATGTTATGCTACGTAAAAAACTGTAAGTAATAAATTAGGTTCAATTCATACTTAATTGTTCAAAATAATTAGTAATACATATAGTTGGGGCGTAAAATATAAAATTCAGTCGGTGTCTGTTTTTGTAGGTCCCCGGTCCGGCGTGAAAGATTTATAACCGCTAACCCTTACACTTTGAAGTTGCTGCGATTTTTACTATATGTAGAAAGTATTATTTTAAATGTCAATTATTTATTTTACATTGTCCTAGGATCCAAATAGACCATTTGTTTATAGCCCAAATAACCAATGTGCTGTAGATGCTTACTCTTCCAGTGTTAAAAGAAAAAATCAGTAGGTAGTAAGATAAAATTATATTTATATAGCACATGGCCAACTTATGTATAGCACTCTGCCTAGCTTCTCAAATTTTTGTACACGTAGAATTTTTAGTTACAATAATTAAACAATTTTAAAGTCTACGAACTCGAAGTTTTTTTTAGATCTGATGATTATAGCTCATATGCATCGTTACGTGTAGTTTTTGCTAATAAATAAAAACAAGAAAAGTGAAAAAAAAATACAATTATTATTGAAGTCCTATACTAATAACTACTTTAGTAGGATTTTATGATTTAATATTAGGATTAAAACAAATAATCCTTATTTAGAAATATGTAATTGATTATTTATTTACTTTTTGTTTCATGATAAACACCAAATGACTATTAATAGAGAAGAGCTTAATAAACCGGTCGCAAATAAAATATTTATATAGACTTAGAATGTTTCTGAGTAGTTAAATATAGAGAAAATATACAGTAATTTATGTATATACTTCAGATTAATTATTATTAGACTACTGTACCTACACCTCCATCGAAAACTAGGCAGAAACTGGCCATATCCTTTGAATCCTTGCATCGAAATAAGAAACAAAATACATATTACAATGTTTACAAGCAAAATTATTATTTTATGATTTAATGAACTTTATTTTTTGCTATATTTTAACCTAAGTATATCAATTCCATATTAACTAATTATTAATTTGATTATGACAAATATTAAATAATTAAAATTAAATTAAATTCCATAATTATATATTATGTATATACAGAATAATAATATATAATATAGACCTATTAATTATTGTATTGCATAATAATATGACTAAAGTATTATTTTTTCATCAAAATTCGGAATAAAATATTTATCGTAAATTGCGATTTTTTGGACAAGGTATGAAAGATATAAGACATATACATATTTATGCCCAACAGTAGCCGACTAATCTCACGTTTAATAAATACCTACAATACCACGTAATGAAGATGATAATGCATACGGTCGTAGCAAAGTGCACGCTACACTATAATCGCATTTTAATAGCCGCTACGGAGCTACTGAGTCAATAAGTGTGTTTTAAAAAACCAGTGTAACTCAGAATTTTTACATTTTTTAATTATATTTGGGCCACAAAGGATTACACAGTTCTCAGTCAAACAAAGTTTAAAAGTATCTCTTCTAAGATCAGTGAAGTTTCCACAGGTTACAGATACATTGAAAAATAACATTACACCTACTTTTGACGAGTTTTCCTCAAAGCATTTGATACAGCAACTAAAGAATCGTTTAGCGCCGTAGAACCGCTCGTGGCGCAAGAGTTACATAAAAATACAAGTCGACTACAACGGCTACCGGTTGCTACACATTGCTAGTTTTTATCCGGTCATAGTGAGGTAGGATTTATTTAACACTTAATGCGTTATTATTGCTATAAATAACGATGGATTCTCAAGATTAGTTGGCATTTCAGGTTGGGTTACCACATTAGTAGCATCACTAACCCACGCTGGTCTAGTGGGGGATATGGATACCTCATCTTTCCTCATGGATAATTTGTGCACATGAGGTGTACAATATTTTGGGACCAAAAAATTTCCACAGTATTTATGTATATGATTTTCAAAAATTAGGCCTTACATTACAAAAAGAATAACATAACTTAAATTGTAATAATTGTAGGATAGTAAATGAAGTTTAATTCGCTTTAAAAGTAAACAATTATGGATTGACTATTATTATTTCTTACAACCTATCCTTGTACAAACCCGCTGAATTTAAATTTTTATTATATTTATGGATAAATAAAAAAATACGTACTTTTAACACCCACTTTTATTTACTATAACTCACTTTATATACCTATAAGCGTATTATATTTATTACGTTTATAGATCGATATTTCTTTATTAAAAAGATACATTATTTTGGTAATTCATAATTCATAAACTTTATTGCGTCATGCGGTAGAGGGGGGCTTAAACCTTTTTTATTTGATTTTACTTTGGTGGCAAAAAAACATCTATTATGGGGACAGACAGCTATGTACCTAATATATTATGGGGGACTTGGGCCCTCTTAAGATATTTTGTGAAGGATGGATTTATACCTCAATTTAGATTTTTAGCCCCCTTTTTTCCCCATCCTAAATCTGCCTGAGTAATAACTTATATACCAGACGACTAAATATTTCGATCGCTTAATACGAAATAGTGCTATTGTAGATAGCTAGCTTTGTATAGGTAAAGAAAGTCAACCTTGCAAGGCCATTATTGAATTCACTCTGACATTTGAATGTTTAGCTATCCAGGCTGCTATTTATATTTAGGTTTACCTATTCGGTTAAATACGTTACGATTCGGTGTATTAAAGTGTGGGTAGAGTAGGATTAAGTATCTTCCTCCTGAATCTTCTTAGCATAGATGTTACAAATGTTCAAATAAAAAGATCTTGTTTGATTTTTCCTAGAAAATTTCCGTTTTTGGTTGGTAATGGTTACAACTCGCCTTCTCAATCGAGAGTCGAGGTTCAAATCTCAGGAAGGCAACTCAGATTTTCCTAATACGCTGTACGTTTTAAAGATGAATTCTCTCTGTTTTACGGTGACCAAGAACAAAGTGAGTAAAGCCTAAGAGTTATTTAAAAGAAGTTATCAAATGTATGTAAAATCTACCAAATAGCGCTTGACCAGCGCGTTGGACTATGGCCTGAGACCTTCTCACTCAGAGAGTAGCTTGCCTTTCAGTGGGACAGTAATGGGTTGACGATAATTTCTGCCGACTCCCACACTCCACTCCACACGCATCCAACAAAACGTAAAAGCTACTTACTTGACCTAAGAAGCAGGTGAAAGGATGGACCTCCCCGTTCAAGCCGCACTGGTTCTACCACCATTTAGATTTGCATGCTACCATACCTGATAGTAAGATTTCAACTCAGTTATGTTTTGACCAGTAACAGAAAATTATTTTTAATAATGTAGGTAGGTATCTACTGCCTAAATCCGACCACGTAACTACATTGATTAGATATTACTTAGTAGCAGTATACGAAGTTTCAAAATTCGATTTGAAATGTAGCGTATCCATTATCTTAACAATTGATCGTTTTCGGTATTGAATATTCATTTCGGAATAAAAATAACTCGAATCAGACTTGCTGTCGACACATTGTTGCAAAGTTGAACCGAGAATTTTATCTGTGTCCTCAATACTCCTCCGCGTGTGAGGCGAGCACCAAGTAACAGTCATTTGGAAACAAAATTTAATGAAAGTCACTCTTAAGCCCCGTTTATATCAACGACATTGAACGAACGCATGCTGTGACAGACTGTAATAATCTTGTAAATAATGTGTATACATGTTTATTTCTACCTCTCATCGCATTGTACCTACCTGTGAAAAAACTGATTTTGTTTAATTAAAATTCTTTAATGAAGAACATTTAATATTATAATATTGTCATCAATGTATAAGGGATAGATAGAGAGAACTACAATCAAAGGTTAGAACGAGGCTACTCTGTACCTCTGTTCATTAGAAGCGTTACAAGTGGTTCTAAGAATTATCTCAATGCAAGTGGATCGTAAAGGCGTTAAGCATTGGCGTCGGGCGTCGGTGGTCGTCGGCGTCGGTGACACATCGCCGCGTGATTCACGGGCCGGGCCGCGAGCACAAGAATCCCTGACGTCAGCCCGCGTCCGGGACCTATTCTTGACGCCGCGCCGCATGCGGGGACGGCCGCCTTACGTTCCATATTTACACAATATGTTATTAAGCGTGCACTTATCTGTAAAGTCTGTATTCAAAATTTCACATGTGGAGACCATCATAATCCTTGGAAGTAGCAACGCATCTGAGATTGACTTCAGATAGAACCCATGTTCTATATGAAGTTGATTACAGATGTCCATGGGCGGCAGTGCCCACTTAACACCAGGTGGACTGCAAGCTCGTTTGCTGCTTCGGTCATAAAAAAAAATATATCCAATAGTTTTAGTTGATAGAACCCACTAATAGTTACCAAACAAGTGTTACTTAACTGTTTTGACTTTGTATTCTATCTATTTGAACCTACTTGCCTAATATGGACATGCTTAAATATACACAACCTCGAGGCTTATTTACAATGTTCCTTCGCTAATTATAACAGATATCTGAATTCATAATTTCATACTTGCCCCAAGTACCCAAGTATAGATTCACACATCTAGTTTCGGAAGTCTCACGATCAGGAAATTTCAAAATCTCTGAATACACCTCTAGCTAGAAAAAATAGGAGAAATTTATTATGTAAATCAGATTATTATTTAATCTATTTAACCTGAATATTCTAGGAAACTACTTATAAATACTTATAATTCTCATTATTTTATTGGATCAATTACATTTTTTATACGGTAACATGACCATATTTCCCGTTTTGAACACACCCTCCCACTTTCCAATTCTTCGTTCCTATGTCCCCGGTAAAATATATGAAGGTAAAATTGTCTTCTTTTTGGCAAATTGACCCTTTTTCTCAAACAATGGCAATAATTAAGGTAAACTGAGTCCCTTTTATCGTGGACAAACACAAATTATTTTCGCTTAGAAATCTCAATATCTTTATAATTCTACTATTAAATTAGAAACCGATGTCCCGTTTAAGTCAAATAACTGGCCACGTTAGGTATGCGTAACGATGATATCAGAATAGTCCCCTCCAAGCGCTGGTTCACGCCCGACGCGTTCCGTTCCCCGACCGCAATGTTCCGACTTCTATCTTTTGTGTTCATAACCTCCACATCACCTCGCCACTCGCCTTGCATGCGCCGAATTCGAGCTAAGGCGATAAATACTTTATGAAATGGAATAACCTACCTTTCTTCGTCGTAAGCACAGGCTACAGTTTTATATAATATGTTATTATGACTGATAAACTAAGTCATTAAAGCATGAACTATAAAAAAATATGATAAAAAATTGTGTCGTTGATTTATTAATAAACATAAATAGTTTAAAAATTTGGTACGCCGTACTTTATCTAGTTGTACCAAAAGCAAAAACCTTATAAAATCTTAACTTTCATCAGACACCCTTTGGTAGTCATAGAATTTTAAAATAGCGGACTGTTTAAAATTTGGTCTGTGTTGAAATATTATTTTTAAAAATTTTAATGGCATCCATACATTCATTCTACTTTAGAAGTTCATTACTAGACAATACAACGTATTTTCTATTTAGTTGACAGGTCCGCCTATATTTCTTTTTGAAGTGAAACTTCTTTGGTTGGAAAAAAATTTAGTGTAACATTTTTTCGTTACGCGCCATCTTTTTTTTTCCGTTACGCGCCATCTTTTTTTTCCGTTACGCGCCATCTTTTTCTTATCCTTACCACGCGTGATATTAGATAGATTATTATAGATTAGATAGATTATTAGATAAAGTTTAATATTTTATTTTTAAACTTTTATTAACGCCTTTTATTAAACTTTATCTAATTTAACTTTATTTAACCAATTTCTGTAAAGTTGCATATAGTAAATTATTTTTTGAAAAATAACGTCATAAAGAAGTTTCACTTCTTAGGAGTGTACGCTAGTACACGCACACATTTTTTTCTTATTTATTTGCGTTTATTAAATTTTACTGTCTTCTGCAAATATGTTACTTTTTTTCTGTAGTAGCATGTTAATAGTAGAACTTTGAATCTAGGCCTTGACTATATTAATTTCAATAATATTCTTTTTTTATCATTTATAATCAATAATTAGATCGAAGAATTATATACATCACGTGTAGCACCTATGTACGAAAAATATAGAGCGGTTTTTTTTTTCTGTACAAAGCGTCAAAATAGTTACCAGTCAAATATTTTAATGATTAATGGCGCGTTTACATAGCTCGGTTTAATTTCGGTCACCGATCAATGTATACAGCACTTCGTTAGCTCTATTCTAATGCAGCTAGTAAGGTTACGGACCTAATGTAAATCTTGTTACGTTTGGCTGTATTTGATAAAAATTGTTCACTATTATAGTAACAGAAAATATGGTCCACCTAAACGGACTGCGGTTGACGCATTCGGTCACCCACCTAATGTAAACAAGCCAGTTAAAGTTATAACGAATGCAGAATTCGAAAACCGAATTCGGTAAATGACCTAATGTAAACGCGCCGTAAGTTTTGACCGTAACAACGTAAAAAAAGCTAAATAATAGAACTAAAACAAATCCTTTTTTAAAAATTTAGAAATTAGGTTCTTTTAAAACTTACAATAACTTGTAAGATATCGTAAAATTTATAAGGACCACCATATCAAATTATTTTATATTTTGGAAACGTGGAGATAAATAAAATGCCAATGAAAAATTCTACATCCATTATATTTCAACGTCATTAGTGGTGATAGTTACAACTAAAACATCTTCACTCGAGTTTCAATTTCTTTTTCATTTTTATTTTTACATAGGAATTATTATTAAACTTATAGGACACATAAACATTAAATGTCTCTTAAATAACAAGTCTCCCGGCACTATTGTAAATGTTATATTGTTACGCCTAGATAGAGACATTGATAGTAAGAATACACTCAAAATATAAAAAGACGTAGAAAGGTGAAGTGGTACTAAAATACTGATTAAATAAATCAAATTGTGATTCAGTGGATAAATGCATCAAATTCATCAGTAGTACAAAAATATATGTCAAAATGTATCCGTATATTGTACAATTTAAGAGCCCACAACATAAAATCTGTAATAAGAAAATTAATACATAATAGTCATCAGTCAAAATATATAATGCATATTAATCTGATAAAATCATAATTACGTTAATAATTTTTCATAGAAACCAAAATATAATTAACCAAAATATAATAGTATAAATCTCCCGTGCTAGAGATCAAGAGTTCATGTATTATTTCATCGTCAGAATTATCATACATATAAATAATAGCGTGGACGAATACTAATCTATTAATAATTAGAACCATATCTACGTCTTTTTACTACGATAAGATTAATAGTAAAAAAAATCAGTCTACATAATGAAGAGATTCATTTCATACGGTCACGTTGGTTTACAAACTTCTTTACGTCCGTTCCGACCTTAAAACTAATAAAGGAACACAAATTTAGAACTTATAAATAAAAAAAAATAATACAAAATAGAACCGTGTGCAGGCCATGTGAAAAAATTAAAAACTAAATTAGGTACATCAGTGTACTTCATTATAATTTCAATCATTGGAATAAAAAAGAAAATTCATTCAAATTTAAAAAATCATTAATAATTATTGAATACTATTATAAAGCTATACAAAAATTAAGTCTTATTTCATCAAATATTGTAAGAAATGCACCATAGTATAGTAAAGAATATAATTATTTATTCAGCACGGCAGTGCTTCACCCAAAGTTTGTTTTTTGTTAGTATAAATGTATAAAATATGCCAGTCTTATAATAAAAACAACTTTGTGCACTCATCAGCGTATTCTGAATAACTTAAATATGAAAACCCTCATCAAACTAAACTCCGAATCCCATCTCATACCTAATGACTAAACTAAAGGACGATTCACACCTGACAGCGTATCGAAGCGAAGAGAAACTAATATAATATGATACGATAAATTAAAACATTTATAGAAGATTCAATGTTCACATTTTTAAGTTGCGGACAACATTTTTGGCACAAGAATAGTTTTTGTATAAAAGTTTTAATCTGTAACATAATTTACTGTATCATACAATAACCCCATAATATGTACGCATGAATCAAACTAATACTTAATTGTAAATGCGAAATAATACCGTTCATTTAACGTAAATATTAAGTACCTTACTGATTTATTATAAAATAACTGTATACCTGTATGCATGGAAATAAATTATTTGTATTTTGACGTTCGCGTACATACGTCTCCATTCGCGCGGATACACACAGCCCGGTCTGAATCGTCCTATACACAGCACATAGCCAATCACCAAAAAGCAACAGTCTTCTTGTCATTTCAATATCACAATATGATCATTTGTAAACCAACGTAGCACCGTACGAAATTGGCTGTTTGGCAGTGTAAATGTAATAAAATCCAGAAAGATATACGACAATTAAGATCACAATACAGTTAATACTTACGAATAAAACTTACCTTAGCCAAATTACGACAAGCGGTGACAAATATTGTACACTGCCGGTCCCTTAGGCTCTAACACGCTACCTCATTCCAATTTTCGACAAATTATAGTTTATTTGTATTCAGTCATCATGTTTTGAGTCTTTCCATTAGAGATGTGCTTGGTAGCTAAGCTATGTAGTGTCAAATCAAATAAAATTACTTGATTTTCATTGATTGACTGACCTCGTGGGAAAAAGCGATTATCAGAGCTATGTTTCTCAGTTACGCAAGCTAAGAATTGGATCTACAAATGCGAGAAAAATCGCAAAAAGTGTACGCTTATAATATTTTATAAGAAATCTTCGCTCTCCTAAATTTAGCTTCAATCTCTTACATGGCTTATCTTCCTCGTACATCTCTGGCGGAAAAGAAAATCTATAAAATTAAAATCCACTGTAACTTGCCCTATCAAATCGTACAAATTATATCATATTAAAAGTTCTAGTTCGTCCTCTGGGTTGGTTTTTCAATTATGTGACACTATTTAAATTGACAGAAAATTGACTCAATTTTAATAATCTAGAATTTCTCGCTTAGGGACTTGTGAGTGCAAGTTTTGCTGATTAATTGATTTTCAACTTACTTAAAATTCGTAATCTCACTTATTACATAATTGAGTGCATAAAATGAGAATTATTTGACATTAATAATTTTTCTGATCAATTGGGTTTATGGGTCGACAAGTGTAGAGTATTTTATATGTATTTTGTTTTGTATTGCATGTCAAATATCGAACGAACTTTCAAATTATATCCAAAAAACATTGAAGATAGAGGTAGTCGTGTAAAGCGCTTAAGGATGAGTCTAGTAGTCCACAAAGCACCGAAATTTGGCCCTAATTTAAATAAAATTACTGCTCAACACCACTGCCATCGCGACGGAATGTTCGAATAGATTTCATTTCATTCCAATCACGTTATAAATACACAATGGAAATGTATAATGATATAAAAAACTGCGTCCCGAAGCTTTGAACGTCTTACCAGACGTAGACACAATCGATTTGATCCTTGAAACATCTATGCTCAATTCACTTACTCCACAAAATACACTAGTTTTTCAATATGCACCTCGTACGATTTGTCGAGGGAGGTCTGCAAGCGCGTACAGCAGACATCGCCCGAAAAATAATACGACGGTATGAAGTACTAAGCTTAGATATTTCAAACGGTATTTTAAAAAATATATACATCATAGGAATCTTCATAGCCATATACTACTGTTAATGCGTTCAAAATTCTTTACGATACCAAGTGTAGGTGATTAAATGAGTAGGATTTTCGTAAAAAATTTTGAACGCAAAACGTAATACATGTTAGGGATAAAACAAATACATACGATACGACAAACCATCCAGACATGTCGCGACATCGTGTCGAATCGATGCCGTGTCGTACTACATAAATAATCACCACACAACGATCACTTTGATACAATCCCACGATATTTTCTCTCGTGACTAATTCCATCATTTATGATGGATTTGTGATATAAGTAATTAAAGTACTGAGTATTTTTTGCGTTTCTCATACAGGAACCTTCGATGCCCGCACGGTGTAAATTTACACGACGGGACATCGCTTCGACAACGACACGACGCCACGTCGCATCGTATGTATGCCTAATCCCCCAGTGTCCAACAGCTTCGTGGACGATATAATTATTGCTTCAGTTAGGCAATGTACAGAGTCGTCACCGCGTTACAGTGAAATTTAAATACACGTATAAACTAGGAAGTGACGTCAGCGTGGAAGCAACCTCAGTCTTGTCATTCGTCTGATGTGAGCCAACAACGCTACGACGACCGGCTTTTCCGTCTCGCCTCCCACTGGAAAAAACATTAAAATGTGTTTCAATCTAATATCTGTTAAATATTATTAACTGCATAAATTTTTGATATGTGTTTGTTTTTAACTACTACTACTGTTCGGATTTAGCAGAAATTTCGTGATAGACGTGACCGAGGCAGGCGATGTCGTAGAAATAACCTAGTTTATATATAAATAATTGTATACCTTTTCTGTCTATTTAAGTGTATATAAATTATCGTATTCCTCTTCTGTCTAATTAAGCCCTCGCTTGATACAATCATCCTTCACTTAGTGTCACTCGATTCATCGAAAGTCCATAACGTCATCTATTATACATCACCACACTGACTCCCTATTATATCTGACCAAGTCCACTTTTTGTTAGCTTACTGTATGTATACTGCAATTTTAAGATTTTTTTTTCAAAATCCTTGAAGAATAGCACATGAAGAATAGTTCACTGTGTGGGTTGGTTGGGAGACTTAATGTTAGACTATATTTTGGAAGCGTAAGTCAGATAGATATTTTAAAAAAATACTTTACTTGAGACCTTGAGCTATAACAATATTTCTCAAATTCGAATAAATTGAATAATTTTCAAGTTATTGGGAACGCACCCGTTAAAGGTAAAAAGAGGTTTAGTTAGCTAAGCTGCATTTAAAAGCAATAACGGGTATTTTGACAAAGACATCTGACATTTTCGACGTTATGTTTTCATAGTAAGACATGGAATGTTCTATTTCGTTTATTATGTATATTTTTGTGTCACATGCAAGGTAGTGTGTGCAATGTGTTTTAGATGATTTTATGTATGTTTTATGCATTATTTGAAAGAAATATTAGCATTGCTTAATCCTGCCTTACATCAACTATAACCGAGCGTAATTTCATACTTCTCCGTCTGCAGCAAGTATCTTAAAAACGGATCACAAGTTTTTGCTTCACGTATTATTTTTTATTATATATAAACATATACCATATGTAAAAAAGATACTGACCAAATTACCTTATGCTTCCGTAGGCTGCTCTATTGGATCAGTGCGAGGCTCCTCAGACGCAACTGTTTTCACTTTGATATCGGAGACGTCACCTTCTACGTCGCCTTGTCCCTTTTCGGAGTCCACTGAAACGTCGTTCGAACCGTTGACAGACTCTTTGCCGTTCTCGACGGATAATCGCGAGCTTAGTTCATCTTTACTGGAATCGCCGTTAACGTTTACGGTTTTAGCGTCTCCGTTCGTTTTGCCGTTCACTTGAGACTCTTTATCGCTTTCTGTTTTAGTTTCTTCCATTTCAGTGTCTGTTGATTCTTTCGCCTTCGCTTCGTCCGTATTGTTATCGGCCGGTTTATCTTTGCTGTCTTCAACGTTTGAGATCTGTGTTTCTTCTCCTTTGTCTGTATCCATTTTGTCCGCGTTCTCTGATTTCTCAATTTTCTCTGATACTTCGTTATTTACCGCCTTCGCATTGCTTTCGGTTTCTTCTTTGTTTTCTACTTTTTCAGTCACTAATTTGTCTTGCTTATCAATAGTTTCTTTGCTTTCCTCTTTTTTAGGCGCTTCTTTGTCGTTGTTTTCCTCTTGACCAATGCTTTCAACTTTATTATTGCATTCTGCTTTATCGGTTTCGTCAATTTTTTCTTTCGTTTCTACTTTTTCCTCGACTTTTGTGTCCTCTTGACTGCTTTCCGTGATCATACTTTCTGGTTCGCTGCTAGTCTCCTTATTATTTTCAGTTACATTATCTTCAGATTTAGCCGATTCGATTTTATTATCTTCATTCATTTTGGTTTCTACGGTTTGCTCTGTCTTTGCCTCGTCCGTAATTTCAGACACAGTATTTAAATCAATATCATTGCATTGTTTCATTTCTAGTTCCAACTCTGTGTCTAAAATTCTATCAACGATATCATTGGAATCCATGTTCTCTGCGTCTATTTCAGTTTCCATGGGCTCTTCGGCGATTGGGTTCAATAGCGGTTTCAAAGGAATATTGTCCAAGTTTGTAACATCTTGAACTTTTGACAAGATTTCATCACACTCTTTTTCTAACACTTCGCCGACATTTTGTAAATCTTCCATATCCTCATTTGGAGGTTCTTCCACCACGGGCTCAATATCTTCAATCATTTCCGCTACGTCGTCAAGATTTTCTCCCGTAATTTCCTCGATCTCAGCGATAACAGCAGGTGGAGTCTCTTCAGCTACTTTGGCTTTTTCCTTTACTACCTGAGTCTCTATTTTATCCTTTTCGGGTTCCATTGCAGTTTCTACTTTTTTCTCTGAATCGTTGGTTTTTGTTTCAATGACTTTAACTTCTACAGTTTCTTTTGTATCGTTCGACGGAGCAGCTTTTACTTCTTCTTCAGGTTTAGTAGCAACCTCATCAGGCTTCGCTACAACTTCTTCAGTCTTTGATGCGACTTCATCAGATTTTGTTGCTACTTCATCTGGTTTTGTTACAACTTCATCAGTTTTAGTCGTGTTTTCTTCAGGCTTAGCAACAACTTCCTCAACGTTTGGTGAATCTTTATCAGCCTTTGTTACAATTATATCAGGCTTTACTGCTCCGGCTACTTCTGTTTCAGTTTTTTCAGTCTTTGTATCGGTATCTTCGCTATCTTCAGTAACTACAGGCTCGACATCCAACATTGGGACGTCTACTGGTTCAATAGAGTCAGTAATATCTTCAATAACAGTTTCTACAATAGGAGGATTTGTTTCTCCATTTTTCTCTTCATCCATTTTAGGTTCTTGGACAATAGGAGCTTCATCCAAATCCATACTTTCCGTTACTTTAACCTCCTCAGTAGCTATTTTATCAACTACAGGCTCAGTAACCATAGCGTCACCATCATTTGTGTCAGTCTTGGGGATTTTTGCTGGTTGTTCATCCTGAAACGTTACAATAAAATCATTATCATTAAGACAGAAAAAAAACTACGCACGCATGCGATCATGGAGATGAATTTGTACTTTCGTATTATATTCTTATAGGAATACTATAGTTCACATCTACAAACATCAGACGTGTCAAAGCAGACAAAATCATATTTTTCAATACAATATTTTGTCGGACGCGTTATTCCTACGGTAGGTGACGCTAGTGCAAGTCACATAATAGAACAATATTTTTTCTATAAACATAAGCTGAAAGTTTTAAAAGGAATAACGGGAACCATCTTGTACAAAGAGTTTGCCACGGTAATCAATCACTTTCCGAACACCAGTTTAAACTGTTATAAAACCTATATGATTATATCTTCCATACCATTTTTCAATCGTTCTCCGTGAAACCAAAAACACCACCAATATATTTAATAGTTTCTATCAACCAACATCTATATTGAATACAGGCAGTCCTCGTACTTACGGCATGTTAGGTTCCCGAAACACGCGGCGTAAATCGAAACGACGTAAGTCGAGACATATTTTTTCATATATTTACATGTAAAACTCAAGGGTTGCGTTCCTCAAGGCGGCAATATTAAAATAAAAACCGAATTTATAGCAAAAGATATGATATGTAAAACAGAAGTAATTAATTAAACTCTCGGCTTATAAAAACTATCAATTCTAGATTACTTCGACTCTTGTTATCACACAGGTAACACTGATAGACCGCACAAATTTTATCTATAATCGTTAAAGTTACTTTCATTAAAAACTCAAAGTTAGTATCATTTTCATCAAAAATATTCATAGTAGTATCATATTTAATTTTTTTTAGTTTTTTCTGTGAATGTGTCAGTTCTTTGTGTTATACCAATAGAAGATGCTATTTCTATTTGCGGCGTGGGTACTCCCTGCTCGCTGCCGTCGCACTAGGGCTTCCAGCAGACGTCGGCCTCGCGACAAATGAATGCTACTATGCCGTAAATCGAAACAATTGACGTAGGTTTGAGGAATAGTGTCAAAAAATTATTCGACGTAACTCGAAACGACGTAAGTCGAAACGGCGTAAGCCGAGGACTGCCTGTATGTAAAATTGGTATCGTCATATCATCTGATTATCAGCAATATATTTTATGAAGACCATTTTTTATTTCAACTTTAAAATCCTTCTGCCCTGACATAATACAACGCCAGTTTTTTTTATTACATAACATCAGTGGAAAGGAAATAATGCTAAAGCGCAAAAAGAAGCACATGATCCCACCAAAAATAAAGGGGACATGATTTTATTTTTGTCAAAAACAACTTCAAACCTCATTTTCCACAAATGGTATTTTTGCGCTTTAACGTTATTTCCTTTCCATTGACGATATAAATAAAATAAATCCACCAATAAAAATATAGGATCTATTGTTAATAACTAATTTATATACATTACTTATATGCACATAATTTACATGCATAATTGTTAAGCAATTGAAGTTAACTACAATTCCATCCATCCATCCATCCATCAGAACTTTGAGGTCCACCGCTGGACATAGGCCATAACTACAATTGGATATAATAAATTAAACATACTAATTTAACAGAGATGAGTTTATTTCTTTCGTTTCTACAATTGATAATTATAATCTTACAACAGGTATGTACAAATAAAATGTAACTATTTAGTTAACTACACATATACATTATTATTTTATTTTAATTACAACTTATTGAGAACTTTTGAGGTTATTATATAAATAACATCAAAATTTCAATGTTTTAACCTCATCTACACTCGGGGCAAATTCGATCTGCAATAAATGTAAACAAATCATAAAAAAATCCTATGTAGGGGTATCAGCAACTTGCACTAATTTGTACACAAATGCATTTTATATACAACCAAAGTATGCATTAAATTTTCACGAAGTAATTTAATTAAGAAGAGTTGATTAACAAATAACGACTAACTGCAAGATAATATGCTAAAACCAGTCAAACAAAATTTATTTACCATTATCGTCATTATATAACTAATGATGTTACAACCTTAATTCCATGAAGGGGTTTGCAATCTATTATAAGTTACAGATAAAACTTAATTATAGGTAAAAAACGACTGGTAAAACAATAAAAAGTTGCACTCCCCTGACTGTAAGTGGTTGCTAGGCAACGCTTTGTTATTAAACATTCCATATCAAATTTGCCCCGAGTATAGAATATATCACACGGTAAGAAAAGGGATTAATGCGAAAAGTACATTGATGTAGACAAATAAAAAAATGTCTCCATCAATTTGCCGAAATTTTGAATAGTCCCTTTTACTCTCACAGTGCGCATTATAAAATCGGTTTACAAACATCATTCACATCACCAGCCCATCATAACATAACTTAGGTCTTTTTAATATTGGCACTTTAGTATTACAAAGACGTAAGTGCAAAAAATTCGTCGATGCTATTTTATTTGGTATACAGAAAAAGAAACGGAAATTTGCGTAGTTATCCAATGCAACATTGACCCTTGAATAATGACAGTAAATTATCAGATCTAAAATGTAAGCAACGGTATTGCTATTTCGAACCTTAACAATGTTCTTTGATGAAAGGACAAAAATAACGAATTCAAATTATATCTAAAAATATTGCACGCTGTTTTCAGTTAAGTCTAGGAAAAAAACAAAAACACCATTGAAGTTTTTAATTCCACAAAATTTTGGTTTGATATTAAAAAAATGTTTTTTTTTTTTATAACATGACATTTTTTACGACCCGTTGCAGCAGAAAAAAGTGCGTAAAAATTTGTTTTATGTACTTTAGTTATGAATGCCATTTTATATGTTTTCGTAAAATACTTTCACCAAACTACATATAGTTTAGTACATTTTTGTTGGTTGAATTCCACTAAATTTCGAATTAAATCGATGAAATAGTAATTTGTTGAATTAAAGCAAATTAATACGCAACACGTCTGCTTCTTACGCATTTTCCTTCAATTCACGGTACTTACACTTACGTCATTATAAACCTAAAGACGAGGCTTTAAATACATAAATAAACTTCATTTTCGTACATGTACATTCTGCAAAGAAGCATTCATTTATATACATACATGTATACTTGCAAGTGATGAGAGTAATGTGTAAAGCGACTAAACAATCTACATACAATCAAATACGAAAGCACATTCATATCCATCACCAAGCACGATATAACAAACTACACAGTACTAACCTTTGCCATATACATAATATACAATATAGTGCATGCACAAAGCTGGCTACTGTGGGGATATTCGTGATGGCACCTGTGGTTCCGTCTTGCGTTTGTTGGAGACGGTCAGTTGGGCGAACGTGTGGAGGACCGCGAAGGCCTCCTTGTCGGCGTCAGTGAGGGGATCGTTGCCCTCCCGGCTGACCAGCGCTACGTACATGCCGGCCTTGCGAGCCGCTTCGGCCTCTGTAAACATTGTGTTTGCGAAACTTTAGAATAATTGTATGTATCTATACATACTTATGGCGCTAATTCCGAAACCAAATCGATTACATCCGCAATGTCAGACTCAACGCTTAACTCTTTCTAAACTCAAGAGGAGTTACTAAGATTATCTCCTGCGTCGTAGTTGCCATGGACACACAGTCGAAATTCATTATATACTTGTCTGCCAGATAGGTATGTTAACCGCTCCACCACGCAGATCGTCAAGAGTATGACATTTTCAATGTACCTTGAAGACAAACATAAATAAAAGTTAGTAGGACCAGTATAACTCGGTCGGGAAGAAACCATTGCCACACGCATTCCGAGGTTGATGTTTTTGGTTTTCGTTCGACCAGTGTGGATGCTGACTGAGTTACATATGAGGCTACATCTTAGTCCTCAGGAGTGGCACCACATCTGTCATCGATTTCAAATCCGAACCCGTAGTCATAATAAAGGGATCGAAAAGGAATTCCTTATACATACGAGCTGTAAATATGACTATACATAGCATACATTTCCAAAAAAGATAAGCACAAAATATAATTTTCGCGTGTTAAACACAACCATTCGCATTGGAAAACGACAACCGTGCTGACCTGTGCTAGCAAGCCGACTCAGCCCACCTGAATCGAATTCACCCCAAAAATCGGAGATTTCGGACTCAGCCCCTCTGAAGCGAATTTACCCCAAAAATCTGAGATTTCGGCTTATATATATACAACAGTAAATAAATCCAAATAACTCACCATTAATTCTATCAGTAAGGAAAAGTACTTCCCCAGGCTTCATTTCGATCTTCTCAGCTATAGTGGTATAGCTGGTGGCATCACCTTTAGCGCCCACTTCGGTATCAAAGTGGCCGTCGATCAACGGCAACAGGTCTCCGGCGAGGGACTGACCGAACAAGAGTTTCTGGGCCCGGACAGAGCCAGAGGAGTAGATGTAGACCTTCTTGTCTTTGCCAGAACGCCATTGCTCTAGAGCTGCCATAACGTCATCGAAGACACTGTAAAGAAGACGAATTAAAGATAAAATAAAATTGATCTATATATATGTTAGAGATAATTAATCAATTTACCATGGTATAAAACTAGGGATTGCAATTCGGAAAACCGGATCCGGTAATCCGGCGGATCCGGCACAAATTTACACAAACCGGATCCGGTACCAATTTACCACCGGATCCAGACCTCCACCGGATCCGGTGTATATTTTGACAAAAATTTCACATTACAAAAATAATTCTCTTTAGAAATCGATCCCTTTTTTACACTGTTTTAAAAGTTCGATTAATGCTGCTGGATCCGGTCGGATGCGGCCGGATTGAGAAGAAAACGGCCGGATCCGGCCGGATTGAAGATGAGGCCGGATTGCAATCCCTATATAAAACCTCATTAATATTTTAAGAATATTTCCACGTCGGTTGTCAATGTCAGAGAATCGTTCAATAGCGCTTGAGATGGTTTTGTTAATAAATACGTACATAGATTTGGAATTAAACAAATATCGGTATGATGGACGCCAATGGCGACCATTCAGATAACAATCCATTGGATTCTGCGACATATATTACACGTTGAGAATAGTTGAAGCATAATACGAAATTAATATGTTGTAGAAATAACAAAATTGTGTAGTTTCTTGAAGCACACGGTTATAAAAGAGGACGTAACATTTATTATTCCTTTTCTCACACAAAACTCTCACTTTTTAATTCACTCGACAATTTATTTAAAAAACGGACATATAGGACATTTTTTACACACAAATTACGCACGTTACGGTGCAAAAATGCTGTACAGGATAAATCACATTAAGCTGTTTCATACAGAAAATTGCGGCTAAAATTCTTTAGCGTTAGATGCACTACATTAAATTTTTAATTATAACCTCCTAGTTGAATATCTGCCATGTGGTTTGTATATTAAGCCATTTTTTTCAAAAAGCATCGACGGTAAAAACAGTTAATAAATTTTGACCAGAACGAGGGTCCACAATTTGCATACTAAAGTCTAATGTATCGATGGGTTCCAAGAACAAAATCGTATATGAAAAATTACCAATTTACAAGTATAAAGCTTAGAAGTTTTGTGGACATACAAACATTGATTTACTTATGCCAAAAAAGACGATCTACGGAAAATCATTGTAATAGCTATTTAGGAACTTATTGAATAAGTTCCTAAACTGCTATTACAATCACCCATTACAATCAACAAAGCTTCATACTGTAAATTGGTAATTTTTCATATACGGTTTTGTTCTAGGGGCCCGTCGATAGACCGATTACCTATAAAAATATTCATTATAATGTAAGAGTGTACACTAGAACAAAATATCTGAAGCCCTTGACCTCTGATAACATTGCTCTGTAGACTAATATTAAAATATTGTACAATAGTTTGATGTATACGTTGGATTAAAATTAACATCCTGGTCACTTTATTTGGGTATTTATTATGTGTGGATAATATTTTTCACCAAAGATTCTACAAAAAAGTCATTTGATTTAAAATTCAATATTTACCAGGAAATTCCAATACTTTTAACTTTTATACATAGATTTATAGTCAAGTAAAATCTTTCTCTATAAATTATCTATCATATTCAAAATATTTCAAATCGGACCAGTAATTTCAGAGATTTCCACAACCAAACAAACACAAAGAAAAAAACATACCGCTGCTCTTTATAATACTACAAAGATTAAGTGGTAAGCAAGTGTAAATACGACGGAATACTCTACATAATTATACTTTTTAGCAGATGATAGAACCAGTCCAGTTGGACCGGGGAAGTACCACCGCCACACCTATTTCTAGCGTGAAGCATTTTTTGCGTTTCGATGGGCGTGGTTGCCGCCACACTCTATATGAGGCGAGCATCATAGTCCTCAGGAGTACGAACGCATATGTGATTGACTTCAGATAGAACCCGTATTCTATTTGAAGTTTCTTACAGATGTCCATGAGCAGCAGTGACCACATGCCATCAGGTGGACTGCATACTTGTTTGTTACTTCAATCAGATAAAAAAAAACTTCACTGTTTACAATACTTAGTAGATAAGAAGCAGTAAACTCACTGGCCCTTGATGTCACCCTTATCATAGCCCTGCTGCCAAATCAAGCCCTGCATCTCTTTGAGCGGAGACACTTTGCGGTCGTTGGACATCAGCCATTTGAAATTCTTGACTAGACCTTCAATTTGATCATCCTTCGAGGCTTCCTGAAAAGAAAATCATACACCAGTTAATTTAAAGAATCATCCAGCTTGTTCTATGATGGTCTACTTCTTTCTCAAGGATAGTATTTTTGTTATTAATCTAATGAATCTAAGCAAATTGCCATTTACAACTTTCAGTTGGACATTGGATATCTCCAGTACCCTTTAAGCTGTTAAAAATGTAACTGAAATAAATTGCTTTACTCATTTGCAATACACAAATATTGCAAAAACTATGGGTTCTATGGAGTAATCATCTGTCAAATCCTGCAATTATCATATCGCCAAAAGATCTTGATAATATTGTGAAAAAAAATCCGATTTCTTATGAATCTAAAATGTAAGTGTTATAGAATACAAGCTGAACCCCGCAGCTTCACACGCGTTATAAAAAATCGATGTATCTATTGTCCCGTGCGAATAAGATATTTTCCCACAGTAAAAAGTAGCCTATATGTTAATCTAGAGTGTCAGCTAACTCCTTACCAAATTTTATGAAAATCGCTCCAGCCGTTTAGATGTGAAGAAGTAACAAACATACACACTCACAAACATTCGCCTTTATAATATTAGTATGATTAGTATGATATTTATTTTGATTTACATCCATAAAGTGTTAGTACGATCCTTAAAACTTTATTTTAGTAAACATTTGAGATCAATCATATAATTAAATATATATAATTAAATAATCATATAATAAACGTCCACCAATTCGCACTTGGCCAGCGCGGTGGACTATGGCCTTAACTCTCTCATTCTGAGAGAAGCCCGTGCCCAGCACTGGGACAATAATAGGTTGACGAGAGAATATAATTAAATACCTATAATAGGATTATGACGTTTAATAAAACTATAATATGATGATGATATGATGTACATATACAAATAGTGGTCAAAGTATGTTGGTTCTACCACACGAAGGGTCGTATGAGCAATATAGCTCGACCGGTAAAGTATCGCCGCCACACCCATTTCTAACGTGATGCAAGCAAAGGGTGCGTTCACCGGTGTCCATGGGAGGTGGAAGAGACCATTTAGCTTGCGAATTTAATCTTGCTACTTAAAAAATATTATACCTATTTTTAAGAAATACTATCTATCATTCTTCAACGATGATTTAAAAATGTAAAAATACAAAAAATATTAATCTGCTAAAGTTATCAGCATTGTAATATAGTCTCTAATTGTCTTTTATTGATAAATACGAGTATGCGAGTGCCACACATTTAGAACGCCTTAACCGGCATATTCAATTTTTTTCGCAATTTTTTTAAACATCTTATCGTCGCTTAAGTTCTAACACCGCGTAACTCAAAAACCGCCCATTTTGAGTTAATGAAATAATGGTATCTCAAAATAATATAGGAACATGCTACATTTTCATAAAAAATATTGTTGTAGAATTAAAAATAACTATTTGAGACAGTTAATTTGCTCTCGTGAAAAGTTGCTAATTTTGAGATCCGCGGTATAGAACTTAAGCGACGTTATGTAATCAATATTATTGTAACCCAAAAATTGACTAAATAAAGATCTATCTTTCTTTCTATGTATTTTAAATGTACATTTTAGTAGTAAGTACAATAGAATACGGAGGTCCTTAGATGTGACGACATTAATGGTCTTCTGAAATGTAGTGGGCCAATAATCGAGTTTAAATCACATTAAATTTTTCGGTGCAAAAAAGTGTCATACTGATCATACCTCGCCAGGAATGACCATGGCATCGACGCGCTCGGCGTCACTTTTCAAGTCTTCATTGGCAAGCTCCCTTAGAGCACCCACAGCCTTCTTCACATCGTCAGTGTCCCACTTGCTGTCCAAGAACTCCTTCACATTTTCCTCGGCGTAAGGAAAAAGTTTGTCCTGTAATAAGAACAAGAAATCAGTATTGACAAAAAAAAATATACAACATTTAAGTAGCAAACGCGTATGCATCGTGAGGACACCCCCTATGGGTTCCTCTCGGCCGCGGAAGCAGCGGAGAGGATATGCCTGAGTCCTCCCGGCTATAACCCCATGGTTTTCCCCTGGACGACCTTTGTCGAAACCACTGGTGAGCAACAAGCACTCGTCCGTAGTCCCGGCGGCGTTTCCTCGCCTTCGACCCCATATCAATCTTATGCAATCCACTTGATCATAGGTGACAACTAACGCGTATGGACGTCTATAAGCAACTTCTTACAGAACTAATGTTCTGTCTAAAGTCAAACACATGCGTTTTAACTATATTGGTTCGATACTTCAAGTACACTAAAATTCCTCTCCTTCTAAGATCAAAGATTTTAATAGATCAAAGATGAATAAGGATTTAGTAAATGAACAGTTGGATCCAGACATTCTTAATCCATTAATTTACAAAAGTAATCTTATATGCATACGAATGTCGTCCACTTATTGCTATTCCACTGTTGGGCAAAGGTCAGAATGAGAAAGGTTTTGTTATAGTCTCACTCACTAGCGTAGTACAGATTAAAATTCGTCACGTCGAAAGTATAAGTTTTCTTACTTTTTACAATTAAGTGATAATAATTCATTTATAAAATCTACAAGGTGGCTTGACCAACATCATAGTCCACCTGATCATGGTGTTTTTAGTGGGAGCGCCAAAATTAAAAACATACTTCTGAGAATGTTTCTCTAGGTTCTTAGATATCTTGAGGGTAATAATTATCACCTACACTCATAGCCCCTAGCCACACTAGGATTTTCTCCTATGTCGTAGATCCCATGGACACACACAAGACGAATACACAATGCCAGACCCAGAGCACGAATCAAAACTCATCATTCAGATACCTGTCTGACCGGGAATCAAACTCGGGACCCATTGCGCGTCAGACCGATATGGCAACCGCTCTGCCACGCGGGTCGTCAAATCAAATGTTAAAGTCCCCTCGATTACTTATTCTTTCTTCGAATCTAGAATTAGTTAGAAGTAGTTAACAAGTAATCTTTATCGATTAACGGTAACTTCAAGATGCTAAATCCTTAAGATACGTAAAAAAGTTCTTATAGCTTTCAAGAAGAACGAGACCGAATAATCAAACTTACAAGATATAGTGTTAGTAAGTATTAAAATCACTATAAACATAACTACAGGAATTGCAACATGTATTATAGGATACATTGTTACTTATTTGAACATGACTCCTGAAATCTATTATATCTAGTTCAGATAAGCATATGCTTGCATGCATAGCTCTATTTATTACCTAGAGCATACTGCATTGCGATTATTACTGCCGCAACGCAGCAATTTTGATACTGTACTATTTTCACTACTCATGCGTCTGGGACAGACATGTATGTAGGTAGAAATCGCAAGTAATAAATATGTTGTTAACTGCCGAAATTTTCAAAATTTAAACGTTATTCCTCATTGATACCTTATCCCTTATTAAGGTTCCGTAACCAAAAACAGGTAAAAGCAGAACCCTATTAATAAGATTCCGCTATCCGTCTGTCTGTCACCAGGCTGTATGTCATAAACTGTATAGATAGGCAGTTGAAATTTTCACAGATTATGTATTTCGGTTGCCGTTATAAAAACAGACTTAATTAAATATTTAAAGGTGGCTCCCGTACAACAAAAACGATTCTTTGCCGATTTTGTACGGAACCCTTAGCGCGCGTCTGACTCGCACTTGGCCAATTTAAGGTATAATTCACAGCTTTACAAGGTTTTCAAACCCCATAACTCAAATTTAACAATTGAGAAAGGCTAGACAATATTCCCAGTTTAATACTAGAGTCTTAGACCGACAAACGAGACATGGAACGGCGAAATTTTCAGTTTCAAACAGTGAGTATATTTAGGTATCACATTGTACCCTAACACAGATTCGATCGTGACCCGAGGCTGTGAGAAAACTGCTCGATGATTAAGCATAACGTGAAATGTCGGTGAAACTCCGTCGTCGATGCGGCAAGGCTGGGTGAACGAACTGCCGGCGACCGTCGACGCTGCCCAAACCGGCTAGCGCCTACCTAGACCGAACTTGTCCCGGCCTATGCGTCCCAGCCGTTACCACATTGTCTCAATCGTGCTCCAATTAAAGAACTCTTATCGTAAAATAAGGAATGTTCGATGGCCTAAAAATTACAAAGAGCAAAATTCATGTCGAATTTTAAATAGGTAGATTTTCGATAAATTAACAATTTGGTTAATTTGATTTTATGTTTGAAATTACCATGTTAAGTTAACATAGGCGCATGTGTTAAAAACGTATGACTTAAATTGCAGTCTTATTTTTGCCCCTAATGAAAATGGGTTTACCTTATTGTAGTCATTTACAAAATCAAACTATAATGCGACGGGAATAAGTCTATTTTTCTCCATTAAGAATGTAATGTAATGGGGCACAGATTTGCTCATTTTATGTAGGATATAAGATATATGCCATGCCTTGAAAAAATATATTAATAAGCAGTCAGGTAATAAAAAAAACATAGTTCTTTTGAGACCACGTGTTCGTAAATCAAAATGAAAATGGGATTAGGATGTATTAAGACCAATTCGCACTTGGCCAGCGCGTCGGGCTATGGCCTGTAACTCTCTCATTCCGAGACAAGACACGTGCCCAGCAGTGGGACAATAATGGGTTGACAATACGAAGCACGATTTCTATCATCCCACAAAGATTAATGTATACAGAAATGTCGTCGAAATAGGCAAGTAAGTAATTATCTTTAGGAAAGTTAGTTTTCCCAGCTTTCCCAAGTGAAACTATCTACCTATCATGTTTATAAACTCCGCTCTGCCGGTTTTCATGCCTTCATCTAAAACTGGCGTTATTTTTCGATAACTGATATACTTGGCTAGCCTAGCTAGGCTAGTTGAAAGTAATGTTATAACATTACTTTCAACTTACTCAATATTCAATTCTTATAATTAACTTAACAAAACAAGCAAGCAGTAGAAAAGAACGATGCAGTCCACCTCATGTTATCACTGCCGCCCTTGTACATCTCTGTAAGCGTCTTTAAAAGTAACAAGGTTTCTATGTGAAGTCAATCGCAGATCCATTGTACCAATACCAAGGTACAACCAATACAGTCTTTACCATAAGGGAACTCAGGGCCAGTGGCCAGGGCCCCAATCCTCAAGAGGGCCCCGAAGGACCGACAATTTTTCTCATATTTAATTTAATTTCAAAATATTATGGTCGGGCGCATTACACTTTTCTCGTTGCACGAACGTCGGCCATTTTCAGATTTATTCAAATCAATACATATTTCAATGATCGATCACGATTATAACTTACCATTTAAGTTTATGATCTTAACGTATATTTTGAAGCTACTTATTTAATTTATAATTCGGCAATTTGAAAGTTTAAAAAAAAAATAGGCGGTGATGGTGATGTTAAAGAAACCTGCCAGTATAAAAAACAGATCTATTTTTTACTTAGTGTAAGCACTGCAACCTTTTTGTCGAAATTTTGCAACCCCTAGTTGATGTTAAAATTGAGACAAAAAAATAAGACTATAGAAGACATAAATAATGCAGTTTTAATAAAATATTTTACGTAGTAAGTATATAAAGAAATACCTTTTAAGGTTCTTTAACAAAATGCAATGAGCATTTTGTTATTATCAATAGTATTAGTGACATACAATTCAATGAGATGCAATGAGAAATACAAGTGAATACCACCGAGCCTTTTTTATAAAAGTACCTACGTACCTGTACAAGGGTCTTTAAAGACAAAGGAATTTTGAACAATAAAGATATACCTAGTTCCTTACTTCTTTTTGAAGAAACTGCTACTCTCTAAAAATAAGCACAGCTTCTTGATTAAATTAGTTCTTCTGTACTAAATAATAAGACTGGTTTTATTTTCATCACCTACAGAGGCCTCATGATTTTTTGTCGTTAATATTTCTCGGAAGTGGTCACTTTCGTTTTCGGTTGACGATGAATACGGCCTTGTCGCTCGCCAAGAATCTAATGAACCATACTCAGTCGTGAACTCATTTTATTGTCCCACATCTAGGCCCGGATCTTCTTTCAGAATGGGGTTTTGAGCCATAATTCACTGCGGCCAGCGGTGGACGGCCAAGTGCGAATTGGTTGATGTCACACACCTTTTAGAACTTTAAAAGAACTCTCAGGTGTGTCAGTTTCCTCACGATTATTTCCTTTTCCACAATGCACCCATATTTAATGTATACTAGTCACCCGTCGCATCGGTCTAAATTCAACCGTAATTTAAATTAAAAAACTAAACTTCATATTGTCCAAAGTAGTACGAATATTACAAATTCAAATAAAATGTGTGTTTTTAGTTGATTTTATGTATGCTATATGCATTATTTGAAAAAAATATTAACATTCTGCACTCCTTCTCTACGTCCACTATAACCGTGCATAATTTCATACTAATTCGTCCGCGGCATATTACTTAAAAATGCACCACAAGTTTTACTTCACGTATTAATATATAGATTTTATTATTTTGTATTTCATTCCATGTTCATCGGGCGACTCTACTCTCTTGTTTACATAAACTTTTTGAGTAAGTACCATAGTACCTCACAACATCCTTGAGTGACATTTATGTTAATAACAAGTCAATTTGTCATGAGCTAACCTTGAAAGCAGCTGCAATTTCGACTTACTATTTTAGGCTTGCTTTGCACCCAGACGTTCTAGCATAAATCTATAAAAACCTCTATACAGAAGTCGTACCAATCCTAAGCAGAGATGCCTACATCTATTTTAATGTAGAAGTAGCAAATGAACATGCAGTCCACCTGATAAGTGGCCACTGCCGCCGATGGACGTATACATACAATCAACCCCAGATAAGATCAGCCTTAGGGCGCCTTCACATTAGGTCGCAAGTAGGCGGCAGCAGCGCGCCAGCCGCGCGACTGCAAAGACTGCTTTCTTATTGCAGCTATGCCCGGGAAACATATTTAGATTAAGGTGGCGCACTTTATTTCAATAATATGAATAATAATAAAAAAAACATACGCTGCAGTCGCGCAGCTAATGCACTGCTGCCGCACTACTTGCGACCTATTGTGAAGGCGCCCTTACCTAAAATTGGCCACAGATGAATTGCTAAATCTGAGAACTAAGTCGGAACGACTCAAAGACGAATGTATCAAAAACCACACGAAAACTCCAGCTGACGCGTTGATTATCCATACAAAACCAGCTTTCAATATCAAAGCCCATAATTATATCATCTCGACAAATGGGAACACGATAAAACATAATTGGAACGTGAGAATTATTCAGATAAGGGATGCTGAGAAATAATATTTAGAATGCATACCATGTCATTGTAAATGGTCACTGCTGCCTAGGCATCTGTTACGAACTATGTAGAACTTTATCTTTCATCCGTCCTTTGGAAGGTCTACTTCTGGACATAGGCCTCGCTTATCTGAACCACTTCGACCACTCTTTAATTTCTTCCTTAGTACGAGTCTTTTATATTTCCTTAAAAACGAGCATTGTTTTCGTCGTTGCTAATACATCGCAATGTACACAGCCCACTTTCGTTTTCGTATTCGGCCATAACTTGCAATGTATTTTGAAATGGTGAGCGACCACAAGAACAATGCTTGTTTTGGAGAAACATAATAAAGTTAAGGTCGAACCAGTGTAGTTCGACCGAGGAAGTACAACCGCCACGACGCCGAAGGGTGTAGTTGCCGGCACATTTTTATATGAGGCGACCATCTCTGTCCTCTGAAGTAGCAACGCATCTGTGATTGACTTCAGATAGTACCTACGTTCTATATGAAATTGCTTACAGATGTCCATGCGTGACGGTGACCACTTACCATCAGGTGGACTGCTGCTAGACTTACTCTCATGATTTAGCAAAGGATTATTTTCTAGTACTAGTGCTAAGAAGAACGGTGCATAGACAACAAGGAAGAAAGGACCAATCATTAAAAAAACATTATTAGTAAACGAGCTTCGAGGTGACCATCTATTATCTGATGATAATCGATCACTGTCCGTGGGCGACAGTGATCACTTGTAAAGGAATTTCAAATGGAACTGGAGATCTATCTGAAGTCAATCACAGATGGTTTGTCACTTCGATGGGCGAAAATGTTTGTTTCGCGTACAGGGCCGTCTTAGACTATGCTGAGGCCCTTGGGAAAACAATAATTCGGGGCCCTTTTAGAATGTAAAGAAAGTATGATGTACTTTCGTTACATCTTAAAAGGGCCCCGACGACTTTCATGCAACGAGAAATGTGGCGAAAATTTTCGTTTCATGTGCAAGGCCGTCTTAGACTATGCTGGGGCCCTTGGGCACACAAGAATTCGGGGCCCTTTTGGAATGTAAAGAAAGTATGATACACTTTCATTACATCTTAAAAAGGCCCCAACGACTTTCGTGCAACAAGAAAAGTGTAATACACGCCCGACCATAATATTTTGATCTTAAATGCGACAAAAATTGTCGGCCCTCTGCAGATGAGGCCCTGGGCACTGGCCTCGCCCGCCCTTATGGTAAAGACAGCATTATTCATGTAAAAAAAAAACGAGTTTAAATAGTAGGTACATTATCGAAGCAGGCCGCCGTACCATAACTTGTCAACTCATTGCTGTCTCACTGCTGAGTTCAAGTCTTCACCGTAAGATCATTTTAGGCCGTAGTCCACGCTTTAAGCAAGTGATAAAATCAGATAAAAAATATATCTAATACACACATAACTGAAAGAGTTCTGTGCCTGAAATCCGAACATCAAACCTTACTTCAGTTGCTACGGCCACGTGTACGAGAACATAATGTTATACAGCAACAACATAGGGCTGGAAAAATCTCGTTTGAAGGGTGCGCAAAGTTCAAAGGACGAGGGTAAGTACGGGCGGAGCCGCGGGGTATTTCGGCGTAATGGCCAATTCCGAATAGTACCTATGTATAAACTAGAATAACTGCATAGTATAATCAAAGCTCGATATTAACGTATTCTACATTCACGTGTTTTCAGTATTCGTCGGCAAATAATTGTCACATTTTCTTGAACTTAAAAAAGGATTATTTCGGCAAACCGGCTAAAATTGATTAACTGACGCTCAACATCCACTTAACATTATCTGTCTGTAACCTTTTACATAGCTAGTTAACTCCAATCTTATTCACATTCACAATCTGTACAGAAGAAAAACCTTATATAAAAATGCAATTAGATAATCTCGCGTTTCAGATCAAACTATCTGGCTGGAAACATGTTCAGTAAGTGGACATCTTAGATGATTTTTAGCGACTCTTGAGCCTTTTGGTTATAAAGGACATTTATCAAGATTAATGTCTGGTGAAGTTTTATTAAAACAAGAGTATAATATAAAATGGTGCTTTGCTAAAACACATTAAATTAAGATAGTAGAAACCTTTAAAGGTAGGAGAACTCTTTGTGTTTAACTCCAACAGCACTACCACTCCACCTATATTTTGCCTAATAATAGCAGTCTAATGCACTGGTGAATTTTGATTCCCTCGTCTCATCAACCCATTGTTGTCCCACTGCTGGGTACGGGTCTTCTCTCAGGATGAGAGAGTTTATAGGGCATAGTCCACCACGTTGGCCAAATGCAAATTGGTGGACCAATTCTGATTAGTGTCATATTAAGGAGGCCATACTTATTTGATGCATTCCAACATTTCCAACATAGTCTTTACAAGGTAGCATCATGTGTCTGCGAGGTAGTGACAGTAGTGATTTACCATTAGGAAAACTACATGCTCATTCTATAATACATAAAAACATGCTACCCCTATAATACATAAAAACACAAAGAACTGCACAAACAGCTCTTAGTTAAGCGGTATATAGCTGCTTTTATTTTTACAGTAAAACCATGATAACTCCACCATTGTGCAAATATTTAAAAAAGCTTTTGTTTTTAAATAGAGACTATCTATACAAGTACACTTAATTATCTTTAAAATACACAATGTCAAAACGCAAATACTAACTACAGCTTGATTAAGTTCTTAATTTTATAGGGATATAACCGTACATTCTATGTCCAAGTCTAAAAAAATACACCTAATAAAGATTCTTTGAAATTATAGGTACTTTCATTAAAATAAATCACAGGGAACCTAAGAGATCATTAGGTTCTTAAAGTTGTACAAAGTCAATTAAATAAAGAGCCACACACATTCTAAAAAAAAGACCATGACTTTTAGTCAGGCATTATATTGAGCTAGCTGAACTCCACAGCTTCGCCTGCGTAATAAAAATCAATGTCTCGATTGTCCCGTGGGTGTAAGATATTTTCCCAAAATAAAAAGTAGCCTATATGTTAATACAGAGTGTCAGCCAACTTCCTACCAAATTTTATGAAAAACGCTCCAGCCGTTTAAATGTGAAGAAGTAACAAACATACAGACTCACAAACTTCCGCCTTTATAATATTAGTATGATATGACTAGTATGAAGTATGATTGCCCAAGTTCATATAAAAAATATTGATCAATAATTTCTAATTGATTGATTGAGAGCAATGTTCATTTTCCCATGAGCACCTGTTAAGTCACCATTAACAATATTAACTATATAATGTCGAAAAATAAATAATTGTAATATCCTGAATATTAATAGTAGGTCTATTCTTAATTTGACTGTAGTTTTTAATGGTTGTTTGATTACTGCCTCTTTCACAAACCAAATAGTTTTTTTTTTCTTACGAGTATAGGCATTTAATCTTGTTAAAGCCCGTATTGCTGGTTTAAAAATTTCAACACAGGGGCTAGTACCCTGAGTATTAGACATTTTGAAGGTGATAGAACCAGTGTAGTTCGACGGGAAAGTACCACCGCCACACCTATTTCTAGGAGTTTCTATGGAAGGGTGTGGTTGCCGGCACATTCACATGAGGCGACCATCATAGTCCTCAGGAGTAGCAACACATCTGTGGTTGACTTTAGATAGAACCCATGTTCTGTATCAAGTTGTTTACAGGTGGGTGGCAGTGACCATTTACCACCGGTGAACTGCATGCTCATTTTCTACTTCAGTCAGATAAAAAAAAAAATTGGTAATTATTTTTCTTCAAAACAAGCATTGTTATTGTTTTTATTTTGCTCATCATTTCTTAGTAAATTACAAGTTATGGACAAAAACATAACTGTGCTAAGTACATTGCTTTATACAACCAGTAACAAAGACAAAGCATGTTTCAAGAAAACCTTATAGACCTGTACTGAGGGAACAGAAATCTAAAACTCCCTACCAATCCATTGGAACAGTGCTGTGGAGTATTTTCCAGGCCTCCCCCGGTTGCCATTGTGGCATAGTATTGTAGCTAACAAGGTGTATTTTATTTATTATACAAAAAACATGCTACAAACAAATAGTGCACTTACTAAGTGACTCTGTATTGAAGGGAGAATGGTATTATTACCTGAAGATTTGCAACGGGTTTAACATATTTAATCACAAATTCCTTTGGGGTCAAGCCTGTTTGCGCTGCCCCCTTACATTCTGTTGTTTGAAAACTGGTTATTGAGAGCATGTCCAGAGATTAAGAGTACATTTGAAGTGTACAGTTTTTTCATATAATCAATAAATAGGAATTAAATGATAAATAAAAAAAAACTTGTACAGATAATTAAAAATAATTTTCATTCATTCGTAGTTTTTTACGACTAAATAATATCAAATGCTAGAGACAAGATGTGAATGAAACATACATTTTTGTGAACCAATCATAAAAAATACTACTGACTCCGAAAAAAAAATCCTTACATATGATTAAAAATGATAAGATTCATTTTGCGTGTTCAGTTCATTACACGATACAACCACTATACCACTATTATTACCCAGACATCAAAGCAAGAACATCGCCAGTCATTTCATCCTTGTCATCGTTACATGTCTGCCGTGAGTGCAACAGAGACAACGCGAGTGAACTTGACGGCTATTGAAAGAGGACAGTTAAGTGTTCCACATTTTTTTACCAGCCAGCTGCGGCGAACAGCTGTTTGTGCCGGCACGATAGGCGTTGACTCGCTTTCAACTTCGACGTGATAAATACACGATAATACATGAAATACACCGCATAAAAATAAAAATAATACACACATATTTTAAACGAACCCCTCATTGTTCGAATAATTCACAATAAACATGAGAAATACGCACATTTTGTAAAACATTCAACCGTTTCACAAAATATCGAATTCATCATGTTTTAACACACCACATCATGATTAAAACGCAAAATAAAAATTCTTTAGAAAGGGGTACCATTTTGATTTCGTCCTCCATGTTGCGAATCCGAAAACGCGACCATTTTGCATAACTTATCCATTCGAACCACCAGGAATCTAGTTCTATGACTAAACAAAAACATGCAAATTCGCTCACGTATTTTATTTCCGGTGATAATTAAATAACACATGTTGAAACAAAACACCGGCCGGTAAATCGCCTTAGACCTACCTTAACAAAGCTGATCGATGTTGTTGTTCCCTCGATGTCCAGCAGCAAAATTTTGCATTTCTTCACGATCTCGTTGATATCTTTACTGTCGAGTGCCATTGCTAATCGTACTACCTTATAATCAGGTGTACTTTTTATCAACGTCCGTTTTTTATTTGACTAGAATGTATCACTGTACACTACTACCTCACACCACAGAAAAAAGCATTGATTGAACGAGACACGAGAACTCGACGAACTGAAGGACGCGCGGGTGCGGATTGAAGTGCAAGCAGGACGAATGTAGAGAACAAAAGAGGAACAGAGATGAGAGAGCGGAAGGATACACCTTGTATCAATGCTTCCAACATAGTAAACAACCCTCTGAATTGCCATACTTAACTATTTCAAGGAAATAATTGCAAAAAACACCACGTAGGTTCCGTACGATTATATTTGAATATTTTGCATTGTATTTGGTACTATATACCAAAATATCATGGTAATGTGGTAAAATATGTTGAATAAAATATACGTCACGTTATTACAGTGTATATATATGTAAAAACAAATTTTAAATTGCGTTAATTTTTTTCGGCCTTTGTATATTACCAAATATGTGAATAGCACTTCGTATAAATTATTACGCGAAGGTTCGCACTTAATCTGCGCACATGTAAAGAAATAATTTAGGTGCAATTTAAATTATAATGTGGATCACACTTCACTTACTTAGCAAGATAGCCAACATTCCGCATTTAAGCAATATTTTTAAATGATTACATGCTCGCAACCCTTTTTATCTCACGGTTGGGCCGAGATCTTATCTCGCACTAGGAGGCTGGGATAAAAAAAATGTAGTATATAGGAATAAAAGAAAATTTGAAGTAGCCGAATCAGGCGTACTCATAATTTCAAAATATTAAGGTTTGTATTTTGTTAATTTTGATTCTGTAATAAGTTTATAACAAATTATTCATTATATACTTTTATTATCTAAATCTAAATTTATTAATATGTACCTTTTTGTACATTATAATAAATGTGCAGAAATAACATAGCAATAATTTAGTTTTTTTTATTGCGTATGTACTAATAAATACTGCTGTTTGGTTGAATAAAAAAAGTTACCTGATTAAATGGAAGACTTTCGATTACAATACCTTTATGTTAATGATAATAATAATATTGTAATTATGTCAGTTATTTGTTGATAAATAACCAGTCCTGAGCAATTGTTAATTATTGAATAATAGTTACCTGTTACTTGATATATTCTCTTGAAGTAGGTAGTTTGAGAAATAAAGTGTAAAACATGTCATGATTCAAAATGTATATTCCTTTTAGATTATTCGATAAATATAACATTCTTCTGAACGTGCACATTTAATTTAAATTACCATACGTACCTTCAGGGTTCATTTAGTAAACCTAAATAGAGATTACTTAATAAAGTAAATTAATCACAGAAAATAAAAAATATTCACTTTCATATTCATATTAGGTCTTCATTATTTTCATTCATTCATCCATCCATCAGCCTTTTGAGGTCCACTGCTGGATGTAAGCCTTTCCTAAATGGCGCCACTCCAAAGCCAGGATACTCTGAATCAAACGGATTCCCGCTGTCTTCCTTAGGTTTTAGGTCCATGTATTAGGAGGCGACCAGTATCCTTTTACCTTAACGTGGTCGCCACTACAGGACCTTACTTCAACATCGGGTCCTTCGAGCGATCTGACTGACCCACTGCCACTTCTGTTTGCTAATTTTGAGAGCTATGTGTATATGTATAAATATATTGTATATTTTATTTATTAAATCACACAAATAATATTTTGTATGATCTTTAGCAAACAAGCCTGCAGAGTGCTTGATAGTGTTTATTGCCGCCCATTTATAAGCAATTTCACATGGAACAAGGGTTCTATCTGAAGTGGATCATATATGTGTCGCTACTCTCATGGATGCAGTCACCTTATATAAAGCTAGCTAGTTAGCCGATTATGCATTAAACACAATTAATTCTGTTGATTTTAAAGGTTTCACATAATATGTTAACTTAGAATAAAAGAAGTAGGAAAATCGTAAATAAATTTATTTATTCTAATAGTATACACACTAACAAAAGCACATAATTACATATTAACTATAGATAATTTTGCCAACGGTGTCATTTATTAATAAGAAGATTAACTAATATTTTACTATTTTTTGTTGTCAGCTTAATAATATTATAAATGTAAAAAATATGTCTCTATGGAAACATTAACAGTACACATTTCCGTCCCGCCAAATCTTAATCTAAGTAAGTACTCTGTCATCTTCAAGTGGGTGATAAAATTTCAGAAGTAGGAGGCCCCTCCTTCAAATTCTAAAAGATAATATGCTCGTATCGTTTTTGCACCATAAAATTTAAACATTTCTTCGGGTAGCATGAGCAAAACTGATAAATTCTGGATTCACCCATGTACAAAACGATAGGACGGAATAGTAACACGCATTCGGATCAAATCCTTACGCAAATGCAAACCGCGTCGTAGGAAAAAGACTTACACAAATTCCACTTTTTGTCACCATTTAAGAATTATTGTCCTTAGTGTCAATTATCATTAAACATGTAGGTATAAAAACTATAAATGGTCTAATATACTTTTAGAAAATGTATTTATTTCTTGTTTTTTCATTTTCTTCAGCAGTCTTGGGGTATCAGGATTGGCTTCAGCCTTCCGCTTCGTTACCTGTAAAATAGACAATTTGTTTTGTTAAAAATATATTAAATTCACCACTATAGCATTTTAAATTTAATACAATTATTATATTCAAGTATGTAGTGAAAAATAATTAAACTATATTTGAAATTTTTTTGGCCGTATTAAAACTGATTTGAGGCCTCCAAAGATTTTTTTCATCATATAATGACAAAATTTCTTTAAGGCAATTTAATCACCTTAAATATCTTATTTAGCAATCTCCGTAGTCCGTACGATGATTTGATACGGAGTAATCGTTGATCAAAGCAAAAAGTCCTATTTTCACTTTTAACATCAATTAATGAAATTGTCTTTATTTTGTACAGGCCTATGGGGGCACTTATAAATTGTCAGTTACACTTTTTTTCTTACACTACCACCAGATCTTAACCCAACCCCAACTGAGAAGATCCGGCAAGAAACTCAGCGGGTTTGTCTTTTTTATTTTATATCTCATTTCTCATAATAATCGGGAATTAATAATCACTGCACTGGCCACACAGTACAGATAATTAAAGCGGGGTTTTGGAAACTGAGGAACATGAAACTAATAGTCACTAGCTGCATGTCGTAGTAACAACATGCAATTAGTGACTATTGATATATTTTTAATGTTAGCTGAAAAAGTTGAAAATATGCAATTTTAAAGACGCATATTTGGAAAAATTGGCATAGCTTTGGATATCGTCGAATTATTTTTTTAATCTCAAGTGACCCCAGAAAACCTTAAAGCTATAAAACGTTGCGACTTTTTTCGTTTCGGACGATATGATTCGAGTGATGACACACATAAGTACACACTAGTTGCTTCTCGGTATGTTGTGTTTTCTCGTGTTTTATTCCATGAATTGATCGACTCGTGAGATATGTTGCGACAGTTTCTTCATCATTTTGCTACTGAAGATATCAGTAATTAGTTTTACTTTTAACAGGGACAAACATTTTATGCGAGTCGATAGCAGAAACCTAATTAAGCAAACGAGCATGCAGTCCACCTGATGGTAAGTGGTCACTGCCGCCCATGGACATCTGTAATGAACTTCATGCAGAACATGGGTTCCATCTGAAGTCAATCACAGATGCGTTGCTACTCCCGAAGACTATGATGGTCGCCTCATGTGAAAGTGTGCCAGCTACCACACCCTTCTATCGAAACGCAAGAACTGCTTCACACTAGAGATAGGTGTGGCGGTGGTACTTCCCCGGTCGAACTACACTGGTCCTACCACCTTTAAAACTAAGAATATCGAACTTACTTTATGTTCTCTCTCATCAGGAGTGAGGGTAGCGAAGACGAAGTTCCCTCTGTTGGATGAGGCGTTAACTTTAGGGCCGTCCTCGCCGTCACCAGCTAAGGGTGTGGCGAGGGCCGCCAGCCGGGCTAGCGCACCTCGACCCCGGGTCAGGAGGGAGTTGTGGTAGTTTGCCTGGAAAAAGCAAAATAATAGTTAAATTTCGCATGTTTTTTATCCGATTCAACTATGTAGGTTGGCCATGCATGTAGGTACACACACACATATTAGTACATGGTAGGTGTGTCATGCAGTCCACCTGATGGTATATGGTCACTGCGTGGACATTTGTGGGCAACGTCATATGGAACAGGGGTTTTATCTGAAGTCAATCACAGATGAGTTTCTACTCCTGAGGACTACGACGGTCGAACATATAAAAGAGTGCCGACAACTACACCTTCCATACAAACGCAAGAAATTCTTCAACTAGAAATAAGTGTGGCGGTGGTACCTTCCGGTCAAAATACACTGGTTCTACCACCTGATAAGATGCTTGATCATACACCTTATTTCATCAAAATACTATATATATACAAACCTGGAATATCGTAAATGGTTTCTTTGGACTAGGGATGTCACTGTACGTTTTCTTTTCAGTCTCAATTGGTTTTGGTTTTTCCACTAAATCACTTGCTTTCTCTGGAACACTTGACGTCTTCGAGCTAAGACTTGCCTTAATAATAGCGCTCCTGTTTATACTAACATTGGCATCTTCTGTATCTTTCTCTTGCTGTAAATTAAAAAAAAAAAACTATAAAAACGCAAGTAAAAAAAACAGATTTATGACATTTTATTTAATTTGATAGTTGTGTTCAAGGACTAATTGACATTGTTTTTTTTAGCCCCACACTAGGATATTCTCCTGTGTTGTGGGTACCATGGACACGCATAAGGCAAATACACAAACACCCAGACCCAGAACATGAATCTAAACGCATCATTCAGATACCTGTCTGGCCGGAATCGAACCCGGGACCCATTGCGCGTCAGACCGAGCTGGTAACCACTCTGCCACGCAGGTATTTTCATCCCACGGAACCATTTTTCCGAGATAAATAGTAGCTTATGTGCTATTCTAGACTATAATGTGTTATTATGCCATATATCATCCAGGTCCGTTCATTGGTTCTGGCGTGATTATAAAACAAACATACATCAATCAAAACTTTTACATTTGAAATAGTCTTACTATTAGAAAATAGCATTGAAACTATTATCGAATATTGAACGTCAAAACCAACCCCAAACAAAATAAAGCAATTTCAGCTTTATCACGTAGAAGAAAATTTACTAAATCCAACATCAAATACGTATTAAAATTGTAGAGAATAAAAATAAATTGTCATCTCATTATTTGTAATTATATTACCATTTTCCTTAAAAACATCTCCCTTTCGTGTCTCTGCTTTCTCCACTGTTCTTCTGACTCGAACTCGTCTTCTTGTGTGTCAGCGTATTCATCAGCGTTTGTACCCAATTCCTCCTCGCCATCTGAAAGGAATCATATAGAATTGGTCAGGTTTGCTTGGAACACGTAGACAAAATATGAAGAAAATACCCGAATAAGTCCGAGTTGGACACGCGCATAATAGGTTTCGTACCGTTTATCTGTAACAAACAGCAACAAATCGCAAGTAGCGCGGTCGCAGCGCGTCAGCCGCAGCGACTGCAACGGTTGCTTTCTTATTATTGAAATAATTATTGAGTATTTTTTTTATATTATTATTTCCATTATAATAGAACAGCGCTACCCTAATCAAAAAAAATCCCGCAGCTATAGTCGTAAAAAAAAGCATTCACTGCAGTCGCGCGGCTAACGGGCTGCTGCCGCGGTACATGCAACCTTGTGTGAAAGCGCTCTTACACTGCACGGAAACAATTGCACTTAGCATGAAATTAGTTTTTTTTTCAGTTTATTCATAATAACGATATGTTAGTGATCAAAAACGTGATCCTCAAAATTTTGCAAAACTTTGGCCATTTATAACATGGAAACGGTTCTTTAGATCGTAATGAATTTGTCCATTGTTTATGGAGACGTATTTAACTGTAAGGCTACGTACTCACGGAACGTTTTTGTCCCGTGCCCGCCGCGGTCGCGGAACTGCGGTTTTATTTATATACTCACGAGACCGCTTATTCGCGCGGTTACGCTGCCATCGGGGTTGCGATTATCGACCGCAAACGTGGCGGGCGAAAACCGCAAGACGGGCGGTTTACCATTAGTTACACAGTCCTGACTACTGCATTCGCCCGCCAACTGATCGCAAAGCGCGCGGGCGCAAACCGCCGCGGCTGCAGGTGATCGCGGCCCGCGCGGTTCTACTAGGTGCCCGCCGGTGCAGCGGGAGCCGCAAACAACCGCGTGCATCGCGGGCGAAAAACGCGTCGTGAGTATTGCTTTAATTTTTTACATTTATATCTGCATCCTACAGAAGCTACGGGCCCGCAACCGCGGCGGCCGCGGGTGAAAACCGCTCCGTGAGTACGTAGCCTAAAATGACCTTTTTTCCTATTTTTCCAGATTGATGTCAAGGATGAAATAAAGTGTCAAGACCGTTTAAAAAAATTTTTTTTTGCTTATGCTACGTTTTAAAATTGCGAGAAATATGTTGCGTTGATTTCTTTTCTTAAACGATGTCAAAACTGGAGGCATGGAGCTTTAAAATGGTTTTATTTTTAACCTCGATACGAATATTTTTCACTGAGATACACTCAATTTTCTAAAATTTCGGGAAACATTTGGTCCTACAATTTTCCCTCTAGTGAATTTTATAAATTATATGCAGACTTGTTCAAAACTAAGGGAACCCTGAAGAACTTAAGGTTTATAATGTTTATTCTCATTAAGAATTACAATTCACTTGACATGAGAATGTACAAATAACACAATAACATTATTATATTATCCGAAAGCGAACAACAAAATTAACAAGTAAATCGCGGTAGAAGTAAATAACACACAAGTCACAAAAACTTCAGAAAAAAAAACAAGATGTAGCTCTTATAAAACATCTTCGCCACTGACCTGCATTTTTCCATCTAAACTTGCGCTGTCGATGTCCATCGCCCAAGTCCCCATCTTCGAATAGCAATTCTTGAAGCAATCTCACTTCACGCTTGTCCTGGTCTAACACTTCACGCCTGAAATTTCCATAATACTCGTCTTATTAATATTATAAATTAATAATTATAAATTAATAATTGCGAAAATTTGTGAGTATGCATGTGTTTGTTAGTCTTGTACGCAGAAACTACTTTTCGGATTTAACCGAAATTTGGTACTCACATAGTTTATGCCCTAGATTTACGTTATGGACGACTCGCGTGGCGGAGCGGTTACCATACCGGTCTGACGCGCAATGTGTCCCAGGTTAGATTCCCGGCAGGACAAGTATATGAATGATGAGTTTAGATTCATGTACTGTGTCTGGCTGTTTGTGTATTCGTCTTATGTGTGCCCATGGTACCCACGACACAAGAGAAAATCTTAGTGTAGGGCTATGAGTGTAGAAAGCGTAAAGCGTATTTACATACAATTATTAACATTTTTTTCGGTTTCTTTTATCGGTTTAGTATTTATTCAACGAAAGGCTATTTGACCCTATATTAGTGATTATTGGGTTCGGTCCCTTTACATCAAAAACCGATTTAAATTCGCGACCCTCACTTCTGAGAATAACCTTGTAAGTTTAAACGTCTCATACATCTCTTTATTACCATACTACTCTTCAGAACTTAGCAGCGCTTAAAACTAATATTCTGGATTATACAGAAATAGGTGTATGAATGGCGCCGAAGGAGTCGAACAACAATTGAATCTACCAAAGTCAAACTTGTGCATAATCATAGAGGGTACCTACATACATAAAATATGGTAAACATGCGACTACCTGCAAGTTTAAACGGGTTATTGCGGTACCCTATCTGTCATTTTCACAGAAGGCATGCGCATTAAAGAACAGCATGTTTGTATAAAATTGGAATAGGCTGTTTTTTACAAATTACATATGTTTACAATTACAATTGTCCACCAATTCGCACTTGGCCAGCGCGGTGGACTATAGCCTATAACTCTCTCATTCTGAGAGAAGACCCGCGCCCAGCAGTGGGACAATAATGGGTTGACGACGACAATTACAATTACAGAAATTCAATTACCATAACATACCGTTAAATCGTTCTGTTATGCTCACTTTTCTCTGTAATGCATATGCGCGAGAAGAGATAGAAATGGTACCACAGTCTTCTCTCTCTCTATCCAAAGGACAGTTGGACATCTGGCTTTCTGCTAGCTATAATACCTCTATAGTTCCTATTCAAATGAGTGTTCTTTAATACTTCAATTTTTTTTTATTTGACTGAAGTAGCAAACGAACATGCATTCCACCTGATGGTCAGTGGCCACTGCCGCCCATGGACATCTGTAATCAACTTCATACAGAACATGGGTTCCATCTGAAGTCAATTACAGATGCGTTGCTACTCCCGAGGACCATCATAGGTCGCCTCATGTGAAAGTGTGCCGGCAACCACACCCTTCCATCGAAACGCAAGAAATGCTAGAAATAGGTGTGGCGGTGGTACTTCCCCGGTCGAACTACACTGGTTCTACCACCACTAAAGTACTTACATATGTATTTCTCCCAATTCCCTCTGCAACTTGCCCTGGTGGAACGTATCATCATCGCCGGCCTCACGCTCCATGCGGTCCAGGCCCGCCTCGTCTTCGTCGCCGGAACCCATCCATTCGTCCTCCGAAGTGAGCTCTGCCTCTTGTTCGAAGAAGTCTTTGCCTATGCGCTTCTTTTTGGGTACTTTTGTCTGTACTTCTACCTGGAATGTTAAAATATTTTTTTTATGTTGTGGTTGCCATCGACACACACATAGACGAGCATACAAACTGCAAGTCCCAAAATGAAATGAAACGTCTTTATTTTTTTGCATATGCCTACGGAGGCACTTACAAATTATCGGTTACAAATATATTTTTTGTTTTTATTTTATTTATTAACATGAACACCTAATAAGGCTTAACAGGAATAAATAATATTGTTTATATTTGAAAAGTGATAACTGATTTGTAATAAGTATTGAAATATTTAGCAAACGGGTTTATCAGACCCATCTTGAAGCAAGAAAAAAAAGCAAAGAACACAGCATATCTATGTAGTGGATCGAAACTGAAGGGATTTTAATACATAATTTATTATTATTTAAAAATTGAGAATCATATCAGAGTTACCTCTAACCTACGTGTAATATTGATGGAAATCCTAGTTCGTTCTTTTTTATATTAACAAAGGCTAGTTGTGTCTTACCTCATTCTCTTCAGAGTCGTATTCTACTAGTCTATCATTATCTTCTTCTATGTCAGATTCATACACCCCTTCCTCTTGTTCCGAATATTCTTCTTCGTCATCTGTGAATGTAAAGATGTAATGTTAGCCACATATGTGACTAGTATAATATTGCCCTCATAGATGATACTACTAGAAATTATTTGTAAATAAATAAATGTTATTTCTAAGCTTTCAAACGCTTTCTACCACCCATACACTAGGATTTTCTCCTGTGTCACGGGTACCATGGACACACAAGACGAATACACAAACACCCAGACCCAGAACGTGAATTTAAACTCACCATTCAGATACCTGTCTGGCCGGGAATCGAACCCGGAACCGCGGCAGACCGGTACGGTAACCGCTCCGCCACGCGGGTCTATGAATAATATATTGATTATTTCAATGAAACTATGCATCTTAAGTAATAATTTTCTTTGTTACCATTATCAATCGCATTTAATGCCCTTATCCAATTCTCCTATTAACCTAACATACTAAATGATTTTTTGTACTGGTAACACAGTTTTTTAATAATATTACCATACTACATCACTCATATTTCTATACTAATACTATCGAAATTGCTTAATTTCCTAAAATATAATCTGATTGGTGTAGTTTACAGAATTTTCAGAAGATATAGTTTAATTCAAAAAAAACTATAAATTATTTTTCCAAACCTAAAACAATCACCAAACATTAACATTATCAAACTAATCACCTGAAATTTGCAAGGCCCTGTCTTCCAATTTACGCTTCTTCCTTTTCTTTTTCTTTATCGCAACTTCAGCACCTTCATTCGTTTCATCATCAGATTCTATCACGAACTTTTTCTTCAACTGCGTGTTCTCGATATTTTGTTTAATATCACTATCTTCCTTTTTGTTGTCACTAAAGAAGTACTTATTTGGTTTTGGCGAATCAAATTCCGGATCTCCCAACTCATCGAGAATTGATTTAAGTAGTTTATTGTCTTCATTCGATTTTATAGGATTAGTACTATCTTTTGGTGCTTCGATAGTATTATTGTCATCAGCTTGTGTTTCTGGAGACATAGCAATGGACTCATCAGCTGTATCATTTTCAGTGTTATTTCCATCCGCACCTTCAACTTCAGTTTGCGATATGAATGGGTTGTCATAAAACTTTCCAGTACATAGAGCAGCTACATCGTCGCCTATTTCCTGGGACTGAGAAAGCTGAGTAGATGATTCTTGGGGTGGCACCAGATTTTCTAAAAAGGCACCTGTACACATTCCAGCTATAGCATCGAAATTGTCCTGTAAAATCAAAAGTTCACTTGATTCATAATTAATCGTTTATGAGGCAACCGTCCGCCCGCGATCGACTAAGTCTTTGTCGACTTATTAACTAAGCAACATTTTTTTTTATTTGTAGCTAACGAAAAGGCAGACGGACCACCTGATGGAAAGTGGTTACCGTCAACTATGGAAATTTGTAACACCAGAGGCTTTGAAGGAGAGCTGTTTTTGCACCTTTCTTGGAGAGCCCCGTGTCATAGCGCTCCTTGAATACCTCAGGAGAAAGCTCATTCTACATCTTGCACGTTCGTGGCAGGAAAGACCGTGCAAACTGAACCGTGGAGAACCGCCACGGGTCCAGTTAATGCGGATGGAACTTCATCCTTCGCAGAGTGGTGCGAAGGAGGAAGGGTGACGTAGACACAAGGTCAATAATCTCCTTGGAACACTCACCGTTGCAAAGCCGGTAGAACACGGAAAGGGAACCTATGTCCCTCCGCAAGCTTAAGGGTTCTAACCTGTCGGAGATTTTTGGGTCGTTGACGATTCGGATCGCGCACTTCTGTACGGAGTCAAGTGGGTTAAGTTGGTACTGTGGCGCTCCTGCCCAGAGATGCGAGCAGTACTCCATGTGGGGCCGCACTTGTGCCTTATAAAGCATAGCGAAATGCCCCCCAGTGAAGTACTGCCTGGCTCTGCTGAGAACGCCCAATTTATTTGACGCCAACTTCGCTTTCCCTTCCAAATGACTCCGATACTGCACATCACACGAGATGTCAACTCCCAAGATCCCTACGCTTTTATCAATGGTGAGCGGAATTCCCTAGAACTTTTACGCTATGAGAAAAGGTTTTTTTTTAGCGGTAAACGGGCAGACTTGTGTCTTCGTAGGGTTGAACTCAACAAGGTTAAGTCGACCCCATGTCGAGACCCGCTCCAGAGATTTCTCGATTTATTTATACCCATAAGGCCACGTGGATTTACTTAAGTTCCGTCGAACCATATTAGATTGAGTAAATCATTAAACGCCTTTTTGGGCCCTTACTGATAGTAATTCATATCCAGTGAGGGAATGAATTACCATCTAAGGAAAAAGCCTTTCCGTAATAATATAATTCATTCTTCCAATAAATAACGTCGCTTATCGAACAACAACGCTCAAGTCGAAAATTGGCGCTTTTTACATCACTTAAGTCAAAATAAAACGCGAAAAGGAAAAAAATATAAACATTAAGAGTTAACATCACTTATCATAAATTAATAGTAATAAATAGTTATTTTTTACCGAAAGGTATTATATACCCTTGAAATGAATTATTTATGCAGATATTTCACTTTACTCCCCTATAAAGTCGTTCAAATAATTTAATTAGTGTCGTTCGAAAAGCGACGATATGTATTTGTCATTATATAATATACTTACACCACTACATGGCTGAGTTTCGCAGATAACATCTAATTTCTCCATATTATCCTTTTCTGGATCCATACTGTCAGTAACCGGTTTGAGAATAGAAAATGTTTGGCATCCCAAATCATTTTCTAAGCTTGTGTCTGCATCTTTTGGTTTGTCCACTGTTGTTGATTTCTCGCTATATGCTTGACTGGAAAATAGGTCTTCAGAGTAGGATTTCTGGAGTTGGCCCAATTGTATTTCATCGTCTGAAATAATAAGATGGATTGAACATATTAGAACTAGAATTTGTCGACCAGAGCTGTATAACAGTCAAATCTTCAAGGTTGTAGTCACAGTTGAAGGTTGTAGAACCAGTGTAGTTCGACCAGGGAAGTACGACCGCCACACCTATTTCTAGTGTGAAGCATTTCTTGCGTTTCTATGGAAGGGTGAGGTTGCTGACGCACTTTTATATGAGACGACCATCATAGTCCTCGGGAGTAGCAACGCATCCGTGATTCACTTCAGATAGAATGCATATTCTATATGAAGTCGATTACAGATGTCCATGGGCGGCAGTGACCACTTTAGGTGGACTGCATGCTCGTCTGCTACTTCAGTCTGATAAAAAAAAAGATCTATTAGTGTCTATTGTTATGGTGGATATCTGTATTCTTGCGTTTCATTCGAAAGGTATGGTGGCCGTATGACGTGAAAATATTCGTACTTAGGAGAGACAACCTAACTGTGATTGTCTTCTGGTGTAGCCATTGAACTGTCTTTATCGTGATGTTTGAGTTAGATACAAAAGTCTGTAAGCGGCAGAGACCACTAAATGTTAGGTGAAGACTGCATGCTCAGTTACTAGCTACTTTTTTGTTTTCTTCTAAGTTGTGTAGTGTTAGACAAAAGTGAAATGTGTATGATGTACTGATACTTCAGCATCATACAGGTTATTTCATTATAACAATCCTATATAATATATAAGACTGTTATAATGATATACTAAAACTGTTATATTATAACCACTTGAGTCTCATTGACTGCCGTCCCTTACTGACTGACTCCAGTGACTTACAAGTATGTTGAAGATTGCTACTTATAAGAAAATTACATTATACGCCATAATTACCTTGCGATTCCCTAATATCTTGGCTATCCATTTGTGCTACAGGATCCGCTTTTGTATCTTCATCATCTGAATCTTCAAACGCTTTTAATATTCTTCCCTTTTTTGGTTTCACTTCCTTTTCATCTTCATCTGAATCTGATGAATCTTCATCAGAATCATCATTCTCAGCTTCATCATCTTCACACTCATCACCCTCATCTCCTTCGTTACAAGCTACGTCTTCGGTATTTGCATCATCATCAGATACTTCAGCTTCATCATCTACCATGGGGTTACGTTTACGCGGCTTCTCTTTTAAATCACAATCGTCTTCTTCTAATTCTTCTTCACTGCTAGATTCTTCTTCATCAACATTATCATCTTCTTCTAACTTCGCTTCAATTTTTTCGATATCTTCGCCATCAAATCCTTCACCCTCTTCAGTATTTGTTTCAGCTTTCAACTGATTTTCTACTTCGAGCCGTTTTTCCCATTCCAAAGACCTCTGCTCAGCTATTTGCTCCTCTAATGCCTGCTTTAATTTTAAATGCTGAGTACCTGGTTTGAACCTGAAAAATATGACAATAGCAAATCTAAGGTAAGTTTAACGACTGGTTACCATACCGGTCTGACACGCAGTGGGTCCCGGGTTCGATTCCCGGCCAGACAGGTATCTGAATGACGAGTTTGGATTCATGTTCTGGATATGGGTGTTTTTGTATTCGTCTTTGTGTGTCCATGGCACCCACGACACAGGAGAAAATCCTACTGTGGGGCTATGAGTGTAGAAAGCGTTTTAAGTTTTTCAAGTTTAAGTTTATTAGAATATTAAGAAAAAGCTTTCTTAGTTGTTATTTTGTTGGAACCCACCCCATGTGAGTTCAAAAATATTATTGTTCCGCCATGTTGGCGATATGGGATACAGAACAATATTAAACAGATTGGGTATACAAAATTTCAATTTAATTGATCCCACGGAAGCACTAGGAATGCTTCCGTGGGAATTGGGATCAATTAAACTGAAGATTTGTAAGCATAAATATACAAGTGTGGTATAAGTTTGTTAAAAAAAATTGATTACTTTTTCTCCCTATCTTTCTCCATATCTTCAACAGATTGTAACTTCGCGAAGTATGTAAATCTCTCTTTTAATAACTCTACGCCTGTGAGTTTCTTTTGGGTGTTTGTACAATCATCATTATCATCCAAGTCTATGAAAGTTCCAGGAGCTCCCGTTAACTTTGGCTTTATTTCCAACGTTGATTCTAAGTTTGAGAAACGTTTACTTGATTTATCTGAAAAACAAAAATAGTTTTAGAATGCTGTTATACAGTTAAATTTCCTTATTCACGATATCCGCGTTAGGATTTCCAATATTCGCGCAATATAAAAATGTGACCGTTTTCATGTTTTCGCAACCAAAAAAATGTTATTCGCGGATATATTAAATACAAGTAAAAAGATTTAGCGCTACTTCATGCGCGTCAGGTTTGTTTGAGTACTACTAGTCATTATCGGCTTCTGTATTTGCGGCATATGAACATAACATAATCCCCGCGAATAAGGAGCTTTTAGTGTATATTACTATGTATATTTCATTTTATTTTGCTTAAGCTTACCATTCATAACTTCAGCTGTTTCAATAATTTTATCAAGTTCATCCATGGTAAAATCGTTATCGGAAAATTCATCAATCAAATCATCTTTTTTCTCCTCCTCTGATAGTATATCTTTATGATCTTTCTCAATCTTATCTTCTTGTTTTTTGTCTTTACCATCTAAATCTTCGGTTCTTTCTGAATCGTAATGTAAAACAACTATCTCACTATCTTCTTTAGTATTTTCATTTACAATTGGTGACGTGCCTTCAATGGCTTGACTATCATTTTCTTTTGTTTCCTCTTTTTCTGTTATAATTACCTCGTTTTCTTGTTCTTTAGGGGATGTTGGAGAATATTCAGGCTTCGATTCATTAACAATGGTCGACTCCACAATTACCTCTTCATCTTTGTCCTGAGGTTTACTTTTATCCATATTTAGTTCTGTGTTAAGATCATCATACAATTTATCACTGATATTTAAAGGACTGTTAGAGTCCTCCTTATTGGAATTCATTTCACCATCTGATTCTTTACCATTTGTTTCCGCAGCAATGTCTATTTTCTGCAAATCATTTGTAGAGTTATCATCTGGACAAGGTTCCTCTTCTTCTTCAGTATCACTCTTACAAAGTTCCATCATTTCTTTTTGCCTCTGTTCTAAGGACAACCTGTGTGAAAATATGTGTGTTTTAAAAACTTAAAACGAGTTACGCATATAATAAAACAAGGCACCCAATGCATAAATCAGTTGCAAATGCCACATGGAGCAAACAGGACAAAAAGGGTTCTAGTTTATTTATTTTTTTACATTTAAAGTATCCAATATTTATGTAATGAAGCTTCATATATTAAAATACAAAAATAGGGTTCAGTGGCAAGAGGTTACTTCTTACCACTGACCCCTGAAAAGAATTTGGCATACATTTGCTCGAAAAACATTAGCCTTTTATTCACATGTAATATTATAAACATATTTTAGAATAAATCTATTTTCCACTTACGCATATTGTTGCAACTGTTCACTATTCATCTTAATTGGCAAAGATTTCCCATCAGATGTCAATGCTGGTCGCCGTCTACTCATAATATCTTTGAGACTCAATGCCTTCGGTCTATGATACGGTAGAGATACCTCCCTTTCTCTTAACATCCGATTCGATTCACTTTTGATTTTATGCATGTTCTCCATTGCTTGTTTAGCAGACATCTGGAAATATGCAGGGGTACAAATATTCACTACAAATAAATGTTTAAGATGCAATTTAATGTATCTATTCTGTAACTTTGTATGGATAATTTGTAATTTAGAGTAGGTATTAAAACTTTTGTGTAATTGCTTTGTATTCTCATTCAATCAATATGATAGAATGAGAATACAAAGCATATATATTGGCTAAGTTGTTTTAATGCTAACCTGTATGCTGTTTATAACTATTTTACTAACATAGTTTTTAAGAGAATTGTAATACTAACAGAATCTATGGACCCCATGGTCTAAAATAAATGACTATTATTGTTATTATTATAGAAGAAACTGCAATTAGCTTTATTAAATAGTAGGCAAGGACTAAGTTCTGTAAAATGCATTGGCTCTACATTTTATTTCAGTCATGAAATGTAAAATTCATGTATTTTACAGGTCACCGTTAGAAGACTACAAGCTGTCATACAGTCCACAATGATAAATGTGTGTGGCAATTACCACTTGGTAATTCCCACACATGGATATCTGTAAGTAGCATCACAAAGAACAGAGGTACTATCTGAAGTCAATCACAAATATGTTTCTACTTCCAAGGACTAAGTCCTGATATGAAAATGAGCTGACAACCACATCCTTCCACCGAAATGCAAGAGCTGCTTCATACAAAAAAATATGTGTGGTGGTGAAACCGTGCCTGGAAATTCTAAATAGTTGAATTTCTGGAAATTAGCTATTTAATGTCATGTATTTTAAACATTTTGCTTACCCTGACTGCCCTTGGTGAAGTTGGCTTAGTTGTCCTCGGTTTGGACTTAGGTTGCTTAGATTTATAGCTTATATTGCTTTCTTCATCAGATGTGTCAGGGTCACATATTGAAGATAAGTTTGGACTTGACTTTTTAGTGAATTTCTGTAAAATAATAATAAATTCACATAAAAAAAACTGTTAATTACAATCATAAGTCCTATTGTACTAGCATGAGAGTAACAAACCATTAATATTCGTTTCATCCATATAACATATTCTATGTTATATAGATGGAATATAAAATTAAAATCAATATAAAATTCAGAACTTCATTTTTGACATGTTTGTTTTAAACTAGTGATGTGCAATATATTCATTTGCTATTTGGTATTCGGAATATTTGGCATATTTTTCACTATCTATATTCGGTTTTGGTGCTAGTAGAGGAGCCCAGGATGCTAAATGTGGAGTTACTCGAGCGTCGTGGAAACTTATTAGGTTTGGTAGATTAAATGATAGGAAGGATAAGTGGTCCTATAATGTTTTCTCGTTGAGTGGTGGGATAAGCGTTTAGTGAGTTTCAATTTTTTTTAAATAATCTATGATATGGAATTACTCGAATGCATCATGTTAGGGCAAATAGAGGTTAATTACACCCTAAAATATGTCTAATTTGCTATTCTGACGATTTAAGTGTATCCTTGGGAGGAAGGAGGTTAACAAAGTTGCATAATAAGTACAACGTCTTGACTCACTCAAGCGCGCCAGATTAGGATAAGCGTAGGTGAATTAGAACTTGAGATGTGTCCAATTTGCTAATCTGACGATGTGAGCGTCACCTAAGGGGGTGGCAGGGTTACTAAGTTCCCCTGGGAGTACCCACCTATGCTAAGGCCGCATACTGGCTGGAGGTACTTATCAATATATAAAGTATCTTACTTCATATTAATCTGCCGCACTCGAGTATGTCCCAAAATCCCCTCTTGGACTCCCCTACTATGCTGAATATATTCGGTTCAAGTTCTATTTTCTTGGCTACACATCATGGCATAGAATTAAAAGACAAAACTTTTTATGTAAGGTTCATGTTAAAGTCAAAGAAGCCCTATAAAGAATGTGTTGAATTTTTTCATCTGACTGAAGTAGCAAACAAGCATGCAGTCCACCTAATGGTAAGTGGTCACTGCCGCCCATGGACATGGGTTCTATCTGAAGTCAATCACAGATGTGTTGCTACACCCGAGGACTAAGATGGTCGCCTCATATAAAAATGAGTTGAATAAAACAATAAAACTTTAAATCAACATTATTTAAACTTCAATCAAGTCCACATTAGTTTTACTTTTATCAACATAATTATATTTTTAAACTTGTAATTAACACTCAATTTAATTAACACACTTTAGAAATATCCAGCCAAATATCTGGTTCAGTCAAAGTTAAACCGAAAAGTATTTAGTGAAACCACCATTTGGTGCATCTCTACTTTAAACGTAGCTACTGTAGACAATGTGAAGATATAAATTACCTGCTTTAAGTCTAAACATGAAATTTCTGCATCGGAACTATCTGAGTCTCCATTGAGTTTGTCAGCATCAGATTCGGATTGCATTTCAGCAACATTTTCTTTCAGTGTACTTTTTGAGGGATTTTTCAACTTTTTAAATTTATCTTGCAACTTCTTGTTCTTAATTTTGGTCCTTGTAAGGTCATAATTATTAGAGGTACTTAGGGGTACCCTCTCTTTATCTTCTACTGGCGATTCGCTGTCACTCCCACTGTTAATACTTTTAATTCGAGACTTCTTTTTGTAAGTGAGAATCTCTGTGTTAGTATTCTCATCAGAGCTAGATTTTTGTGTTGAAGTATTACACTTATTATAGTCATCTTTTTCAGTTTCGCTGTCTGATTCCGTAAACTGTTTCAATTTAGTCCGTATTCTGGTAAATGACACACCTGTATCATCTTCGGAGTCACTCGATTTTTTGTCACTTAAGGTTATATGGTCACTATTACTAGAAACAATATTTACACTTTCTTCGGCCTCCATATTAGAATTATCTAAAAGTTCATCAGACATTTTAAACTTTCGTAAGGACGTTCTAAAATATTTATGAGTTTTAATACAAAAATCTTGCAACTATTTTAATTCGTGCACAGATTAATCACTTCAGTCTTTGTAAAACTAGAAACATCTTATATTAAAAAAAACGTAACTTTTACTTCTAATTACATAACACAAAAGTTTTAATAAATATTCTAATGTTAATAAATGTTCAGTTTTGTAACGAATAAAGCATTTTTGTAATTGTAGGTTTATTTTCGCGCCACTTATGACAACATTATCAACGTCTATCAAACTTCAAAATCAACTATTTGTCATTTTTCTATACGTCCAGAAACATATGATCAACAAAAAGCAAGATGGCGCTAAACACAATTTATTTCAATTATTATTGCTACAATACAACCTATACTATAAAAAATTATCAGGACAATACTTTTAAATAAAATAAAAATAACTTAAGTCATAGTTTATTTACCAATTGTATGTTGTAATAATGTTTGTATCTTTCAATAATAGTGATATTAATTATGTTCAAGCTTATGCATGAGGTTGATAATACTTGATGCTTTTTCGACGTTAATATTATTTTGTTTAAGTTTTTAATATAATATAATGGCAATGTCACACAGATAACAGCAAAACAATGAGCATAGAAATAACTCTAATACGAATGATCAATTGTTACATAAATAAGAAAATAGCTTTCATTACGACTTTCAACACAAACTACTGATAATTTGTGAAAATCGAAATGTAAATCATCAGTGTTTTAATGGTTTATTACAGCACGCACACACAAATATACTTACATCGGGAAGTTATGAATAAAGTTTTATTTTGAAATAGAAAAAAATATGTAGTATGTACTGTTTTAAAATTATCTGTTTTAAAAAAAATAAGTATCAGTATTACGCGTTTACCATTTTCTATAAGTTCGAAGAGATGGCGCTAGTAAATTATCCCCTCAATCTCTGAATCACGCTAGTGACATGTATTCGAAAATGTATAAATACGACCCTTGGCTCTGGTCGGTCAATCTCACTTGAAAGAAGAAAGATAGAGATTATCCCACTTCTGATAATATTTTTGGGCATGGGTACTCTTTCTAGTACCCTAATAATTGTATTTATTAATTTTTAATTTTAATTAATGAGATCGTAGTTTTACTCCGACCGACGGCTGGGCTGGGTCATGGGACTCATGGGTACGTGGCCTGAGTCGTCTCTACTCCCTATTCTCCTCTTTATCTCTGATCTCTGGCGCCATATAAATAAGTACTTTATGCATTTTTACACTTACCCTTATGAGTTAAACAGATGTGCTACTAAATTTTTTTCCTCAATCTCTAAAGGACACTGTTGAAATGAATTTAAAAATAAGTATGATCCCCAGTCTATTTCATTGCCTGATTCTAGACATGAAACCGATTGTTTTTTTAAATTTATTTTTTTACTTTAAATCAGTTTTTTTATTAACTATTCTTTTTTTTTTCTTTTAGTGGCTTAAGTTAAAACGGGGAAACGTAAGGATTTAAAAAGATACCGGATGGAATTTGGAAAAGGAAAGATCAGGAAAGTAATTGGAATTTAATATATACATATAGCATTTAAACACACGGATACAAGTTTTTTTTTTTTAACTATTCTTTATGACGATGACTTTATTATTACCACAATATAAATATCTACAGTAGTCTAACTCCTTAGAAGCGCTCGAAACGCAAGTTATACCTACGCGGCTCGATTTCGGTTTGCATTCGGTCTACAAACAGACCCGAATGTGCCGTAGAGACGAGCGGACTGTGTAACGGTTTTTTGAGCAGTGTTTTTTTTATTTTACTAATAATATGGCGAAGAAGAATTGTAGACTATATTGTGCTGTTTTTGGTTGTTTGAATTCTACATTAACACATCCAAAGATAACAATTTTTAAATTACCTTAAAACTACGAAAGGTAAGACAATTATAATGTTTTTTAATGTACTAGAACTACCTTCTTTCTTTGTTTCTTTTTTAATAAATTGGTTTTTAGCTTTTCTATCGAATGTAATACCTGGACCCATAAATAATTAAAGAATATTATGATAAAGGGAAGTGACATAGGTAAGTATGTGTGTCCTACATGCCATTGGCGAAGTGTATCTCTTTTCAATAAAGTACATAGTTATAGGTAAGTGATATTTTTGCAAAAAATAGAATATTGTTCGATAAATAAATAACTACATAAAATAAATAAATCATTTTAAATTTATAATTACATTTTAAACCTTTTTTTTTGTTGTCGAGGGGGAAACTTTCAAAAGGTACCCGACGCCGTGGGAGCGACGCAGGGTTATGTGTGATTTTTACTGGACTAAAACCCCCCCGGTGGCCGTTCTCGGCGCTAAAAAGGAGGACTCCGGGATCTCGAAACGACTTCAACCGGAAGCCTCCGAGCGCGTTGCCCCATCGGGCTCCTCCCAGACGGGCGTTTGGGCCCACCACTTCGTCTAGTCTTTACGATGGTATGCGACCACACATACCGCCGTCCTTCCCGGGATTGCCTGACCGAACGGTTCGAGCTCTCACTCTGCAAACACGGAAGCCCCTTTTAGTCGCCTTTTACGACAGGCAGGGGATGTCATAGTCCTATTCTGATCCCGGAGCTACAGGGATGACAGACTTGCCTGAAAAAAAAGCTCTTTTTTTATATTTGTAGATATCTCCTAAAACGTTGTTTGGAGAAAGATGATTGTCAAGCCTTGAAGTCATATATAAAGCCCAATCAAAGAAGCCATAATTTCAACGAAGAGAGTCGGTATTTAAGCTACCGAGACTACTGCAAAAATAATTTACAAAGTTTTTTAATAATACCCAGGGATGATTTTGTGCAATATGTAGAAAAATTGGAGGAAATATTTCGAACTTCATTTAAAACAACACACATAAATTGTAAAGTAGCTGCAGGTATTTATAACCAAATGAAAGATATTCCTTTTTCTCCACCATGTCAATATTTCCCAAAATTATTTTTTATTATGCTTTTTATCCGAATGCGAATTTTTTATACTATTAAATTTAATAATAAAGCTTTTCGTACGTCTCAGTCGAGGCGCTAATATTTTTCAGTGTCAAATTTGTAATTATTATTAGTAAAATAATGATTTGTTATTAAAAGTCTCACATATTAAAAAAATAGTTTTTTTTTTATAACCTAAATCGACTAATTAAAAAACATTACATGTATTCAACACTGCCTATACAATTCACATGAATTATATTTGTTTAAAAAATAAATAATAGTTTAAAAAAACTAAAAAAACACGCTTTTTATAGAAAACCGAACTAAAAAATAGAAAATAAATTTAAATGAATTTAAATTAAGAAAATAGTGTTAAAAATTTTTATGAATATAAATTAATAATAGGTTTTTTTAAAATATATATTTTTTTATTCACACTTTTTAAGTTTTAGTTTTAGTTTTTTTTAACTCCGAACCAAGTACTTAAAGCACCATATTAGGACCACAAATGAAGACCCCATTTACATAAGACCTTACTGACAACCGCCACTCGTAAATCAAGAAATACAAAACCAAGTGGACAAACTTCTAGCAGATAATGTTATTCGCGAATCTCATTCACCTTGGAGCGCACCTGTACATCTGGTCCCTAAGAAACTAGACGCATCCGGGGAAAGAAAGTATAGAATGGTTATTTATTTTCTACTTTTTAGTCAAAATAAAACATGGAATAATTTTATTAAATTAGTGTATTGTCATCGGTCCTCAATAAATCTACAAAGTTTGAACGAAATCTGGCCGTTTAAAGTGGGTCAAAATCGCGCCCAAAGAAGTCGGTTACAAACAAACATACAGGTGAAGCTAATAAAAAGCTAATAAAAATATATAATAATTACTGTCAAACAACCAGAAAGAAAGTATTCATACTGGTTGATGTTATTAAAATACTATAGGCAGGCAACCCTAACGCAATCTTTCGCCCAACGCCTCCGTAGGTATAAAATTCAAGGACACGGCAGAGTTAGAGTACTGTATGATATTTATACTGTGTTATTACTCTTCAACGTCAGGAGATAATTATGGAAAACACTAAGTTTAAAGATCAATCAATTTTAATATTAACCAAGATAATTTTATTATTATAGATGCAACCATGACGAACATTTAAACTGTCAAATATTTCTATTGTCCATCTTGGCGTGAAGCTACATGAATTTGGTTAATAAAATATAAAAATAATACTACTAAAATATTATGGTACCTAAAGGAAAGATAAATTAAATTAGCAAAAGTTATCAATAAACACCCGTTACGCCGAAGTCATTAGGCGGAGCTTCTTTTTTACTGGGCAATTCACATATGACAGCTTCAGCGGTAGTTAGAAGCGATGCAACACCACTCGCATCAGTTAGTGCTCGTTTTACAACTTTCGTGGGGTCTATGATGCCTCTCTCAATCATATTGACGTATTCATTATTTAAGGCATCATATCCGAAATCTGTTGCCATACTTTCAACTTTTGATACTACTACTGAACCATCAAAACCAGCGTTACTAGCTATTGTCAAGCAAGGTGTTCTTAACGCTTTTTTGATGATGTCAATTCCTATGGCTTGATCAGAGTTAGCTGGATGTAATTTTTCCAACACAGGTATGCATCTCAATAGAGCCGCTCCTCCCCCTGGTACTATACCCTCCGCTACAGCCGCACGCGTGGCATTAAGTGCGTCTGAAACACGATCTTTTTTTTCATTAACTTCGACCTCACTGCTGCCTCCGATATACAAAACGGCTACTCCAGATTTTAATCTAGATATGCGTTCTGTAAGTTTAACTTTTTCAAATTCACTAGTAGTGTCCTCGAGTTCTGATCTTATTTGATCGACTCGTTGCTCTATGTCATTTTTATCACCTTTACCTTTTAATAAAAGTGTGTAATCCTTTGTAATTAAAACTTCCCCAACTTTACCAAAACTTTCTGGTAAACAATCCTCGAGTCTGATTAAATTTGCATCATCTTCGAATACTACTCCGCCTGTAGCTATAGCCATATCCATTAACGAACCCTTCCTATACTCTCCAAATCCAGGTGCCTTTACTGCTGCTATTTGCAATCCGATTTTCAATTTATTGACAACAAGAACTGACAATGGTTCTGCATCAAAATCTTCAGCTATTATTATCAAAGGCTTCTTTTGTGAATTTGCGATTTCTAAAGCAGGTACAATTTGTTGGCAAGTGAAAATTTTCTTTTCTGAGAAAAGAACTAAAGCATCATTGTATTCAACCTTTGGTCCTTTGGATGAATTAATAAAGTAAGGGGAAATAAAACCTCGGTCGAATTTCATTCCTTCAATGACTTCTAATTCATCGTTTAGCGTTTTTCCATCTTTTACAGTAATGACACCATCCTTACCGACTCTGTTCATTGCAGCAGCTATCAATTTCCCAATATTTTGATCACCATTTGCTGAAATTGTAGCCACTTGTTCAATTTCTTCTGAAGTGCGCACTTCTTTAGACATTTCCTTTAGTTTTTCTGTAACGGCATCAACTGCAAGCATTACGCCTTTTCGTATTTCTATAGGATTTGCTCCTTTAGAAATACTCTCGAACCCTTCCTTCGCTATCGCTCTAGCTAAAATTGTAGCAGTTGTAGTGCCATCGCCAGCTTCTTCGTTTGTTTTGTTAGCAACGTTTTGAACTAGTTTCGCTCCTACGTTTTGAAATTTATCCCTTAGTTCTATACCTTTAGCAACCGTCACTCCATCTTTTGTTATCTTTGGTGGTCCAAAATTCTGTTCCAATATAACATTACGTCCTTTTGGACCCATTGTAACAGCAACTGCATCCGCTAAAATATCGACACCTTGTAGCATAAGTGATCTCACATCAGGGCCAAATCTAACTTCCTTGGCGTATTGCCGGCGATTAATAGAAAAATGATGACCATTCAATCTAATTCGAACAATATTTTTTACACGATACATAGTTTTATAGTATTCCCAAACGCTTTGTAAAAATTCTTTATTTGACGCACTTTACATATTTCAACCAGAAGTATTTTGTTCAGGGAAAAATTTGAATTTGGATTGACATTATTTATGGTGTTATTGTAAGAATAGTGTTTTTATTAGGTACTAAAACCTAACAATGTTTTGGAAGATAATTAATTTTCATTAAATTAATAATGTTAAAAAAATCGCTGTGCTATGGAACTATTGAGATACATGTATAATATTTTACACTAGATTTTTTCACATAATCACATTGTTGTGGGATGAAATTCACATCTGTTTATTGCTCAAATTAGTACCCGTAGTTTGTTCATTGCATACAGCAACAAATATTATGTATGTTATAACTTTTTTAGTCTTAGCCATGTAGAACAAAATTCAAGGAATTTAAGTTAATTACAGTTGACTCATCAGTTTAGAAAAAAAACATTTATGAAGTCTGTCAGTGTCAACTACTGTCAACACCAAACAAAGTCCAACGGTCAGAAAAAATTCAAATATTGAAGTAACAGAATCGAGTCTTAATTTTGTTATTTTTATTATTCGAAGGTTAATTTCAATATACAGTGTAAGATTTACGTAGATTTAAATTAAGTAACATGTCTTCTGGCAGTAATTTGAAGCCTGTAACTGTAAATCTAAATATTGGTGACCAGTTAACTACAATTTCGTGCGGACACATAGTCGTAGAATTAATAAAATTTATTGCATATCAAAGGTTACAAATACCGTACACGTACCAGTGGCTAAAACAGGTTATAAATAAAAAGAAGGAAAACCAGGAGAGAAAGGACAGCTTTCAGTCTGAAAGGCATTTTCGTGTAGCATCTACTGCATTGGAAAATTTGGATTTTATTTTAAAGGTAATTTCTTACACTCTCCATGGACTTTGTATGTATAAGCTCTCATTGTTAGCATAAAGTGATTGAATTATGTTTTGTACAAAATTTTTTTTGAATCATTAAGTTTAGTTCATATAACATAGATTGTTTTATTTGATAAGAGCTGTAAGTAATAGAAAATATAATTATAATTAAAATAGCTGTAATTAAGTGTTAATTTTTCAATTTCACAATGTTTATATACCTAATTGTTTCTAGAGCCTCCTAAAAGAGATAGATGGTGCATCAATGCCGTCAGAAGTATGTGTAGTTTTGGGTGCAACGCCTGTAACATCCAGAGAGATTTATAGGTTCCTTCTACCATCCGTGTGCCACAAACCACAATGTCATTCTGCAAACATTGCCAATGACCAGAACATTCACCGGAGTGTTTTCAAGTAAGGTTAAGATATAGTTTCCTAGGTTATTTTAGTGGCCTCATCTGCTTTTATTATGTCTACCACACTACCATGTATTCAGTTCATCTGATGGTAAGTGGTCACTGCCGCCCATGGACGTCTGTAATCAACTTCATACAGAACATGGTTTCCATCTGAAGTCAATCACAGATGTAGCAACGCATCTGTGGACGCATCTCCAGAGGACTATGATGGTTGCCTCATGTTTGCCAGCAACCACACCCTTCCATCAAAATGCTTGTTTGCTACTTCAATCTTATAATAAAAAAAGACTCATCAAGTCAGTGGTCTGACGGATGTGGTCAAACTTTTTGTTGAGCCATTGCTTTCCTGGAATACACTAGAAATTATGATCTAATAGCCACAAAAATAGCCAACTGTAATAGCCAGTGATGTAATGTTTACTTCTCTTTTATTACAAATGATCAACTTATACATTTAATAAAATCGGAAGTTTGGTGTGTCTGTGTACACATCATTTTATTTTTCAAAAAATAGCTTGATGTCTCAAAAAGATTGATGATATAAATCTCATAATTATTAGAATTCGACTGTAACTAAGCTTATCGAATTTTGTCTAAGAAGTAAAAATATATTAATAGCCAGTATATTCAAGTAACAAGTCTTTATTTCATTAAAATCCATCCGCTTTATCAAAAATTATTACAATTTAAGATTATGTATAAAAAATTTAACACATTAAAACCTTCATAAAAAATCCGTACCCATTAAGGGTTCCTGTCTATTGAGGATAATTACAATAAAAACACACTATATAAATCCCTTGTATAAATATGTACATGAACAAGAAATAAAACCTTTATGAAACTCAAAATACAATATGATTCATATGGTGTCTTTTCTAATATTTATAAGTCGATAATGGTTAAATGTTAAGATCATAATCTAAGTGTAACAAAAACAGTTACACAATGTTTTCAACGCAAAAGTTGTAACACTATAAGAAGTCTCAATTATAAATTTATGACATTACCGTTTATTTTTCCAGGACATTGGTGACATCAGAAAAATTGAGTAAAGTGTTCTTCGACACATTGTCTCCAACGAACATGTACATTTATTTGAAGAAGAAAGTGAGCAGTAATCATGATGTAGTTTGTGGCGATACTTTTGTCTATGTTAGTGGTTGCAGAATACCAAGAAATGCCAAGATTGTTGTTTTAGATTTTAGTGCATCCAACAAAGGGAATATGTCTTGTTGCAATGACCTCCAAGTATTTGGAGATGTCATTACGGAAGATTTAGATAAAATAAAGTTGGAGGATAGTGCAATAGATAATTTTGAAGAAATAGAGTCGAATGATGAAGCCACTTGGTTTCAATCAAGTTATGTGATGAAGGGTTTTAAAGACTGCATTGTTAATGGAAATTCAGTTACTAATGCGTGGCTGGAATCATGATAAAGGTAAAATAGCTGAAATATTTTTATTTAGCATCAATTTTAGAATAATAAATCAATTGTTTTATTATTAGGTTGTTAATTCTTAGGTATTATGAATTTTAGAATCTATTTTGTGACCATCGTAACAACAAATTTGGAAGCTCAATGACCATGTCAATACAGAAATACAATTACAAATTAATGAATTTGTGTAACTGAGTGCATACAATTAAATAGGATATAAAATTTAACACAGCACTGATACAGTAATGGCCCAAGTGATTTTTCAGCCATTATTATGACTGCTATACCTGTGATGATTTTTACATAATTGATAAAATAAAAAAAAACATTAATGATTCTTAGGTAACATAGATTACATACATTCTTAATATTAAGCTAAAATCCCTTCGACTTTTTTCTAAACAGTAATTTGACTATGTACATTTTGATGATAATACAATACGTTTGAATATAGCTTACTATTTATAGGAGCTGCATAATTAAGCTACAAGGACTTTGTAAACTATAATATCGTCGTAGTCAAATGTAAAACATCCCAGTTCACACAAAGACTATTCTGGAATATTCTTAATTGTAGCTTCCAATAAAAAAATACATTTAAGTAACATATGTAGAGTATGTAAGTTTTAAGATTTTTTCATGTGGTATTGAAGGTTAACTACAAATAGTATTTTGGTCACACAAGTATCTTCAATGACGTAATTAGTTGGATCAGTTTCATCTAAATATCAAATTATTTTCTGACAAATTTGTGCAGAATATTATACGTCATTTATCGTGTTAATGTTACAATAATATGTAGTATTTCTCTTGTATTAGTTTAGTTACATTTTTGCTCAGAAATATACAATTGTTATTATTAGTAGACCATGTATAAATGTGCCATATAAATCTAGTTTCATGTTGGTACTGTACCATGACATTTTAGTTTGTATGTTGACTATGATTTATAAGTAATAGAATTTGCAATAAAAAATGAGTATACCTTTCATATTTTACTTCATTAATGATCCTTTTTTACGTATATTGTCACTATTCTAACACCGCACATCTCAAAATTAGCAATTTTTCAGGAGAGCAAATAATCTCTCTGAAATAGTTATTTTTAATTCTACTAAAATATTAATATACTCATGATATTTTTTATGATAATGTAACATGTTCCTATATTATTTTGAGATATTATTTCATTAACTCAAAATAGGCTTTTTTTTAATTATACGGTGTTAGAACTTAAGCGACCAAATGCACCTTTAAATTTGCAATGATTTAAGTGCACAACATTGTTAATTTGACTTATGTACAAATAACTTACAATAGTTACACTCGATTTAAGCACATTTGCAATTATATCATTGTAATTTAAAAAATGCGATATATTGGATGGTACTACAGTTTGATGTTGCGTACTTCGCCATGACCATCACTAAATATTGTTCTTTCTCTATACATCACACAAGTTCTTTTCAACGAGCTAGCAACACTTCTCACAGTACAATTTCTCCACATATCACAGTTTGCCAGAGCTTGGTTAAACTCCACAATAAGATTATTTCTTCCTCCATTCGGACCAACAACATAGTCACATTTGATTGACTTAGCTACCATTTCTTTAAGGCAGCATTCAAGCAGTTCATAGTATTCGAGCATATAGTTAACAGGCAGTTCTTTGAGTTGTATACCAAGGGCTTCAGTTAACACACCTGTTATGAGAATATCATCGATCCAAAAGTAAGGGTGATAAATTGCCTCCTTGCACACTTCCTTTGCTATTTTAGGACTGATTATGTAATACCAGCCTGATAAATAAGGAGGATAAATATTTCTAGGGTACTCATCCCATGTGACATACCACTTATTCTGTTTCTTTCGCCTCGGTATTGTATTATTTAAAATGTGGCCAGAGATAAATGATTCTCTTTGCGAAATTGGAATACTTTTAACATACTTGTATGTTCTATTCAAATCAAATACTATGTCATCATCAACTTTCAAGATGAATGTAGCCTTCTCACAGACTGAAGAAGCCCACTGCAGCCCCATGAGGTGTTTGTATGTCAAGTTTCTGTAGTTCTCTATAAATGGACCTTGCAGGATGTCACCAAATATTTGGCTCTCATTATCAATTGCTTCTTGTGTTATCTCTCTGAAAATATAAAGATTGGAAGTGTTATTTTATTCTTATATTAAATATATATGGACATCCTTAATCAAACATATCTATTAGGAGAGTTTGGTATTTCTAAAGAGTCAATTATAAATCAGTACCCTTCAATTATGGATAAGATAATTTGGGGTGACTGACTGAGGTATCACTGCCACACCTTATTCTAGCATTAAGTAGTTCTTTGGTTTGAGCAAAGAGTGTGGATGCCGACTAATGAGACAACCATGTATTTCTTGAGTGGTCTTGAGTTGTCTATCATAAAGTCATGCATGCTACTTCAATCTTATAAAAATAAATATAGATGTAGTTAAAATTGATATTCACTTTTCTGTTTGAGGTATTCTTGCCAATAAAAATATTCTTGTAGCATTGAATGTTTTTAAATATTCCTGAGGCATAGCCCTTCTATGAGCACTCCGTAATTCCACATGCCCCACATATGAGGTCACAATGATAACTATAAATGGATTGCCTGTAACAAAGTTAAAAAAGTTGATACATGCTACTACTTAGTAGACTAATACAAATTAGTACTTAAACAATGTTATTTTGGGATGGATGTTAAATTGTGTAATGAGCATGAAATCGTGAAATCAATTATTATTAGTATTCAAAAGTCACGGAGTGCAAATTTATTTTTTGGACATCCTATAATACTGGATCCATGTTCCTGAGGTCACAATCTTTGACCCATACCACATAAAAAAATATTACTCAAGTATGGGTGACTACTTTTATTGTATGCTGGTTAGATCTGTGAGAATTACAAATTTAAAAACTACTTCAGCAATCAATACTTTATGAAAAAAATTTAGGTCAATGTTAAAAATTATAAGGCTTCTGTAAACTTTGCAGCATTGGATCGGTTGTCTAATCCTGTGCCTGATAAACATATTGTAAAGCTAGTACATCAACTTACTAGGTGTTAGAACCAATGTAGTTGACGGGGTGAGCTACCACCGCCACACTTATTTCTAACTTGAAGCAGTTCGTAAATTATATATTATAAATATTTTTTTTATCATGAATATACTCACTTTGACATGTAGTGCTAGCAGGTGCAATAATTGGGTTCATAATAAATATGTTGTGTTGTTTAAGGATATTAATTGCATTATTAGTTTCAATATTAGAAATACGATAAATCCAAATGACTAGAAATAAAACAGCTGTGATTACTGTATACATAATATTTCTATTCATCATATTAATAAAGTTGCATAAAAACGTAGGTAGTTTTTAAGTTTTTGTTTTAAAATTGTTTTCTAAGATTCACATAAGATTTCGAAACTTTTTTTACATTGTGCACAACATTTTCGTCGAATAAAATTCATCCTCTCAATTTTAAATGTATGTTTGTTGTTATCAAAATTTTATCATCAGTTAGGTTTCATCAATCAAAATATTTTTTTTAAATAAACAAAACACACAGTTTCATTTACTATGAAGTATGAAGTATGAACATCATTGTAATTTTTATTGTCACAATGACACTGACAACTCTGATAGGGTTACCAAGTCTCAAAAATGTATTCCCCTAAAGCCTTCATTAAAAACCCCTAAAATCCCCCACAATGAATTATGAATTGGAATTTTTTGTGGTAACCTGACCTAACGACGAAAAAAAAGGTCTTCGGGTGTAGTACGTGGCCTTATTTTTATTTTTTTTAGGCATGATCGTATAGCCTGCCGGAAGATCTCTCTTTAAAAACATCTATATGTTGAAGAACCCCTAAAAGTACCCCTAAAAATATTACACCCCTAAAAATCCCCCATCCTACTTATGTATCCCCTAAATTTGGGGGAAAAACCCCTAAGTGGGGAACCCTGCACTCTGAGTCCCTGACAAATGACATTACTGACAAAAATAGTATTACCAGGATTTTGAAATTGAAGACCTATTACTGTAATTTAAGATACGAAATTTTTTTCATTAGCTTTCACGATGTACTACGCACAACTGTTATAACTATTATGCTAACAATTAAGCATAAATCAATAGGTAGATATTTATTTTCCAATTATCCCACAAATGGGGTTATTTATAATCACACTTTTATTGGTTTGGTTTTTCGTGTTTCTTGATGCTGTATCTAAAGGAACTAAGAATGTTTTATGTGGGAAAGTTAAAACATTAGATGCTGATAATTTCTTATCTTTATTTTACTCCTTAAGTGTCCCAACAAAAAGGACTTACACTTTTCATGTATCTGTATAAATCTACCAAACGAAAGTTTTGGACCCTAAAAACACATATGGAATCTGTCACTTTTTAAATTAAGAACCGTACATTATTTAAGGACGATATTCGTTAAAATTTTCGTGTATTTTAATTTCTACTACCCTTAAATATAAAAATATACATGATCAAAACTTTTTATTTGAAAATTCCAAATAGCCTCGTCGTACTACTCGAAAAATCAATTGATATGGAAAAAACTATAAATTATAGCACAGAAATATCTAACCACAGATCATTAGTTTGTTTCATGTATTTAAATATAAAAAATACATATCGCTACTTTAAAACAAAAGGGCCACAAATCAAAAATCCTTTTTATTCAAAATCCTTTTTATTGTAAAAATTCAAATTTTGTTGGTTATATTTTCATAATTAAAAAAGATTCCCATGAATTTTACACTTTAAGCAATAAAACACTACTGACGTCTTTTTGTATTTTCGAATTTACGCTGCAACATCAGTGCAAAGCCGCCATTTATATGGCTGTCCTGTAAAATTAGGTCTATTCGAGTTGTGGCCTTTTTGTTTTGAAGTAGCGATATGTAGCAATTATTGCAATATTAAAGTCTGCCAATTCGCCCTTGGCCATAGCAGCCAACTATGGTCAATAATCATAGGTATATAGGTAAGTACTACACACTGCATAATTTCGACATCTCTTAATTTTGCAATAACTGCTGTGTTGGTTTTTCAATATAAGTACATTAACCTCGTTTATTTGCATAGCATTTGATATTTGTATATTCGTTTGTTCGATTTAAAGTTACATAAAAACAGAGACCTGCCTCTAAGTATGTCGTCTTACTTTCTGTGTGAATTTTTTTTTATCGCGAGAAATCCTCATGGATCCCCTCACACCCGGGGGAGCAAAAAGGGTATGTCGGACTCTTACCGACTAAAAGTCCGCGGTGTTCTTCTAGACGTTCCTTGCCGGGTCACGAGAAGCGTTAGCATTACATTCGCAAGTTCGCGACTAAGGTTTGCAATCCCGCAGTATTTTTTTCCAGCTGTAATTTTTGGGAAAACTGCATTTCCAGCGGGAGCCCGCTGGAAGTCCCGCATATGTTTAAAAATACATAGGTATACAAGACTAATTACTACGGAATATTTGTTATTTGTACTTGAGTTGATTATAAACTGCTCAAGATACTTAAAATGATGCAAGTAAACATAAAAAACACAAATCATTATAATATTTTTTTTATTCTGAAAATAGGAGCGTAAAAAACATATTGTATCAATTGTTACTACGAATTCGTTAACCTATCTTAAATTTATAACTAGCATCCGACCGAAGCTTTGGCTGCGACTTCAGCTACCTTCGGCAAAAAAATATCTTCGGGAAATCTTTGGCTTCGGCCAAAATGGCTTGCAATTTTAACCGAACCAAAGGTTTGTAGAAAGCGCCGAAAATGAATAAACTGGAAAAAATGAACGCCACCACGATGGAAATAATGAAGGGGTAAGTCCACACTCGGTGATGATCTTGCTTCACCAGTTGTGTTTGAAATTCCTGTTGTTTGGTAATTTAATCATTTTTAAGAAGTTGGAAAGTAGGTAGTTCTAATCGACTCTTATAATTTTATGTACAATCAAAAGTAACCCCTCCCTTTAAGAACTCTCAGGTGTTCCTTCCGTTGTTTGTCCTTCATGTTCAGCAGTGATAATTTATTTCTAATACGCACATCATCAAGATCAGAGGCCTCGGTTTCGAACCCCGGACCTGCCGACTGTGAGGGCGAGTTCCAACTATGAGGTTTTCACTGCTCATAACTATTAACTAACTGCTATTTACATAACTACTGAATTACCTTCACCCGAGGCCGATGAACTAAACTAACATACAAAATTAAATATCAACTGATAGGTAGGTACATAGTAAGTATGGAAGGGTTATTTATAATGTACTTATTATACAAATTAGTAGAGAATTAGGTACATTTGCAAGTAGTTAGTGACATCTGCCTGTTGGCATTAATTTGCATGTAACTTTACCAAAGTTTACGCAAAACCTAGATAAGTAAAATCTGTTATAGGTACATAGTTAATATTGTCGAGTCTATTGTAAACAGTTTCTAAAACTTATCTCAGGTACAGGCATTTTGAGAATAAATAACTATATGGTGCCCTCAAAAATAATATATCTTGAAATTGAACTTGAAGAACTTGAAATGCAATAAGGCTTCTATTTCAATATTGCGAGCCTTTTTGAACCCTGTAATTCACACATGAAGGACTCACTGTAGTCCTTCATGTGTGAATTACAGGGTGTGTCGTTTGTGTTTATTTTAAGTACCTACATAAAAAGCCACTTAGCAAGATATACCTAAACCAAGAGGTTGTCCACATTAAATTTTGCTCAGATCTAGGTCTGTGATTTCCTGAAATATTCTCGCGACAAATTTTAAATGATACAAAATTGTACGATGCAAGAAATTGGGTTTGAATACTACCAAAAATCCTTTTCTCTTTTAGTGCATTGAAATAAAAGTTTGTTTTAAAAATATATTTAAAAATTATTTCTCTGCCTAAGTTTCGGGTTAAATTAAAAAAAAAACATTGAAGGCACAGACCATATTCAATGCAATTATCACAAAATCGTGCCGTGGGTTGTAGTTGCTCTCTGAATAAATGTCAACGAAAAAAAATGTTTTTTTTACTCCCTACATAACGTGCCGCCCCAGGTTTGCGCGTTTACCTCCAAAGAAATTGATCCAAAAAAGTTTGTTTCGCGTATGTCCCTTCATATTTACCTTAAAAGGAATTGATAATGTAAATATACTTAATAATAGAATACATTTACCTTGTGTAAGGAGAGGTGGTTATGGCCTAGACTCGTCTTAGCATAGTCAATATAAGAAAAAATATTTAAACAGGTGATAGTTCACTTTAGAAACCCATACTTATTGGTAAGTAGGTACCTGTTAGATCGATATGTTGACATTAAAACTTTATCGTATTGTATTCATTTCATTCTGAAAAGTAGGTTCTGCATTCTACGTGTAGATAAGGCAGAAGGTGCAGACATTATGTAAAAAACATCTATACAAAATGAAAATATTTTTAAACATTTATGTATTTGGAATATCGAAATCTTTCGCAAATCAGTTATTCTATCAACTAATGGTAGCGTACGGTCGTCACACATCCATATGCACACACTTAGAATCAGATACAGGGGCGATGTTAATTGACACGATGCGACGCGGCGCAGAGCAAACAGTCTCTGTCATTTTTATCATTAATAATGAAGTTGTTATCAAGTCCACCCACAACAGCAGCATCCAGGAAGCTCAGTTGAGCAGAGAGCGCCGCGGTCGTAACGCTTGCTCCGATACCGGTCTCGCGCGACCTCAGACTGAAATAAATTAAAACTGACACGAAATTAGTTTAACGATGAATCCACCGAACCAAATCAACGAAGAGGACCTAGGGGACGCATTACGGGCTAAAATAATCACCATGATCTGCCTTTTTAGCATCTCGATGTGCGTTGGATGTATGCCGCTTCTTTTGTCTCTGAAATTCCAATGGTTTACGAAATCTCAGAATCCTAATATGCGATCTTCGAATCAGCTGGTAGTTGGGCTACTCTCGTTCGGTGGAGGTGTACTTTTTGCGACTACTTTCATGCACTTATTGCCGGAGGTGGATGAAAACATTGAACTGTTACAAGGTGAGACCGATTTGTTTTTATCAAGTGGTAATGTTTATCCTGATTACCTATTAAAAGCCGGACGGAATAAATAAGAAAAATGAGTACAGATTGAGTAAGTGGGATGCTGCTTGAGGGTTTATAATGGATACTTATTCACTGTGGAACCATGGATAGTAGCGATTTGAAGTATATTAAGTCTTAGTACATGACCGTGCAATGCGTAATGTACATTTTGTGAGGTAGGTACCTAGATACAATAAACAAACAGCGTTTGTTCTGAAATGAATGAACTGTACATACAATAAATGTCTTTAAATATAATATCTCAATTTTTAAATATAGTGCTCTTTTGAAAAGTATGAAATGCACCTTAACACGTTTTAAATATATTTTGTAATCAGTCCTATATTTAAGATTCTTTTAAAAGTAAGTACACTTTTACAAACATTACCAGACAATGTTTACATTATGTAGGTGTTTAAAAAGTTCTTTTTAAAGGGTTCGTATTTTAAAAATCAGTTTTTAATCGTTGACAATAGTTACATGAAGACTAATATTTATTTATATATAGACTTTCTGTCGTAATCTACATTACATTCTATCTTAATTTATTCGATCAACCGACTTACCTACGCATTTCATCCTTGATCTTTTAGAGACGATATCAAGTATAGTTTATGAGTCGAATTTCGACCCTTAAAATGGGTGACTATTTAAATATACATAAACATCTACTTTGCCCACTAAATGGGTTGAGTATTTGCATTGATATTACAATCGACAGACTTATTTCCAATTTCACAGAATGATGTAACGTTCTAATTTGAATTAGTAGGTATTTATGTACTTATCAATTTGTCACTTCCATTTATGTACCTATTTACATGAAGATCCGTATTTCCAAAGCAATTGAAGTTTCTTCGAAAATGTTTTATGTACATAGTAGTTGCGTGGTATTTGAGTGGTGCTAGAAATGTGGAATCGGAATACCTACTACTGTCGTAATGGAAAATACATTGTTAGCAAAAAGATACAACATAGTCAGATAAAGGCGTTTAAGAGTTATTTAATAAAATCTCTATTTCACCTAATTGATGTTCCTGGAAAAATATATCTGTACCTTATTCTGAATGAGATATACTACATTTAGATTGACAATAATCATTTCTCGCACCAATACTGCATTTTTCGTTAAGTTGATTTAGGTACAAAAAAAATATCGTGTTTTCTTAATCCAAGTTCAGATAATATCAGGTATTATCGACCGGCAGTATTGTCGACCTGGTACTTACCTGGTACTTGTAAATGAACTCTTTTGAATACTTTTGAATAGCTATCGTTTTGAATAGGTAGGTACTAATTTAAGTTTAACGACAAAAAGGGTCGTCAAACTATGATACCTAGTTTAAATTTGACAACTAAAAAAAAGTTCGAAAAATTTTACTGCCCATTACCCCCATGAATAGCCGTTTTATCCCCGATGGGGTTATTGCCCCAAGGCTAAGAACCCAGGGTTTATAGGGTAGTTTAAAATAATCGGCTTGCTTTCTTAAGGACGTTCGTCATTTTGGATTAAGGATGAGCTTTTTCTTGTATAATATGGAAGTAGCAAATGGGCATGCAGTGCATCTGATGGCAAGTGGCCTCTTCCGCCAATGGACATTTAAAATCGACCCTCGATAAGATCAGACTTTTTACTGAGGTTAGTAACGCTTTTACTGCCCCTGACGATTGAGTTGGAAAGCCTCGTATAAGTATTTCACACTTATATCAATCACACCGGCGTATAATATTGCTGTTATCAGGCAGAAATAGATATGTGGTGGTGGTACTTCCAAAGTCGAACAACAAGAAGAACCATGTAAAACCAAATCATTACAAATGTTACTTAATTAAGCTTATGTATTGTTATCCAAAACCAGTGAAGTGGCATAGAAAAGCAGATGAGTACATGGCTCCAATTTCTGAAAATTTTCAAAAGTAGGTAGATGCAATTAATTAAATAAAAACTAAATGTTTTTTGATAAATAACATTCAGTAGCTTCGGTTTGATGCAAATTAAAATACTTACACAAACATTTATTTTAATATATAGAAATATAGAATTTCGGGCGGTAAAAATCCCACATAACTCTACGTCGCTCCAACGGCGTCGGTACCTTTTGAAGGTTTCCCCCTCAAGAGAAAATAAAAACTTACTACTTAGCTCCAATTGGTCCAAGTCATGTCAGTCAGACAAACAAGTCAGACTTTTGCAGCATGTTGGTTGCTATTGTAAATTTGAATGCCTTTGAGATATTCATAGATAATATAAAAGTGTGTGCGTGTACTAGCGTACACTCGTAAGAAGTGAAACTTCTTTATGACGTTATTTTTCTAAAAAAAATTTATATGCAACTTTACAGGAATTGATTAAATAAAGTTAAATTAGATAAAGTTTAATAAAAGGCCTTTATTAAACTTTATCTAATAATCTAATCTATAATAATCTATCTAATATCACGCGTGGTAGGGATAACGTAACGTAACGGATAATGGCGCGTAACAGAAAAAGATGGCGCGTAACGAATAAATGTTACACTATTTTTTTTCCAACCCCGATAAAGAAGTTTCACTTCAATAAATATTACATTATGAAACGTTACGTAAATAATAGAAATGAGAAGTGGCGGTTATTATTTGTTACAGCTTTCTGTATTTGTATAATGATAAAACTAGTGCCGCTAATTTACTTAGCAACGCATTACAATTTGTGATAAATATGCAAGGAACGTGGTAAACATAGTTTTATCAATATCCTTGAAGTTTTGTTTATAAATATTACTGCGATTTTTTTTATTTAAGATAAGTAATAAGGAAAAGGAAGGCTCCTTTTTTAATTCTTTTTAATTATTCTGCATTGTAATGGGCTGATGAGGCGTTTAAATCTGTTTAAGTATTTTATATCTATCGGTTAAAAGGCATCGGTTTGATTACAAAAGTAGGTAATCTGTATATCGACGAATTGCAATAAAAGGCGAGATAAATTTCTGTCGATTGGTGCCCATGCAATAGAATTACATAATAAAATAACTCAATAACTCTTTGCTTATCTCTATATTTTTATCTCTCATAAATAAATAATAATGTTCCCATGATGATTGTGTTTACTACCTTCTTCCCGTCCTCGCCGTTATAAGGGGAAAGGTAGAAACAGCCAGGGGTTCTTGAAGCCTCTACCCCTATCTAGCAAATGCGAGAAGAGCAAAATTATTCCAACAAAACTTGAGTCTATTTATTCCGGGCATTCTCTAAACATTTGTTACAATTCCTTCACTAATTAATCGAAAGGAACTTCGTTCCATTCGGGTGTCCCTTGAAACCTCTCAACTTTGTGAATACTTACTAGCATATTCCCTCATCTAACATACATCATAACAAACTTTATTTTTTACTATAATATTTAAAAGATTAGATAAGACGCATAGGCTAGCCGTATCGTACATTTTACAGAGATTTCTGTCCATGTACTGCTATGATACCGTTTTTTATTACAATGCAGATTTGTTGAACGTATGTTTCATCGTGACACGTGCAATAAGCGCAGGCGTGAGTTAGATTAGTTGGTTTCCTCTTATAAAATGTATGTGCTCTATTGTAGTACCTTCTGATAATTCTATATCAGCGACACGAGACTTGTTTTAGCTTTATCCCAATTTCACATCATTACGGTAGTTACGGTAGTTATTGACGTTAAAAAGAACTTATATTATAGAAAACGTGCTCAATGTCAATCTATTTTACCTTAGTAGTCCATTGGAATCTTACATGAGTATTTGTATTTTTTAAAGGACGCAATTTTATTTTTGGGACATATCAATAAAAGTTTAACCCCAAGTCGCCACTCTGGCTCCGGCCACCATCTTAGAAAAAGAGGTGAAAACACCTTTTTACGATATTTCGGAAACTATGCATCTTACAAAAAAATTGTTAAGTCATAATTTGTAGCAAACTGTTTTGTCTACAAATATTTATATAACTTTTTGCCCTAACTTAAAAATTAAGGAAGTTATAAGCAAAAAAGTAAGAAAATTTCTATATTTTCTATTTTGCTCTGCAACTTTTTTCATACATTTTACAAAAAAATACCTCAGACTAATCTTGTAGATAATCTTTTGAGGAAAATTTTTCCCTACTTTTTTTTTATTTCATACATGTAAACGCTGCTACAGCCCTCCAAAGTTGATTGGGTTCGTCAATGGTCACGAGAATGTGGTCGAAACGACATGTTTAACTTATTTTTGATTTTTTTTAGTGTAAATATATTCTTATAATTTTTTTGTTAAATTCGTACAACTTTACTTATTCATTCCTAATTCTTTTCACCGTCACCTTTGAGGTAGAGTCTGTAGGCGCGTTTTTTTTAGGAGGAGTATTCAGTCCACTAAATGGTAAGTCGTCACTGCCGTCCTTGGATATCTGTCCCCAGTATATTTACTCTACTCTTTGGATATCTGTGATCACTTCTATATAAACTTACAGATATAGGTATCTGAAGTTGAATACAGAAATATTGTCATATTTGGTAACTAAGGTGGTCGCTTCAAGCGAATAAGCCGGCGTCTACATCTTTCTGACGAAAGGGAAGATACGCTAGAAATACTGACGGCACTAAACTTATCCTAACTTTTAGGTTATACCAAACCTTAGTGTGATCGTTTGCAATGAATTGGTAAATTGAAAACACTTTTGGCACATACCTTTACTTTTTACCAACTACATTCGGCTTTGTATCTACCTATCATGATATAGTTAGGAGTATACTATCCCTTCTCTTCTTGTCCTACTAATATTATAAATGCGAAAGTTTGTGAGGATGTATGTGTATTTGTTATTCTTTCACGCAAAAACTACTGAACGGATTTGATTGAAACTTTACAGTAGTATAGGTTATACATCAGAATAACACATGGACTATAATTTATACCGATTTTTTTGTAATAAGGTTATACTATAACGAGAAATATCAGATTAGTCGCAAAAAAAGTTGTCCTCTGAGAGCTATCTTCACGTACGCTGCCTAAACCGTTGGAGATATCCAAATATAATGTACGGTGGGATTGTTTGGCTCACATAGATCTAAATAAAAGTCCGCGACAGCATATATCTATATTTTATGTATAACCCAGAATAACTCTTTTTATACTTTGAAAATTTAAAAAATATGAAGTTGATGTTTCCATGGGTTTTATACAAATTAAATATTAATCCTTATCAAAATAAATGATTTCAAAAAATCAAGCATCTAATACAGATTAAATCTTCTTTTTACACCATGTAAATTGGATAAGTAGTTTAGAAGATATTACGAGTATATCATATTGCGTACTCAATTGATAGACCGGCAGTACGCGCCGTGCGACACCGTCGCCGTATACAACGAAGTTCTATGAAATTAATATTTAAATGGTTATAAATCACGGAGAAAAATTGGAAAGGTCGATGTGAATGACGTCCCTGTATCTATCCCGGGATCAGAATAAGGCTAAGGTATCCCATGTCTGTGGTAAGAGGCGACTAAAAGGGGGCTTTCGGGGTTGCGGGTGGTTGTAGACTGGGAGCTCGAAACACCCAGTCAGCAACTTCGGGAAAGATGTCAGCATGTGTGGTTGCATGCTGTCGTGAGAGCCAGGATGCAAGGAGCTTGATCAGTCCAGCCAGGCGATCCCGGGAAGGATGGTGGTATACGTGTGGTCGCTTATCGTGGTAAAGACTAGATGGAGTGGTGGGCCTAGCCGCTCACTTGGGAGGAGCCCGATGGGGCAATGCACTCAGAGGACTCTAGTTGCGTTCCTTTGAAGATCCCGGAGTCCTGGTGCGATAAGAATCCCACATAACCCTGCGTCGCTCCCACGGCGTATGGTGCCTTTTAAAGGTTTCCCCCTCGACAAAAAAAAGGTCAATAAGAATGAAACAGTGGAAAAGGTTAGATATGTCATTCAATCGTCATCGACCTTTTAATGTTACACAACTCGGCACATAAGTCAGATTAGCAGTAGTTTAGGTCGTAGTTGACCACGCTAGCCAACTGCGCGTTGGTAACCGTCACGCGTTTTGAGACCCTTTCTTAAAACTTTTAATTTCAGAATAAGTATTAATATCAGTTGCCGACAAAACTAATTCAAATTAATATACGTGCCTGTGATTTGAAATTTGAACACACAGATTTAGGAAGTAGGGCAAGGGTTCAATCTGAAGTCAATCACAGATGCGTTGCTACTCTCGAGGTCATCAAAGTTCTCGAGAGTAGCAACGCATCTGTCGCCTCATATAAAAGCGAGCCGGCAGCCACACCCTTCTAATGAAACACAAGAACTGCTTCACGGTAGAAATAGGCGCGGCGGTGATAACTCTCTGGTTGAACCATTGCTCTACCACCTTGCAAACTTTATGTGGCAGACTAAATTCCACGCGAGCGAAGCCGCGGGCAAAAGCTAGTCCATTATAAAGAACAGCGTCCGCCGCAATATTAAGCAGGTGGTAGAACCAGAATTCGACCGGGGAAGTACCTACTACCGCTATACCTATTTCTAGCGTGAAGCATTTTTTAGCGTTTCGAAGGAAGGGTGTGGTAGCCGGCACACTTTTATATGAGGCGACCATCATAATCCTCGGGAGTAGCAACGCATCTGTGATTGAGTTCAGATAGAACCCATGTTCTATTTGAAGTTGCTTGGTGTCCATGGGCGGCAGTGACCACTTACCATCAGGTGAACTGCATGCTCGTTTGCTACTTCAATAAGATAAAAAGAATATCTGATAACAAGCTATGAAATGGCAAATACGAGGTGGCCTAGAATATGCCTGTTCACCTTTACCTTATTAAGGTATACCTACTAGTAAAATAACTAGTTAATACATATGGTTACTATAAGGTATGCATCGGTATAATCACAGTGGCATTAGAAATATAGCGGATGATAATCTCCTGGGAGCAATTTTACTATTGAATGTAGAGGGCTTATGTACAGACTCGGTACACGCTGGATATTTTATATCGCTCTTTGCCTTATTTGCTTTTATATCCCTTACGTCCTTACCATTCCACATGGTAAGGACATAAGGGAATGGAGTCAAAATACGGTAAATTGAGTTAAGCACATATTTGAAACGACTTCTTATAATGTAGTTACATACTCTTCTTTCATTGAGCGGATTAAACAGTAACGATTTTGTGCTAGAAAATGATAAACAAGTATAAACATTACGGCCTTTATTATTATCACCATTAAGGCCTTTTTTATCCTCTTCGTGCCATTATTATATTAATACGTGAAGCAAAAATTTGTGACGGATTTTTAAGTAATATGCCGCGGACGGATTAGTATGAAATTTTGCACGGTTATAGTGGACGTAGAGAAGGAGTGCAGAATGTTAATATTTTTTTCAAATAATGCATTTTTCATACATAAAATCAACTAAAAACACATTACACACACTGCCTTGCATTTGTCACAAACACATATGTACTTAGTAAATGAAATAGAACATTCAATGTCTTACTATGAAAAGACACAACGTCAAGAATGTCAGATGACATTTGATTTTTAACCGACTTCCAAAAAGGAGGAGGTTATCAATTCGTCTGTATTTTTATTTTTATTTAACCTCGATTTGGGTAACATTGAACATTTTTTACAATATTTGTGATATTATAATCTGTTTTATATTTATTGCACCTTGTTTTTATTAAATGAATAGTGTCCTTTTTAGCTGGTTTATTAATCTAACACAATAAATTTACGGAGAAAACAATTAAACTATCCACAATTACCCCTAAAACTCAAATTCAAAGTTATCCTTAGTTTTGGGTAACTTTGAATATAATTTTTTGAGGATATAAAATCCGTCATTAATCGAATATTTTAAGGTCTGAGTAAAATTAATTAACATATTTTTGTTAATTAAAACCAAATCTATAAAAAATACATTTATTTTGATATATATATACAATAGACAACTTGGTCTTGCCATATGAATCAAGGTCGATCAATTTGGTGGTAAAATAAAATACTAGTTTTTTTTTGATTATTTATTCCATCCATCCATAGGATGGACGGAACGTCGGGTACCTTTGGAAGGTTTCCCCCTCGAAAACAAAAAAAAAAAAAGGATGGACGGAACATGGACATAACATAGGCCTCCCCTAAATGGCGCCACTCCAACCGGTCCTGTGTCCTCTGAATCCAACGGTTTCCCGCTGTCTTCTTCAGGTCACCGGTCCATCTGGTAGGGGGGCGACCGGTACTCCTTTTGCCTAAACATGGTCGCCACTCGAGGACCTTTCTTCCCCATCGGTTATCGGTCCTACGAGCGATGTGGCGGCCCATTGCCACTTCAGCCTGCTAATTTTGAGAGCTATGTCGGTAAGCTTCGTTCGTCTACGGATTTCATCGTTGCGAATCATGTCTCGTAGCGAAATTCCGAGCATAACCCTCTCCATAGCACGCTGAGCGACCCTGAGCCTCCGAAAAAAATATTTTTTTATGATACAGGTAACTTTGAACCGTTCAAAGTTACCCATATAACATCCAATTTCGACGTCGTCAAAAGTTTAACAGTTTTACGCAATATTCAACATGGGATACGGATAGTACAGTTTCAAAATAATAATATACAATATACATTTTAAAGATAAACACCAAAACACACCTGTTTACGGTAAGTTTTATATTATAATTGCTATTTCAAAATGAAGCATCAAACACTTGCAACAAGTTCACTACGGAAAAGGCGGTATTTTTTAAAATTATGACATTCACAGGTACCTTTTTTTACTTTCATTGCTATTACAACATTTTGGCAAACCATTTTACGCAGGTACGATATTGAAACAACAAGAAGTTTCCATGTAATAAATTAATATATTTTTTTCACAACTTTGTTCAAAGTTACACCGCTGTTCAATGTTACCCAAATTGATTGTATTTTTTTTTTTTTTTTATTTGTTACCTGATTTCTCCGGACTGGGTGAACCGATTTAGATGATTTTTTTTTTATTTGAAAGGTAGTGCGTGTCATAGGGTCCCATTTTTTTTTAGTATTTTTTTGACTAGGGCATCCATAAGAAAAACGCATAAGTCTTAAATTTGCATTTTCAATGTACGCGATAAATGTATGAATAACTCAATATCCCGCCAACCGATTTTGATGATTCTTTTTTTATTAGAAAGGATGTACTCCAGGGGTAGTCTGATAAGAGTTTGATAAGGTTCTAATCATAGGATCTTCAACTTTTTGGAGCAAAATAATAAAATTAGTGATAGTCGGCCGAACCTTAGCTGGAGAAGTCCAATTGAGTAAAATATAGAATAAAATTACTATGTAGGTATTTACTATGAAAAATTTGACCTTCAACTCTTCAATCCTGATGATGCAGGGGTACTGCTAGCCTGAACTATAAAAGTTGGTCGTTTGATGTTTGCGAATATATAATGAAACTAGCTTTTGCCCGCGGCTTCGCTCGCGTGGAATTTAGTCTGCCACATAAAGTTTGCAAGGTGGTAGAGCAATGGTTCAACCAGAGAGTTATCACCGCCGCGCCTATTTCTACCGTGAAGCAGTTCTTGTGTTTCATTAGAAGGGTGTGGCTGCCGGCTCGCTTTTATATGAGGCGACAGATGCGTTGCTACTCTCGAGAACTTTGATGTCCTCGAGAGTAGCAACGCATCTGTGATTGACTTCAGATTGAACCCTTGCCCTACTTCCTAAATCTGTGTGTTCAAATTTCAAATCACAGGCACGTATATTAATTTGAATTAGTTTTGTCGGCAACTGATATTAATACTTATTCTGAAATTAAAAGTTTTAAGAAAGGGTCTCAAAACGCGTGACGGTTACCAACGCGCAGTTGGCTAGCGTGGTCAACTACGACCTAAACTACTGCTAATCTGACTTATGTGCCGAGTTGTGTAACATTAAAAGGTCGATGACGATTGAATGACATATCTAACCTTTTCCACTGTTTCATTCTTATTGACCTTTTTTTTGTCGAGGGGGAAACCTTTAAAAGGCACCATACGCCGTGGGAGCGACGCAGGGTTATGTGGGATTCTTATCGCACCAGGACTCCGGGATCTTCAAAGGAACGCAACTGGAGTCCTCTGAGTGCATTGCCCCATCGGGCTCCTCCCAAGTGAGCGGCTAGGCCCACCACTCCATCTAGTCTTTACCACGATAAGCGACCACACGTATACCACCATCCTTCCCGGGATCGCCTGGCTGGACTGATCAAGCTCCTTGCATCCTGGCTCTCACGACAGCATGCAACCACACATGCTGACATCTTTCCCGAAGTTGCTGACTGGGTGTTTCGAGCTCCCAGTCTACAACCACCCGCAACCCCGAAAGCCCCCTTTTAGTCGCCTCTTACCACAGACATGGGATACCTTAGCCTTATTCTGATCCCGGGATAGATACAGGGACGTCATTCACATCGACCTTTCCAATTTTTCTCCGTGATTTATAACCATTTAAATATTAATTTCATAGAACTTCGTTGTATACGGCGACGGTGTCGCACGGCGCGTACTGCCGGTCTATCAATTGAGTACGCAATATGATATACTCGTAATATCTTCTAAACTACTTATCCAATTTACATGGTGTAAAAAGAAGATTTAATCTGTATTAGATGCTTGATTTTTTGAAATCATTTATTTTGATAAGGATTAATATTTAATTTGTATAAAACCCATGGAAACATCAACTTCATATTTTTTAAATTTTCAAAGTATAAAAAGAGTTATTCTGGGTTATACATAAAATATAGATATATGCTGTCGCGGACTTTTATTTAGATCTATGTGAGCCAAACAATCCCACCGTACATTATATTTGGATATCTCCAACGGTTTAGGCAGCGTACGTGAAGATAGCTCTCAGAGGACAACTTTTTTTGCGACTAATCTGATATTTCTCGTTATAGTATAACCTTATTACAAAAAAATCGGTATAAATTATAGTCCATGTGTTATTCTGATGTATAACCTATACTACTGTAAAGTTTCAATCAAATCCGTTCAGTAGTTTTTGCGTGAAAGAATAACAAATACACATACATCCTCACAAACTTTCGCATTTATAATATTAGTAGGATTGTTAAGCAAATTCATGGGACAAAAATTTGACCTTCAACTCCTCAACCCTGATGATGCAGGGGTACTTAAAGCCAAAACCATAGGAATAAGCCATTTGGTGCTTACGTATATGTTATAAGATTACTGAGCAAAAACATAAGATGAAAAATTTGACCTTCAACTCCTCAACCCTGATGATGGAGGGGTACTTCAATCCTAAACCATAGAAGTTGGCAATTTGGTGCTTACGGTTATGTAAAGAAAATACTAAGCAAAAATATAAAATCAAAAATTTGACCTTCAACTCCTCAACCCTGATGATGAAGGGGTACTTCAATCCTAAACCATAGGAGTTGGCAATTTGGTGCTTACGGTTATGTAAAAATAATACTAAGCAGAGGCACAAAATAAAAATTTTGACCTTCAACTCCTCGACCCTGATGATGAAGGGGTACTTCAATTCTAAACCATAGGAGTTGGCAATTTGGTGCTTACGGGTATGTAAAAATAATACCAAACAGAGGCACAAAATTAAAATTTTGACCTTCAACTCCTAAACCCTGATGATGCAGGGTACTGCAAGCCTGAGCCATAGAAGTTAGCCACCTGGTACTAACGTATATGTTATAAGATTACTAAGCAACAATATAAGATGAAAAATTTGACCTTCAACTCCTCAACCCTGATGATGGAGGGGTACTTCCAGAGGGGGCGCCCTGTTTGTATGAATTGTAAAAGTGTTTTATGTTTAATTTTTGTGAATATGTAGATGCACAAAGCAAACTTAGAGGCTTTATTTAAATACAAACATAAAAATATAGTCACTAAAAAGTGTAAAATAAAAACTTTTTAACAAAAAATATCTACCGACTTCCATGTCACAAAAAAGTAAAAAATAATTTAAATATATTTTGGTCTAGAACATACTCAGTACTTAGTACATAGTTCTGAAGTCGGTGCTCATATAGGACGTAGTTACCGTCGTCCAGCGAAATATGTCGAGCACCGACTTCAGGACTATGTACTAAGTACTGAGTATGTTCTAGACCAAAATATATTTAAATTATTTTTTACTTTTTTGTGACATGGAAGTCGGTAGATATTTTTTGTTAAAAAGTTTTTATTAATTTAAATTACGGTCGAATTTCGGCCGATGCGATTCGGGCGACTAGTATTGTGAAATTATCAAGTTTAGCTACATTTATTTATTTATTTATTTTATAATTTGTGTACACAAACAATACATAAAAAACAGACATTATAAATTTAAGTACAAAGGACTACTTATTTCAAGATGAAATTTCTTCCAGCAGCCCTGAGATCGGAGTGTGCATTTGTAAGGCAAATTAGGTGTGCACAACTGGAAATTAATATTTATAGTTAAAATAATATATAAATATATAATATATATACAAATACATAGATACATATGAATATATACATACAATATGATATTATGAAAGTGATAAATAGTGCTCTTTGACTCGTCTTTTAAACATAGAAATGGTTTTTGAAAGTCATGTTAAGTTAGGCGAATGTTAAGCGGCAATGAATTCCATAGCCTAACTGCATAAACAGAGAAGGAGTGGGAATAGAGAGAAGTTTTGTGGGAAGGGTAATTTAGGAGAGATTTTAGATGAGACCTGCAGGGTGCCAAGGAAGGTCTTGCGTACGAAAAACGGTTCTGCGAGTACGAAGGAGAGGATGGGTCTTTGAGGATTTTGAAAAGTAGACAGAGGATACGAGTATTCCTGCGAAAACGGATAGGGAGCCACTTGAGATCCTTGCGAAAATGAGAAATACGATCAAATTTCCGTAACCCAAAAATGTAATACAAAGATTTTGCAAGCGCTCAAGTTTATTTAATGACTCCTCTGAGGCATCTAAATAGCATGCATAAAATCGGCTGAATAAGAGTTTGAGTTAGAGAAATTTTAGTTTTAAAGGGCAAGTAACCTTGAAGACATTTCAGCGAATGTATAGTGAAGTAAACCGCCTGACGTACGCATCCCACGATAAGTTAAGAGTCCATAATAATGCCAAGGTTTTTCACAGAGTCGGAATTCGGAATAACAGTTTCATTAATGACTATGGCTGGCAGTGTGCTAAAATCCAATGCGGTGATATTTATTACCAATAATAATGGCTTGTTTTTTTGGGTTGATCAAAATACCGAATGCTTTGGCCCATTCAGTTATACGTTGAAGGTCATCATTCAATCGTATAATTTCATTATTGGCGTTAGGCACACTGAAGTGACGGTATAGCTGCAAATCGTCAGCGTAAAGATGGAAATTTGAAGAGATAATTTACATCTGCGATTGAACGAGTGCCGTGCCGAATAGTGCCGTGGTTTCTCCCAAAAACGTATTTTATAGATATAACTGAAATTTCATACCTTCAAGAAAATTAACGAATAACATTTTTCCAAACAGGGGTCGTAGGAACTGCACATTCAACACAAACACAAAACAATTTGGGTATCTTTAGCTAAAATGTAAAATGGCACAAATATCTATCTCCTAAGTATACGCATATTCAATTGACCTATCTATGTTTTGGTTAATTTTAGGGTCAGAAATAAGAGTCACTTTCCTTTCAGATGCTGGTCAATTACCTGAGATCCCAATTTACTTGGCCGCTCTTATCATGTGCAGCGGATTCTTCATGATGTATCTGGTCGAAGAACTCGTCCACGTGTACATCAACAGCCGGGAGAACAAGAACGCCAACACGAGCTTCACACGAGTTCTCAGCATCAGAAAGAATAGTACAGACGCCTGTTCGTCTATTGAGAAGAATGTTGTTAATAAAGAACTAGAGGCAAAACATCATGGTCATAGCCACTTGCCGGTTAGAGCTGCTGATGACACGATAGTAGCTGCTCTCAGAGGCCTCTTGATTGTGCTGGCTCTGTCGATTCATGAACTGTTTGAAGGTCTTGCTGTAGGCTTGGAATCCTCCGCTGGTAACGTTTGGTAAGTTCTACACATCTGTTCATATACAAATCATATGATCGTCAAGGTTTTCAAAACAACTGAGCTGTTAGATATGTTTTCATGTTTGCTTAGTCGCAACGATACTTACCTACTAAAAAAAATTAAGACTATTGTTGTTGTAAAAAATTCCGAAATTGGATTTTGAGAAAAATAATTGAATACTTTCATGTTAACAAGTTGCTAATGCAAGTTAAGTCAATGTTAACACTTTTACAGACAGCACGTGATATTACGTCATAATTTGAGATTTTGATATGGCACAACGTACGATGACGTTCAAATACAAAATATTATTTACGACAGAGACGTTTATTCCTGGTGAACTTTTAAGTTAAAATCTTATTGGATGTACCTTGTGTTACATCACGTAAAATAGAAACTTTACTGTCACGATTCTGTCATGACAGTAAAGTTTCGTGGTCGTCAAAACGTATCATAATAATGGACACTACGTATTTATACGTCATGTATGGAGATTTACTGTGTCATTTTAGAACACAGGCTCAAGCGGTACCGTCCGCGAAAGTGTTAAGTTTCGGAAACATAAAAAATGAGCATACAAGGTTGGATTTTTGAGCAGAAGGCAATTGACATCCAATTTCTAATTACAGGTACATGTTTGGAGCTGTGTCAGCACACAAGTACATAATAGCATTCTGCATTGGTGTGGAGCTACTAGCAGCTGACACAAAGAAGTGGCTCTCAGTGGTCTACATTTTCACCTTCTCGTTCGTGTCAGCATTGGGAATTGGAGTTGGAATCCTTTTGGTGGGAGGCTCTGGTGCGGCGCAGGCTGGCCTTTATTCTGTCGTCTTGCAGGTAATTATTGGAATTATTTTAATAGCCCTATTTAAATATAACTTTTAGGGTTATAGAAGTTTTCTTTCTGTAGCGGTATAACGACATCTTCTAGTTTTCCCCAAAAATATTTGTCCTGCTGTGAGCTAATGTGGACAGTGAAGAAAGGTAGATTTCTAAATGAAATTATATAGTAGATATACTAGCCTTTTACCTGATGGTAAGCGTATATATACTCCATACAGGGTCAGAGATTTACCTACCTCGATCAGGAAAGATATTTGTTGTTTTGTTTTGCTACACCTGAATATTATGTAGAATGGTCCATCGGCTTTATTGTTCTCTCTGATGGACATCAGCTTACCCTTATATGGTTTTACAGGCAGTAGTCACCGCGCCTGGCATCCATGTTGGTGACACTGCAGCCCATCTCCTGGACTTTATTTTAGTCGCCTCTTATAACATTCATGAGAAGAGAAGGAATGGTGCTATTTAAGGCATACACCACACGGCATTCATACTGAATAGCTAGGGGCTATTCATCTTATACGTTCCTATTGTCTGCTCTTTCAATTCTCCTCCTCATCCTTCAAACTTCACTTCATACACAACACCACTGTCCTTATAAGTGAAGAGTTGGTGTGCCGGTAGTATCTTCACAGACGTTACCACTTTTATTATTTAAAATTTTAAAATTTTACTTATAATTTATGATGTAAAAAGACGTATTGTATAAGCATTTTATACCAAATAACCCTGAGGATTAATAGAAAACATTTATGATAACATTGAAATTATTATAACACATTAATTGTAAAAAAATATCTAAAATATATGCATAAACAGGAAACATTAGGTAATTTAAAATATTAATTGAAAACAAATCTAAATGAGGCCAATTTTAAGACTCCGGTTGCGTCTTTTCCATAATCAATTGCTTTTTTTATATGGAAGTAGTGAACAAGCATGCTTTTCGTTTTTTTTTGAGTTGGAAACCTTCGAAGGTACCCGACGCTATGGGAGCGATGCCGAGTTATGTGGGATTTTTACCACACAAAACGCACAACAAAGAGGACTCCGGGATCTCCAAAAGAACACAACCGGAGTGCTCTAAGCGCGTTGCCCTATCAGGCTTCTCCCAGATGGTCGGCTGAGCCCATCCTCCCTCACTAGCCGCCCGTAGCCCCGAAAGTCAGTTTTAGTCGCGTCTTACGACCGGAAGGGGATACCGTATCCATATTCTGATCCCGGAACTACAGGGACGAAGCATGCTGTCCACAAATTTACAAATGGTCACTAAAGCTAATGATTATGTAACTACGAGTTTATATGAGTAGATCATTACCTTCAAGACTAAGCTGGAATGCCGCGTATAAGAACCTCTCCCTTACCTAGTTACCACACCCTTCAAACAACAATCCAGATTGCCACTAGATTCGAATCAAGAAGGGATTTTCTCACGCTTTTATTAGCTTGTTATGTATGTATCTATGTTTACCTATAATGTTACGAAAATTTTGAACGTTATTTTTACCCACTTTAAAACGTCCAGTTAAGTAGTCGGACACTTATCAAGGACCGATGGCAATGCAATCTTCTTACTGACTTATTGACTAAACTGTTGAAAGTATGACGAGGAATTCTTCTTCTGAAATCGAAACATAAATACCGATTAACTGACATACATCGTCCAGTAAGTAAAGTAGACGTTCTGAAAGAGATATTTCTCGACACTCAATTGTTTTTACATAATATTACCTACATATATAGGTAATATATGTAGCTACCTATATATGTAGCTGCTTGCATTATAGCAAAACCCTATGCAACACGCGAATTTTAAAGGAAAGTCAGGTAAAAATTAAATAAAGCGTTTTGTTTCTAATCTCCTTAATGAAAGAAGTTAAAAAAAATACATAAGTATTAAAAGGTAATTAATTAATGAAAAAGTTTTCATTTTTTGGATAAAACTGTATTCTTGAACTTAAATCGATGAGTTTGGCATTGTGCGGTTATTTACGCAAAGCTGCGATATGATATAATTATATGTTTGTAAACAAGAAGATAATTACTTCACACTTGTTTATTGTAAGAACGCGTGTTACTCATTGTTACCCACCTGTTATCAATGTTGTTTGGCTCCACTATCAATGCAAGGTTCATCTTTAACTTCGTTTGTGTCACATATGTTACATTGTTAGCAATTCAATCTTCTTTTCCTGTTCTTTGCCTACCAATTAACACCTTCTACGTCAGAGGTACCCAAACTTTACTTTTCTGTCATAAATCAATAAAACCAATCTCCCCCTCATCAGAAACTTATCTAAAATCACACGTAATTCATAAAAATTACCTATACTTATCTATTTCTTTGTATTTTTATTTATCGTGCCCTTAAAATGTAAATGGATTGACATTAATAAGGTAGTAAGAAAATATTTCACTGCCAGTCGATGATTAAAAGCATTATTTTTAACAGACATTTATATATAGGTTACTAAAAAAGTAGATTCGTCTATGTTCAGAACATATTAGAAATATCCCTTTGCAAAATACCGTCCAGTGTAGGAGTGAGCTAGTGGGTACTTGTATACTGTTGACTTTTTAACAATAACATAAGTAGTGTGACATTGAAATCGCAGAAACGCATATATTTGGAAAAACGCATACCTACGATAGAAGCAATTCCTGATATTAGGCCCGGTATCCACCAAAGCGGAGGAGACGAGACTAGAGGAGACGTGTTTGAATAAACCAATCCGATTTTATTATTTCCACATCTCTTCTCCGCTTAGCTCGAGTAATATAGCTATGGAAATAGATCAAGCGGAGAGGAGAGGCGACGTCTCATTTTTCTATAGAATTTTGTGCGCTGAGTGAGCAAGCGGCGCGGCAGAGCGGAGAAGTGTCTAGTCGGGCGGCCTAGCGGCGCGGCGGGCGGGCGAAGAATTAATTGTGTTTCTTCACATTCTAATTCTTTTTCCTCAAGCAAATTCAGATATAACTTTTGTAAAGACATGACGTCGTCCCTTTCGTAGATAGAACTTGGTTTCTATCTCTCACAACTCACATCACATCTCTGCTATACAAAGCTCACATCTCCTCTCCGCTTTGGTGGAAATAACCTGCCAGCATTGCAGTACCTCTCGTCTCCTTTCCTCTCCGCTTTGGTGGATACCGGGCCTTAGGCAAAGATTTCATTTCGAGAGTTACTTATTACACCTGTCGTTGCTCAAAGTTCGTAAGTGTTATGCTAATGAGCAAACAAAATAAATACCTTTTGCATGTTTCAAATGGGAAGAAAAATGTTCTAATGATTTTAAGTAACCAACCTATTAAGATACTGCCGCATGAAAATATAGTACTTAGCACGTGGATGAATCTACGCCTATACTAAAATAGTAACTGGTTAATAGTATAAGACATTATTTCACGGAAGTTCATATTATAAAGTTAAAATGAAACTACTTAGCAACAACCCACCACCAACGCAGTTGTAGGTAATAAGTAATAATTTAAATTAATTAAACGCGTTCAGAGGCCTCCGATTGCGTTTCTTTGGAGATCCCGAAGATCTCTTCGTAACTATCGTGTCATTTAATAATTTTCTGTTTATTGCACTATTTTTCTTAGATTGTAGGTACTGTTCTTGACCAGACGTGACCTCATCATTCGGATCTTTCGGAAGACCAGCGCTGGTTGAAAAAATCAACCAGCATAATGCTGAGAAGGGTCCGTTTTGTGATGTATACCACTCACGTATTGCATGTTAGTTGGTATTATGTTAATATTGTGTCTATAAACTGTATGAGTGTGTAAGCATTACAAATAAACGATTTAGTAAATAAGAATCTCACATAATCCGGCGTCGCTCAAAACCGATATAAAGGGATCAACCTCAACAGTTATTATCATTATACAGATTATCATCTCAATCGCTAAGTAACTGCGTAACATCCACTTAAAACATAAGTATCTATGATAACCTCCTCGTTTTTGGCAGATGGAAGTGAAGGATAGGATTTACTGATAAGAAATACGTGTCGACGAAAACGTAAAAATTGTTCATACATGAGTACTTGTTCCTGTCTGTAACAAACTGTTATCTAATCTTTGATGTCTATTTAAAAATATAAATGTGAAAGTCTAATGTTTGGATGTTTGTCATTTGATTACGGTAAAACGGTTGAATGGATTAAAAATCTACAAAAGTTTAATATACACCTTGGGAAAATTTTACAAAAATCTTTTTATAAATATTATAGGTATACTTATTATAAAAATATTTTTACCTATTGAGGTATTTTATTGTAAAATCATAATAAATTAGTTATACTTATTACCTAGTAGGTATGCTTATAATCGTCACATTCTAACATTAACACGTTTTTATTTTTAAAGTCATTTTCAAAAACATTCTTCAGTGTCGTAATCCAAATCAGTATGTTAATATAAACAAGCTTACCTATATTAAGACAAAACTTATTTTGATGAGAACTACAAATATTATGGTAGATGTGCCAAATACTATGGGAGAAGAGTTCTTCAAACAAGATCTTTATTGTACCTACCTACATAAATTTGGGAGAATATTTGGAGTATCATTTGCACTGAGGCAAAATACACTTTTAGGTACTTATCTATCTCCCGATGTAATGAGACGAATACTTGAAACCATTTATGTTACAGAAATCAAGCAATAGTGGTAGGTAAGTTATGCCTTATTTTTTTCAGGGTCTAGCCTGTGGAACTTTAGTGTACGTGGTTTTCTTCGAGGTGTGGAGACAGGACCGCACAGGGCTGATGCAATTGGTCTGCTCGGTTCTGGGCTTCGCTCTAATGGTCTCCCTTGAAGTAGCTGTAGCGTTAAGTACGTATACTGAATATTTTAATGTAACAAAATGTTCAACTGGGAATTTTTCCTGATATCAGGGTATCTCTTGCCTATGGATATCAGTAGGTAATCTCAAAAAAATCCAATCAAATAGAAAAGTTTTACCGTGTAGGACTAAGGTGAAATGACTTCTTTAGTATTTCTGTATTACAACACCCTTTCAGCAGCAAATTTAAACCCCTGTTGTAAGATAAATAGGGGTGACACTGGTGCTGCTGCACTGCTGTATTCGATCCTCCAAGAAATCTACCACCTTTAATTTGCCGGGAAGTTCAGATTTTATTTTATTTTATCAGTTATATAGAAGCAGAAAATAAGCATAAAGTTAACCTGATGGCAAGTGCATAGCCGCCAATGGAAATCTGTAGTCGATCTTAGATAACATTAGAATCCTAATTGAGGTCAGTTACAATACAGACAAATGAAGTAAGTAACGTTTAGGATCAGTCTCCCTTAACATACCTTACAAACCAAATTATATGTCCCACTCATGTTATTCTAAGTGCTACTGTCCTGCTGGGGTAACGCTCACAAATCTATTAACTCCTAACACTTTTGTTATAAGGCAGAAACTTGAACAGAGGACTTAAACCCCAAACAGTTCTAATTTTAAATCATCATTTTGATCCGATCTTTTCAATTTAAGTCTTTACTAATTTATATATTTTTTTCAGTTGCTTGACGAATTCATCCAGCATTTGAAGAGACAAGATAAAACAGAAAGATTGATATTAAGTGTTGTGAATTAGATTTATGTTAAAAGCAAGTAACTTATTGTCGAATGTATTTGAAGCTTTAAATAATTATTTTATAAATAAACATTTCATTTGTTGAACTTATTGCCGTTTTAATATTCCTGCAATTAACATCTTTTAAATGATAGAAAATTGTACGATGCAACAAAATGATGAGTTTAACTACTACAAAGTTTATTTTTTTATTTTCAGTGAATTGAAATAAAAGCTTGTTTTGAAATATATTTTTTAATATTATTTTATTTCCTGATTTTTAGTTTTTCCAGGACCTAATGCTGTTTTATTTCATACCTATATGCGCGGGTTGTAGTGAAATCTATAATCTTCCATTTTTTGATGGCGGCCACCTTCGATTTTTTTCCTAGTATTCTACAAACTAAGTGCTTTCATTTGATAACCATACCTATAGGTTGTGCAAAAATATGTAATCCGCCATTTTTTATAATTGATTAATAATAATATTGATTATATAATTGCATTGTCATCAAGACTATGCATGTATTCAAATTTCAGCTCAATCAGACACTTAGAAGTAGGTTAAATTCAGATTGCAAGTTTTGTCCTAAACACACATATTTACATACTTACCCACAAACATTTTAAGTTAAATAAAAGTTTTTATTAAAAAGTAATTATAAGTGTACCTTAATCTAAAGTGACGAAGGAGATAAATAATACAACAATTTGTAAGTAATTTAACAAATCAATAATTTAATTATTAGAAATTAACACTTGTTTACTAACTGTACTTTTAATCTATTCTTAAAGAAAATAGATATAGTCATGTATCTATGTAGTACATATTAGACAATTTATTAGGCTGAGTACAAACGAATACGTTATGCGCAGACGGTACGTATTCATAACTATTGATTAAATAGATTAGCTTATTAAACACAAATCTATGAGATAAAGATGCTGTTAAAATATTTTTTATTAATATTAAAATATGCACTTAGATAAAGATCTGTTCAAAGTAGTGAAAATCGCTACGTAGCGGTTACAACTGTTACCCGCTATTCGCGATAAGCAATAATTTGGACAGATCTCTAATCAACGCGCGAGTAACGCACGACAACTCTTAACTAATATAATATTGAGAGAAAGACATAGAGAAATTTCGAAAACTCTTAACACTAAGCTGGTACATGAGTACATATTTAATAATAATGTTTTCAAGCCATTCCGCCTTTAACATTTCTAGTCATTACACCTAAGGCCGGTACATTTACTCTTCATACTTAACAATATACTTTAAGTAATAAAGTTTTACATGCTCAACTATTAAATAGAGTATTGCATATTAACTATTTCACAATACTACTTTCCATTTGATACACGTAACACTGGATGTTTTACTTTCTGACTAATTTAGATAACCTTTAAATAACAAATAAATAATACTTTTTAAAATGTCTTTTGTAATTCAGTGTCTATCATTTTGGTCATCATTTTAAGAATAAAAAGGAATATCATATACTTGTACAGGATATATTGTCAGTAAATGGATTTTCACTCAACAGCCTAAGAATTTAATCATAACACTTTATTGCTTCCAATAAAATTAATATAAACTGGAATTATATTTTTACCTAACATTTCTATGGGCACAAAAAAATTGACCAGCAATTATTAAATGATAGTGCACCAATGAAATACAGTACAACTAATTAAGAACTAGGTCTCTACGAAAATAATGAACTTAAAGTACATTTAAAACTAAGAGGCACCTTCGTGTTAGTCTAAACGGAACATAACCCTTCCAACTTTACAACTCGCGTTTATTTTTATACGCAGCAACTAAAATACTCTTTAGTTAAAACATTAGAACATAGTAACATTTCAATCTCACTAATATTTAGTGTAAATATTAAAATTTCTACATATACTCGAAAAGATCTAAACTGGAGAAACATTTAATTAATATTCCTAATATTTCCTGGAGTAATATGTAATTTTAAAATATTACCGTTTTATGAAAGCTTAATTCAAATCGCTTTCAAATGCAGAATTACCGTTGATTTGTACAAGGTTCAAGAATGTATAAGAAGTAAAAGTCAACATTTTAAGTAATAATTTCTAATCAAAAAGTAAGCCAACTGGCTTATATTAATAATCGATTATTGAGCTATATATTAATACATGGTGCATAGATTAAAATAAAACGAGAAAGGAAGTATTCTTATACAAAAATAAAATTATTATTTCAACTTAAAAGGTTCACAGGTAAGTCAAAAAGAATATAATTTCATCCAACTTTAACGTTTCGTGCATTCCCAGATAAAACCAAAAATATTAGACTTTGGCACATTGTTTAAATTAAATAAGCTTTTAGACTAAAATATATATAATATTTTTCACGCATTACATAAAAGAAGTTGATATTTATTCAATTTAGACCCTATTCATTTTGATTTTGCTTTGTTTTTAATATAAATTCTGCATGGCCAAATCTCCGTCATTATACCAGAGACAATACCCGCATTGTTTTTATATTTTTAAGGTATCGACGGTAAGTGGAGTTTTGTAGTGGAAAATCTTTGTAGGTATTCCGTAAAAAATTCAAAATTGATAAAGTTGTATTGACAATGACCATATCATTTTGAGAGGACCTGGCAATTCTATATGCCCTTTCAATAATGACGAACGCGAGCAATTTCACTAATTAGATATTAAATTTGTATTATCTCTGGGCGACTGATATTTTGTATTAAGGTAAATGCAAATCAAAATTAAGTTCAAAATAAATTTATATTTTGGTAATTAATGGAATAATCAAAGTTTGTTACAATTAATTGCGAAAACCCACATTAAGGAGACTAAGAAAGTATCATAAAATCATAAATAGGTAATTTTTACACAAATTTCCTTTTCATTTGATTTGAAGTCATTGCTATGAGTATCCTTATATCTTTTACTACTATTATCTACATAACAAACTATTATCTATTATAACTTCTTTTGCAATTTTGATAATGTTTTAAGGAGCTTGTGGTCCTACTAACTCCATAAGGTAATTTGTTGTTATTCATTGCGGTTTTGTTAATTTGATATATACATAGAGATTTGAAGGTTTATACATCATTTATTGTGTTCAATACATTGTATAGTTTGCAGATAACTCACTTAGAACCAGAATAACTTGGAAAATTAAGCCACATTTTATTTACAGCCTCATACTTTCCTTAACAAAAGCGCGTACGAAAAATAAGTGTACATAACTTATAAAACTTAAATGCACCGAAGTATGGCAACACTACATAACCGTCGCTTAAGATTTGAGAAGCTTGTTCGCACGTTGGTTCGCCACCGCGATACGAGTTTCATTGCTCTCGCCCTAAGGAAATAAAAACAATTAATACACTGCAAATATTCTTAGGAGCCATCCATAATTTACATTTTTTTTCTATAGCTTCATTAACTGCTGTCTTTGGGTGCGTTCCATTAGACGTTCACAAAGCGCACGCGCACGGCCGCAGTTTTTCCCGTTCCTTTCGCTTCTTTACTGACGTATTCTCTACTGGAACGATCGCTTCGACCCACCTTATTAGATGGGTCGTCGTAAGCGTCGCGTGAGCGTAAGTCATGAGTGACGTTTTCGCCGCGACCACAACGACCGCGGTCGTCTTGTGGAACGACGTTTTGGGCGTTTGGGGCTTTGTAAGCGTCATCTGGAACGCGCCTCTAGTTTTATTAATAATCTTTATTTTTCGAAAGATCACATGTATGTAATATATTTTAGTCACATGTGAGTTCACATTATGAATCATTTTCTGTATTTCAGCCGCCGAATGACATGACGTAAATTATGGATGTGCCCTTATCAATAAACGACAATGAACATGATATAATACACAAAAGCGTTATTGCACAAGCGATAGTAATCGATAGCATGTGTTCCCTAAAAATTCTACGTTTGTCTACATTGCCCAAAATTGCCAAATGATTAAAATATTTTGTGTATTAGGCATTTTCAAGACATCAGTATTGTATCATGATCTCAATTTATTTAAATAAGGAATCGACTAATTTTTTTTTTGTATTTAAAGTAAAATCTTAAATTAAGTATACAATTTATTTGTTACTATTTTAACTTCTTACCTTATATAATAGTGCTCAACAACTGTTAATGCAAAAAGACGACAATTTGGACTTCCTTTTAATTTTCTTTTAAACTATTTACAAATAAAATAAAACAACTTTTATATGCACTTCTCGTAGTCAACAGTTCTTACCTAATGTTGGGTTGAAGGATATTTGTATATTTTATTTAAGCTCATTATATAATAGCACAACTCCAACTCCACAATATTTCATAAGTTTTCAATGTAAATATTAGCATGTATTTAGTTGGAAATATAAAGTTTAAGTATTAACACTTGTGAATATTCCACATACATCACACAACAAAACCACACGACATGCGCATGTCAACATGTGCATGTTTCCAGTTATGTCGAATATTCAAAAGTATATTATTTTAAGCTCGAATTATTCTAAGTCATTCCTATTTCTAAAAAATAGTGCAATTAGCTTTCATTAAGGCTGTGTATATAAAATAGTTATATTTATACTTACAGTTATCGCCGGAGGTGTGTAATGTTTTAGAATTGTGTAATGTGTAAGTCTCGTGGCTGGGTACATAGATATTTACTTTTACACAGTAATACCACAGTACAATTATGTATTCTTCTTAATATGTCTATTGTGGTAATACCCTCAACTGATATTCTTACTAAATTACCAACTCATCGAAATTTTCTATTTTTAGATCATTGGAGTACTTCTAGTATTACTAATTAGCAATTAAAATAGCAAATTCAAATACAAAACTACCCACCAATGACGTAAACAAGAGGCTCAAGTATCCAAGGGCCCCCATGCTTCATAATAAGTGTATATTTCAATTATTAAACCATATAACATTGGAATGCTCTACTTTCTACATATTATATTAAGTATTCCCTTAAAATAATATGTGCATGTACATTTTTAGCATTCTAAAATCCATTTCATATACAATATTACCGCCGAGCGTACAGGGTATTACTGTGTGCAATAATTAAGTAGCTCATATCATATATACTTTAAGATTAAAATATAATTGCATAGAAAATATAAATTACTAAATTCTCATAAAGACAAAGGATAAAAATGCACTTCATAAAAGATGTTTTTACGTAACGATTATTTTTGCTATAAACGTCCTAAACTGAAATTCGTTGATGAAAAAATATCGCTTTTTTCAGCAGTTTCCTCTACATTTTTTATCGTTTACTGGATAAGTGAGTAAAAAAAGTAGTTTCTATCTTAATTTTTTTTGTGTGTTACTCACAGCATTCACTGAAGAGGCCGAAAATATTTTTTAAACTAGCAATACCTGTTAATGTATCTTTTAAAATTAATTATTCGCTTCTTATTATTGATATTATCTAAGCTGACATTAAAAAAAAATTTGAATTAGTTCCACACTCTACACTATCTGCAAAGACTAGTTAATTATTTTTCCACTCTATCAAAATCCTACGATAGTTCCCTTTATGTTAGGTTTTTACTTAAAGTATATTGCGCCTACCTTACCATCTAAACGTCGTCTTATTTTATATCAATCTCGTAAAAACATAAAAAAATCCATTAAAAATAATCTACGAAAGATAGGAAGCAAAAACTATAAACACGTTATAAATTAAAGTTTATTTGCAAATAAAAAATAAGTCTAGTATAATATAGTTATAATATAGATTGCTATAAATATCTATAATACTAGTTACTAACATAGGTGACAGTTCACTGTTCCATAGAAGCAGATATGTTTCAATCAGAGATATGTGCAGGTCTACTATTAAACAGTCCATTTATTATGATAAATTCCACGTTCCACTTGACGACAACAACGATCATATGTCTAGATCACAATAGACATTGCTATGGTAGCAGTCGTTAAGTGGAATGCCGCCAAAACTTCGAGTATTATACTTTTGACATGTCACGTGACTAAGTGTAAATGTTTATCAATGGTTTACATAAATGCTCCTATGAAAAGTTTCAAGACTCAATAATAAAATCTGTTTCCTCCTCTGAAGACTCGAACGGCTAATCTAAATACTTAACTTCAAACTATTATCACATGTCGACTCGTCTCTATCGCTTTTGTCTTGTTTCACGTCCACAAGAAAGATTTCAAATTCTACTTGGAATATAATCTATGTTACAACTTCGGTTTGAAGATGAAATATTGCAATGTTACGTATTATATATAAGAGTTACATATTGACGACAATAACCTTTAACTATATCGCCGTTGTATACAGGATGTATAAAAATTATAATAAATTAAATATTCGATGAATAACTTTGAAAAATATCTTTACATGCAGAATTTATACTCGACTGCCTATTGAAAACTTTTTCAAAAACACGAAACGCCCGTAACGGTTTCCCGAAGCTGAGTTTTAAGCATTTTATACACCCTGTATACTAATTCTTTTGGAAACTTGTATTTTGCGAAAAGCATATTAATATTGTTGTTTAATAACACTAGGGTCAACAAGAGGTAAATGCACGTTCACAAAATAATACATCTCACTATAACCGACTACACATCTATTAATATTATGTATGTAACATTATTGATGAAAAATAGATATTCAAGTAACGTGGTCAACTTCTCAAAATGGTCATTTTATTAGCTCTATTGATATTATACTTGGTACAAAAAATAAAATTGGGCAAATTATTTGAAAAATAATGAAGGCGCCCTGGTGGCTATCAGACCAAGACATATTTTGTTACAGATGTCTAAGTTTTTAAGTACATCTGCTGTTAAATAGTTATTGTAATCCGATTTCGATAAAGTTAGCGTTATTTCTGAAATGAATCATTGTGAGAACAACCTCAGTAGACTAAGATAAACCAAGCGAAAGTCAAATTGACAGTATGTAGTGTCAATATGACAATTATTGACAGAAGTAGGCTCTATATAAACTTTGGCACGTACAGTGCTTGCGCCACCTAAAATTTTGGGCTCCTCCACTCATTAAAGTAAGTTTTCTAACCAAAATCATGATAAAGTTGGAAAATATAATGAAATAAGACCATATTTTTTTAAATAACGTATTAAAGTATAGACCGATTGCCGAGATGATTTATCGATGGAATTTCAAGTTGAATGGGAGAATCTAACTCACATCTGGTTTTACATTTCCAAAGTTTGGTAAAATAATACACACGTTGTTTATAAGATAACAGTTGCAATTCAATTTAATATCATAAAGTCTTTATATTGGCAAAATATTTTCATACACAATGAAAACTGTTATAATAAAATTACTAACATAATTTGCCAAGTAGTACATGACTCATTAAATAAAAGATAATACAAAATGAACATAAAAAAATACAAGCAACCTCGTTTACTAAACAATAATAAAAAAAAATTTAGATCATAAAGCACCAACTTTAACATTTACTTTTTATTACACGATTGTCTATGCTTAACAATCTCGTACATTCTAATCTCCCCTTAGTCTAAAAGTTTAAGATTATATATTTATGTAGATTTTAACTACGAATATACTTTGAAATTGAAACTATAAGTGTAACTGAGTGGCGTCATCTTTGCACCAGATAAAATAACTTCTTAAAACTTCTGTTTTCGCGCCATGTCTGTTTGGTTTCAGAAGTGTCAAAATGTTATATGACGTTATTTGACAGATGCACAGATAATACCAAAATATATATAATAATAGGATTAGTTTAAAAACACCAAAAAGGTCCTCTGAATTATCACTCAAGAGAAAATAAGTTTGGTGCATTTTTAAATATTTGCAATAAATTTGACTATGTACGATATGGTGGCATTATTGCGAGCACGTATTTAGAGCACATAAATGTTGATATATTTAACACATTAACTAAAGCGGGAATAAAACAGACCCACAGGAATAAATATTGTTTCTCCTAGTCATATCTTTATATGCTGTAAATTTACATTGCCTCGATGAAGAATATGCTTTAAAATGTCAGCATTTCTTTGTATCTCTTGCTCGTCTTCGCTGAGTGAGAGAGCAAGATATACAAAAGCCGCCATGTTGGTTTACGTTGCTGAAAAAATCTGCTAAGTATTGAAATCGCAAAAATTCAGAGGTCCAAGGTATTTTAAGTTAGCCCTATTAAATATCGCAATCGGTCCGATACCACGAGACTATGTGTGGTGTGTTGTTGTGTGTGGCGCCGTTGTTTACTTGAGCAGCTCATGCGCACGCTGGTTGGCCAGCGTTATCCTCGTTTCATTCGATTCGCCCTACGATTAAGAATAGCGTTTTGTCTTTGTTGCACTTTGGTTTTGGCGACGCGTGTACTGTCCATTTTTATGTAAACCGGCTGAATTAACAAAAATCATCCTTTATAATGTCAATTAATAGTATGGAAACGAAAAAAAATAACATGAAGAATGGAACGGAAAATACAGCCAGTTCTGTTTAGAAATAGACAGTCGTTTACATTTTGGTTTACATTTCAGTGTTACAATTGAATTCAATACACGCAGTCGCCTCGAATTCCAAGGGAGTTATGTAGTGATAAATGTTACTGATGAGTTCTAGTTAGGTATGTTAGTCGCTCGATGGGTGTGATATCTAGTCACAGATGAGTGTGGAAGGACGTGTTCTGTCAGTTGCATGTTGGCATCCCGCGTAACGCACACATAGGAAAATTTCACAACACCCAATCGCCTCTACCCGCATACACTACCAAGGTATGAAAGAGCATGCTGAGTGAATAACCATGACCGCGTTTACTTTATCAAACCAGTATTTTTAACTAAATTTGTAAGTTTATTTATAAAAGAGTTATCATAATCACTTAATTAGGTTTACTTTTAGCAACTATTAATATCATTAGTGTAATATAATATTACTTCTTTGAGCTAAGCTTAAGTTAGTTTCTGGTTTACATACAAGTAGTAGGTTGTTTACACGCAAGATTTTGTGTACATAATTTCGATGTACAAATAACTGATTCAGTATACTTTACAAACATTATTTACAAATTGTACCTATTTACAAATACTCAAATAATTAACTTGTTTACAAAACTCGTTTACACTTACGTTTTAGTTAATTGTAAGTTCGATAAATGTAAACATGGCCAATATGAAATTTGGGTTGCCAGGTAAGCGGATCACTGAAATTTTGAAGGCCAATAAGCGAATTAAGGACAGAGTTTGCGATAGAGGAAGTTTCCAATCCAATTCTAAGGTGATAGGCGGGTCTAGAATGGTGAAATAGAACACAGGCACAGCGGAATTTTACATGGAAAAATTCCTCTGCGCCTCAAATATATTATACAAACACAATAGAGTAAAAAGTTTATACAAAAATATAATAAATATAAAAGTTTATTATATTAAATCTTTTGAAAATTTTATAAAAATTTGGCCGAATGTAAATATTTATCTTACAAAAGGCATGCATTTTTTATTTCCCCTTATTTTCTTAGTTAGTCGTTAATAATCATTGACAGTATATTTTTCTTTCAGTGTAATAAAAGTAAATATATACGTATAATGGATATACATTATTCAATTTAATATTGCTTGCTACGCATATACTTGAATTATATTGTTAAATAATATCATTTGCAAATATTTTATGGAAGGTTGCAATTTTGATATATGTTTGCCATCCTTTTATTTTTCAAGAAATTTAAAAATATATAAATATGAAGTTGTACATACATTTATATTGTATGAGCTTCATAAAGCCGAATATTTTTGAAATATTATTTTTTATAATAACTGCATAAGGCCCCAAAGAATTGTTATTTTTCTCCGCAAATTTAACCTAGGCAACCTTTAAAACCAACCGAGATTGGCATTATCAACATTACAATCTATTATTATATTACCCATTTTACAATTATAAACACCCAATATCCATTACTTCCCCCATCGTATTTTGAGGCAACCAATCCATCATTGAACTATTTAGCGTTAAAACATTTGCTTTCCCACCATCCACCTCCTTTGCATTATTTTCCCCATCATCATAACAATTCCCCACCGTACTATCATTTCTCCATCGCATTACTTTTCCCCTCATCGTAGCTCTTCCCCAACATCCCCTCTAATTCTCAAGCTATCACTATCCCCCCCGTCGTACCTTGCGGTTGATGCGGTCGATTTGGCGATTCTGGTTCTCCAGCTCGGAGCCCATGTCGAGCGCCATGTTGCGCAAGTTGCCGATCATGGTGTTCACCTGGCCCATGTTCTCTTCCATCTCGTCCTCGCGCGCGTCATTCGTTATCCTGGAAACGGGATATTGAAGGTCTGAGATGCATGGACAAGAACGAATGAGAGAATCAAGAGAATAGAAACGGAGAAGAAGAAATAGAATCCTTTATACTAGCTTATTCCCACGCGCTCCGGTCTTAGACACTTTTTACACTCATAGCCCCGCACTACGTTTTTCTCCTGTGTCATGGGTGCCATGGACAGTCACAAGACAATTACATTACCATCCAGACCCAGAACATGAATCTAAAATCACCATTCAGATATCCGTGTGATCGTGAAGCGAACCCGGAATCCAATGTAACACAGTAATGAGGATCCTAGGTGCTAATCGAGGTCATTAACTTTGTTTGTGGTGAATATAATACGACCAGTTGTTTTCGCGTGAAAGCATTAACAATAGCAAACACGAACATCCTCACAAACTTTCGCTATTATACTTTTAAGTACGACTTAATCATTAGTTAGATAATCAGTCGGAAAAAGTTGTAAAAGTTTTATTTAGATAGATAAAATATTACCTTCGTTACGCATTCGAGTAAATGAAAGGTTCAACCGATCATATTTATAGTAAGTAATTGTTACTTTTGATCATTCAGATAATTGAAAGAAGTAATCAATTTAAAAACGCTTTTAAGAAACGTTCAATCAGACGAAGAAGAATGCCAAATGAAAGACCTTAAAAAACGGACAAACGGAAAGATCCAAGTCATCATGATAAATTAAACATGATCTATATACGAATGAAGCACATAAATCTTCCAAAGAAATAGAAGATTACCAATTTCGCTCATTCACAGCGTGGAAATTCACACAAACGTAACACGTTTCCACATTCATTACCCGGTTCACGACCCAATGCGCCCAAGAACGAGGCGATTGCTAAATGCAAATATTCCGCGAGAATACATTTTAACTCCGAGATAAACGTTTCATACCACCGTGAACACGTTGGAAGGCGGCGGGAACATTCACACGCTCGGTTTGAAGATAAAACATTCGGGATTATTGCCTAATTCAATGCTCATGAATAGGAAAATCTCGGTTATCTTCAGCATATTTTCATCGTGATTAAATTTAATCATATCATCCAGATCGTGAAAATTATCTATCATTACCTCTATTTTTCATCAAATATATAACACTTAGGGATTGCAATCCGGCCTCATTTTCAATCCGGCCGGATCCGGCCGCTTTTTTCTCAATCCGGTCGGATTAATCGAACGGTTAAAACAGTGTAAAAAAAGGATCGATTTCGAACGGTAATTATTTTTGTAATATGAAATCTTTGTCAAAATATACAATCACCGGATCCGGTGGTGAATTGGTACCGGATCCAGTTTGTGTAAATTTGTGCCGGATCCGCCGGATTACCGGATCCGGTTTTCCGGATTGCAATCCCTAATAACACTACAGCAAGTAGCTTAGCTAATTTTCATAAAATTATTTAATTTTATATACAAGAAAAACTTGTTTGACTTTAAGACATGAAATACTATTATCCGTCGAAGTTTGACCTGTTGTTACTCATTGACTATTTAATGGTCATAACCACCTATTAATTACAGTTTTGATAAAAAAGTTGCAAATGGTTACCCCTAATTAATAATTATAAAGTACATCCACGCGTTTAACATTTTGGTACGAATTATCTGTAGATGTTGTATGGCTGTTAGAAATAAATTAGGCGTTAGGATGGTTACCATTCATTTAAGTTTTACTTGTGACTTGCTAATGTACTAAGCCTCAAGTTCTATGGCGTTGCTTTCGTCTCTAGGTTCACTGCTGTTAATTTTGTCCTCTCCCATTGCGCCTTATTATTGATCAATCGTTATTTTTACATAAATGTTTAATCTGTAGTCCCGTGCCAGTGATTTTGTCAACGAAAGGTTCACTCTCCTTAACCATACCCATGTGTCGTTGCTTCATACTATTGACCATCTTAGTCATGATTACAAGATTTAAAAAAATATATATTATTGTTCCGCTCCTTGACAGATTCTCTATCTTGAAACTTGTCAATTTCTCGTTCCTTACTGTTAAACCATATTTATCATTTTTGCCGAATCTTTTAGTAACTGTAATGAAACATTACAGTACTATATTTATAACTTACCTTCCAATGTATCCAGCCTGTGGTCCGATGCCGTTGCGCTCGTCCATCACTCGTTGCGGCTGGTTGTTCACCACCTTGCCGTCATCATTGCCCTTCCATGTGCCATCATCCTCCTTGAACGAGGCTCCCCTGGAAAATTGTTTAGCTTATGTAACAATTTTAGTAGACATTTATCCCAATTCAGCTGTAAATTTTGAGATATTACTGGGTTTAAATATTTGTCAGTTGTAAGTGTAACTTTATGTGTCAAGGTCTCTTGTTTACGAAACTCTTTAAATTTGCTTTTTATCCATATTGAGACCATCCTCGGAGACTTATTATAGGACTCAGAATGTATGTACGGGAAAGGTGACCCAAATAAAAACCATTAATCAGATTTGCATTCCGTCTAAGGTACTATTTCCATTAAACGTCGTCCTGCTTGGAGCTCGTTGTAATAAACAAAATGTGTATCAAATCTTTAGAATACTTCGTAAATGTAGACGGATTTGCGGTTCTAGCAGGTTAAAAAAATGGTTGTATCAGAAAGGTTGTAATAAAAAGAAAACGCTCGAATATACGAGCAAGTGTCAGACTTAATATCGTTAGAAATAATATTTGGTTACATATTATTTTAACGTACTTGTTACAGGGCAGAACGCAGATACCGCAGCATTTTTCCATACCCGAGAGATTCTTCTCGGCTTCGCGCATATCAGCGTTAATCTGGTCCATTCCCTCCTCAATTCTGTCCAGTTGCTCTGTTTACACACACGTACAATCGCTTTAAAACCGCCCTTCAGTCGCAAAATCGCAAGTGTGTTGAAGCGTCTAAAATCTCTCTCAATTGAACTCTATTCGCGAAATTTATTTCATTAATTACTTTATTTAATCTATTTCTCAATTGTAAATTCTCAACGCTCTCGACAATTACCAGGGCTAAGTGTAAGACAACAAATCATTAAGCTGAGTTTTTATAAACTATTAATCTATTGTCATGCAAATATTTTCGGGCGAATCCATTTCAGCAACTCTATTTATTTTAAGCTCTATATTGACTCGTTTCATTGATCTTTTTATTGAATCAAATATTAAATGTCTTACACCTGATCCGGTTAAAACTGATACTAAATTAATTTATTTACCTTTGATTTAGATGATGTATGTGCTTGATAGTGATTAATACTATAAGATTATAATGGCTAACACTTAGATAACAATAATAATAATCTCATAAAAACTAATAGACATGCAGTCAACAGCAAGATTGAAGTAATCGTGCACAGCTAGATGCGTGAGAAAACTAAACAAAACGAATAATATGCTATCTCAATTAAAAAAACAATGTTAAAAACCTCGACGATCTCATTCACAGCGTTGCAAATGGCGGATCGAAGAGACATTCTCGTGTTTATCCTTTAATATTTAGTAAATGATCATGAAAACGTGATTTTACCTTCAATAAATTATCCATTATAATTAAACTGTTAACACGTTTCAATCGAAATTAACTCAATCAAGTCATCGCCATTCAATGAATTGTCATAAACAATCTGAAGTGGCATTTCAAACACAAGCCTTACTAAATTATGTGTGATGTAAAATAGTACTACTGGATGCTTACCGCCCTGTTCATCCAGCATGACCAGGGTTTTCATGCCCACCTCGTGACTCTACAACACAATAATGATGTCACTATAGCTCGCCAAACGAATGCGTGAGGAGTCAGGGGCGGCGCGCGCGCACCGCGCAGTGCCCGCGCCTCGCGCGCAACAACTCGGTACTCAACACAACTCAAACAAACTGACAACTAAACAGAAAATAAAATACATGAAATGATAACGGTGAGCTGCGCCCGGGCGGGCGGTCGCTCCTCCGGCGGTGATGTGAAAACAAATCAACTTAGCGAATGAGCGTATCCAGTAAGCCATTCCTAAATGAAACGTGACATTAGCAAAGTATTAGTTGAATTTAATAAAGGAAATGAACAAACTAATGTAGTGTGGAGGAGCGAGCGGCCTCGCACTGACACAGATCGCATCGAGCTAACAGTTACAGACCTACGAAACTAACATTAACAGTACGCTGCTAGCCATGGAGATGAAGGCGTATACCATTTAATCTATACGTCAACAGACACACTCGGTTACGCGCATTCATTTCAGTACCGCAGATTAAGAGAAGAGAGATTCGGAAAGATAAATAAATATACCTATAAAAAGCGTTCCGATCGATAACATCAACGGAAGAACTAAACAGATTGCGCAGCTCATTCAAATTAAATCTTCAGCAAAAGATAGAGTACAGTCTTTTGCGACAATTAGCAACGAACGGCCATCGGGCGTATCTATTTACACTATACTTTGAAAGTCATCCCCATCGAAACATAGATATACACACGCAACATCGAATTGAGATAAGTCGATATTTAAGAGAAACGTCAAAGAAAAACAAAGAGATTAATTTTAACTGCACATTCAAACACAGACGTTCTCACGTTTCGACTACCCAGTGTTCAGTTTAACTCTTACCGCCCTGGTGACTCAACATATGAAGCGCTTGCCCCCCGGCGTCCTCGCTCTATACATAAAATACAAATCAAAATAATATATCTTAGGAGAGAGTATCGGGGTGTGTGGGTGGCGGGGTGCGGCGCGGCCGCGGCTCGCGCGGTGCGTGCGGCGGCGTGCGTGCGCGTGCGGGCGCGTGCGTGCGCGGGCGCGTGCGTGCGCGTGCGCGTGCGGGCGCGTGCGCGTGCGCTAACACACACTACTCGAACAACGACATGCATGCAGTGAAGCTTGCAAGTAAAACCAGATTCAGTTTTATCTGTGCTCAGTTTCATATGATTCATGATTATATTGTGTGATGTTAAGAGTCGTGCGTTGAGGAGAAGCGTTTCGAATTTACTTCGCTCGTTTATTATTATCGGTTTCATGTGATTTAGGTAAGTTGTCAATTTAGAGTCGAGTACGAACATCTGAAATGCAGAATGTATACAGTATCGTAAAATAGACCCGGCTGGCGTTTTCCGACATAGCACTCGCTGTTAAGTTGTGCAAAGTGGTGTATTATATCTACGTTACGAATGAAACATACAAAGATGTGGGTTTTCCGCGATCATCTCGGTGAGTGAGTCACAGATCGGCAGTCGAGGTCTCAGTGGATGCCCGCACCTTTGCATTGATTCAAAAGAGGCGTTACTTTAAACACACAGTCGATACCCCCTTTACGTCGTCTTCGTGACGGCTGAAAACCCTACGACGCTCCAACAGGTTAGCGAAAAAATAAAATAGATAAAATTGTAAGTAATTTAAGTAGTGTTGCAAATCTTGCAGATCACTCACCTCCCTGGTCATCTAGAGCGACCAGAGTACGAATGCCGGCCTCCTTGCTCTACACCAGCCGCAGAAACAAAAAGTCAGAGAGCATGTTAGTTGTGAGGGGTACAGTGGAGTGAGTGGGCGGTGGTTCGGTCTCGTACACGATGCACCAAGTGTGGAGTACATGCGTGTAACGAGTACAGTTGGTTACATACGGTGTCATGCCGGGAGACATCTTCCATCTATCCCACACCACGTTAAACAACAACTGACACCGAGTTACGGATAGAAGATGTCCCCCTCGTAGTCTGAACTGTGTTTGGAAGTTTGCTGAATTTGTACAGAGTTCACGACTAATCGTTATGATACATTTGTACAGACAAGTATTTGGAGAGAATGCTATTTGTAGATAAACAAATTATACATAAATGTGGATATATAACATTGAAATCATAAATAAAACTTATATTATAAAATTAAAATACACTAAAATAAATAAACAACAGAATACATTAACATAAACCATGTAAATACATGTACAATAATATACAATTGGTCTGTATTTGGTGTGAGAGTTGCATTAGGTGTAGCTCGATATATTTGTTGGAGTCAAGTGGCAGGTATGGGGGTGTGTACACGCCCACATTTTGGCAGTATTGTGAATGTTCGAGAAGGCATGAAAATCATACAACATAATAGATTACATCAACAACAGAGAGCAGCCACTACACAGACTTACGATACAGAGACAACTAAAACAGGATAGAACAAACTTAAACTGATTAATGATGAAACGATCTAGACATCATAGGTTGTGTTGGGATGTTCGATATTGAAGTATTTGGAGATTAATTTCTGATAACAGAAAAATAACAGTAGAATGATTTAAAGATGAAATCAAAACATAATCAACTTAGAACCAGAGAGGAAGTAAAACTGTTAAATAGTGCGTAGGCAGTGATGCCTCGGAGGCAGATTGTAAATTAGGAGAAGTTGGCGTCCAAGTACAAGGGTTTAATTTTGAAAGCAGGCCCAAGCACAACAGAACAGACTATTTGAATAGGAAAGCGCACATATCAGAGACAATTAACTGGCTAAGGATCGTCAAGTTATATAAAACTAATTAGGGACCTGGTTATATTCTATTATGATGGCTTCATGCTATGGAACCAAAAACAGAGCACTGGACAAAAATAATTGGAAGCTGACAGTTAACAGTTTTAGTCACCGTTGCGTTAATATAGGAGACTAAAGTTATATGTTAATATCCAATAAATCTAAATTAACTGTCAACACCAAAATCAGGCTGGGCACTTTATTGCTCACATAAAATTTACAGTACTACAAACAACACAAAGGGCTATTGAGACCACTAACAATTGGATACATTTAGACACGTATCATGCAACACCCATATATGTATGGTTAACATAAAAATAAATAATACATATGATATACCGCAAAGGATATGGAAAATAAAAATATAAAGGAACACATAACCGGACAACTACAATAGATACATACACATTGATATATAACATTAATTAGCGACATCGATACACAACAGCCAGGGATAGCGAAGGCTGCGCCTTAAGGGGTTGGGGGACGGGCAATGGAGATCAAACCGAGCTTGGGGCTATCCGAGACACTTCCGCTATACCCCTCACTCCCTTCCATCGAGAACACCTCTCTCACAGATGATCACAAATAATCACATAACCAACGGAATAACTAAACATAAATACTTAAAACTATGAGGGGGGAACTTAAAGTTACTAAAACTGAAATACGAATCTACATATGCGGGTAGTCCGTAAAACTCTATACATCTAACTGTATAAAAACATCAATTGTTTCCTGTATTTGTACGCTTGCAAAATTAATAGGACATTTTATTTTTATCATTAAAACAGACATTAATAAGATGGGGACAAATGTGTTCTTAGAAATTCGTTAATGAGTAATCTTTCCAAATTTAAAAGTCATATTATTTCCATTAAAAAGACAATAATTAGTTCAAAGATTATTAATTGGGAGGTATTCTCGAAAATACACTTAATTAATATTATTCTCCCATTTCCATTCCTTATGGTTAATTCATTTAATTATTCTATGGTTGAAACCAACATAATTTAAATTTGCGTTATTGAAGATCCAGATTTTGTTGTATCTACAGTCACATATTGTGTTCTTCAAGGACAAACTTAAACTATGCTAGTTCCATTAGTTAATTACGATATATCTATAAATAATGATTGAGTAATAAACGTGAACGCACCTCTTCGCATAGTTGCATCATGCGCCGTGTAGACTCCAGCGACTGAAATTATAAGAATTGAGCTAATTAGAAGATTGTCTTTCACTATCATTCGTTTCTCTTTAAACCTCTGAAAACTCTTTATTATAAGTTATGCCTTTATATGAAAGTGGAAGATCGATTATGATCAAAGTATTAAATCAGTTTAATTTAGGTAAACTTAATGCATTCAAGAGATCTAAAGTAGGCACAATTAAAAAAATGGTACTGGATTATTTTTATTTCGTAAAACGTTGCTGCATGCCACTGAAACTTCGTTTTTGCAGTTAACTATGTAATGCATTGGTATAATTTAATGCATTGGTATTAAAAAAAATGTTACATTTAATGAGTGCCGCAAGGTTCAATTCTAAGACCAAAAGTCTTGCTTCTTGTATATTCAGAGGTGTATTCTTGTATATTCTCTATATTAATAAAAAGAATTTGTTGATCCTAGCTGTATTTTGATTATTATTAATGAAAAGCTACGAATGGTCAATACAAACCTCGTCAGTAACCTGACCAGCGCGCATTTGGAGCTGTTCCAGCTCGCTGCGTGGTACAGTGCCATTTTCGGCAGGGGGCGCTGCTGACGGCATCCTGAAACAAGTTACATAACAAATCAAATATGATTTCTAGGTTGTTTTTTGTTGATTTGAAGAGATCACTTCAGAAGCACCATCGCTAAATCTATGATTGCCTTAGAAAAGAAATGTTAAGCATTGCTGTCTTCTGGTCAAAAGGGTGTGGTAAGGGAAACAAGTTTCCGCTTCCGGTTGTCGAATAGTAAACATCACTCTGTCAACTGTGCAACAAAAATATTGTAAAAAGTGAAGTTAAACTACACTATAGTGATACTACTGCAGCGAACTAAAACATCCAGTGATACTGATTACTCTGGTGAACTTAAATTAGTGAAAACATACTTAAAAACATTATATAAATCATCAGTAAACACTAAAATACTTTGAGGTTATATTGAACCGCAAGTTTGTTAGTGACTTCGACAGTGACATCCAAACATCCATAGATAAGGTGACAAATACGTCAAGCGCACGCGCCAGTGTTGCCACATCAATATTTAAAAAACTACCATACTATGGAAGGACAATTTAAAATACTTTTCGATCAAATGAAAATTGAAATGGACAAGCAAACAAATATCATATTTGAAAAAATGAACGAAAAATTGGAACCTTTGATAGAGGAGAATAAAATTATGAAAAGTAAAATAGAAAAATTGGAAAAGAAGATTGATTACTTAGAGAGGGAAAAGAAAAAAAATAATATTCTGTGTTTTGGTTTGGAAGAGAAGGAAAATTCTACGGTGGAATTATTACATGAAATACAGAAAATTTTTAAAACCGACCTAAAAATTACAGTGGATACAAATGATGTGTCTAAAATATACCGTATCGGTTCTAAACATGACAATAAAGTCAGACCTGTTCTTATTGCATTTGCAAATACGTGGAAGAGAATAGAAGTACTAAAATCAAAGAAGAGCCTAAAATACATATACGTCACTGAAGATTTTCCTAAAGAAGTATTAGATAAAAGGAGGGAACTGAAGCCGAAACTATTAGAAGAGCGTGCGAAAGGGCATACCGCTTACATAAAATACGACCAACTAATTGTAATAGAAGGAAATCCCAATAAAGATAAAAGGAAGAGAGGTCAATCAACTTCGCCGGTGAATCAGAATCAGGCCAAAAAAGCAGTGACTGACAATTTAACATCGAAGGAATCTAGAAGGAATGCATTTGATTTGATGAGAACAAGGTCAAACTCTTTTTCTAGCACCCCAAATCAAAACAAATAGCAACGAAATATCAGCAACCAGAAGCAGGATGACCCCAATCCGGCTGGTCCCCGTGGGGTTGTAAGACCACCACCCCCCAAATATGCAGAAAGAAATAGCAAGATAAATATAAAAATTAATACAAAAACTAATATAAAGACAAATACAGATGTTGATACATATTTAAAAACCACTAACAACATAGGTACAAAAACAAAATCAAATAAAAACAAAACCACATCCACATGCATAAAAAGAAAAAAAGATAAATTATACTTAGGAACATTAAACGTAAGAACATTAAAGACAGACGACAGACTACAAGAATTGGAAGAAGCTATTAGTTACATAAAATGGGATATCATCGGCCTTTGTGAAGTAAGAAGATTAGGTGAGGAAATAAGAGAATACAATGACTACATATTTTACTATTACGGTGAAACACAAGGCATGTATGGTATAGGATTCCTCATAAAAAAATACCTAAAAGATAAAATAGCTGGCTTCAAAGGAATATCGGACAGAATAGCAGTACTTGATATACAGTTACCAGAATTCAAACAAACATCGACGATTATTCAGATATACGCGCCCACAGAACAAGACACAAAAATAGCAAAAGATAAATTTTACAAAGACCTAACCGAAGTAATGCAGAACAAGAATAAAAACGTAATTTTAGTAGGAGACTTTAATGCAAAGATAGGCAGCAAATCAAGTCAAAATGAATTTATTTTAGGAAATTTTACTTATGGAGATCGAAATGACAACGGCAACAGACTTGTAGAGTTTGCTTTTGAAAATAACCTCAAAATAATTAATAGTTTCTTTAATAAGTCGAAATCAAGAAAATGGACATGGATGTCCCCTAATAGTAGGGACAAAAATGAAATTGATTTTATACTGTCAACAGAAAAATACATATTCAGTGACGTTGATGTAGTAAACAAATTAAATTTTAATACAGACCATAGAATGGTAAGAGGAGCAATTCAATACACACGCAACAAGTCACGAAAACATATTATACCTCTACCCAAGAACACTTTAACATTGCCTATCCCACAAAAGACTTTAAACAATTTAAAGAACACATTGGACGCAATAGTACAGCAAAAACCATTGCAAGAAAAGTATAATCTTATAGAGAGAGAACTGAAAAACATAAATAAATCAAGTACCGAAAATAAAAAGAAAAATAAGTTAGGAGCAGAAGCACTAAAACTAATGGAAGAAAGGAACAAAATGCTAGAGAAACGAAAAGATAACCATGAAAATATATCAAATATTAGCAAAAAAATACAAACTTCAATAAGAAAACACAAAAAAACAGAGAGGCTTAATGTACTGAGAAAGCAAATAGAGAAAACAGGAGGAATTAAGAAAGGCCTAAAACAGTTAAGAGAATACATGCAATGGATACCCAATATGAAAAATAAAAATGGGAAAGGAGCCAAACTAACAACAAAAAGATTATCAATAGCCAAAATAGCAACAGAATTCTACAAAAAATTATATTCACATGAAGAGGAACTACTCGAAATAGAGACAGAGAAAAACAAAAACGAAGATGAAATCCCTTGCATATTAGAGTCTGAAACCATTAGAGCAGTGAAAACACAAAAAATTGACAAAGCACCTGGGGACGACAATATTTCAAACCACATATTAAAAGAATCTCTAAGCGTCACATCAGATCATTTAACCCAATTGTTCAATGAAATATTAGTTAAAGAGCAAATACCAAAGCAATGGACGAAATCCACAATAGTCCTACTGTATAAAAAAGGAGATAAAAACGAAATAAACAATTACAGACCAATTAGTTTAATGTCCAATCTGTACAAAATATTTTCAAAAATAATTCTTAACCGAATTACGAAACAATTGGAAGAAAATCAACAAAAAGAACAGGCAGGTTTTCGCGGTGATTTTTCTACAATAGATCATATACATGTCGTAAAACAAACTATAGAAAAAATGAATGAGTACGGAAAACAATATTACATAGCATTTATTGACTACAACAAGGCTTTTGATTCATTGAGTCATAATTATATTTGGAAAACACTAGATAACCAGGGAATACATAGGAAATATATAAGAATTTTAAAAGAAATTTACAAGAACTCTACAGCTACAATCCAACTTGAACAACAAGGAGAAGAATTTAGTATTCAGCGGGGCGTAAGGCAAGGTGATCCTCTTTCTCCAAAACTCTTCATAGCAGTATTGGAAAATATATTCAGGAATTTAAACTGGGAAGGTTTTGGAATAAATGTAAATGGAGTATATTTAAACCATCTGAGATTTGCAGACGACATTGTACTATTCGCTAATGAACCAGATGTATTACAAACTATGATACAACAACTAAATCAGGAAAGCAGGAAAGCAGGACTCACTATAAATATAACAAAGACTAAAATTATGACGAATGCAACAAAAGAATCAATAGAAATAAAACATGAAATTATCGAATACGTGGATGAATATATATATTTAGGACAGGTTATATCAACTAAAGACCAATACACAAAAGAAATTGAAAGAAGAATTAGTAACACCTGGAAACGCTACTGGTCATTAAAAGAGATATTCAAAAATGAAACAATGCCAATTTCAGTAAAAACCAAGCTTTACAACACGTGTATCTTGCCGTGTCTCACGTACGGTTGTCAAACTTGGCCTGCTACGTCCAAAAGTAATCAGAAACTAGCAGTTTGCCAACGTAACATGGAAAGGAGCATGCTAAACATAAGACTCAAGGATAGATGGCAAACTTCAAAAATAAGAAAAATAACGAAAGTGAGTGACGTAATACACAAAATTAGAAAACTCAAATGGAACTGGATAGGACACATAATGAGAACGGTCAAAGAGAAATGGACAAGGGATATAATAGAATGGTATCCTAGGAACGGGAAAAGACAAAAAGGGCGTCAAATAAGAAGATGGGAGGACGATCTCCCAAAAGGGTGGAGGAGAATAGCAAGGAATAGAGAGAAGTGGAAAATAATGGGGGAGGCCTATGTCCAAGGACAACCTGACCATGGTTGCTGAAAAGAAGAAGAAGAAAGAAATAAATTTATTAATATCGTACATATATATATAATATTACTTATATAGATATAAGAAATGTAATTAATTTTTGGTCAGAGAATAAAGGCTTTATTATTATTATTATTATTAAGGGAAACAAATTTATGCTAGGTGTTCCATTAACCTCTTACGATTTCAAGTGTCCCTGGACACTTGAAATGGAACTAGGAACTGGAACTAGGTGTACTGATAAGCCTTTGCAAATGGTATGGTTGCTTTCCTTTTTTCGGGCTTTGGAATTGATCAAAGAATGTATACGAAATCGTAAAACGTGGAAAAGGATCCAACATATTAATGTATTGGTACAATTTTACTACAATACTCGTAACTTGTTACGTGATCGAATTAAATGCCTATAAACCCTACATTAATGTACTTTAATTCATTTATAAATTGAAATCGTAGTAGTGAAAGCACGTTGCTACGCATCTGATGCACCATTGCCTACATTTATTCAGTACTTAGCCATTTTCCAGATTTATTCAATGGCTTCATTACAAGCACGTAGGATATTTCATTATTGACTTAAACGTGAAGTCTGAACGAATGAAATGTGCTATATATAGCCAGCCTGAACTTTCAGGTGATTGATGGTTTTAATGTTTTTGATACCTTATGATTCCCTGTATTCGAGTTAATAAGATTTAAAAACATAAAATTGTAACAAAGTAACATGAAACGATTCTTTTATCTGAATGAAGTAGCAAACGGGCATACAGTCCACCTGATGGTAGGTGGTCACTGCCGCTCATGGGCATCTGTAAGGAACTTCAAATAGACTATGGGTTCTATCAGAAGTCAATCACAGATGCGTTGCTACTCCCGAGGACAATGATGGTCGCCTCGTGTGCCGGCAACCACACCCTACCATCGAAACGCTATTGATTTGTGAAAACCCTAGCATATTAGTTAAATACTCAACTATAGCGGATTAGTTAAATAACTATCCTGTTCTATGTTCTCTATTTCTAGGACATTTTACGGTCTTTGTGATCTAACTAGCAAACGATGCTCACGTCGGCCTTCATGCAACCTTGCTTTTGACCTCCATTCGTAATTAGTCGAGCGACCTGCTAAATTAATTACCGGAGGCTTAACAACCGCCTTTAGTTTAAACTTTAAACCTAGATTTATTTAACTAGCGTAACCGTAAGTTCTGGGGAAGTGGCGTGATCGCGTGATCAACACTGTTGACTATCGGATCGTTGATCGAGTCTTGCCTATTTACTCCCAAGAATTCTCTTGTAACCAGGGTTCAACGTTGTATTGTTCTCACACTTATTTCTAGATTCTCCGATACTTGCGCATAATATCAAGATAGATATTTAATCTGATCTGTGAGTTCCGGGCATCGTTAATCTTATCTTGTGACTGTTAGTATGGGGAACGTATTAAATAAATTAGGAGTTGAACATAAAATGGCCATAGTAGCTATCTACTAGCTGTGTTGAGAGCGCAATAAAATTTGAAGAGTAATGCAATATTGTTACGGAATCGCCTTACTGGAAATTCTGTATATTCCATCTATCCATCCAACAGCTTTGAAGTCTATTATTCGATATATGCCTTCCATAATGAGACTTTTTGCCAAAAGGTACCGCGTTATACGATTCATAGGAAGACATCGCCAACATAATTGATCCGTAGAATATAGTGTTGGAATGAAATGAAATGCCTTTATTTTGCGTAGGTCTACGGAGGCACTTAAAAATTGTCAGATACCTACATATTTTTTTTTACACTACCTCCGGATCAGAACACGACCTCAACTGAGAAGATCCGGCAAGAAACTCAGTGGGTTTGTCCGTTTTCTTTGTATATCTTTTTGCTTTGGCGTCCTAAAAAGATCGATCTATAAACCCTTCGCCAAGTAAACCCAAAAAAAGCCGGGGACACATTACATTGCGATCCGCCTAGGCTGACAGATCCAAATATATGGAGGTTATTTTCAAATAGCCCCCAAAGGTGTAGTGTGTTTCTAAGCTGCGTCAGGATAAGTTAGGATGATTGTTATATATAGTATAGTAAAAGCTATGGCATAAAGTAAATTTTGATAGAGAAGATGCATTTTAAAATTAATTTAAATGTGATTTCAAGATAAGGATTATAAATATATTTGCTTATACTATTCAGTTGGTTGGACGCCATTTGAAACATACACGCAGACTGAAACTCTGAAAATCATAAAAATGTCTTGTTACTCTCACCCCTCCAAAATTTTTCTTTGCAAATACCTATATGAGTTGTACTTACAGACAGCCCAAGTTTCATTTATATTCTATGTAGGGATTAATAAAGATATCGTTAAGTCAAGACGTCCTTTAATCCCACACCAGCCAGCAACAGTGACATAAGATTACGTGATGACGTAACCATATATTGCACGTCTCTAACGCGAAGCGTTTGAGATGCGCTCAGTGCTCTACTCTCAACTCGTCAATGTCAAGCATTTGTCTCGACTTACATCGCTTTTATTACATATATATTTTGTAATATATTAATAGCGTGGCGCTACGAGATGAATAATTTACTCTTGATATGACTCACATATCCTATTTATCATGAAACATATTAAAAGCCTTCAACAATTTATGATATCATGCACATTGTCGCTGTGGCATCTCGTGTTATATTTGTGCATCACTAATATTATTATTCATAGATATCAAGAAGAGATTTGCATTATTTCCACATGTGTTCATAAAATTCTATTTATCTCTCTTTAGTTAAAACTTTTTTTACTATTTATGAATAGCATCTGGCAAATAAAAAAAGGATTTTCTTACTCAACAGCGTTATTTCAAAAATTATTAACGTTTGAGAAGAATTTTCCGGCCTTTATAAAATGTATGCAAACGTAAAACAATATTACAAAGATAAATTGAAGACCCAAGATTCTCTCAAGATTTTTAAAAAAGTTAAGAAAGTTGGGTTGAAATAAACTGAGCACTTTATTTATGGTAAAGAACTCCGTTCTTCTTTTAAAAGGATCCTCTCATAAAAGAAGAGAATTAAAAAATAATTGCACAAAGGTACATTATAAGGTTTAAATGGGACCATTTTCCTTTGAAACCCATTATACGTTGAATCTGCATACTTAGCTACATTTTGGGAGCTAAATTACAAACGAGATTTCACAACTTTGCCTAGCAAGTTACGAAGTTTACCCTGAAGACCTAGATTATTTTATGACTCGCCAAGACCGTGTGCCTTGAAAAGAAATAGGTAAGATTTAGATTTTATGTGTAGTGCTAACACGAAGGGTTATTCATTTTGTACATGTCACCCATATCGGACCAGCACGGAACGTCCTTCCGTTTTATTTTTGTCACGCTAAAGTGACATTTTAACTAAAATAAGTAGTAAATACTTTTACACACGACAACTCTGCTACATTTTATTGCTGTGGATTTTTTCTGTGGCGATTTTATGGATCTTTTCAAAATAAATGTCTGAAGTGGCGCTAATAAAAAATAAAGTTTTGATTATAGTTAGAAAATCATAATTGTATAGAAATCATAAATGTTTAACAAAGAGCTCCTGAACTACAAATCTGAATAGTATATGAAAAACCCTTCTGCGGAAGTTCAGGTAGGATTCATTTTAATATGAAATGAGCACTCACGATACGCGGTTTGAATTTCCTTCATGCCGATATTTTGAACCAGTTGCATGGATCGTGGTCACGGTAAAACGAAGGGTCCAATCCAGATATCTTTCTGATAAAGGAACCAGTTCTGACGCAAAGTTGTGAACTAAAGATCAATAGGATGGTTACAGCGATTTCCTAATGCTCCTTGATAGGAGATTGAAGGATGGCGAACTGAGACTATTCCTATATCTTTAATATCGTAAATGACTATTTTTTAATCTGAACCATATAACAGCTTCAGAAGTTTCACTAAAACAGATAGGTTGCTCGCACTTTCAAGCATTACAAAATCTCACTAAGAACAAAGAGTGTGAAGGGAGAAAAAAACAATTACTTTCAAAGTATTTCCCCGTAACGTTGTTATATATAAAAACTTTTTAACAAAAAATATCTACCGACTTCCATGTCACAAAAAAGTAAAAAATAATTTAAATATATTTTGGTCTAGAACATACTCAGTACTTAGTACATAGTCCTGAAGTCGGTGCTCGACATATTTCGCTGGACGACGGTAACTACGTCCTATATGAGCACCGACTTCAGAACTATGTACTAAGTACTGAGTATGTTCTAGACCAAAATATATTTAAATTATTTTTTACTTTTTTGTGACATGGAAGTCGGTAGATATTTTTTGTTAAAAAGTTTTTATTTTACACTTTTTAGTGACTATATTTTTATGTTTGTATTTAAATAAAGCCTCTAAGTTTGCTTTGTGCATCTACATATTCACAAAAATTAAACATAAAACACTTTTACAATTCATACAAACAGGGCGCCCCCTCTGGAAGTACCCCTCCATCATCAGGGTTGAGGAGTTGAAGGTCAAATTTTTCATCTTATATTGTTGCTTAGTAATCTTATAACATATACGTTAGTACCAGGTGGCTAACTTCTATGGCTCAGGCTTGCAGTACCCTGCATCATCAGGGTTTAGGAGTTGAAGGTCAAAATTTTAATTTTGTGCCTCTGTTTGGTATTATTTTTACATACCCGTAAGCACCAAATTGCCAACTCCTATGGTTTAGAATTGAAGTACCCCTTCATCATCAGGGTCGAGGAGTTGAAGGTCAAAATTTTAATTTTGTGCCTCTGCTTAGTATTATTTTTACATAACCGTAAGCACCAAATTGCCAACTCCTATGGTTTAGGATTGAAGTACCCCTTCATCATCAGGGTTGAGGAGTTGAAGGTCAAATTTTTGATTTTATATTTTTGCTTAGTATTTTCTTTACATAACCGTAAGCACCAAATTGCCAGCTTCTATGGTTTAGGATTGAAGTACCCCTCCATCATCAGGGTTGAGGAGTTGAAGGTCAAATTTTTCATCTTATGTTTTTGCTCAGTAATCTTATAACATATACGTAAGCACCAAATGGCTTATTCCTATGGTTTTGGCTTTAAGTACCCCTGCATCATCAGGGTTGAGGAGTTGAAGGTCAAATTTTTGTCCCATGAATTTGCTTAACAATTTCATTATATATTCGCAAACATCAAACGACCAACTTTTATAGTTCAGGCTAGCAGTACCCCTGCATCATCAGGATTGAAGAGTTGAAGGTCAAATTTTTCATAGTAAATACCTACATAGTAATTTTATTCTATATTTTACTCAATTGGACTTCTCCAGCTAAGGTTCGGCCGACTATCACTAATTTTATTATTTTGCTCCAAAAAGTTGAAGATCCTATGATTAGAACCTTATCAAACTCTTATCAGACTACCCCTGGAGTACATCCTTTCTAATAAAAAAAGAATCATCAAAATCGGTTGGCGGGATATTGAGTTATTCATACATTTATCGCGTACATTGAAAATGCAAATTTAAGACTTATGCGTTTTTCTTATGGATGCCGTAGTCAAAAAAATACTAAAAAAAAATGGGACCCTATGACACGCACTACCTTTCAAATAAAAAAAAAATCATCTAAATCGGTTCACCCAGTCCGGAGAAATGAGGTAACAAATATAAAAAAAAAAAAAAAATAAATAAAAATACAGACGAATTGATAACCTCCTCCTTTTTGGAAGTCGGTTAAAAATTAACTTTTACTAGCAGATACGTGAGCAATGAACTTGGAACACATGAACGGGTGGAAGGTGGCGGCCTTGAACGCTCACAGAGGAAGTTACCCCTTCCGCTGATTAAAATGCCGCAGAGTGCTCGGTAATTAAGTTTGTTTGTGATACGTGGCAAATTAACGATCAAAACGAAGGATGCAGACACAATTCTGACGAGACTAGTAAAGGAACGCATATATTTTAGCACTAAAAGTGCGGGCGTCGCAAAGTTGTCCCACTTCGATGTTCTGCCTCCTCTAGTTATTATTTTATTACGCGTATAATCGTGAGTTTTATGACTTTTCATCAAGTATGATTATATTACGTGCACGGGACTTCAACCACTTAATCGCTAAACACATTTTTTTACCTAAAACATCCGCGCTTCTAGGGGTGTCACAATGTTCCGCGTTTCTAGCATTAAGTAGTGACGCAACGAATATTCGCATTCGCAAAAATTGTGCGAATATTTTGCGAATGCAGTGTTTTGCAAAAAATGTCCGGCACCCTACACCAAAAACAACAAAAAAGTCATTTGCGTTCGCTAATGTCGATAAGGAAAATTCGCATTCGCATTCGCAAATATTAAAAAATAACATTAGTTACATCAATATTTTCAAGTGGGCTAGAAGGGGTTTTAAGTAGACAGAGAGTGAAATTGGCAGACAGTAAAAAAGCAAGATTGCAAGTTTAAAACGTTATTGTGAATCGACTTAACTTTTCGCTTACTCGTTAGTCTTTCATTCTGTCATATGGATTATGGCAAGACAAGAACAAACAGGAATCTGTTTATGGTTATACATTGGACTACACGCACATAATTGGTATGATAAAATGTGTTTTTTTAAACTATTACGCTAAATCTCATTTTTTTTGATTTATTCAAATTAGAACAAGTAAATTCTCATTAAATATTATCTTGGCAACTATAAAGTATGTTGGCAGCCGTTGATATTGTCTGTCAAGTTAATAGTAAGCAAATCTGAATGAATATTCTTTAAAGTTTCTAGAGTCACTTGGCTAAATACATTAGGATTAATATTTATTGTTCTGTTTGGCATCGATCCTATATTTGAAGGTCATTTGAAGGTCATGAAGTTGTCTATCATACGTACGTTACAAGATTTGGCCATGCAAGTGAATTATCTTTGACCTTACTCCTGTTTATAGTAAAAACAGCTCATGCTGAATTTGGATCAGTTTTTTTTATATAAATAGTGTATGAAGATGCAGCAACGAGCAATCAGTCCACCTGAACTATCAATAATCACTTGAACATGTATAATCAACCTCAGAAAAAATTTAGAGTTTTGCCAGATACTTTTCTACCTGTTTTATAAATAGGCTTCATGAAGCTCTCCTTTGCGGAACCCTTAAAATCAAAACTAAACTGCTCTTAGCACTGTTCAAAGGTAGATGCGGCCTTCAGACTCGAACCATGTCGGATTCTAAATAAATAATTCTACCTTTAAAACGATTTGTGTCATCGTATACCCCCACTGCATGAAAACATGCAACCGTTTGATAGCTGGACTCGTTCAGAAATCGATCCGTGATATTCAGAACGTTATATTTAACAAAGACAATCCATAGATTGCCTCAATGTTCGTGGTGAACACGAATAAAAATTGAATACTCTACAAACTGTTCCTGTGCATGCAATACGGCATTCGCGGACCGACCTTTTGAATTTTAATGACCGCTCTGTGCTTACGAGGTTTGGCTTTGAGCTCCGGCAACGTGTATTCCTATACTTAGTACCTATCTAGTTATAAAAGCCTCCCACGCTTACCGTGTAGGAAGTTCCAACCTATTGCGTGGCATTTAGATAGCAGAATAGTTGGCAAATGTCAACCTCTCGCAGAATCTAGACAATTTCCTATGCACGTCCGTTTAAGGCCTGACTGTTATGTAAAAGGTACAGGTATCGTGCAAAACAAATCGAATAGTAATTAAATTCGTGTATTATATGTATATAGTAGGTACAATAGGTTCCGTGTATATTAAAAAAAATGTTTGGAGGACTAAAAATAAGTAATAATAGACATTTCTATATTTGTTAGGATTTTGTCTGTTTTTTTTTTGTGTTCGATATTGCAACAAACCAAAACTATTGAATGTTACTCCATTAATTGAACATTTATTTATAGTTCGTATTTTCACCTTTTTGTGTTCATTAAAGTAAAATCTAACTCCTCCGTCAAAAGTTGTTACATTTTTAAAGTTGTTGCAATAATTGGTACGTGTTTTATTAATAATTCCAAAGATAGCCTCGTTAGTTTCGTAATACAGGTTGTATATTAATTATTACCTAAACGTTATGATTAAACATTAAACGTAATACGAGTTTGTGAACGTTACTAATTCTCGACCTAAATCCGTATTATGCGGGCAGCCTTATTATCCCTTATGAATTATTAAACCGGGGTAAAATTAGCTTCAACCTTAAATAAATGAGTCATTCATGAGCCATGAACCTGGTTTAGCATCCGCGGAAAAACGTGTGGCCATAATCTTGGCATTTACGGAGATAGGCATTGGTCGCAGTGGCTGGGAAAATCGATAGACGCGCGCACCGCCCGGCCGGGGGCGGGCGGCGCCCACCCCTACCTCTTTCAACTTGAGCTCCATGCCCATGTTCAGCAATAGTATAGGCACATGCCTACATCTGTATCTGTACTTTAAATTGTCGAAGTTCATCTGTGATTGTTAAACTGCATTTTCTGTGATCATTCAATTTTACATTGCCGAAAAACGTAATGATTATAAATTAGTTTTCTTTCCCTGTAGAGGTTATTTTTACAATTAAAATATTTTTTGAAAATTTTGCATGAGTAAGTTTTTGGAGATGGGTTATATTACATAAGTTATATGACATGTTACATATGCTATATTCTTCTCAGAAAATAATGGACTCTTTATAAGACCGGCGTATACCTATATACCCACACGCGAGACATTATACTGACACATACGATATTTTTATGTGTTTAGGCATTTAAACTTAGAAATATTGAAAGAGTAAACGAAAGTAAAGACTACATCGGCGCACCAAAACACGTTACAAAATAGTCAACCTATTAAATAAAGCAAAAGAAGTTACACTCTACTAAAGGGTCACATGCGAGAAAAGCCACGCAGCAAAGCTAGTCATGGATAATTCCCTGAACTTCTGTCCACATGAATGAACATTTCATATCTGACCTTTAGTGATATATTACCCTTTTGATGTTTTACAGAGTTCAACGCAAAGGGTACTGAGGCCTTATAGCCATATTTACGTATGAATAAACTTATTGCAGACGAATGCCTGCGAGTTTGTCGTATAGAGTAGGTATTATAAAAAAAAACAAGTGACATTTTTAAATTATTAAAACAAAACGTGACTGCATACAAACGATTATTAACCGACTTCCCAAAGGAAAGAGGTTATCTATTCGTCACGTATATTTTTTTTTTTTTTTTTTTTTTTTTTTATGTATGTTCGGGCGAAATGGCTAGAAATCGTCGACCTACCGACACGATTCATACGACATTGTATGCGACTAGTTTCACAGGCAGTCCCATATTGAGGAAAATGAAAACCTTCCAGCGGTTTTCCCGGAAAATTGGAAAATGTCGGTTTCTTAAAATCTTGAATAACTTGGGTGTTTATAAACCGATTTCCATTTTCTTTCTTTCATTTGATAGGAAATTTCGTCACGCAACTTTTTCTCTTGGACATGGGTATGCTGTGATGCTTAACTCTTTGAGTTATGGGGTGGAAACCACCACCACTCCTCAAGTTTTTTAGATAATTTGAGATAACTCGGCTTCTGCCGAATCGATTCTTATGAAACTTGGAATATGTATTATATATCTATGCTTATATAGGTTGACGAAAAATTTGACCTTCAACTCTTCGATCCTGATGATGCAGGGTTACAGCTATCCTAAACTATAACATTAGCTATTTGGTGCTTACATATATGTAACAAGACTACTAAGCAGAGACATGTGATGAAAATTTGACCTTCAACTCCTCAATCCTGATGATGCAGGGGTGCCTCAAGCCTAAACCATAGGGGTTGACCATTTGGTGCTTATGGGTATGTTATAACAATACTAAGCAAAGACATATTATAAAAAAAATGACCTTCAACTCCTCAACCCTGATGATGCAGGGTGCTGTAAGCCCAAGCTGTAGGTGATGGCCATTTAGTGCTTACGGATATATAATAAGATAGCAAGGCAAAGATGTACGATGACAAATTTGACCTTCAACTCCTCAACCCTGATGATGCAGGGGTACTGCAGGCTTAAACCATAAACGTTAGACATTTGTTGCTCACGGATTTGTAATAACATTGCTAAGCAAAGGTACACGACGAAAAATTGGACCTTCAACTCCTCAATCCTGATGATGCAGGGGTATTGAATGCGTAAGCCATAAAACTTAGCTATTTCAATCTTACGCATTCAAAATGATATTTAAAAAAATGTAAGGTAAAACATTAGAAAAATGGTTGTATACGGTGGAAAATTGGACCTTCAACTCCTCAATCCTGATGATGCTGGGGTGCTTCAAGCTTAAACTATAGGCGTTAGCTACATGATCGCTACGTATATCTGATAAGATTACTAAGCAAAGATATAAGATGAAAAATTTGACCTTCAACTCCTCAACTCTGATGATGCAGGGGTACTTCAGGCTTAAACTATAGGCGTTGGCCATTTGATGCTTATGGGTATGTAATATACTTACAAAGCGAAGACGTATGATAAAAAAGTTGACCTTCAACTCCTCAACCCTGATGATGCAGGGTACTGTAAGCCCAAGCCATAGAAGTTGGGGATCTGTTGCTTACGTGCATGCGATGAGATTACATAGAAAAGATATGACATGATAATTTTGACCTTCAACTCTTCGGCCCTGATGATGCAGGGGTACTTCAGGCTTAAACCATAGGCGTTGGCCATTTGATACTTATGGATATGTAATATATTTACAAAGCAAAGACGTATGATAAGAAAATTGACCTTCAACTCCTCAACCCTGATGATGCAGGGTACTGCAAGTTTAAACCATAAGCATCGGCCATATGGTGCTTACGTATATGTAATGAGATTACTAAGCAAAGATATGACATGATAATTTTGACCTTCAACTCCTCAACCCTGATGATGCAGGGTACTGTAAGCCCAAGCCATAGAAGTTGGGGATCTGTTGCTTACGTGCATGCGATGAGATTACATAGAAAAGATATGACATGATAATTTTGACCTTCAACTCTTCGGCCCTGATGATGCAGGGTACTGCAAGTATAAAACCATAAGCATCGGCCATATGGTGCTTACGTATATGTAATGAGATTACTTAGCAAAGATATGACATGATAATTTTGACCTTCAACTCCTCAACCCTGATAATGCTGGGGTCCTTCAAGTTTAAACCGTAGGCATCGGCCATATTGTGCTTACGTATACATAATGTTGTTGTTCACAATACCAACAATGAGTTTCGGAGAGGATATAATTATGATCAAAAATTCCACTTTGAATACAATTACCTGAAAGATGCAAGAGTACCACCAACCTTTTTAAATTGGATGGGTTATTTTTATCAGTATCAGTTGAATTATACTCTTAGTTATAAGGTTTATATTACTTTTTCTACTTTAAATATTGATAATTATAGGTCTATTCTTTAAATAAATGTTTACTCAGAAAAAGTTGTTTTATTCGGTTAGGTTAGGTTCGAACAGATTTTTCCAATTCAGAATCTAAGGGAGGGGGCGCGGTAGCGCCCCCGACCGGTTGTGTCAAAGAAGTCTATTTTTTTATATGATGACGTCAGCACATAATTTTATTCATCCGAAAATCGGACGAATAATTAATTTTATTCATCCGGTTAGCGGACGACTAGCAACAGCCATAACTGATTTTATCGTGACTGAAAAGCGTGAAAAAAAAAATTTTAAACAAAAAATACAACCGACTTCCATGCCACATAAAAGTAAAAAATAATTTAAATACATGTTGGTTTAGAGCAAACACAGTTCTTAGTACATAGTCCCGAAGTCGGCGCTCATATAAGATACATGTAGTTTCGTCATGATCCAGCAAAATATGGTGAGCGCCGACTTCGGGACTATGTACTAAGAACTGTGTTTGCTCTAAACCAACATGTATTTAAATTATTTTTTACTTTTATGTGGCATGGAAGTCGGTTGTATTTTTTGTTTAAAATTTTTTTTTTGCCTGGTATCTATTTCAGGTGATCGTTTTAAGCATGCGATTTTTTGTTCACAATGATACTTTAAAATTTAACGCTTTTTTAATTTTGCCTCGAAATAGTAGTACCTACCATAAGTATTTTTTGTAGAGGTCTATTTACTAGTTTTCATTTGATATCCATACTTTTATAATAATATTATAATCAATCAGAATAATATTTATTGTCCCACTGCTGGGCACGGGTCTTCTCTCAGAATGAGAGAGTTTAGGCCATAGCCCACCGCGCTGGCCAAGTGCGAATTGGTGGACTTCACACACCTCCGAGAACTTTTTTTTTTTAAAGAACTCTCGGGTGTGTAGGTTTCCTCACGATGTTTTCCTCCACCGAAAAGCAGTGATAATTAATGTATAATACGCACATAAAACAGTGGTGCGTGCCTGGGTTTGAACCTCGGACCTCCCGATTGAGAGGCCAAGTTTCAACCATTAGGCTATCACTGCTCTCGATCAGATTAATTATTATATTTATAGATTAATTATAATATTTATAGATCGTTAGTCTGACCATCCATTGGCTACTATCGCTTGGGCAATTGGCTTTAACGACTGGCAAAACAGCTGTCAACTGCTCGGCGACTATTCAGTAGCTTATGCATCAACGCAAACGCGTAAGCCATTGACTGTTGACAGATTTTTGAAATACCTAAGATCAATCACGTCCCGCTTGTTGCTTGTTCAAGCAACTAATTTGATGTCCGAGCGGAAGCAGCAAACAATTGTAGCTAAAGCGATCACAGGGTGGCTATAGTAACTATAGCTTAAACGATAGCCACTCAGTTTTATAAAAGGCGACCATCTTAGTCCTCTGGAGTAACAACGCGCCTTTGAATGACTTAGAACCTTCGTTCTGTATGAAGTTGCTTACAGATGTCTATGGACCGCAGTTGCTATTTACTATCACATTGATTGCATGCTCGTTTGCTACCATTAACTTGAAAAAGAAACAACGGGCGTCCAACGTTTAAGTTACCCGCACATAGACTTGTCTAATTCTAAACTGCTTTGAGCGTAATTTAGCAATTAGTAAAATTATATTCTCCTTTTGATATCATTTTTCGGCAAAAATGACTACCCTGTTTCATTTAGTTCAAACTCGGTTTCAGAAATTCCAAATTAATATTTTATCCAGCTTAATCCGATTCCTCTGAAATAAATCGGCTATTTTCGAAACATGCTTGTATTCACGACACAAAAATGATTGAACATGTTCTCTTACACTTCGTTTACCTTAAATACCTTTATCTCGATTCGAATTCAATGAATTTACAGTCCAATGGCCACGCTTTTGATGTTTATTCGGACTAATTGTATTAAAGTCCATATATGTTATGAACATACCGTTCACCTGGATTTAAGGGGTCACTACAGCCTATGTGTGCCTCTGAACAAGTTTATATAGGCCAGCGTGAGTATGAGTTTTTACCTAACTGCGTAAGAAGGAGATGTTTTTTCATAATATACAAACATTATGTGTTTAAATGTGTATGTATTTATTACTTTGGCGGTCTAAACGGCTTGCGGATTGTAACATATGGCACATTACAATACGTGGTTGAACCAGTGTACTACATATAGTTCGACTGGGGAGAGAACCCCGCCACTTATATCTAGCGTGAAGCAGATTTTACGTTTCATAGTCCTGGGGAGTAGCAACGCATCTGTGGTTGACTTCAAAGATCGTGGAACCAGTGTAGTTCGATGTATCTAGAAATAGGTGTGGCGGTGGTACCTCCCCCACACCTATTTCTAACGTGAAGGAGTCTTTGCGTTTTGATGAAAGGATGTGGTTGCCAGCACACTTTTATATGAGGCGACCATCATATTCCTTCAGATAGAACCCATGTTCTATATTAAGTTACAGATATCCATGGGCGGCAGTGACCACTTTCCATTAGGTGGACTGCATGCTCATTTGTTACTTCAATTAGATAAAGTGAAGTGTACTAGTGTACTTCGATCGAAATGGTACCACCGCCACCCTGATTTTCAGTGGAACCCTTCCACTGAAAATCAGGGTGGCGGTGGTTACCGCCTGGCACCTATTTCTAGCGTGAAGCATTTCTTGTGTTTCGATGGAAGGGTGTGATTGCCGGCTCACTTTTATATGAGGCGATCATCTTAGTCCTCGGGATGGCAACGCATCTATGATTGACTTCAGATAAAATTCCTGTTTTATATGAAGTTTCTTATTACAGATGTCCACGGGCGGCAGTGACAACTTACCATCAGATGGATTACATGGTCGTTTTTTTCAAATCCGGTAAACTAACGTGCAGTCCTGATATACTTACCATTAGGCTACTGTCTTTCATGGACATTTATCAAGCCCAGACAAGATTAAGGCCTACCTGCGGCTGGCTACGAGATTATGGACTAATATGGAATTATTCGATTAAGTTTGTCGCTATTATCACATCTTTCAAAGTAGAATACAACAGCATTTTACACTGTTATAAGTCAGATATACATAGGTGTAGCTATGGTACCTCCAATGTTGTCAACCCAATATCATCCCAATGCTGGGTGGGGGTATCTCTCAGAATGAGAGTTTTAGGCCACAAATCACCTCCCCGGTCAATTGCGAATTGGTGGTCTTAACGCACCATTGCGAACTTATTTTTTTAAAGAAGTCTCAGGTTTGTAGGTTTCCTCACGGCGTTTTCCTTTATTGCGTATGAACAGAGTATGAACATAAGAATACAGACCAATTCAAAAATAACTACAAACACAGGGCACCAAATCATTACTTGCCCAACTAAAAAGAGCGAGGCGCTGTACTGCAATCATGAAGAGTTCCGGCAATTTTGAACTCATCGGTGATTTTGGCATCCGCAAACGAATGGCTCACAAGAGTTCTCAGCATAATTTTAAATCTAGATTGGGTCAAGTGGTGGGAAAAACACGGCGAGCGAAAACTTTTAATAATGCCACATAACAACATAGTAATGCGGCCGATATTGAGTTCGCGAGAGAAAATTTCACAGGCTTTCCCATTCTTCATGCCACAATGTCGAACTTTATCAGAAAAGATGAACGGGACATTTTGCATGCATTAATAATTGGATGCTCTGAGTATCTGAGACTTTGTATCGATTATTATAGTACGTACTAGTGATGTTGTTAATATCATTATTTGCACATTCGAGAATGCGAATGTTGTTTTTTTTTCAGTATTTGGTATATTCCTTTGGAGATCCCGGAGTCCTCTTTATAGCGCCGAGGACGACCACCGGTGGGTTTTCGTGCGGTAAAAATTCCACATAACACTGCGTCACTCCCACGGCGTTGGGTACCTTTTGAAGGTTTCCCCCTCGAGAACAAACAAAAAAATGCTCTAATAAACCATTAATATGTTTTTTTCCCGAACGCAGTGTTTATTCCTTATCTTTTAAATAATACGATTATCGTATAGCTAATAAGATATTACATTTTAATTAATAAAATAATCTTAATCATTAATATATAGATAGTCTTTAAGATAATAGTTAAGTAACAGCTTAACCAAGTATGCAAAATTATTGCTTCGAAGTATAGGCGTAAGTAGTCATAGATGTACTTAAAGATTTAAGATCTAAGATTTTTTCTCACTCTATGTTAAGGCGAAATAATAAATAGATTCCGACTTTTGTTGACCAAAAACCGAACAGGTTGCTCCTGTTTGACGAATTGTTCTTATAATTCTTCTTTTCTTGTCTTTTTAAGAGGTATTCAGTAGGCAATCCAGCCACTCTTTACATAAGTACATTATTTTAACGTTGTATTTAGTTACGTAATTTCAAATAGCATGCACGGTGCACACTCGATCATCGCGTTATTCATACGAATACTTGATATTCATAGAGATGATTGGACCATCGATCCTTTTGTCCGACCTCGTCTCGGGTTCTTCTGTGAAGATCAATGAAACTCCAGTGTTATTTGAAGTAAAAATAGCATGGGGAAATTGTTGCGAAATGTACCTGCTTGTACTCGGCCGAGTAACTCGGTCTAACTGACCGAGTCTTTTAAAGGGGTCTTTCGTACCCCCTTCAGTCCCTTTTTATGTAGTACATTCTTCGTGCGTATATTTTAGTTATTACGTAATATCGAATAACGTGCGCGATGCACCCTTGGTGACCGAGTTATTCATACGAATACTTGTTATTCATAGAGATGCTACAGTTGATTGGACCGCCGATCCTTTTGTCCGACCTCGTCTCGGGTTCTTTTGTGAAGATCAATGAAACTCCAGAGTTACTTGAAGTAAAAATAGCACGGAGAAATTGTAACGAAATATTTTATGTGCGTTTTTGATGCACGTTATAATTATGCGTTGGTTACTCGTTTATTAATCGGTACTCGGTGGTTTACCAGTATCGACTTGTACTCGGCCGAGTAACTCGGTTTGACTGACCGAGTAGGTCATCGAGTATTTTAAGGGACATTGTGTGCCCCCCTCAGCTTCGCTTTATGTACGTACATTATCTAACCGTCTATTTTAGTTATGTAATTTTAAATAAAATGCACGATGCACACTCGGTGATCGCGTTATACATATGAATGCTTGTTATTCATAGAGAGATGCTACAGTTGATTGGACCGTCGATCTTTTTGTGCGACCTCATCTCGCGCTCTTTTGTGAAGATCAACGAAACTCCAGAGTTACACACTATCGTTATGAGAGGATTATTCGTTTATTAGTTGGCACTCGGTGTTTCTCCAGCACCTACTTGTACTCAGCCGAGTAACTCAGTTTAACTGACAAAATAACCGAACTTCTTAATGGGTATTCCATACTAGGAGTGAGGCGTATTTATCGGAACAGTTCTTTGAAACAGATGTTTCAAAGTAACAACACGAAACAGTTCCGTTTGAATCGAAACAACTGTTCCTGTTTCACATTGTTCCAAAATTCAGTCACAGTTACGCGTAATTGCATAACAGTACGAAACTAGTTCTGCTCTGCTCTGTTACGATTCTGATATACGCATGCTATAGGTGTGGGAAAGAGATCGAGCTTGTTCCAGCTGAAACAGGTTCCAACAGTTCCAACTTGAATTTGAAACATGCTCGTTTCTCCTTTAACATACGGCAACAAAAAGAGACAGCTTCATTCATATTCTGTACATAGTGTAATGATCTCTTCAAGTGTCCTTAATCAGTAAACAACCACGATATATACAGTACTCTGTGGTATATACGTTTGGATACACGCAATCCTTGGAATATAATATTATTTATGTTCCATGTGTGATTTATTTAAATTATTGCATTTATAAAGAAAAATAAAAATAAAACTAAAAAAATAAAACAGTATTTTTTTCTTTGATATTTTTTTTTTTTGTTCTGTTATACTATATACTTTCTCACAATCAGCTTCCTACATATTTGTCAAATTTCCGAGCAGCTTGTCTAGCTCCGTGCGAGCATCGTACTGTCGTACCATACCACGACCATGTACCATGTCGTACACGTTAAGCGAACGCTCGGCCGCGCTACATGGTGGGCAGAGTGTTAGGTTCTTTTCGTTACGGATTTTTGTGATTCGGTCGCCGCGCTCAAAGCCCGCGATAAAAACAATAGCATAAAATGATTGTAAAATTTGCACGATTTATTTACATAAAGAAATTAATTAAAGTTGGTGTGTCAAAACATATTGAAGAGAAAAAAACGCGATACACGAGTTTTTTTTTTGGAACGAGTTTGTTTTGTTTGAATTTGGGCGATAACTGCGTGGAAAAGTTATTTTTTTGGTTTTCATTTCAAGAAGATTTTTTTAGCCTGTTGCTATGGAACAGGCTCTTATTTTGGAACAGGCTTTTGGAACTGTTTTTTGTCTGAAACTGGAACAAGTGTAACATGTTTCTTCCTCGACCTGTTATAAACCACCTCTATTCCATACCCTCTCAGTCCCTCTTTACGTACGTTATTCAAACGTTCAGTTTAGTTATTACGCAATACCGAAACACATACTAGGTTGATGCATTCTTGGTGATCGCGTTATTCATACGAATACTTGTTATTCATAGAGAGATGCTAAAGTTGATTGGACCGTCGCTCTTTTGTCCGACCTCGTCTCGGGTTCTTTTGTGAAGATCAATGAATCTCCAGTGTTACTTGAAGTAAAAATAGCACGGGGAAATTGTTGCGGAATACTGTTATGGGCGTTTCCGATGCATCGTAATGTTTGGTTTAGGTCATATCATTGTATATTTATCCAACATGCGACGATTACTCGTTTATCGGTACTCGGTTTGTTCTATCACTATTACTCGGCCGAGTAATTCGGTTCAACTGACAGATTGAGTAACTAATTATTTGATTGATATAACCTCTCACAGTTTGGAGATAATGAAAACCATACTTACTGCGGCAAATTTCTTAATTTACAAACATAGCAATAGTGAGAAAAGATAAACAATTAATATTTGAAATAAGTAAACAGACTGCAAAATTATCACCATTAATTTAATTGAGTCATGCAAAATACCTTCAAGATAATAATCTGTTTTCTGATAGTAGTTGGCTTCTTTGCTCATCATCCACTTTATAAAATTAGTACTTGCTGACTCTTGGGTTTTGTGGGGACAGTGGTCGGGGGACCAGTGTACAGTGTTACTCGACAAAGTAATTAATTTTAAAAAGGTATTAAACTGAATAATAATTGGTATTCGGATACTTGGTACATTTAGTAGTTGGCCCATCTCTAATACCAATATTTTACTGAGTACATATGCACATAAGAATTTGCTGTAGCAATGTAGTGTGGCCTGTCAAATGCGATGGTGACCACATTAAATGAAGAACCTCAACTGACTTACATATGAGTTCCCTTAGGCCGCACAGGAGCAGCGAGTCATCCGTGATGGTTTTCAGATAGAACATCAATTTTATATGGATTTGGTTACATATGTCAGAGGAGTATGCAGTCTACCTGTTCTTCCTACTCCTTCAATGGTTTATTGAAACTTTGGATTTAATTTTCTTACTTGTCATTTACAGTTTTACATGTTGGTGACCAACATGACATTACCTTATTTAACATAAGTACTTTAAGCTGCTTAAAAAAATCGTTAATTTTTTTAGAATTTAAGCATGTGAAGGTTACTTTCAAAAATAATAAATAGGTAATGCTTTTAACATGACACCTACATAAACAAATTACAATTAGGGATTGCAATCCGGCCTCATTTTCAATCCGGCCGGTTTTGGTACCGGATCCGGTTTATGTAAATTTGTGTCGGATCCGCCGGATTACCGGATCCGGTTTTCCGGATTGCAATCCCTAATTACAATAGTTTAATTATGTTAGTTAAGTTACAAGGTATATTTATGTATAAAAGTAATATAAGTAAATTATGTTTCTGTTTTCTCTTAAAAGCCATTTTGTTTGTTTGAAAAAGCTTGAGAGTACAAAAAATCCTCAGAACTAATTCTCAAATTACTTGCTTATTATCTGAGAAGCTAACTTATAAGGTTAAAGTTTTATGTTGTGTACCAAATATGTTTTACTTAGTCATGGGTCGCTGACCGGTAGTTGAGTGAGCCTAAAAATAAAATTTACAGCTAAAGTGTAAACCAAACATTGAAATTACAATTGTTGCATGTTTCAAAATGTGAACATTCAACATTTGTAATTCATAGCTTTAGTATATTTATTGCATATTTGCGTATTGAAGATAGGTCAAATGTTCCCCTTCATAAAACCATTTCTGTGTAGCTATGCATTAAGTAAATGCAGTTGCATTCAACATAGGTCAGGACACCACACATTAATATGATACTTCTGTTTTTATGCCTTCAATGATGAAAATATTATATGCTACATGGAGATCACACAATGGATTTGATTACATAATTTGGAGTATATCACCAAACCAAAATAAAATGAGAACATTTTACTTTATATTTCTACATCGTTATCCATTGTTAAATGGCACGGTAAGTATGACTATTAAAGTGTGACATTGGTACCATCACAAGTATACTACTTAATCTCAATTTGTTATTAATACTTTATGTAGTGTTTTTTCATTTATTGCTTATTTTTTTTATTTACTCATTGAATTACAATGAAAAGAATTGCTCATATTGTTCCTGAATTAAATCTATATTGACAATTAGGTAGTCGGCAAAAAAGTTTTATCCAATTAGTTATATAAAAGATTAACCTTGGTAAGAGACCATAAAATAGAGTTGAAAGTAATCTACTACACATTCATTTTTAATTGATATACGCCCTTCATGAGATGTTTGTCTCAGCTTTGTTCAAATCAATATGTTTCTCAACTTATTTTATTATTAAAAAAGTAGTTAAAAAACGGTGGTAATGTATATTGAAAATATTTAATCACATACATAATTTCGGCAGAACACTTTGAAAATCGGCGATTAGGGAGTTTGTATTGGAATATCTCGCCTGACGTCAGTTCGGAATAATCAGCTCATGACATCATTACACCAGGATATTATAGAACAATTCATATTAAACGGACATACATCCGGAGAAATTCTGCAGCGCACTTTCATCGATTATGGGGTCAGATTGCTCTTATTTAGAAAATATTACCAGAAAATGGGTTTCAAAGAAACTAGTACTACAAACTTACCTGAAATCTGTTAATTAGCGCTTAAATTAAAATAAATTGCGCTCGGTGTCACTTCGCACACACACAATGCACCAAAATACAGCACAATAATGAAATGAAAGGCTTTCACTGTCAGACTCCTGGTGAATCGGTCGGTCGATCGACTCTATGAGGTTAGCCACTGAAATGCGCAATGTTTTGACTATGCGCATTGGATTTAGCCGCGGTTGGCATGCGCGTTCAAATACTTTTCGAAGAAACGAATTGAATCACACCCACCTTTGGTAAGACATTGTTTCCTATACGAAAATAGACATAAAAAACTATTATCACTAAAAAAATATTCTAACAAAATACTGACAGAACTTGACAAAATGAAAGCAAAGATAAATAATATTAATTATACCGCCATCTATTGTTGAATAGTCCTAAGCTAATCATCAGCTTAATATGTAAACTTTGTATTAGTATAGCTATTGGATAATAGATGTCGTTAGTTAATAAATTACAGTTGTGCATTTAATATAATGCATTTATTAGATAACAAAGATTTATCGTTAGGTGCACAATAGTTAGTATGATAATAATGACACGAACATTTAATCGTAATTAATGGAAAAACAATTACAGATTTAATTGTAATGAATAGAAAAAATAACGTAACTTAACCTGCATAGTAAAGAGTTTTTAAAGTTTTTAATTATTAAGTTCAAGCTAGTGTGGGATTTCACGTTGAAAAGAATAGGACGGATTCATTTATATCAGTATCTTTCAGATTCACCTTTGCGTCGTCGACTTCTTGTATCTTCCCTATTGTCTTAATAAGTATCTAGATATTAAGTACAAAAAGAACGATATAAAAATACTTAAATCAATAAATCACATAGAAGATAAAAAAATATCCTGAAAGCCCGTGTAAAAAAAATAATCTCATTTACCGAACGACCCGTGAGTACCTATCCTGAAATTTAAATTCCAATAAATTGATTGAAAGAAAATTGGGATCAGTGAGTGAAAAATAAATAATATTAAAAGGAAGCATATCGATTCGATTCGGCATATTTTATCTTTCCAGGGTTAAATCATAGTAGACTGGTTATATAGCCTAATTATTTTAGGAGGCACCCATTAACTGCGTAAGGTTATTAAGACGATTTTTCGACACTCCCTTCCACTTAGGGAGGTGTAAACTAATGTTATAATTAACTAACGAATAATATAGTTTTGTCGCTATTGCACAGTTTTACAGAAAGAATGTTATATTTATTTGCTGACACCCTCCAACACTTACGTCAAATCGGATAAGATCCGGCTAGGTACGCCCTTCTACATGTGTCACGTAATTAATCGGTGAAAGTTAAAACCGTTGAAATATTTAAAAATTAAATTGTAACTTTAATTATGGATGATATCTGCCTCAGTAGATGTGTTTTTTATAAAAAATCTTAAAGGTTCAACCTTTGCTTATTGTTATCATGTTCACGCGTAATTATTTTAGAATTATAAATCAAATATTATCTGAGTACCTAAGTAGGGTTGGATTTTATTCGTCCATAAACATCCAGCACAAGGGCGCTAATTTGTAAACGAATTAAATCCATAACAATAGATATTTAAATTATGAATCACGCAAAGTTTTTTTATAATGACTGCTTGTATTATGGATCTTTGTTATCAATAAGTACGAAACGGTTAAGAAACAAGGGATTTATGTTACTGTTAATCAATTTTGGCGGGTTGTCCCGATTTTTTGATTAAAATTAAATGTCCCGCGCGGGACAGGCTCAGTTCCGTTTTCCGGGTAGGACTGGACTTTTGTAAAAAGGGCCGTCAATTGAAAATTTAAGTGGAACTGCAGTTTGTCGAACAAAATAAAGGTCGCCAAATCTATACAATTATAAGTCGATCTGCAGTCCGTCGACCAAAAACAAGGGTCGCTAAATCCTCCGGCTCCTATACTCCAAGTAAAAAACTAATATTGTTGTCGTCTATGTGTCTGTTAGAGGCAAGACCTACACCGCTCACGCCTTACGCCATATCTGCTGTCCCGTTTTTGACTAAGAAATCCCGCTTTTTATAATCAAAAAGTTCCTAAATCCCGACCTAACGAAAAAAAAATCTGGCAACGCTGGTGTAAATTTATTACATCTAAAACATTTATCAGAACTATCCGCGTGGCGGAGCGGTAACCATAACGGTCTGACGCGTAGTGCGTTCCGGGATCGATTGTCGGCCAGACAGGTATCTGAAGGATGAGTTTAGTTTCATGTCCTGTTTCTGGGTGTTTGTCTAGCGACTTGTGTGTGTCCATGGCACACACGAACTAGGAGAAAATCCTAGTGTGGGGCTATGACTATAGAAAGCGTTTGTTTTTTTATTAGAAGAATTATCTAATAAGTGTGGTAATTTCATATTATATTGTTTTTTGCCCGACTGCATTAGAAGGATAGTGTTTAATGAGCGTGTAATAATAATAACAATCAGAATACTTAAACATATTATTAATAATAATATTATATTTCATGAGAAGTACCAACTTATATTACAGTTTTTTTCGTTTATAAAATTATTTATTTCATTATTCCGTAAGTAGATTCATCTATGGGATAAGAACATAAGACTTGTACATCCCTGTAGTTCTGGGAGCAGAATATGGCGACCGTATTCCCTGCCTGTCGTAAGAGGCGACTAAAAGGGATTTCCGCGGTTGCGGGCGGCTAGAGTGGGAGCTTGAACCGTCCAGCCAGGCGATCCCGGAAAGGACGGCGGTACGTGAGGTCGCATATCGTCGTAAAGACTAGACGGAGCGGTGGGTCCAGCCGCTCATCTGAGAGGAGCCCGATGTGGCAACGCGCCCACAGGATTCCGGCTGCAGTCCTTTGGAGGTCCCGGAGTCCTCTTTATAGCGCCGAGGACGGTCACCTTTTAGTGCGGTGAAAATCCCACATGACCAGTGGCGGATTTATAGATTTGCCGCCCATAGGCTATTCAATTTTTGACGCCTCTAAATTTCGATATCTTAGTCCACAATCATATCAATTTTCTATCAATGAAATTTCAACTTTATAATTTGTGCTCCATCATCCTCGTTACATCAACTTTTCCCATATAGTTATTATTATTGAGAACTATGGTACCGTGTTAGATCCTTGGTTATTTTTATAGCAAAGAATTATTAAAAAACATTATTTTAAGGAAAAAATATCGAAATTACCGAATCGTCATGTCGTTTGTTCTGGCGTTACAATATACGACTACGCAATTGCATGCCTTAAGTGCGAAGCGCGTAGTAGGTATGCTCTATTCTTGCCTCAAAATCTAAATCCGATATTTTCTCACATTGAACCGTACCTAACAAATATGATGTACATGAATATTATTTAAAAAGCAACTTATCAGAAAGAAAAATAATCGCTGAGCTTATAAAAATTATTTTTTCGGTTATGTTTAATTATTTTTTATTTAAAAGGAAGTAATTTTAATGCCATATCGTATGGATTTTGGATGATCGTGTTCACAGTAAACACGATAACTTTCGAAAAAATAATTTTTTCACTTCAATTTTTTTTTAATATACTTATTTAATTGGAGAGAAGCCGTTGAATAAAAAATTGCAGCTGAGTATTGTTTTATCTTATTATAATAATTAATTCATTCCCATTGACATTTTCCGAAAAAGTTGGCTTTGCAAAAAAGTTATCAAATCTACTGATGTAAACATTTAATTTAGATAATTCGTGTACGACATGAGCGCTTAAGGCCTGCTCATTTGGATTTTCAAAACTTTTTCTTACTACAAATAAAATAATTAACTGATAAAATGTATCAACTTTCTAATGAGCAAATTGTCTCACTTCATATTTTGTGGAAGGAATTTTTTTATTGTCAAGTCACAGTCGTTCAACTATCAGTTATTCGATTAATATGATCTCTCTATGATATTGAACTAGTTTTTTATTTAATAAAAATTAGTCAATTTTAGTCAGTATTTTTTACGCATAAAGAAATTACTTTCTGAAATTGAATTTGACAAGCAAACTTGCTGCAGTAATCATGGTTAGACCATCGATATTAAATCAAGATTGAATTGGGTAAGCAGATCTCATAATTATTAGGTACACGGAGAAAAAATTATAGCCGTTATCAGTGAATATATGTAAAAATTACTAAATTTCGATTATAATATCGAATCGCTATTGCGATATTCTAAAAGTTCATAATCAGTAAAGTTCATAATCAGTAATTAGTAAAGCGTTTAGGAATTGTTCATGCAGAGATGTTGAAATATTTATTAATTAGCACTGGATATGAGAATATTTCGATTTTTGTTAAATATTTTAATTTCTCTCCAATTTTCGAAATTCGTATTATGTGTGTATAATATTTTTTTTTTAATTTGTAAACCGAAATAAAAAAATTATGAACTAAATTTGCCGCCCCTTAAAATTTGCCGCCCTAGGCTCCAGCCTACTCAGCCTGCTGGTAAATCCGCCACTGCACATGACTCTACGTCGCTCTTACGGCGTCGGGTACGTTTTGAAGGTTTCCCCCTCGAGAACAAAAAAAAGGATAGGAACGTAATCCTTGTAGATACATATGTATTTTGAAATGTGGGGCATTGAATTTTGCTTTTCTTTGAAGAGTGGGTTTTGGCGACGAACAGTTTGCGGAGACACATAATAAAATTAGGATTAGCTCTGCATATCAGTCGATTAGATAAGGCACTCGTGTCGACTCGTTACCTATTTCCTGGAATCGTATTGCAATCTTATACGAGGACTTGATATCATATACTTGATTCTTTGTGAGTTTTAGTCGTTGCATTGTGGAATTATATTTTGTGAGTAATATAAGTAGCCACTTAACAATCTAAGTGTTCATTGTTCGGAGACATTACGGCAGCCGTGAAATGGTTGTTCGAATAGATAAAATTATGACTTCAGGAACTCCTATCGTATATTTGTATTTAATTTATTTATAAACTAACTGACCCGGCGAACTTCGTTCCACCTAAAAGTCAAAAATCTAAAATTATCAGTGTTTCTCCACTACATTATATATGTATTATACATAAAAACCTTCCTCTCGAATCACTCTATCTACTAAAACAAAATGCATTAAAATCCGTAGCGTAGTTTTAAAGATCTTAGCATACATAGGGACAGACAGCGGGAAGCTACTTTGTTTTATACTATGTAGTGATAGTTGAGATATACTCGTATTCGAACTGTAGTTTATTTAATTTAGGTAGTAGGTAATATTGTTCATCACGAGACATTCAAAAATAAAAGCAATGTTCTAATACTTCTGTTAAAAACCACTCGTGAATTAGAAAGACCACCAGCCTGCATCTCACCGTCTTAAATGTTTTAACGTCAAGAAGTGCTTGCCTTTGCGTGAAAAGTTGTGAATGCCGGTAAACTTTAAGTTCGTTAGCCGGCATCTTAGCGGTGACTTTGTTAGTTTAGTTAGAACTTAGTTTTTAGGAGCGGTGATGCATCTTTGATCGGCTTTTGTTTCATAGAGTTGCTTACAGATGTCAATGTACGGCAATAGTCACATAGCACCAAAATTGTCTAAATTTCCACCAAAATCGCTACTTGAAATTACTAAGTTAAATATCAGTTTTTTAACCGACTTCCAAAAGGAGAGAGGTTATCTATTCGTCACGTATATATATTTTTTTCATATATACATATCGTAAAACAAGAGACCTTTAAGTATACTTAGTGGGTAATATGGTCTTGCTCCCTGTCGTTTCAGGATTAGAACAGGGCTATGGCATCTCCTGCAACTCATAAGAGGCAACTATAAGGTTGATTCCAGACTTGCACGCAGCAAGAGAGGTAGCTCGGTCCGTCCCGGAAAGCGATTTTAGAAAGGACCGCGGTATATGTGGTCGCAAGTAGCCGTAAAGACCAGACGGCTCGGAGAGGCCAGCTGTTTACCTGGGTTAAACTCTATAGGGCTCAGAGAACTCCCAGGTGCTGTTTTGCCAAAATAGTTAACGTACATTCTAACATAACTAAGTAATTACTGTTATCAAATTAGTTATGGATTAGTTAAACAAGTGATGGGTTTGGGGGGATTTCTGAACCGTAATCAGTTGATTCAGTTCTACCTAACAGTTTAACGGATTGTTAGAGCTTATTCAAAGGGCAGTGGATTATTCATACCTATAGAGTTCTTGTGCACGGGAGGGCTACCAGGCAGACCTCGCGATTCGTTATTAATGTTATTATTATTCCTTATATTAACCAGTGCACTTAGCTCAAATTTGTATGTTTCCTCAAAACAATAATCGATTGCGTTTTGCGCATACATTTTATTGTTGCAATTGCAAAGAATGGCCATAAAACGAAAACGTTAACGTGAAATGTAGCTAGCAATAATAATGTTTGCTCTTAAAACACGAACACACTGATCGTTTGCGATTGCTTGTCCATGTCCACGTGTGAGCAAAAGGAGTGTAGGCCGCCCCCTGATCAGGTGGACTGATGACCTGAAGAAGACGGTGGGTAACCGCTGGTTTCAGATGGCTCAGGACCGGTCGAAGTGGCGCAGATTAGGGGAGACCTATGTCTAGCAGTGGACATAGGTCTCCCCTATAGATAGATGGATGAAGCACAACTGAATATGGAAACTTTTAACTTTTTCTAAATTATTACAGTGTAAAAACAACAAAAAAAGTGTGTTGAACAGATGACCTCGAGTGACATTTGAGTATCGAATTGTCCGAACGAGTTGATTGAACCTTTTCCTTATTTTTTTGAAATTGGTGGGAACGAAAAAAGAACGTGTTGTTGAAAATTATTGACCATTTTTAAAACCGTCATCTCGTTTTGTAGTGATGTTTATTTCTCTTATTTTTACCACAAAGAAACCGGGTTTGCCCCGATTCCATCTTATGACCTAAGCACTCACACACAAAACAGTGGAATAGTGAAGATAATTAGGTGATTAAAGTCACGTTTGTTAATAAAATCTTAGAACTGTGATTTGCGAACATTGTATGTGTCACGGATGGAGCAATAATATAAGATACATTAGATGTCTGTAGGTGAAATAATAGTGTTGTCTCTGGACATCATTACCACCTATTTAATGATAATATCATCACCATCATCTGAATATTCATCTATCATCCTTCTATAATCTAACATCATCCATCCATCCATTATACACTGTCGTGCACTGTTATGTTATACTCAGCAACTAGAGATCGTTAAGATTTAGGCTATAGCATACCGCGAAGGACAATTACGCATTGGTAGACGTAACATACCTTCAAGACCATTTTTAACGGACTTAAAAGAAAATCTAACTTTTTTGAAGTGAAACTTCTTTATCGGGGTTGTTTTTAAATTTAGTGTAACATTTTTACGTTACGTTACGTTACGTTACGCGCCATCATTTTTATTCCGTTACGCGCCATCTTTTTCTTATCCCTACCACGCGTGATATTAGATAGATTATTATTTAGATTACTAGCTGTGCCCGCGGCTTTGCGCGCGTGCAAATCAACGTGTCACAAAGTTTTTCCCGCGCAAATCTCGACACCGTGGGAATTCTATGATAAAAAGTAGTAACATTAAAATCGGTTTGGCCGCTCAAGGTTTACCTGGTCAAATACAGAGTGAAAAAACGAATTTAAAGTGTGTATTTGTGGGTAGGAACGTATTGTTATGTATTTTTTTTAAATTAGACGAATTCTAATATTGTAAACCGCTTTTTTGAACCAATTTACATTCATAGTGGTCTAATTCACAATATCAGGATACTTTTTTTCAATTAACTCTTCCACATTTGAACCAAAACGTATCGATTATAAAGATTGATTTGAACTTTTCCGAATTGGAAAATACTATTTGTAGTAATTTTGGCGGATTCAAATTTCTTTAAGTAAGATTATAGGTAAACCTACTTTTAATATTAATTTGTGTTCAGGAGTTCTGGAAGGCATTAAGGAATTCAAAAATTCTGTTGGATAATGTACTGCTTCCTCCATCTCAATGACTGTGTCTACCAAATAGTAGATCTGTGACGCTGCTTTAAATTTTGAAAAAAAAAATATCATTTATTTTATCGACACGTTCATTGGTGGGTGGTTATATAGCCGTCTTTTGGAACCAATTTATAGTGTTATTGGTTGTATTAACAATATCGGGATATACTTTTTCAACTAACTCCTCCACATTTAAACGAAGACGTATCGATATAAAGATTGATTTTAACTTTTCCGGATAACAAAGCACTATTATCTACTTGACGTAAATCATTAGAAAATTGGAATATCACTGAACAGCGACATATATCCTAAGTTCATATTTTGTTTCATGTGGTCAAAGATAAGATCTTTTAAGAAGTGCATCGGGATATTTGTGTGCGTAAATCCCGCATTGTTCTTTGTAAAGCAAAAGACATAATCAAAACACTTTTACAATTCATACGAACAGAGCGCACCCGCTCGCAGGGCGCTGCCGCACGCTCGCTTATTTTTTATGTTTTCTTTTAAGTTCCAACCTAATCTAACCCATCCTGTTTAAAAAGCTACAGCTAAATCTAACTCTTAACAGTAACATGACAATACTCCTGCATTTTCAGGGTTGAGGTATTCAAAGTGACACTTTTCATCATAATGTTCTCTCAGGAACGGGTTGTAATGTATTGTAATCAATAAGTACCAAACTCATACGGCTTAAGTAGGTTGTGTACTAAGATTATCAGGGTTGATGAATTTATATGAATATATAGCAGACCCGGCCACGCGTTGCTGTGGTTAAAGAAATGTTACTTAGACAAATTTTAAATTGTGTTATTTCGTATTTGTAAGAAATTAAAATACTACAAAGTTGTTAGTAGACAACATGTACCATATAAACTTATAAATAAGGTAAGAAGGGCAGATGGTATTAAATTTTCAACAATGACATTTATAATTTTTTATTAAAAAAAATTTACATTCAATATAATTTAGCACTTCTCGGTGTACAATATTTTTAGTTCACCTGTCTTTATTTATTTAAATTAATGTGTCGAATAATGAAGCACTATTAATTAAAAAGCAGGAATAGTTTTATTGTTCATTATACTAACTTAAATTATTGTTCACTATACTATACTTCAGTCTAAGTAACCGTCTATGATAACTCCAAAAATTAAAAACAAAGAATATTGAGATTTAACTGTATTGCGATCACCACAACATAAAAACCACGTTAGTTTGTCTTTCCTACATTAAGTACATCGACAAACAAAAGCAAAATAGGTTAGGTAGGGCCACCTAACGGTCACATCAGTACGAATTTAAATGTAATTTGCGTTCAAAAATACTTCATCAAAATAAATGTTTTCTATAAATAAAGAAAAATTGTTTGCAGTAAACTATGAATAAAAAATAACTTTATGTAATATTGAGTCAACTGTTCGATTGATATAATTTTACACTTTGTTTTTAGGGATATGTATGTCAGGTGGACGCATCAATATTATTCTTATTACATGTATTGTTGCCAGTAATAAATTAAAATTGTATGGATTTATTTATTCATAAAATATTTGTCCTTTATCTCTTAAATTGCTTTTAAAATTATTTGTCAATTTTAGTTTAAGGAAATACGAAATTAAAATAAAAAACACTGACTAAGTGAAACGGTATTGATTTATCGATACATTCGGTTCATGTAGATGACCGTTACGTAAACAGCGCCATCTAGTATCTCAGACATATTACTATTTCGATTTGGCGGTAAGGTGGCATCATCGCAGAATATAATATACTGAGATACCTTTTTATTACTTTAGTAACTTATAAGGATATATTTATATCTGGTTATAATATTAAATTGTATGTCATATGAAATTTTAACAAAGCGCCATTAATACATTCGGTTCATGAAGATGACTGTATCGTAAAGAGCGCCATCTAATATCTCATATACATTATTTAGCGATAAGGTTGCGTATCAACGCAGAATATACTGAGATGGCTATGTAATAGGTACTTTAGTAACCTTTGATCACCAATATTTCTGAATGAAGTTAGTAACTTATACTTATCTTTGGTCATGATATTAAATTGTAGCTTAAGTGAAACGGTTGTAATTTTAATAAAGCGCCATTACTTACATAATCAAGTTAACAGATAACATTACACCGCCATCTGTTATTAGGATTATATAAAGCTAACAGCTGAAGCTAAAAAAATATTTGCAATTATACCTATGAATTAAGATCTTTTTCATCAGAATTTGTGTCTTTGCTTAGTAATTATATTACATACCCGAAAGTACTAAATAGCTAACTTATATGGCTTAGGCTTGAAGCAAACTTCTATGGCTTAGACTTGAAGTACCCCTGCATCGTCAGGGTTGAGGAGTTAAAGGTCAAAATTTTCATCATATGTCTTTGCTTAGTAATTATATTACATACCTAAAAGCACTAAATAGCTAACTTCTATGGCTTAGGCTTGAAGTACCCCTGCATCATCAGGGTTGAGGAGTTAAAGGTCAAAATTGTCATCATGTGTCTTTGCTTAGTAATTATATTAAATACCTGAAAGCATCAAATGCCCATCTCGTATAGTTTAGGCTAGCAGTATCCTGCATCATCAGGGGTGAGGAGTTGAAGGTCGAATTTTTCATTTTGTGTCTTTGGTTAGTAATCATATTACATACCGAAAGCACCAAATGGCCATCTCCTATGGCTTAGGCTTGAAGTAACTCTGCATCATCAGGGTTGAGGAGTTGAAGATCAAATTTTTGTCCCATGAATTTGTTTAACAATCTTATTATATATCCATAAAAACAAATTGACTTACTTCTACGGTTCTGGCTAGCAGTACCCCTGCATCATCAGGATTGAAGAGTTGAAGGTCAATTTTTTTAGGAAATATCTGCTTAGTAATCTCATTCTACATTCAACCCAATTGGACTCCTACAGCTAGGTTTGGCCGAGTATCGCTAATTTAGTTAATTTGCTTCAAAGAAATGGATCCTATGATCAGAACCGTATCAAACTCATCAGAGTACCCTTGAAGTACCTTCTTTCAAATAAAGTTAGAAAGAAATTGAGTTATTCATCTATTTATCGCGCACATCGTTAATGCAAATATCAGACTTATGCGCTTTTCTTATGGATGCCACTGTCAAAAGTGAACAAAAAATAAATGGGACCCCGTGACACGCACTAAATTTCAAATGAAAAAAAAAATCATCCAAATCCGTTCACCCAGTGCGGAGAAATCGAGTAACAAATATAAAATTTAAAAAAAAAATAAAAAAAAATACAGACGAATCGATAACCTCCTCCTTTTTGGAAGTCGATTTAAAACTATGTTTTATCATAAAAATTAAAGCGAAATACTAATTTTTATTGAGGTGGCCTCAAAATTGACTGACTTTCATACAAACTTACATCTCCTACTTGGGTTAAATTGGGGGGGGGGGGGGGATCAGAAAATTCATTCTTAATTGACGTCTACGTCATAAAAGGAACCCTAGTAAAAATCATATTCGTATCTTTAGCAGTTTAGGCTCTACGATGTTTATTCAATACATGAGTGAGAGAGCATCCTTTCGTTTTTATATAAGTATATAAAGATATAGGGATATAGATTTGTATAGTATCAAATGACATAGGTACACACATAACCAATAAAAAATACATAACAAAGGAATACATTTTACAGACCATAACATATTTAGTTTCAACCAATTCAACTATGCAGTTACTTATCTTATTATCACTTATCGAACACAGAATAAATACTGCGTAGTTTTAAATTTACATAACTTTTTTATTTATAAACCGATTTACATAAAATAAACACTAAATGTTAAGTGAAGTTTCCCACAACACATTGGTGAAAATTATATTCAAATTGGATAAGCCGTTTCTGAGATTAGCGTTTTCAAACACATAGACAAACAGACAAACAGACAAACAGACAAACAGACAAACAGACAAACAGACAAACAGATAAACAGACAAACAGACAAACAGACAAACAGAAAAGATTTCTAAAAACCATTATTTTGGGTTCTATAACGTATTATAGACCTCTAGAAATGGTTTTCGCCTAAATTTATTCCATGTACAGACAGCGACCTCTTACAGATTTATTATAGTACTAGCTGTGCCCGCGACTTCGTCCGCGTGGAATAGTTATTTTGGGCATAATTTATTTTTTTATAAATTATAGCTGTTACCCACGACTTTGTCCGTTTCATTTTCTATTATTATTTTAGACAATTTAGTTTTGAAAAGAACATAGCTAACTCATATAGCTCATATATAAAAAATGAAATTATTAGAACCTAAAACAAAATATCTTTAAAACAAAATCAAATAGTATTTAAAAAGTATTTTTACACGACGATAAAACGACGCAAGATCTCTAAGATATCAATATCTTCTAAGATGTTCATTGAAATTAAGTGATTGTCAAAGACAATTTTGTTCACAATTAAATACTCTTAATCAACAACACATTTATTTGGACAAATATTAATATTATTACGTTTATACAACTCTTAACTAATTTCGACAGAATTTGATTACCATGAAAACGGTTCTAGTGAGTTAATCTTAAAAGATAGACATATATTGTTGCGGACATTTTTTTAAATCATTTCAAGAGAAATAATTATTTCATACATATATTTTTGGTATCTTGTACCGTTTTCGCAGCGCACGCAACGGAAGCCCTCAAGGATGAATAATTTTCCCCGTTTTTTCACATTTTCCATTATTTCTTCGCTCCTAATAGTTGCAGCGTGATGTTATATAGCCTAAAGCCTTCCTCGATAAAGGGTCTATTCAATACAAAAATAATTTTTAAATTCGAACCAGTAGTTCCTGAGATTAGCGCGTTTAAACAAACAAACAAACTCTTCAGCTTTATATATTAGTATAGAAGTATAGATATCGGGATATACTTTTCAACCAACTCCTCCACATTTAAACGAAGACGTATCGATATAAAGATTGATTTTAACTTTTCCGGATAACCAAGAAATCATTAGAAAATTGGAATATCACTGAACAGCGACATATATTCTAAGTTCGTATTTTGTTGCATGTGGTCAAAGATAAGATCTTTTAAGAGGTGCATCGAGCTATTTGTGCGTGTAAATTGTTCTTTGTAAAGCAGAAGACAGAATCAAAACACTTTTACAATTCATACGAACAGGGCGCACCCGCTCGCAGGGCGCTGCCGCACCCTGCTCGCTTATTTTTTATGTTTTCTTTTATGTTCCAACCTAACCTAACCCATCCTGTTTAAAAAGCTACAGCTAAATCCAACTCTTAATAATAACATGACAATACTCCTGCATTTTTAGGATTTAGGTATTCAAAGTGACACTTTTCATCATAATGTTCTCTCAGGAACGGGCCGTAATGTATTGTAATCAATAAGTACCAAACTCATACGGCTTAAGTAGGTTGTGTACTTAGATTATCAGGGTTGATGAATTGAAGTTTAATTTATTAATCACATTTCAGTTTAATGAGCTGTCATTAAACTCATGATATATACTGAAAACAACCGTAAGCATTATGTGACTACCTTTTATAATTTAGGCTTGCACTATCCCGCATCAGCAGGGAGGAGTTGAAGGTAAATTCTTATTACTTATACGTAAGCACTTGCGAGCCAACTTCTATAGCTTGGGCTTGCAGTACCCTGCATCATCAGGGCTGAGGAGCTTAAGGTCGAAATTGTCATCATGTGTATTTGCTTAGTAATTATATTACATACCCGAAAGCATTAAATGGCCAACTCCTATGGCTTAGGCTTGCAGTACCCTGCATCATCAGGCTTGAGGAGTTGAAGATCGAAATTTTCATCTTGTGTCTTTGCTTAGTAATTATATTACATACCCGAAAGCACTAAATAGCTAACTTCTATGGCTTAGGCTTGAAGCACCCCTGTATCATCAGGATTGAGGAGATGATGGTCAAAATTTTCATCTTATGTCTTTGCTTAGTAATTATATTACATACCCGAAAGCACTAAATAGCTAACTTCTATGGCTTAGGCTTGAAGCACCCCTGCATCATCAGGGTTGAGGAGATGATGGTCAATATTTTCATCTTGTGTCTTTGCTCAGTAATTATATTACATACCCGAAAGCACTAAATAGCTAACTTCTATGGCTTAGGCTTGAAGCACCCCTGCATCATCAGGGTTGAGGAGATGATGGTCAAAATTTTCATCTTGTGTCTTTGCTTAGTAATTGTATTACATACCCGAAAGCATTAAATGGCCAACTCCTATGACTTAGGCTTGCAGTACCCTGCATCATCAGGCTTGAGGAGTTGAAGATCGAAATTTTTATTTTGTGTCTTTGCTTAGTAATTATATTACATACCCGAAAGCACTAAATAGCTAACTTCTATGGCTTAGGCTGGAACCACCCCTGCATCATCAGGGTTGAGGAGTTAAAGGTCAAAATTGCCATCATTTGTCTTTGCTTAGTAATTATTTTAAATAACTGAAAGCACCAAATGCCCATCTCGTATAGTTTAGGCTAGCAGCATCCTGCATCATCAGGGGTGAGGAGTTGAAGGTCGAAATTTTCATTTTGTGTCTTTGCTTAGTAATCATATTACATACCCGAAAGCATTAAATGGCCATCTCCTATGTCTTAGGCTTGAAGTAACCCTGCATCATCAGGGTTGAGGAGTTGAAGGTCAAAATTTTTACCGTTCATCTTTGCTTGGTATTTTTATTACATAACCGTAAGTACCAAATAGCCAACTCTTACGGTTTAGTCTTGAAATACCCTTACATCATCAGGGTTGAGGCGTTGAAGAAAAAATTTTTGTCCCACGAATTTGTTTATCAATCTTATTATATATCCATAAAAACAAATTGACTTACTTCTACGGTTCAGGCTAGCAGTGCACCTGCATCATCAGGATTGAAGAGTTGAAGGTCAATTTTTTTAGGAAATATCTGCTTAGTAATCTCATTCTACATTCAACCCAATTGGACTCCTACAGCTTAGGTTTGGCCGAGTATCGCTAATTTCGTTAATTTGCTTCAAGGAAATGGATCCTATGATCAGAACCGTATCAAACTCATCAGAGTTCTCTTGAAGTAGGTACATTCTTTCAAATAAAAGAAAAATCATCAAAATCGGCGGGAAATTGAGTTATTCATCTATTTATCGCGCACATCGTTAATGCAAATATCAGACTTATGCGCTTTTCTTATGGATGCCATTGTTAAAAGTGAACTAAAAATAAATGGGACCCCATGACACGCACTACCTTTCAAATGAAAAAAAAATCATCCAAATCCGTTCACCCAGTGCGGAGAAATCGAGTAACAAATATAAAATTAAAAAAAAATACAGACGAATTGATAATCTCCTCCTTTTTGGAAGTCGGTTTAAAACTATGTTTTAACATAAAAATCAAAGCGAAATACTAAATTTTATTGAGGTAGCCTCAAAATTGACTGACTTTCATACAAACTTACATCTCCTATTTGGGTTAAATTGGGGGGGGGGGGATCAGAAAATTCATTATTAACTGACGTCTACGTCATAAAAGGAACCCCTAGTAAAAATCATATTCGTATCTTTAGCAGTTTATGCCCTACGATGTTTATTCAATAGATGAGTGAGAGAGCATCCTTTCGTTTTTATATACTCGTAAGTATATATAGATATAGAGATATAGATTTGTATAGTATCAAATAACATAGGTACACACATAACCAATAAAAATACATAACAAAGGAATACATTTTACAGACCATAACATGTTTAGTTTCAACCAATTCAACTATGCAGTTACATATCTTGTTAACACTTATCGAACACAGAATAAATACTGTGTAGTTTTAAATTGACATAACTTTTTTATTTATAAACCGATTTACATAAAATAAACACTAAATGTTAAGTGAAGTTTCCCACAACATATCCGTGAAAGTTATATTCAAATTGGATAAGCTGTTTCTGAGATTAGCGTTTTCAAACACACAGACAAACAGACAAACAGACAAACAGACAAACAGACAAACAGACAAACAGACAAACAGACAAACAGATAAACAGACAAACAGACAAACAGAAAAGATTTCTAAAAACCATTATTTTGGGTTCTATATCGTATTAAAGACCTCTAGAAATGGTTTTCACCTAAATTTATTCCATGTACAGACAGTGACCTCTTACAGATTTATTATAGTACTAGCTGTACCCGCGGCTTTGCCCGCGTGCAAATCAACGTGTCACAAAGTTTTTCTCGCGCAAATCTCGACACCGTGGGAATTCTATGATAAAAAGTAGTAACATTAATATTGGTTTGGCCGCTCAAGGATTACTTAGTCAAACACAGAGTGAAACAACGAATTTAAAGTGTGTATTTGTGGGTAGGAACGTATTGTTTTTTTTTTTTAATTAGACGAATTCTAATATTGTAAATCGCTTTTTTGAACCAATTTACATTCTTAGTGGTCTAATTCACAATATCGGGATACTTTTTTCAATCAACTCCTCCACATTTGAACCAAAACGTATCGATTATAAAGATTGATTTGAACTTTTCTGAATTGGAAAATACTATTTGAAGTAATTTTGGCGGATTCAAATTTCTAAGGTAAACCTACAAATAGGTAAACCAACTCTTAATATTAATTTGTGTTCAGGAGTTCCAAAGGCATTAAGGAATTCAAAAATTCTGTTAGATAATGTACTGCTTCCTCCATCTCAATGACTGTGACTACCGAATAGTAGATCTGTGACGCTGCTTTAAATTTTGAAAAAAAAAATCATTTATCGACACTTTCATTGGTGGGTGGGCATATAACCGTCTTTTGGAACCAATTTATAGTGTTATTGGTTGTATTAACAATATCGGGATATACTATTTCAACCAACTCCTCCACATTTAAACGAAGACGTATCGATATAAAGATTGATTTTAACTTTTCCGGATAACAAAGAACTATTATCTACTTGAAGTAAATCATTAGAAAATTGACCAAATATAAGATCTTTTAAGAGGTGCATCGGGCTATTTGTGTGCGTAAATCCCGCATTGTTCTGCTCGCTTATTTTTTATGTTTTCTTTTATGTTCCAACCTAACCTAACCCATCCTGTTTAAAAAGCTACAGCTAAATCCAACTCTTAACAATAACATGACAATACTCCTGCATTTTCAGGATTTAGGTATTCAAAGTGACACTTTTCATCATAATGTTCTCTCAACGGGTAGTAATGTATTGTAATCAATAAATACCAAACTCATACGGCTTAAGTAGGTTGTGTACTTAGATTATCAGGGTTGATGAATTGAAGTTTAATTTATTTATCACATTTCAGTTTAATGAGCTGTCATTAAACTTATAATATATACTAAAAACAACCGTAAGCATTATGTGACTACCTTTTATAATTTAGGCTTGCACTATCCCGCATCATCAGGGAGGAGTTTAAGTTAAAAAAATATATCCTGTGTTTTTGCTTAGTATTCTTATTACTTATACGTAAGCACTTGCGAGCCAACTTCTATAGCTTGTGCTTGCAGTACCCCTGCATGGTCAGGGTTGAGGAGATGATGGTCAAAATTTTCATCTTGTGTCTTTGCTTAGTAATTATATTACATACCCGAAAGCATTAAATGGCCAACTCCTATGGCTTCGGCTTGCAGTACGCTGCATCATCAGGCTTGAGGAGTTGAAGATCGAAATTTTTAACTTGTGTCTTTGCTTAGTAATTATATTACATACCTGAAAGCACTAAATAGCTAACTTCTATGGCTTAGGCTTGAAGTACCCCTGCATCGTCAGGGTTGAGGAGTTAAAGGTCAAAATTTTCATCATGTGTCTTTGCTTAGTAATTATATTATATACCTGAAAGCACTAAATAGCTAACTTCTATGGCTTAGGCTTGAAGTACCCCTGCATCATCAGGGTTGAGGAGTTAAAGGTCAAAATTTTGATCATGTGTCTTTGCTTAGTAATTATATTACATACCTGAAAGCACTAAATAGCTAACTTCTATGGCTTAGGCTTGAAGTACCCCTGCATCATCAGGGTTGAGGAGTTAAAGGTCAAAATTTTCATCATGTGTCTTTGCTTAGTAATTATATTAAATACTTGAAAGTCCCAAATGCCCATCTTGGATAGTTTAGGCTAGCAGTATCCTGCATCATCAGGGGTGAGGAGTTGAAGGTCGAAATTTTCATTTTGTGTCTTTGCTTAGTAATCATATTACATACCCGAAAGCACCGAATGGCCATCTCCTATGGCTTAGGCTTGAAGTGACCCTGCATCATCAGGGTTGAGGAGTTGAAGGTCAACATTTTTACCGTGTATCTTTTTTTGGTATTTTTATTACATAACCGTAAGTACCAAATAGCCAACTCTTACGGTTTAGTTTTGAAATACCCTTACATCATCAGGGTTGAGGAGTTGAAGACCAAATTTTTGCCCCATGAATTTGTTTAACAATCTTATTATATATCCATAAAAACAAATGGACTTACTTCTACGGTTCAGGCTAGCAGTACCCCTGCATCATCAGGATTGAAGAGTTGAAGATCAATTTTTTTAGGAAATATCTGCTTAGTAATCTCATTCTACATTCAACCCAATTGGACTCCTACAGCTTAGGTTTGGTCGAGTACCGCTAATTTCGTTAATTTGCTTCAAAGAAATGGATCCTATGATCAGAACCGTATCAAACTCATCAGAGTACCCTTGAAGTACATTCTTTCAAATAAAAGAAAAATCATCAAAATCGGTTGGCGGGAGATTGAGTTATTCATCTATTTATCGCGCACATCGTTAATGCAAATATCAGACTTATGCGCTTTTCTTATGGATGCCACTGTCAAAAGTGAACTAAAAATAAATGGGACCCGATGACACACACTACCTTTCAAATGAAAAAAAAATCATCCAAATCCGTTCACCTAGTGCGGAGAAATCGAGTAACAAATATAAAATAAAAAAAAAATAAAAAAAAAATACAGACGAATTGATAACCTCCTCCTTTTTGGAAGTCGGTTTAAAACGATGTTTTAACATAAAAATAGAAGCGAAATTCTAAATTTTATTGAGGTGGCCTCAAAATTGACGGACTTTCATACAAACTTACATCTCCTATTTGGGTTAAATTGGGGGGGGGGGGGATAAGAAAATTCATTCTTAACTGGCGTATACGTCATAAAAGGAACCCCTAGTAAAAATCATATTCGTATCTTTGCAGTTTAGGCTCTACGATGTTTATTCAATAGATGAGTGAGAGAGCATCCTCTCGTTTTTATATAAGTATATATAGATATAGATTTGTATAGTATCCAATAACATAGGTACACACATAACCAATAAAAAATACATAACAAAGGAATACATTTTACAGAACATAACATGTTTAGTTTCAACCAATTCAACTATGCAGTTACATATCTTGTTAACACTTATCGAACACAGAATAAATACTGTGTAGTTTTAAATTGACATAACTTTTTTATTTATAAACCGATTTACATAAAATAAACACTAAATGTTAAGTGAAGTTTCCCACAACATATCCGTGAAAGTTATATTCAAATTGGATAAGCTGTTTCTGAGATTAGCGTTTTCAAACACACAGACAAACAGACAAACAGACAAACAGACAAACAGACAAACAGACAAACAGACAAACAGACAAACAGATAAACAGACAAACAGACAAACAGAAAAGATTTCTAAAAACCATTATTTTGGGTTCTATATCGTATTAAAGACCTCTAGAAATGGTTTTCACCTAAATTTATTCCATGTACAGACAGTGACCTCTTACAGATTTATTATAGTACTAGCTGTACCCGCGGCTTTGCCCGCGTGCAAATCAACGTGTCACAAAGTTTTTCTCGCGCAAATCTCGACACCGTGGGAATTCTATGATAAAAAGTAGTAACATTAATATTGGTTTGGCCGCTCAAGGATTACTTAGTCAAACACAGAGTGAAACAACGAATTTAAAGTGTGTATTTGTGGGTAGGAACGTATTGTTTTTTTTTTTTAATTAGACGAATTCTAATATTGTAAATCGCTTTTTTGAACCAATTTACATTCTTAGTGGTCTAATTCACAATATCGGGATACTTTTTTCAATCAACTCCTCCACATTTGAACCAAAACGTATCGATTATAAAGATTGATTTGAACTTTTCTGAATTGGAAAATACTATTTGAAGTAATTTTGGCGGATTCAAATTTCTAAGGTAAACCTACAAATAGGTAAACCAACTCTTAATATTAATTTGTGTTCAGGAGTTCCAAAGGCATTAAGGAATTCAAAAATTCTGTTAGATAATGTACTGCTTCCTCCATCTCAATGACTGTGACTACCGAATAGTAGATCTGTGACGCTGCTTTAAATTTTGAAAAAAAAAATCATTTATCGACACTTTCATTGGTGGGTGGGCATATAACCGTCTTTTGGAACCAATTTATAGTGTTATTGGTTGTATTAACAATATCGGGATATACTATTTCAACCAACTCCTCCACATTTAAACGAAGACGTATCGATATAAAGATTGATTTTAACTTTTCCGGATAACAAAGAACTATTATCTACTTGAAGTAAATCATTAGAAAATTGACCAAATATAAGATCTTTTAAGAGGTGCATCGGGCTATTTGTGTGCGTAAATCCCGCATTGTTCTGCTCGCTTATTTTTTATGTTTTCTTTTATGTTCCAACCTAACCTAACCCATCCTGTTTAAAAAGCTACAGCTAAATCCAACTCTTAACAATAACATGACAATACTCCTGCATTTTCAGGATTTAGGTATTCAAAGTGACACTTTTCATCATAATGTTCTCTCAACGGGTAGTAATGTATTGTAATCAATAAATACCAAACTCATACGGCTTAAGTAGGTTGTGTACTTAGATTATCAGGGTTGATGAATTGAAGTTTAATTTATTTATCACATTTCAGTTTAATGAGCTGTCATTAAACTTATAATATATACTAAAAACAACCGTAAGCATTATGTGACTACCTTTTATAATTTAGGCTTGCACTATCCCGCATCATCAGGGAGGAGTTTAAGTTAAAAAAATATATCCTGTGTTTTTGCTTAGTATTCTTATTACTTATACGTAAGCACTTGCGAGCCAACTTCTATAGCTTGTGCTTGCAGTACCCCTGCATGGTCAGGGTTGAGGAGATGATGGTCAAAATTTTCATCTTGTGTCTTTGCTTAGTAATTATATTACATACCCGAAAGCATTAAATGGCCAACTCCTATGGCTTCGGCTTGCAGTACGCTGCATCATCAGGCTTGAGGAGTTGAAGATCGAAATTTTTAACTTGTGTCTTTGCTTAGTAATTATATTACATACCTGAAAGCACTAAATAGCTAACTTCTATGGCTTAGGCTTGAAGTACCCCTGCATCGTCAGGGTTGAGGAGTTAAAGGTCAAAATTTTCATCATGTGTCTTTGCTTAGTAATTATATTATATACCTGAAAGCACTAAATAGCTAACTTCTATGGCTTAGGCTTGAAGTACCCCTGCATCATCAGGGTTGAGGAGTTAAAGGTCAAAATTTTCATCATGTGTCTTTGCTTAGTAATTATATTAAATACTTGAAAGTCCCAAATGCCCATCTTGGATAGTTTAGGCTAGCAGTATCCTGCATCATCAGGGGTGAGGAGTTGAAGGTCGAAATTTTCATTTTGTGTCTTTGCTTAGTAATCATATTACATACCCGAAAGCACCGAATGGCCATCTCCTATGGCTTAGGCTTGAAGTGACCCTGCATCATCAGGGTTGAGGAGTTGAAGGTCAACATTTTTACCGTGTATCTTTTTTTGGTATTTTTATTACATAACCGTAAGTACCAAATAGCCAACTCTTACGGTTTAGTTTTGAAATACCCTTACATCATCAGGGTTGAGGAGTTGAAGACCAAATTTTTGCCCCATGAATTTGTTTAACAATCTTATTATATATCCATAAAAACAAATGGACTTACTTCTACGGTTCAGGCTAGCAGTACCCCTGCATCATCAGGATTGAAGAGTTGAAGATCAATTTTTTTTAGGAAATATCTGCTTAGTAATCTCATTCTACATTCAACCCAATTGGACTCCTACAGCTTAGGTTTGGTCGAGTACCGCTAATTTCGTTAATTTGCTTCAAAGAAATGGATCCTATGATCAGAACCGTATCAAACTCATCAGAGTACCCTTGAAGTACATTCTTTCAAATAAAAGAAAAATCATCAAAATCGGTTGGCGGGAGATTGAGTTATTCATCTATTTATCGCGCACATCGTTAATGCAAATATCAGACTTATGCGCTTTTCTTATGGATGCCACTGTCAAAAGTGAACTAAAAATAAATGGGACCCGATGACACACACTACCTTTCAAATGAAAAAAAAATCATCCAAATCCGTTCACCTAGTGCGGAGAAATCGAGTAACAAATATAAAATAAAAAAAAAATAAAAAAAAAATACAGACGAATTGATAACCTCCTCCTTTTTGGAAGTCGGTTTAAAACGATGTTTTAACATAAAAATAGAAGCGAAATTCTAAATTTTATTGAGGTGGCCTCAAAATTGACGGACTTTCATACAAACTTACATCTCCTATTTGGGTTAAATTGGGGGGGGGGGGGATAAGAAAATTCATTCTTAATTGACGTCTACGTCATAAAAGGAACCCTAGTAAAAATCATATTCGTATCTTTAGCAGTTTAGGCTCTACGATGTTTATTCAATACATGAGTGAGAGAGCATCCTTTCGTTTTTATATAAGTATATAAAGATATAGGGATATAGATTTGTATAGTATCAAATGACATAGGTACACACATAACCAATAAAAAATACATAACAAAGGAATACATTTTACAGACCATAACATATTTAGTTTCAACCAATTCAACTATGCAGTTACTTATCTTATTATCACTTATCGAACACAGAATAAATACTGCGTAGTTTTAAATTTACATAACTTTTTTATTTATAAACCGATTTACATAAAATAAACACTAAATGTTAAGTGAAGTTCCCACAACACATTGGTGAAAATTATATTCAAATTGGATAAGCCGTTTCTGAGATTAGCGTTTTCAAACACACAGACAAACAGACAAACAGACAAACAGACAAACAGACAAACAGACAAACAGACAAACAGATAAACAGACAAACAGACAAACAGAAAAGATTTCTAAAAACCATTATTTTGGGTTCTATAACGTATTATAGACCTCTAGAAATGGTTTTCGCCTAAATTTATTCCATGTACAGACAGCGACCTCTTACAGATTTATTATAGTATAGATAGAAGAAGATTAGATAAAGTTTAATAAAAGCCTTTTATTAAACTTTATCTAATTAAATTTAACTTTATTTAACCAATTCTGTAAAGTTGCATATAGTAAATATTTTTTTGAAAAACGTCATAAAGAAGTTTCACTTCTTACGAGTGTACGCTAGTACACGCACACATTTTTATGTTTATGAAGTACTTTACTACTCCGTCGCTTAACTAGATTTAAATGATTATTTTCTTTATCCTCAAGCGTGTTGATTTTTTTTAGTTTCCATTGCCTTTAGAGCACGTGATAATTGTTGTTTCTCTCGTCAACCCATTATTGTCCCACTGCTGGGCACGGGTCTTCTCTCAGAATGAGAGAGTTTAGGCCATAGTCCACCGCGCTGGCCAAGTGCGAATTAGTGGACTTCACACACCTCCGAGAACTTTTTTTTAAATAACTCTCGGGTGTGTAGGTTTTCTCACGATGTTTTCCTTCACCGAAAAGCAGTGATAATTAATGTATAATACGCACATGAATCAGTGGTGCGTGCCTGGGTTTGAACCTCGGCCCTCCTGATCGAGAGGGCAAGTTTCAACCATTAGGCTATCACTGATAATTGTTGTTTAATACGCTGTAATTTAATCGTTCACAATATATTATTCTAGGGTTCAAACCCTGGATCCCGATTCAGAATTCGAGTTTCAACATGCCGATAATCAACTTTTGATTGATAATAACTATGATTAGTCCAAATCTAAAAAATGCAGTTAACGATCAATAATATAATTCGTTATCTGCCTGATTAGTATTTGGCGAATATTTCAAATATTTGTTGTGCAAAATTTTATTTATAAAACTATGTGTGTACTGTTTACTCAATACGGTTAAGTAACTCCATACTAGCATAGAGGCTCTATATAAAGTCGTTCACAGATGCGTTGTCTCCTCATATATGTGAGCCAGCAACTACACTCTTTTAACAAAAGCCACGAACTGACTATAGAAATAGGTGTAGCGGTGGTACCTCCCCGGTCGAACTAAAATGGTTCTACCACCTGATAAACATTTTTATTTTTTTTTATTTCACTGAATTAGCAAACGAGCATGCAGTCCACCTGATGGTAAGTGGTCACCGCCGCCCATGGACATCTGTAATCAAATTCCACACCCTTCTACCGAAACGCAACAAATGCTTCACGCTAGAAATAGGTGTGGCGGTGGTACTTCCCCGGTCGAACTACACTGGTTCTACCACCTTGTATACATAAACATATGTAACCATTTCGATTAAATGCCGGTCTGTCTATATTTGGCACTGCGGCTCCTATCGGCTGAACCGATTTAGATACGGTTCTTTATAATGTTTTATTGCGTCGTTGACTGAAAATTGTGCATGAATAAGTACATTATTTGCGTATCGGACTAAAACCACGATACAATTATTCGATAAGAATCGTCTCGAGCTGTCACACACAATAGCCGTGTTGAGTACTGATATGTTATCGCTTACATGTCGTTATGTAAGTTCGAAGGTAACGGCCGCTACGTAGCGACGTAGCGAACCGTTAAACTACGGCCGTTATCAGCCGTTATCCGTTAATAACAATTGATCGAAAGACTTAGATTACGTCTAATCCTATCGTAAAGATGTAATCTAATGGATAAGACACTATCGTATGTAAAGATTATGTGACGCAAATACATTATATATTAGTTTTTCCATGTAAAAATGCCACGTGCTTTGTTAAAAAAATGCATTTTGTGGGAAATAAAATTGCGTTGTCATTTTGGGGAGTTTGTTAAAACGCGCATTTATTAAAGGGATATCAAATTTATGATTGTATTTTTCTCTCTCTTGTTTACTGTCTCTTTTTGATTCCGTAGATGATAGATTATGTTTTTAGGCGTACTTAAAAATACTTTGTACTGAACGTACTTAAAAATTTTGTTTACTTACTTACTTTAACTCAATTTTCCGAAATTTGGAGTTCGGTATCTTTCGTTCTCATTGTATATCTAATCGGATATTTTTATGATTAAGGTAATTAAGCGGCCACATAATCCCGTGATAATTGTGTTAGTGTAAACACAATGGGAATTTTGTATGGTCATATAGTAAAATATGTTTATGTTTTAAGATTTATCAGAAATAAGTGTAAGAAAAAAAAGGTAGCAGAAATTATATTCAAATGACTTCCAAATTATAGTAACTAGGGAATGTGACTTCTCAGTCAATCAGCTTTAAACAGGCTTGGAGATTTATCTGAGTCAGCTACAAAACGACGGTTACCATACCTGTCTGTCGCGCAATGGGTTCCGGGTTCGATTCCCGGCCAGACAGGTATCTGATTGATCAGTTTAGATTCATGTTCTGGGTCTGGGTGTTTGTGTATTCTTCTTGTGTGTGTCCATGGTACCCACGATACAGGAGAAAATCCTAGTGTGGGGCTATTAGTATAGAAAGCGTGTTTTTTATACGTTGAAAGTTATAAAGCTGTTTTGCACCTTAAAATGCTCTTGACACTACTGTCATAAGACAAACAGGTGTGCCGTTAAAGACATTCGATAAAGAAACTATGAGGTTCCTCCTGAGGTATTCCCGGAGCGCTATGACATGGGGTTCAAGAAAGTTGCGAAAAGAGCTCTCCTTCAACGCCAGCGATACATTGGCGACTCCTCTGGTGTTGCGAATGTATAGGCGACGGTGACTACTTTCCATCAGCCCGTCTGCCTTATCGTTAGGCTAAAGTATAACAAACCTAACCTAAACGAACGTACTAACCTAACCTTTTTTTTTTGTTTTCGAGGGGGAAACCTTCCAAAGGTACCCGACGCCGTGGGAGCGACACAGAGTTATGTGGGATTTTTACCGCACTAAAACCCCCCCGGTGGCCGTCCTCGGCGCTGAAAAGGAGGACTCCGGGATCTCGAAACGACTTCAACCGGAATCCTCCGAGCGCGCTGTCCCATCGGCTCCTCCCAGATGGGCGGCTGGGCCCACCGCTCCGTCTAGTCTTTACGACGGTATGCGACCACACATACCGCCGTCCTTCCCGGGATTGCCTGACCGAACGGTTCGAGCTCCCACTCTAGCCGTCTGCAACCCCGGAAGCCCCTTTTAGTCGCCTCTTACGACAGGCAGGGGATACCGTAGCCCTATTCTGACCCCGAGGCTACAGGGACGTTCTAACCTAACCTACTCTATAACTTAAGCGAGTTCTCATAGGAGTATTATATATTTTGAGTAAAACGTTGAGTAAAACCAGACAGAACAAGTGCTTGCCACTCTTACGTGGCATGATAAGTAATACCTACTTTCTGTAATTATTGCACAATAATTGTTTTGACATTGATTTATTATTTATTTTTCACACACCTATTCATTAAAATTTGATATCCATTGATAATTAACTTAAATCAATTCGTTTTTAAATAAGTCTTACTAATATTATAAATGAAAGTATTTTAGAATTTATGTGTGTTTGTTACTCTTTCACGCAAAAACTATTGGTCTGAGTTCATTTAAATTCTGCAAACAGTTTATGAAATTAATATATATGATACTCATAACCGTGGTAGACAAAACTGAAGTGGGCAAAGGCGCGGGAGTACACTAGTATGTCACAGTTGTTTTTAATAAATAAGCAGGTGTTAAAATCAGCTAGGTATAATATAATTATAATTTTCGTTAAAAATCCTTTTTGTTAAGAAGTTTGCTGATTACTATAATTTATGCATCTATCGGATTATTGTATTTATTGGACAATGGCGATAAGATTTTTAATATATTTGTTTTCGCTGATAAGTATACATATAAATTTTCTTGTCGAAATAATCTAGTCTAGTACATGAATAATGTTTCGTCACTTATTTTTACACATAGTTTTTATAACTAAGTAGTCACAACGGTCGAAATTCGACCCTAATTTAAATGAAAAAAACTATTTCTTATATTGCACAAAGTAGCACCAATATTTCTCTAATTTAAATAAATTGCAATAATTTTCAAGTTATTTTGAACGCACCCGTTAAAGGTAAAAAGAGGTTTATTATCTAAGCTGCTTTTAAAAGCAATAGCAGGTATTTTGACAAAGACATCTGACATTTTTGACGTTATATGTTTCATACATGTTCATAGCAAGACATTGAATGTTCTATTCCGTTTATTATGGATGTGTTTGTGTCAAATGCAAGGTATTGAGTGTAATGTGTTTTTAGTTGATTTAATGTATGCTTTATGCATTATTTGAAAAAAATATTAGTATTGCGCAATCCTTCTCTACATCAACTATAGGTAACCGTGCGTAATTTCATACTCCTCCGCCTGCGGCAAGTATCTTAAAAACACGTCACAAGTTTTTGCTTCATGTATTAATATATAGATATTGAAGTAGCAAACAGCCAGACCACCTGGATAATGGCTTGCCCATGGACATCTGTAATTACTCCAGATTAGATAAGAGTCTTACCTAGGACGAATAAGTGCGTTAAATATTAATTTATTTATTTATAGGTTTTTGTACCTGTTATTATGCCTGAGGACTTAGTTTCATAATTAACTGTCCGGCCTAATTCCTAAGTCTGCCTTGACACATTTTTCTAACCAAAAAGCGCTGAGAAAACACTCATAACCACAAAAGAGAATTTTCTCCAGTGATGTGGTTGCCATGGACACTTACAAAGACGAACACACAAACGTAGAACAAGAATCTAAATTCCTTATTCAGATACCTATCTGGCCGGGAATCGAACCCGGAACCCACTGCGTGTCAGACCGGTACAGTGACCGCTCCGCGACGCGGGTCTTCGAACACAGCTTAATAGTAAATATAGTAGAAATACTAGTGTTATTAGGCAGAATTAGACGTGGAGATGCTCTCTCCGGTATCAAACCACAATTGACCACTATTAAAAATTGTATAATTGATACATTTGTTTGTAGGCAGTATAGATTCCATCGTCAATCCATTATTGTCCACTGCTCGGCACGGGTCTTCTCTCTGAATGAGAGAGTTTAGGCCATAGTCCACCGCGCTGGCCAAGTGGTGGAAATTGGTGGAGTATAGATTGGCGACCAATATTGCGAAGCGATCAGCAAAATGGCCTGACTCACATTAAGATCCGGTTTCGATGTCGGGCTAGAGAGAAATGTGAATGCCGAATTGAGATTTCCGTTCTGGGTCTGGGTGTTTGTATATTTGTATTTTGTGTGTCGTGGTAACCACAACACGATATTAATGTTGGTGTCGGGCTGTTATTGTGGAAAGCATTACTTATTACTAGCATATTCTCGCGTCTTCGCCCGCGTCGATTATGTATACCACGGTATTGAGTTTCCCATGTTTTAATCTAGGACATAAACTATGTGAATGACAAATTTCAGCGAAATCCGATTGATAGTTTGTGCGTAAAAACGTAACAAACAATCTTACGACGACACGCGTGGCGGAGCGGTTACCGTACCGGTCTGACGCGCAATGGGTCCCTCGTCCGATTCTCGGCCAGACAGGTATCTGAATGATGAGTTTAGATTCATGTCTTGTGTCTGGGTGTCTGTGTATTCGTCTTGTGTATGTCCATGGTACCCACGACACAGGAGAAAATTCTAGTGCGGGGCTATGAGTGTAGAGTGTAGAAAGCGTGTTACTTAAACATTTATAATATTGGCCACCACTTGGCCAGCGCGGTGGACTATGGCCTAAACTCTCTCATTCAGAGAGAAGACCCGTGCCGAACAGTGGACAATAATGGGTTGACGAAGGAATCTATACTGCCTACAAAAAAAAGTATTATACAATTTTTAATAGTGGTAAATTGTGGTTTGATATCGGAGACAGCATCTCAACGTCTAATTCTGCCCTAATAACACTAGTATTTCTACTATATTTACTATTAAGCTGTGTTCGACCCGCGTCGCGGAGCGGTCACTATACCGGTCTGACACGCAGTGGGTTCCGGGTTCGATTCCCGGCCAGACAGGTATCTGAATGATGAGTTTAGATTCATGTCTTGTGTCTGGGTGTCTGTGTATTCGTCTTGTGTATGTCCATGGTACCCACGACACAGGAGAAAATTCTAGTGCGGGGCTATGAGTGTAGAGTGTAGAAAGCGTGTTACTTAAACATTTATAATATTAGTAGCGATTTAATTAAATCCTGACCTACAGCTTGAGAAACTGAAATTAATAAGAGTAGACACGGTAATGGCGTCTCACCTATTACATCTTTATTTTTGTACATAGTTATGTAAAAAGCAAAGCTTATTTAAAGTATTTAAGTATTTCAAGCACGTCTAAGGAAAGATTTGCGAATGCAATGTCAAAGTGGGATTCCCTTTGTATCGATTCCGTTGATTGACCTCATGCGCCGGCGCATTAAGACGCCGCATGACGGTAACCGGTTTGTTTGACTTGTGGTTTTGTTTGTATTTCAGTAACCAGTTTACAAAGTTTGTATTTCTAAACTGAAAGTGTTTTGGTCTTCCTTTGAAAAGTTTAAAGTGTTTTTTGTGTTTTATTTGACTGAAGTAGCAAAAGCATGCAGTCCACCCGTTGGTAAGTGGTCACTGCCGCTCATGGACATCTGTAATCAACTTCATACAGACCATGGGTTCGGAAGTCAATCACAGATGCGTTGCCACTCCCTAGGACTATGATGGTCGCCTCATATAAAAGTGTGCCATCAACCACACCCTTCCATCGAAACGCAAGAAATGCTTCACGTTAGAAATAGGTTTGCAGCAATTAATGAAAATTAGAAATCGACTCACACCATAACCCCTTGAAAATTGAAGACTATTAAATCTTTCTTAAATATAGGAGTAGCAAACGAACTTACAGATCCTTTAATCGTACGTGGCCATTGCTTATGGACACCTGTTATGGACCTTAGATAGGAATGAAGTCTTATCAAATTTCGGCCACTAACGGCTCCTATTATGTATCCCTATCACTTACTAGCCGACCCGGCGAACTTCATTCCGCCTAAAAGTCAAAAATCTAAAATTAATAGTGTTCCTTTATTATATTATGCATGTATTATATATAAAAATCTTCCTCTTGAATCATTTTATCTATTAAAAAAACTGGATTAAAATTCGTAGCGTAGTTTTAAACATCTAAGCATACATAGGGACAGACAGCGGGAAACAACTTTGTTTTATACTATGTAAAAACTGCATAAAACTGCATTAAAATCCGTGGCGTAATTTTAAAGATCTAAACATACATAGGGACAGACAGCGGGAAGCGACTTTGTTTTATACTAAGTATGTAGTGATCGTACTTCAGATCAGAACACAGCAGAGCTTAATACTGGTGTTATTATGTATGTACATATATGAGAAGGTAGTGCATCCGGCTTCGTAGTATGAAAGTTTGAACAACCTTTAAACAAATCGTTACTCTTAATATATTTAGGTCCCTAACCTAGGGCTGCTAAAAGACATTTAAAGATATTTTACAGTTTAAACTCTGTAAGTAGCGTAAGTGGTGTATCGTTACAAATGCTTTATATTAATTTAAGCTTTGACATCACCTTATGGGGAACAATTGAACCACCGCAGCGCACGTATAAAAGAAGTTGACGTAAAAATACCGCAGCGCTCCTGGTGTTCAAAATATTAGCATATTGTTTAACCACTGTATTGTTAAGTCATTGGCGAGGCCTTAATATTATGCTGTACACACTATCACAGTGTCCTCCTAAATCCAAAGTGTATTGTGATGTAAGAACCCTTTTTTTGTTCTCGAAACCTTCAAAAGATACACTACGCCGTGGGAGCGACGCAGGGTTATGTCGTTTTTACCGCACTTAAAACCCCTCGAGGACCGTCTTCAGCGCTGCGTGGATGTCCAACGGAACACAACCGGGATGATGTAAGTAAGCTGATGAGCAACATGAGGTCTCTATCTGTCTTTTGAGGCTCTACACAGGACATAGATCCCCACTAATGGGTATAAAGAAAGTTCTCGGAGATGTGTGAAGTTTACCAATTCGCGCTTTGCCAGCGCAGTGGTCTATGGGAAATCTCTCTCATTCTAAGATTTCTCTCAGCTGGGCACGGAATCTCCTGGACTTAGTTTTTGTTTGTCCCTTAGACTTCTCCGGCACTCAAGGGAAAAGGCGTGGTGCTGTTCAAGGGCGATAACTCATGGCATAAAACTAATTATGCTCAAGGCTATAAATAGAAATATTGAAATGTGCGTAGTTAACCGGTGAGCGCGATCGAAGTTAGACTACGAAACTCACCGTACCCACCAAAGCCAAGCTTAGCTTACCTTAACTAGCTAGTTAGACATGCTATAGTTACAGTAGCATAAATACAGCCTGAAATTCTTCGTTTTTCCGAGAGGATATTAGGATAACCCAAAGAGGAAAGTAGTTGTGAATTAGCTGGTAGTTTCTTATCTTGTATATTCAGTTGTAGAAAATCAATGAGAACAACATCATCAACAATGAGTTTAACATCTAGGGAGTTACTGTTCTGCTCTTCCTAGTTGATGCTAATGATATATATAAGATTGAAGTAGCAAACGAGCATGCAGTCCGCCTGATGGTGGTCACTATCGCCCATGTACATCCGTATGAAACTTCATATAGAACGTGGTTTTTACCTGAATTCAATCAGAGATGCGTTGCAACTTTCGAGGACTAAGATGGTCGCCTCATATAAAATTGTACCGAAACGCAAGAAGGAAAAAGTAAAGAAGAAATAAAGTTAGAAATAAGTATGGCGGTGGTACCACACTGGTCAAACTACACTGTTTCTATCACCTGTTAAAAATAGATTCGAGTTTATAGCTTTAACGATTCGTTAAAGTATCGTATGAGTATCTTCGTATTGCTATGAAAATTCGCAAACTTCGAATTTGATCTTTAAATCCTGTCAGGCTTTAATGATAACGACTCAAGTGCTTCAAATATCTACAGTTGCTAGGAAGATAACATCAATGTCGAATAAATGTTATGGTGAATTTGATACACTTTTGACCTTGGGCGTGGTTGCCGGCACACTTTTAAATGAGGCGACCATCATAGTCATCGGGAGTGGCAACGCATCTGTGATTGACTTCAGATACAACCCATGTTCTCATTGAAGTTGCTTACAGATGTCAATGGGTGGCAGTGACCACTTACCATTAGGTGGACTGCATGCTCGTTTGTCACTTGAATCAGACAAAAAAAACTTTGATATTAAAGTATTGATTAAACAGTAAAAGTTATATTAATTTAGGTAAAAGAATTGACAGTCCAATTTTAGTGTCACACGCTTTTGATATGGACTATATGAAGTAACAGTTCATTGAAATTCAAGCTCCCTTACCTTTTGTCCTAGGTTTGACTCCCTGACACGCAAACATAGTTTTTCAAAGTTGTACGTAACTTATTATTAGAAAGTACAATTGCAATAATGAGGTGAAAAACATGAAACCTAGAAGAATTAAAGAATAATAACAAACGTTTATAAATGTGTGTGGCGTCTACTGGTGTGCACTTGGCCAGAGTGACAGTGTTAGTAAGAACCATCTCATTCTGAGAGGGATAACAGGCACGAAAACCTTTCACTCTAAGAGGTTTTTAGGTGCTCATGACTAGTACTGCCATGTTGGTTCGAATTTTGGTCATTTTAAAATCAGGAAATATCTATAGGTATAAGTAGTTGCTTTCGAGAAATCTCGTATTTACATTTTTTTATCTGACTGAAGTAGCAAACAAGCATGCAGTCCACTTGATGGTAAGTGGTCACTACCGCCCATGGACATCTGTAATCAACTACATACAGAACATGAGTTCCATCTGAAGTCAATCACTGATGCGTTGCTACTCCCGAGGACTATGATGGTCGCCTCATATGAAATATGCCGGCAACCACACCCTTCTATCAAAACGCAAGAAATGCTTCACGCTAGAAATAGGTGTCGAACCCGGTCGAATTACACTGGTTCTACCACCTTGAAAGTGGTATAATCTTATTGAGCGTGACTTTTAACAACTATTTTATCAGCAATAGATATATAGATATCTTAAGTTCCTCCTAGATACAACTTGTTTTAAGATTTTTATCACAACACAAGTACTAGTGTAACGAGCAGAGGTTATTGGCATCGGTATATTTGCGTTAAAGCCAGGCGGCCATTTGCATGAAGTGACGAGTATAGGGTACTATTCAGGCAATATTTATTTGCTACTTTGTCCTTGGCTATTATGAAGCAGTTTTATTAAAATAATTTAGTATTTTGCATTTCCTTTGTCTGTTTCAGTTTTTGTTATATCCATGATGATATTGTTGAAAAATGATAATATAATTTATTATTAATCTCATTAATTATCAAGTTTCACCACGGACCTTTTATCAGAATAAGATTTATTACTTACAACTAAGCTAACAATAAGTGTGAATTGGTGGACATTTCTATTACATATAAGACTATAAGACTGTGTGGAATGGAGTATTAAGTTATTACTAGTCACCTGTTGCAACAGTCGAAATTCGACCGTAATTCAACTCAAAAACTAAACTTGATATTATCCAAAGTAGAACAAATATTTCGCAAATTCAAATAAAATTGACTAAGTTTCAAGTTATTATAAATACACCCGAAAGGTAAAAAGAGGTTGAATTGACTAAGCTGCACTTAAAAGCAATAACGGGGAGGTATATTGACAAAGACTATACGACATTTTTGACGTTATAAGTTTTCTTTGAAGACATTAATAATAATGTATACGGTAGTGTAGTGTAACAGGGTAGTGTGTGTAATGCGTTTTTAGTTAATTTTATGTATGTTTTATGCATTATTTGAAAAAAATATTAGCATTGCTCCTTCTCTGCATATACTATAACCGTGCAAAATTTCATACTCCTTCGTCCACGTATTAATATATAGATTATGTTATTTAAGTAAATGAGTCAGTATTATTATTTAATTACGCTAGCCAAACCTTCGATATTTTTGCACCTGTAAAAAACTAAAAGAAACATTAGCACGTGATTTGTCCCACGTTTTCGATAACTATTTTAAAACTCATTGTTTAATTATCTAATCGTAGCAAAACATTTTAGTATATTATCTGATTTATATTTTTTATTTTGTTATATAATATAAATTGCCATTAATATCTATTATGTCATATTAAAATCAGTATGTAAGGTACCATGAGTCATTTTGGGCTCATATCTCAACAGTAATAAAACCTATGCCATATGATTGCTATGATTTTTTAGAATATGATTATTTTTATACTATGGCAGCTTAGTCGAATACAACTCACAAGTGCGAACCGCAGTATTTTGTAGATTTTAAAACAATATAATGAATAATAAACTATATAAGGAATATTTATTAATGCCAACAACAGTAAGCAAAAGTCTTTTGCCTATTATTTTTGAGAACAATGCGCGTACGCGGGTAGCTAGTGAACTTTCATACCCCCTAACCCCTCATTCTCCGTTTTGAACAAACAAATTATGGGAAGGAAAATCAAATCAGTCGTAGCTCGTATGTTTCTTCCACTATACGTGTTTTCGTGTTACTATCGGCTTATATTATTAGATTTATGCTGTACATCAAAATAAATTATAATAATAAATGTCAAAAAAAAAGTATTTTTTTTAAAATACAATACAATATGCTTTTACTACTAACTCCCAAAGTAGGTAATTATTTTGAGTGCTTTATAACACCAAGTTTGCACTTGATTTCGCTATACCTGCCATATTATGTATTAAATGAGACATCCAAAGGTCTCAAATGGCTTTATCACGAGTTTTATCACTGTTCTGCATTGAGGCTAGACTTCACACTAATTTGCCCATGGTCCTTTATCTCAAAACTAGCAGAATCCACGCGACTTTGTTTGTGCAGAATATAATATAATATATCCAACCATTATAGCCTAGGTTACTCAGGGATAATGTAGCATTCCAATGGTGAAAGAATGATTAAAATCGGTTAGTAGTTTTTAAGTTAATTCATAAGAAACATGGAAAAATATTTGTTTTTTTCTATAGTATTAGTATAGATTGATCGAGATTTATTATTTACTAACAGAACTCCGCAGCTTCGCCTCAGTTAAAATAAATCGATATATCGTTTATCCCGTGGGAATAAGATATTTTCCCACAGTAAAAAGCCTATATGTTAATCCAGAGTGTCAGCTAACTTCCTACCAAATTTAACGAAAATCGCTCCAGCCGTTTAGACGTGAGGAAGTAAGAAACATACACATTCACAAACTTTCGCCTTTATAATATTAGTATTATCGTTACTTTCGTAGCAAATGGGCAGAAAATAATTGTACTGATGGTAAGCCACTTTCGCCTGTAATTAACCTTAGAAAAGATCAGTCTTTATGAGGTTGAGTATATATATGTCGATACTGTCGTCCACCAATTCGCACTTGGCTAGCGCAGTGGACTATAGCCTAAACTCTCTCATTTTGAGAGAAGAGTAGAAGACCCGGGTCCAGCAGTAGGACAATAATGACTCCTGAGGTTTAAGATCGAACCTCTTGGATAATTATATCTCATTTACAGCACCATTCAAAGGAGACAACAAGAAGCGCTTAACACCGATTTTCTTAGTCAGTAATAGGTGTGGTGGTTGTGCTTTCTAAATTGACTCACATGAACAGTTCTACAATCTTTAGCTTTTTATAGTCGGATTCAGGTGGGTTTTTCGCAAAGAGATTTATAATTACGATAGTGATCGGTTCTCGCAAAACTGATAAGTAACAACGACTTTAAATATACCTACACCTAATTGGATTATTGATTAAAAATGCATACTTGGCTTAAATAGGGACTGGCTTCAAGTCAGCATGATAATTATAAAGGAAGTATATTTACAGTCCCGTTCCCGTAGGAACTTCGAGATAAATCTACATATAATTGCGTGTAAAGACGACTCTTACAAACATTTTGTATACAGATTTTATCACAACACAATAAATGCTGACTAAAAATGTATAGTCCACGATTTTCTAGATTACTTCAAGTTTTACGGGCAAAAGAAAGAAAATAAAATACAGAAATACAGAAGCCAAATTATCATTACTTCCTTATATTTACAAGGAGCTAACTATACGATGTAGTCGACCTGATGATAATTGAATATTATTTCATGATTTCATAATTACAGTTCTACCTGAAGTCCGCTGCAGATGCGTTACTACCTCTGAGACTAAATTGGAATGTTTTATATGAGTGTTTTTTCAATACCTTTAAAAATAGGACATAACAGCGTTTCACATTGCTACTGTCTGTACAGTAGACTAATGGCACTAATGGTTCCAGAGACGATCACCATTCTCACTGTTTTTTTTACAACTTAACTAAAAGGCAGACGCGCTACCGTCATACCCACTTGAAAACTTCCAGGACAAGAGCAGTCGCACATACATACCCAGTTTTGACGATAAGATCTTTTTGCACCTTCGCTAAAGAGCTCTTTTTAATAGCGATTCAAGAATACTTCAGAAGTTCCTAAAAGGCCATGTCTTGAAATTGCGGAGTGGAGAAGATCACCGAATAGTGGAGGACCGCCACGTGGCCAATTAGTGTGGAAGTTGATCTTTCAGCGAGTGCTTGCAGTGTAGTAGGAAGGGTGGCGTTAACACCAGGTCAAAAGTATTCTCGGAACACTCACCATACTATATATGGTATAAACTGCACATAATGACACTATGAAATCAATATGTGTTAAATTTGAGGAAATTACACACTATCTCTAACGCTTTGCGTTAGAGACGTGCAATAGAATGACTACTCCATACTGACTTGTTTTGTGAGTGCAGCAACCCTAACCAGACAAAGGGCGTCCGTGTAAAATACGCTTTAGAATACAGAGAACTTGTTGTCTGAACCAATTACGATGCTGAGAACTCTTCACGAGAGGTTGTTTTCTTTTAAGTGGAGGTTAAAAGTGAAGCTTTTCTTATAAAACAGGTCATGAGTTTATTGTTCCGAAGTCATGGTTATACAAGTAACTTGCTTATGATAGACGGCATTGTGGTTGTATATGAATTTTGAAAATAAAAAAAACGAATTGAGAACCTACACCTTTTTGGAAGTCGGTTAAAAAGAGAAGTGTACGGTTCAGGGACTCCGTTGGGAACTAAGTTCCGTAATTTTCGTTGCGAAATTGCAATAATAAAACAATACCTATATTTATATTTAAAGATGGTAGAACCAGTGTAGTTCGACCGGAGAGGTACCCCCCCACACTTATTTCTAACGTGAAGCATTCCTTGCGTTTCGATGGAATGATGTGGTTGCCGGCACACTTTTATATGAGGCGACCATCGTAGTCCTCGAGAGTAGCAACGCATCTGTGATTGACTTCAGATAGAACCTATGTTCATATAGAACATAGCTTACAGATAGACAATATCTTACAGATGTTCATGAGCGGCGGTGACCACTTACCTCAGGTGGACTGCATGCTCGTTTGCTACTTCATTATTATAAAAATGTAGTCGAACCCAAAATTACAATAAAAGCAAAATTACTACAGCTATTTTGTTTATAGCGGAGTATTTAGCGAGGCACTTTTACTTAGTCCTCAAAGGTAGCCATGAAGCTGTAGCCAATCTCAGGTGAGACTAATCTTATCTGGTATTGATTACAGATGTGTATAGGTACCTAATAGTGGCCATTTTTATTAGGTGTACTGCATGTTCGTTGACTACTGCAATAGCATAAAAACGATAAAAAAGAAAGGTTTTTCAAAATATAAAAAGAATAGTGTACGGTCAAAGAATACCTGTCAGGATGGATGACACGTATACTTTGACCGATGATGTTCATTGAGAAATTGTAATCATGAGACAATGTATCTTACGTATGAATTAAAACTGTAAGAAACAGGTTTTAAAGATAATCTTAGGCATCTTTGTCATGGAAATTCAACACTGCACGATTTTTGTTGATAGAGGAAGTGTATTTTAATGAAATAAACCAACGATTGATACGTAACCTGAACTCTTTAATTTAAATTCAAGACCATTGGCTCAATGCGAGTTCGAATTAATTAACATACTGAACTCACCAACAGTGTACTCAAATAAATGAAAAGGTTAAAAAAATGTAAAAACTCTCCTATAAACTATTTTATGTCCAACATACGGACACAAACATCAAGAAATATCTAAGTAAACTAGTCGTTGAATTCCACCGTAATTTAACTAAAAAACTAAATTCAATATTGTCCGAAGTAGCACGAATATTTCTCAAATTCAATTAAATTGTATCAATTTGTAAGTTATTTTGAACGCACCCGTTAAAGGTAAAAAGAGGTTTAATTACCTCAGCTGCAGCATTTTATACCAATAGCAGGTATGTTAAGAACGACATCTGACATTTTTGGATGACATTCGACATGTCTGAATGTTTATTTCGTTTAATATATATATGTTTGTGTCAAATTTACTGTAGTGTGTGTAATGTGTTTTTAGTTGATTTTATGTATGTTTTATGCATTATTTGAAAAAATATTAGTATTCCGTTATCCTTCTCTACATCAACTATAACTGTGCTTAATTTCATACTCCTCCGTCCGCGGCAAGTATGTTAAAACGGATCACAGGTATTTGCTTCAGGTATTAATATATAGATAAAGCATTACCAGTGCTTATATGGCAATATCTTAAACATGGCTCGTTCTGACATTCTTACTCTATACATACGGATGTTATCTGGTATCTAGACGTCTTCGTACATGTTGATAAATGTATAGATATCTTTTTTCTGTTACAACCATTTATAGAAGTACCTCTAAGGAACTAAATTCACGCGTATATACTCGTCATGTTTATTTTTTCGCTAGCTTTGCTACATGGTTCTATTAACATAAAAATTTGTACATATAACAGTTCTTGGGATACTTAGTATTATTAAAATTCGCCTTTGTCTTACGTACTAATCTTTAAAATGGCCTTAAAGATGTTACCGTAAATTCTATTAAGAAATAGAGGAATAATACTTTAAGTCCCGAATTTATTTGTAGTCCTTAGTTTGAAAAACGTCATAAAAACTTAAGATGTTGAAAAACGACATTGCGGTTCAAATATTTTAATATTTTTTTAAGAGTAATTAAAATGTCGATATTACCACAGTATTATTATCATACTGTACCGTGATATTACTAACGAGTATGGTCGACTGGTCAAGTACTATCACCGTAGCTAATCTAGCAAGCAGTTTTTACGTTTCGGTGGGTGTGATGGCATCTTACATTCATATGAGGCGATTATCTTAGTCCTCAGGAGAAGAAATGGATCTGAGGTTGACTTCGTAAAGACCCCATGTTCAAAATAAATTTGCCTGGGCATGGTCATGGATAGTAGAGACCACTTACCATTAGGTAGACTGTATTTTACATTTTATTTTTGGGAAAAAAAAACAAGGAATTAATACATACAACGTTCAAATTACCACTGAACCCGGCGAAATATGTATGTCAGCGTCATTAAGATGTATTGGTAGGGTTGCCACCTTTATTCATATTGTTACTTGTGAGAAACGTAAAATATATAGTACTTCAGGACTTAATACATAAGTTACATATTATTATTTATCTTAAAATTCAAATTGAATTAAATTGTTATAATTTTCGAGTTATTTTTAAAACACCTGTTAAAGGGAAAAAGAGTTTGGATTGACCAACCTGCATTTAAAGCAATGACGGGTATTTTGATAAAGACATCTGACTGACACTTTTGACATTATGTATTATCGTAGTTATATAATGAACGTTTTATTTCGTTTATTATATATGTTTGTGTCAAATACATGGTAGTGTGTGTAATGTGTTTTTCAGTTGATTATATGTATGTTTTATGCATTATTGTATATATTTAATGCATTTATTACATAAAAATATTTGCATCCTAAACTCTTTCTCTTTGTATAAACTATAACCGTGCCAAAATATATACCCCTCCGTCCGCCTAATTTGCCTTAAAAAGGGATTCCGATTTTTTCTTCACGTATTAATATATATAATAACTATAATATACATAGTTATATGGACCTTTGGACTCCTTTACCATGCATCTTTTTAACTCTAGACCTGTCCTAATTGGGTTTTTGCTGAGCATGGTTGATGACGAGACATAAATAGAAAAGTATAACACTAAATATAAAATGCGGGTATCAACCCTATGTACGTGAGATATATAACCTACGTTTATAGCGGGGTTGGTAGCCTAGAATGCGTTTGAGAACTCAATTTGATATCGTGGCAGGCCCTGTCCCATGTCGAATCACGATAATTGGCCACGAATGCACCTCAGACAGGCCGCTCTACTCCGATGGAAATTGCAATACCTTAGGGCCGGCGCACATATGACGGAGCGCAGCGGAGCGCAGCGGAGCGCAGCGGAGCGCAGCGGAGCGCAGCGCAGCGCAGCGCAGCGCAGCGCAGCGCAGCGCATGCCCGCGAAATTTTCTTAACGAATCACACACTAGCCGAAATTCGCGCTAATTACTGGGAGAATGCGCGCGGATGCGCGCGCGGTCGCGCTCCCGCGCTACCTTTCGCGTGTGGTCGCTTTCATGCTCCTCAGAAATAAATTGCTGTTATTTAATTTTGGATATTATTTCTAAAGGGACAATGACGATAATAGTTTGACAGCAAAAAATGCGCTGCGCTGCGCTCCGTCATATGAGTGCCGGCCCTTAAGCATCTGGCTACTAAAATGGCGCTTTAATAAAACTGTGATTATTTGGTAGACTACAGAAGTCTGTCCCTGTAGTTCTGGGACCAGAATAGGACTACGGTACCCTCTGCCTGTCGTAAAAGGCGACTAAAAGAGGCTTCCGGGGTTGCGGGCGGGAAGAGTGGGAGCTCGAACCGTCCGGTTAAGTAACCCCGGGAAGGACGGCGGCATGTGTGGTTGCATGTTGCCGTAAAAACCAGAAGGTGCGGTGAGCAGTTCACGCCCACCAGAGAAGAGCCCGATGGGGCACACGCTGAGGACACCGGCGGCGGGCAAGTGGAGTTCCCGGAGTCCTCTTCGCAGCGTCGACGTCGGCCACAAGGGGGGTTTTAGTGCGGTAAGAATCCCACATAACCCGCTAACTTATAACTATATATTATAACTTTTTGAAAGTTTCCCCCTCGAAAACAAAAAAAAAAAAAAAAGACTACAGAAGTCAGTATCGGTAGGTAGGCCGATCGATAGGTGTATCTTTTGGAGGTCCTCCCCCGTCACAAAAAAGGTAGGTCAGTCAGAGGTACCATCGGCGCCTATTCCTATTGAGAAACAGTATTTGTGTTTAGATAGAACCTCTGTCATATATAAATTTAGTTACGTACAAATGTTCATGGGCGGCAGTGATCATTTACTATTAGAGGCAATGCGAGTTTGTTTGCTATTTCAATGTTATAAAAAGTAACTAAAAAATTACTAATAACACTTTATACATACAAAAAAATATTTTATTCCATAAAAATCACGCAGCAAACTTTGAGTGCACTTAAAAATTTTAAAAATGCATTTTAAATAATATGTATTTCATGTATGTGATATTAAAATGATATAACATTATTGTAGATTATTGTTCTATTTAGCATCTTAAAGCATACAGTTTTTTTAACCTTTTGGCTTACAATAGATAAAAAATAGACAAATTATAGAGAATCTTGGGGATGACCCGCAAAGCACTTACTATCACTGTTAAAACAAGTGAACATATTATATTTACCTTAGAACTTATTTAATTAAATAATCTCCGATTTTCTATAATGATATTTATACCTCGAGGTTTAACAATCCTGAAAGTTCCAATGAAATTGTAGAGGCGTGCAACATTTTTGTTGTCCAAGTTGCAGAGTAATAATAATGTCCAAGCAGCTCGCAATCGGGGAAGAAAGACCGGTTGCCCTCGTAGGAATTGGCTTTCTGCGAACATTTGCTAAAAAACAATGAACTTTGCGACGCGGGAGTCGAAATGAAAGAAATAATAAAGGAAGAAAGAAAAAAAATATTTATTTCGTCCAATTTCATTACAACAGGTTTGTTTATCTGGTACTAAATTTTATTTCTACAAGTTTGAGGTTGCAGCGAGAACTAGACGAAAATGGAGTCGCACTCGACATAAGCCGCGGATCCCGTGAGGCATCCACGACGGTGGTATTTCTTATTTTGCTTGAACCGTCTGGAGTTATTATGCAAATAAAGATTTAAAATATAGGGCTTAGTGCGGTAAAAATCCCACATAATCCTTCGTCGCTCCCACGGCATTGGATACCTTTTGAAGGTATCCCCGTCGAAAAAAAAGGCCCAATGGTACCTAAATAGTCTCAGTAAATACATTAAACTGAAGGTAATATTTATGTTTATACAAAATCGTGACGAAAAAAATCTAGACGAGGTCACATTACGCTCATTTCAATTATTTGAAAGTTGCGTGACAAATTATAAGTAATACTCTGAAAATCGTAACAGTAGCTAGTAAGATTCGAACTTGACCGCATTTTTACATTTAGAAAACTCCCAGTAATTAAGTCATCAGTCAAGATTTCATCAATATTAGAGGTGTTTCTTTAAACCAGCAGTTTTAAACTTATTTCGTTTATCGCTCACTTAGAAAAATATTTTTCTAGTGTCTCCCAAAATTAATAAATCGTCATATTAATCCCATTTCTAGACTCGAGAGTGGCCTTTTGCCATACGGTGCACTGCATGCATCGTATGCGTATCTAATATTTAAAATTCTCGTGTCACAGTTTTTGTTGCCATACTCCTCCGAAACGGCTTGACCGATTTTGATGAATTTTTTTGTCCTTATCCGGTATCTATGAAAATCGGCCAACATCTATTTTTCATACCCCTTAATATTTTTTTCAGTCGGCTAGTTCTATATATTAATGCGGTCAGCTAGTTTCTATATATTAATACGTGAAGCAAAAACTTGTGATTCGTTTTTAAGATACTTGCCACAGACGGAGGAGTAGATATGCACGATTATAGTTGATGTAAAGAAGGATTGCGCAATGCTAATATTTTTTTCAAATAATGCAGAAAACATACATAAAATTAATTGAAAACATATTACATACACTACATTGCACTTGATACAAATACATACATAATGCAGCTTAGTTAACAAACCTCCTTTAACCTTTAAAATAACTTGAAAATTATTACAATTTATTTAAATTACAGGAATATTGGTGTTATTTTAGACAATATGAAGTTTAGTTTTTTAATTTAAATTACGGTCGAATTTAGACCATAACGACGGTTGACTAGTCTATAAGAAAAGGTAATCGCTTAGTTATATTCTTGCTCCTCCGCTCGCTTTAATTACGTGTGTTTAATGAGTATTTGATGTGTTAGTATAGATTGTAAACTATCAGTGTAGCAAATTTCACTAAAATCCGACTACTTTTTGAGTTAAAAAGTCACATTCTTACGAACTATCGCATTTTTTTTTGTAAAGCTATTTTCTTATTTCCGTTTTAAATGTAGGTATTCTTCTTATTAAAATATCCTTTATCTTTTGGTAACTTTCTATTGTGAACGCTTGAGAAATATCTTATCTAATCTTGTACTTCTCTATGATAATAGTAGACGTCTACTGGTTCGGTACTGGTCTACTTTGAAGTACTTAACTGAAGTAGTGAAGTCATGGTGTCTACGTGATGTGAAGTGGTGACTATTCTTGGACGTTTGTAACTAAGTTCCTCAGAGGCATTCTACACTCAAAGCCCCACAGTAGGATTTTCTCCTGTGTCGTGGGTGGCATGGACACACACAAGACAAATACACAAACACCCAGACCCAGAACATGAATCTAAACTCATCATTCGGATACCTGTCTGGCCGGGAATCGAACCCGGGACCCATTGCGCGTCAGACCGGTATGGTAACCGCTCCGCCACGCGGGGTATGAGTGTAGAATGCTTGTGTTTAAGTTCCTCGGAGGTTAAGTAATTACTAAAAGAACTTTGGTACGTTCTATCTATTATACTGATACTATGTTTTGGCCACCATTTCGCCCGCTTCAACCACGCCTACCCTGCCAATGAGTACCGTAGGCCATTGACTATCTGCGTGCAAAATTTCACCGAAATTAGACCTGTCGTTTTTGCGTTAAAACGTAACAAACACACATACAGTCTCACAGACTTTTATATTTATAATATTGGTAAGATAACGGAGGCAGATCCTCTCATGACATGACTCTAAAGGCACTATTGCACAACTGTTTTTGTCTTAAAAAAAGTATTAAGCTATATGTAGAAGTTCCTACTCGGATATGATTTTTGTTCCGTATTTCCTCAAATTAATCGATTTTTTATGACCACCTGCTTGGTGGTACGGTTACCATACCGGTCTGACACGCAGTGGGTTCCGGGTTCAATTCCCGGCCAGACAGTTATTTGACACAGGAGAAAATCCTACTTTGGGGCTATGAGTGTAGGAAGCGTTAAAAAATAGACCAAATGAGGTAAGTCAACAATTTATATTGTTCGTAAAAAAAACGATTATGGTAAGGAAAACCAAAAACCTTAATGCATAAAACTTCTGTATTGACCGACCGCAGAAATTTTAATATAATAATCATTTGATATCTCATTTGATTTTTGGAATTGCAGTGATGATAAATGTACCTACATTTATCTTTAAGGATACTTGGGTAAGTAGAAAACTATTTATTATTATAACAAAAGAGCAAAAGGGTTTCTAGTTAACAGACTTTCGATTTTCTTTTAAATTTTGTCAGGTGGTAGAACCAGTGTAATTCAACTGGAAAGGTATCATCGCCACACTTATTTCTAGCGTGAAGCATTTCTTGCGTTTTTGCGGAAGGGAGGGAGGGAGGAGGCGGAAGGTTCTTGTGTTTGCCGGTATACTTTAATAAGAGGCGATCATCTCAGTGTTAGACATATACATAGTAACGCATGTGTGATTGACTCCTGATAGAAACCATGTTCTATATGGAGTTGGTTACAGACGTCCATTAGCGGCAGTGACCCCTTACTATTAGGTGAACTGCATGCTCGTTTTCCACTTCAGATAAAAAAAAAACTGCGAAAATCATGAATATGGAGTAAATTTAATGTACACCTACAATTAGGTAAGTAATAATTTGGAAACAAAGGCATATACTACGCGCCTTGTATCACGTCTATGGTCGTCGTACAGAAGGCTACAAATATCGTATCGCGTGGTATCAAGGCTTAAGAGATTTTCCACAGCCTTTTATCGTACATGTACTTACTTGTTACCTTGACTGTACACTAGTGTATCCTGTTCAATCAATTATACTTAACTTGGTGATTATTTTATCATTAATTAGTTGGGGTTTTTATGTTTTTTTAGTGAAGCCATCGAGAATGTAGTGAATTTTGACAACTTCAATCAACTCCAGAGCTGAGTAGAATCGCCTTGTATGAGTTTTTAATCTATCTTTAAACTGATAGTGCTGAAACCCTTCAATTGCGTGTTCACAAAGTTTTATCAAAATTGGTTAAGCCGTTTCCAAGTATGCACACAATATGTGACATGTGTGGAGTGTATGAGTATATAAATAAATATGTTTTATTCTTGAATAAGACGTATTTTATTGCATATTTATGTGTGAACACTAGGTAGGAAATTCTTTTGAGATCGTCCTCTATATAAGGAAAACCCATAATTACCTTTATGTCTTTATGCATTAACCACATTGTTACCTGTATTTTAGCGATGGTTCTATTACGTAAAATGAGTATATTGGAAAACCTAATAGTTTTACTATTTGTTCTTTTTTTGCTTTTAATAAATTTGAACTAGCAAGCAAATTATGTTACACTACACAGGACACAAGTTCTACGTGAAGTCAATCGCAGATTTGTTGCTATTATATGACCTAAGATGGTCGCCACTCATTAGGTTAGCGACCACACACTTCCAACGAGAAGTTTGAACTGCTTTTTTTATCCGATTGAAGTAGCAAACGAGCATGCAGTCCACTTGATGGTAAGTGGTCACTGCCGCTCATGGACATCTGTAATCAAAAATCAACTTCATACAGGGTTCTATCATAAGTCAATCACAGATGCGTTGCTACTCCCGAGGGCCATTTTTTTTGTTTTCGAGGGGGAAACCTTCAACAGGTACCCGACGCCGTACTAAAACCCCCCCGGTGGCCGTCCTCGGCGCTAAAAAGGAGGACTACGGGATCTCGAAACGACTTCAACCGGAATCCTCCGAGCGCGTACTCCCGAGGACTATGATGGTCGCTTCATATGAATGATGGTCGCTTTTTGGTATTTCTTTAGGTCGTCAAACTGCAGTTCGGTTACAATTTGGATAAATTCGGCGAATTCTTTCAATTGCGAAGCAATTCAACATCTTAACCAATTCTTGCGAATATCTAAAAACATGCGAATATTCGCGAATGCGAATGCAAATATTCGGTTCAACACTGATCCACAATAACCGGAACCATTTTCCTTACATCAATTTACCAATACCAATTTGCCAATTTACCATCACAACCAGCATCAATCGCGTCATACCAACTATCACTAGAGATGAAACTTTCTTAACATAATAATATTCTCATACATTTGGATGTATAGTCAATATGCAGAAAACGCAGTGGAATTCCCAATGTTAAGACCATTACAGCAAAACCGGCTTTTTTAAGTGGCCGCGTTGAAAGCGGGGTTTTGAGTCGACTTTCATGTTTCCTTATTATTTTGTTGGGCAGAAAGAGGCAGTGTAATGTGAAATGTGTAAGATTAAATTTTATAACAAAACTAACTTTTACCGCGGCGTCGCTCGCGTTTAACCCCTAAATAAATATAAAAGATCATTTCATTCCAATAGAATCCATACGAGCTCATCTAGGAGGTAACAGATTGGATTTTGTTAAACTTCAAATCTTTCTGGAAATTGGTATAAATACCAGACATACTCTTTATAAGGATACTAGTAATATTCAGGTGTACTCATAAAAATATCTCGATATAACAGGAAAGCAGATTTTTCTTGTCTAAAAACAACAGTGTAAGGTCAGTTGTTTTTTTGGTTTCAAATGGATGATAATGGTGTTTTCATTACCACACAGGGCGTTCCAACTTAGTCTTCAAGGGCAGTAACGCATCTTTAGCTGAAATAAGATGGGATTCTATTGGTATCTGCGGCTTATGATATTGTAGATGGCTAAAGGCAGCAGTTGCCATTTTCCATTAATTGGACTGCTCGATTAACTTACTTCTGTTACATTTTGAAGAACAAAAATAAAATCAACATTTACGAATGTAAGCTTTATAAATCTTCATACGAGTAGAAAAAATAATAGCTGTTTGATGTTGTACATCGGGTTTTTACACTCAGGCAAAAGGTTGTCGAAGATTAAGGCTATTTATATGTGAAGTCTTCTTTTATTAGCGCGTCTTTCATATTTGCCGACGTTATTTCTTATCGTTATACCATTGACATGTTTTATCTCCAATAGTTTCTGTCAACATAGATCATTAGGACTTTTAGCTATCGAAAGTACAAGATTCAAAGTTCAATTTTTGTTAGAATTACACATTAAAAGAAATCTGAACAGAACAGTGTTTTCTGAGACCTTCTTAACAGCCACTAGGCACGGCTCTCTCGTAAAACTGATTAAGTCATTCCACAATGTGGCCAATTCGACTCGGTCACAGTGCAAATATGGAACAGTATGGAAACTAAGCCTCGTTGACAAAATACCTACACTCTAGTGAAGCAAAAGCTCTTTGTTTATATTATTTTTTAAATACTACTGATATTAATTTAGCTGTTATTATTTTTTTTTATTTTAGCATCTACTGTCCTGTAGTCATCAATCAATCGAATTGTAATATCTACGCAGTTTACAAATTATATTAGAAGGTAGTGTCAATTTGTCGGTCAATCCCAGGATGTCGATATTAATTATTATAGGTTTAAATACAGAAAACAGTTTAATATTGATACAATTTGTAAATTATTGATTTTTTATGACAAGATATAATAACTGACGGTCTAGTTAATATGGAACTAAGGTTAAACGTACTCTCTAAAGCACTAAAGCGCACATGAAGTTTAGTCGCTAGGGGTTATCTACATTTGACTTTAAGGCCGCCGGATGCTTAGAGTGAGCGCTCCTCTAACTCTATTCTCATAGTGACAGTTCAGTAAAACTGCAGATTCGTGTGTTTATTCTTATTCAAATTTTTGCAAAAAATATATTCTGAGTGGTGATAATAAGACGTAGATTTATGCATATTTTTTTGGAATAATAGCTTATTCCATCGCTTCGTGGCTGCTTAAGGTTGTATAGGTTGTATTTATAGACATTTTATATATTGAAAAAATTGTATAAAGATGCAATGTATCTAACACTCCGCTTAACGTTGAAGATACACATGCCTGACATGCCCCGTACATGGAAAAAAAATCACGGGTGCAATATAAATACTACATACATATATAAATAAACTAAGAAACGTGATAACATTACATCATAATGGCTCCACTTAAAAGATCCTTAGAAGCCTTAACAAAAGCACGTAAACGTGATGAATTATAAGCGTACATAACATATGCGCAATGTTCTCACAAATCTGACCTCACCTCAGAAACCAGTTTTCAACGATACTTACATTGTTACTATTTGTACTTATGTAAATATGGTATGGGCGTTGCTTGTTGAGGCAGGTTAAAGGCAAATAAAGTATGAACCGCCTGCAAACAGTACATTGAAAATGGTGTTTAAAATAACTTCAATTGTTTTAGTTTTTGTTGTTTTATTATAAAGATGTATTATACATTTGTATGCAAAAGACTATATCTGATATATACAATTTCCATGTCACAACTCCCAACGTTATTTGTACTCCTCCGAAACGGCTTGACCGATTTATACTAAATTTTATATGCGTATTCAGTAGGTCTGAGAATCGGCCAACATCTATTTTTCTTAGTGATAAGGGTTGTCCACGCTTAACATTATTTATAAATTTTTACATGGCATAACAATGTTTGCCGCTAGTATTTTGTTAATTCGTATGAAGGCAGGATAGGATGAAAATATTTCCCAAAAGAACATCACTTACAGAGCAAATAAAAAAAAAACTGTTTAGAGATTATATTGCAGTATATTCTTGCGCAAATTTGTATAACTACTGCAGTTACGTTCTTTTTTTAATAGTATACATATACGTAATAAATAAAGATTGTAAAAATACCAAAGAAACGTGGATTACGGGGCTATTCTTATAATCAGTTTTTTTTAAAACCGATGTTTTCCATGTTGCAGCTACGCAAATTTCTTAAGGCGAAGAGAAAAAGGTTAGCTCAGGGGTTATATTTTTTACTGATAAAAAAAAGGTCTTAGTGTTTAAAAATTTCTTTTACTTGAGTATGCTAAGGGGGTGTTCGGTTAAGTTAAGGGTGGGATCGGACTCCTAGGTCAACGCTCCCGTTTCTTATATATGACTTGGTTTTCCCTTTAAAAGTAACTTTCATCATAGGTTGAACTTGGACTAACTCTGTAGTTAACCTTCGTAGAGCTCCTGTTTTGTTTGTATAGAATGATGTATACAGATATCCACGTAGTTATAAAGTGGAAAACCACTTCAATATTATATACGAAATTTAAACGAAGCTTTTCAATTTAGTAAAGTGTGGCGTTCCAACTTCTAGGGTATCAAAGATTCTGTGGCAGACCTTTATTAGAGTATTAATCGTTCATGATGTTGTGTAAAATGGCTTATGCTTATCATCGGCCATTTAATATTCATTGATTAAGATTAAACTCTGCCGTAAAGCGTATTATAAAATTTCTGATTACATAGAAGACAAAATAGCTTGGGACTGAGCAATAACATACATTACTATAGTATATTTAATAAATGTCAAAGTGTAGCGTACCTATCTTGCCAAACAGGGCTCTCTTTTACTGAACTGTAAGGCAAGATACTGGAGCTAACCTTCATTACCATGTAAAAAAACATGATTGTAATTATATTTAAAAAAATAGATATAAATAAGAAAAAAGATAAACCCGCTGAGTTTCTTGCCGGATCTTCTCAGTTGAGATCGTATTCCGATCCGGTGGTAGTGGTAGAAAAAAAAATGTAACTGACAATTTGTAAGTGCCCCCGTAGGCCTATACAAAATAAAAATAAAGACAAATATCATTGTTTTTATTTTGTGGTTATTCTCCTAACTTATTATAATGAAGCCAATTTTTTATTCTGTTTATACCAAGAAAATATATAAATATCATATGAAAATAATTTTTTTAAGTCTAATAACTGCGCTGCGATGTATCCAAACATTTCTATACTCGGGGCAAATTCGATATGGAATGTTTAATAACAAACCGTTGCCTAGCAACCACTGACAGGCAGGGGAATGCAACTTTTTGTTGTTTTATCAGTCGTCTTTTACCTATTATTAAATTTTATCTGTAACTTATAATAGGTTGCAAATCCCTTTATTTAATTAGGGTTGTAACATCATTAGTTAAACAATGACGATAATGGTAAATAAATTTTGTTTGACTGGTTTTAGCATATTATCTTGCAGTTGGTCGTTATTAATTAATCAACTCTTCTTAATTAAATTATTTCGTGATAATTTTCATACTTTGGTTGAATATAAAATGCATTTGTGTACAAATTCCTGCAAGTTGGTGATAACCCTACATATGATTTTTTATGGTTTGTTTACATTTATTCCAGATCGAATTTGCCCCGAGTATAGGTATTTATGAAACCAGAATGTCGCAACGACTTAGGTGGTTTTCCCAGCAATCATAAATGTTGAGGATAATATTATAATTGCACTAAGATTCCGTCTTCATTTTTATACCATTTGACTGTTTATTGATGATATTATCTTTTTTATATGTGACAATTAACAGAGGATAAATATCTTTTCAACTACTAAATGCAATAAGGTCTTTTTAAATTAAAAATATTATTGTCACCAACATTAGATGCTACAAATAAGATTTAGTTAATATTAATGGAAGTAGGTAAATAATTATTTTCTTTCAGTATTTAAAAATATGATAATTATTCGCGGTGGTGTTTTTATAGGTTTACCGAGTAACATAATATTTAATAAAACAGATAAGGCACAAATCTCTTGGTTGGATCTCATACTATTTACTTTAGAAAGTTTTCGAGAATGTTATGCTACTTATAAAGTGCGTGCGTGCATCGTCCCTGTAGTTTCGAGATCAGAATAGGGCTACGGCATCCCCTGCCTGTCGTAAGAGGCGACTAAAAGGGGCTTCCGGGGTTGCAGACGGCTAGAGTGGGAGCTCGAACCGTTCGGTCAGGCCATCCCGGGAAGGACGGCGGTATGTGTGGTCGCATATCGTCGTCAAGACTAGACGGAGCGGTGGGCCCAGCCGCTCATCTGGGAGGAGCCCGATGGGGCAACGCGCTCGGAGGATTCCGGTTGAAGTCGTTTCGAGATCCCGGAGTCCTCCATTTCAGCGCCGAGGACGGCCACGGGGGGGGCGGGGGGGGGGGGGTTAGTGCGGTAAAAATCCCACATAACCCTGCGTCGCCCCCACGGCGTCGCGTACCTTTTGAAGGTTTCCCCCTCGAGAACTAAAAAAGTGCGTGCATGTTATTTAACTAACTGAGTTATACCAATTATATGACATGTATGTCACAACCCGTTAAGTCGTTTGGGCTGTGGCGCGCATAGAGGTATTGAAGATAGAGCAGAGAAGCCAGGTTTCCAGCTTTCTTTCTTTTTCCAATCGTCGGATGTTTCCACTTACAAGCAGCTGTATGCCCCAACTATATGTACATATACATAGCTATACAGCTAATATCATTATTGTAACGCCAGAGAAATGGATATACATTCAAACATACATACATTCATACAAACAAACATGCATATATATGCTTAAAAACATTACCATCCTTCTCAGACAGTCGGATAAAAATCTCATACTTAAAAGCTCCTTTGCTTAATCTACATAATAATACGTGAAGCGAAAACTTGTGATCCGTTTATAAGATACTTGCCTTACAATTACATTACAATTAATAGTTGATGTAGAAAAGGATAACCAAATGCTAATATTTTTTCCAAATAATGCATAAAACATACATAAAATCAACCAAAACCTCATTACACACACCACATTGCATTGGACCAAACACATTAAAAATAAACAAAATAAAACATTCAATGTCTTAACACATAACGTCCAAAATGACAGATGTCTTTGTCAAAATAACCGATATTGCTTTTAAATGCTGCTTAGTTAATTATAACTATTTTAACTTTAACGGGTGTGTTCAATATAACTTGAGATTCCATACAATTTAATTGAATTTGAGAAATATTCGTCCTACTTTTTACGATATGAACTTTAGTTTTTGAGTTAAATTATGGTCGAATTTCGACCCTTGCGACGTGTGTCTAGTAAGAATAACCGCATGAAACAAGAGTGCTACATTCATGCAGCGCCAACTTGCATTACATAGTTTGTAGGTTCGGGCCCGGGGCATAGACCCTGCCAGTTTTGTATTCATGAAGCACTCTACATGCACTTTACTTCTCTGATGTAACCGTAACGTTATAAATTGATCCCCGTTTATATAATTGGCGATTTTGCATTGCAAGCATGTCCATTATGTGCTTTTATCTTTTGTCGTAACTAAATAACATCCGTTAGCACTAAGTTTTATAATTTAGGCCTACCCCCCGTGATCAGGGAGGAATTGAAGGTAAAAAATCATCCCGTGTCAACCAGATTGCCAACGTCCAGGGCTTGGGCTTGCAGGACCCTGCATCATCGGGATTGAGGAGTTCAAGGTCAAAATTTTCATCTTGAGGCTTTGCTTCATAATGCTATAACATATCCGTAAGCACAAAATATCCAACTCTTATGATGATGAAAGAAAACTCCCTTTTTGTAAATCGCTTAAAAAATAATCGGCGATAAAAAGTCTTGTTAGGAAGAGAGTCACGGAAATCTAAATTGAAATGTGAAAAAGATCAAATAAACCCGTTGGTTTTATTTTTGGTTCGGTATTTTTTCTGTATAAAAGAATAAGGTTTTAATGTGATTTTTTTTTCTTAAACATCATTGTATAATTTGTGTATGTTTAAGAAAATAAACGAACGAACAACTAGAACTACGCAAATTATGTTGTATAGACGAATATAAGAACTTAATTGTTATAGTGTGGCAGCGGTTTATATTTTCTGTCACGAAAAACCGTAATTCATAGGCGTGTTAACATCAAATTGAAACAAAGAAGGCGTATCCTTTGTGTGAAATGTCTCGATAAGAGCTCGATTGATGAGATAAAATAAGTAAATTCCGTTATTCAGAGACGACATAATAAAAATAACGCTTTGTGCACACTTGTACGCTCAAACCAGGATTTTTCCTGTGTCGCTGATGCCATGGACGTATACACAAACAAATAGACCAAGAATATAAATAAATCATAATTCAGATATCTGCCTGACCGAGGGTTGACCTCCGAACCCATTGCGTTTCACATCACCCGCGACGCGATTTGACGAATCGCGTGGCGCATCGGTTACCATACCGGTCTGACGCCCAATGGGTCCTGGGTTCGATTCCCGGCCAGACAGGTATCTGAGTGATGAGTTTAGATTCCTGTTCTAGATCTGGGTGTTTGTGTATTCGTCTTATGTGTGTCCATGGTACCCACGACACAGGAGAAAATCCTACTGTGAGGCTATGAGTGTAGAAAGCGTGTGTTAAAGAAAAAAAAAAGGATATTTAAAAAAAAATTCTCTCTATTCCCACTCCTTCTCTGTTCATGCAGTTAGGCTATGGAATTCATTGCCGCTTAACATTCGACTCTCTAAAACCATTTCGATGTTTAAAAGACGAGTTAAAAAGCACTATTTATCACTTTCATAATATCATATTGTATGTATATATTCATATGTATATATTCATGTATGTATTTGTATATATGTTATATATTTATATTATATATTTATATCATATTTTAACTATAAATATTAATTTCCAGTTGTGCACACCTAATTTGCTTTACAAATGCACACTCCGATCCCAGGGCTGCTGGAAGAAATTTCATCTTGAAATAAGTAGTCCTTTGTACTTAAGTTTATAATGTCTGTTTTTTATGTATTGTTTGTGTACAAAAATTATAAAATAAATAAATAAAAATATCAGTATGGTGACCGCTCCTGGCACGCGGTTCGTTTCCTTTTAACATATTTTACTGAAGAATTATCAATGAATACGTTGACGTCAAAACGATTAGCAATTAATTGCAACTTTAATCAGAGCTAGATTTTGTTCTGATTTCCGTACTATTTATAGTAACCATTTATACAATCGAAGTTATTGTGTGATAACGTATGACGACGGTTTAGCATTTCAAACAAAATAATGTTTGAGGCTTTTCTTGTGTATAATCAGCACTTATTTTCATTTTTTTTTATCTGACTGAAGTAGCTAACGAACTTCAGTCCACCTGACGGTAAGTGGTCACTGCCGCCCATGGACATCTGTAATCAACGTCATACAGAACATGGCTTCTATCTGAAGTCAATCACAGATGCGTTGCTACTCCCGAGGACTATGATGGTCGCCTCATATAAAAGTGTACCGGCAACCACGCCCTTCCATCGAAACGCAAGAAATGCTTCACGCTAGAAATGGGTGTGGCGGTGGTACTTCCCCGGTCGAACTGCACTGGTTCTACCACCTTCAAATTTCATATTTGTCATACAAATTTCTATAGTTCTCACCCACATCTGTCACGTTTATCTCATAAACTGTGCGTGTGTCAAATTCGATCAGTAATTTATGCGTAAAAGATTAATAATTACACATACATTCTCACAAACTTTCTCATTTACTACATAATATTAAATTTTAATATAATCAGTCTTAAAGTTAAACAAGAGTGATATTATATTAATTTCATTTCTAAGACTTGCAAAAAACCCTAGACGTATCCATATTATCTAATCTGAGTGCTCTGCTATAGATCGTATTATTGATAGCACGAATACTATTTATAGCATAAGATAGCGGAATCTTAAGTTATGGTTCTTAAGTAAACGTAAGTCAATTTCAAATAAAACGATTACTAAAAACAGCAGATTAAAAATATCTTTAAAATATTACATAAATTTATAAGAATGGAATAAAATAAATAAACTCAACCGTCGTAAAGACTAGATGGAGCGGTGGACCCAGCCCATCAGGGAGGAGCCCGATGGGGCAACACGCTCAGAGAATTCCGGTTGCGATTCTTTGGAGATCCCGGAGTCTTCTTTGTAGCGCCGAGGACGGCCACCGGGGGGGTTTTAGTGCGGTAAAAATCCCTCATAACCCTGCGTGTCGCTCCCACGGCGTCGGGTACCCTTTGAAGGTTTCCCCCTCGAGAGAAAAAAAAGGTTATTTACGTTCAAAAACGATCATATTTAATCTATTTTTATGTGTTGTGTTGATCAAAGTTTCTGATTTTATTTGTTAGATGTGATCAGTAATATATCTGCATTCGGATAGTTTAGAACTTTGTAATTCCAATAAAAATGAAATATGAATGCAATTCGCAAGGTAAAAAAGCATTTGCTAACGAGGTGCATTAATTAATCCCTTTAACTGCATGGGAGGCTCTGCGGCGACACTTATTAAGTGCCGCTAAGTGTGTCAAGTATGTGTGAGTTTCGACACGGCTCTGCACAGGCGCAAACGAGCAAACTCTTGTGTAAGAGCCACCTCTGCTAGCTCTATGCATCTGACGGTATTGATTTTACGGTGCTGACTGGTTACGGCCAGCAAATTAGTTTTTTATGGTGAATTTCATTTGAATTAACCAGAAGTGATGATCCAGTGATATGATTTTTTGAATTTCGAAGATATCTGGATAATTTTGAAGATGTTCTGGAACTAACTCTCTTTTTAACGGTGAACAAAATGATCGTACGGAATTTTATACAACTTTTTAAAGTATCGTTCTGAAACGTGCAAGAAATGTATGAAGTCTCACAAATGATTTCTTTCATTCTTAAATGATATTCGTGCTGAGATAATGTGACATTAAATTGTAGATATGTCAGCAAAGCTAAATGTACTTTTTGTCATGTTGTTTTTTTCTTTTTGGGCTAACAGTAAATTCATTTACAAAATCATTATTAAAATTAAAGCTGTTTTTGAACATTAATTATAAATGTCTGCGTTTATTGTCCACTTTCCGGATGCCATTAGAAATATTGGTAAAACTTTTAAGCCTTTAAAATAATAAATATGTTATTTTTATCTCTCAATTTTTCAATGCCTTTTTTGATATCTAATCTCTGTTTTGTCCAATTAAATTACAGTTTAATTACCGTTTGGCTTATCTTATCGATTTAAAAATTTCTTCGTTATGTAGGCAATTGATAATTTTATTTTATAATTATCTATGAAAAATAAGATTAGGCACTTCTATAATTGGTCCTCCTAATTCCTTTGTTGATTGAGCATTGTGATTGGACTTTGAGCCTTTAACACGAAATGAAGATTAACCATTGCACATATCCATCGTTGTTTTGCAAAACACCTATGTGCGAGTAGGTACGAGATAATTTTTCAAAAATCTTTGGAAACTCACCCTCGCACTGACATTTAAGTTTTTCGTTACCAGTCAGTATTAAAGTTATATTAAGCAGATACTTCAGGGTGGATGTCAAATAATATATGCGAAAAAGAAATGTACAAATTTGAAGGTAATTGAATTCTTAGTAATTCGAGAACCGCGTCAATTTGTGGGATCTTTTAGACAGTATCGCAAAGCATTGTTTGATGTGTTGTTCTTTAATTCTGAAACTATCATAGTAACTATTTTCTTCAACTTCAAGACACTCTCTTCTTCACTCACTCGCTTCAAATTTTGATCTTTCCGGTTTTCTTAGCAAATAGTTAAATATTTACCGTGACAATGATAATGACCGTTTGCTTTTATGTTTCTTGTTTGAGACATCTAATTTGTCACGTCACACAATAGCGTGAAGTGGAAATATAAATATTGTAATGCATTATTTATATAAAGATAACGGAAAGCCAATTCTAACTTTCCTAAATGATGTAAGAAATCACTGAACACTGAAGCAATGTGGTTGAGAGTACTGGATACTATTTTGCTCTAGTTGACAAAAAAAAAAATACAAGATAACCCAATATCAAGTAAGGCTAGTGAATCGATAAATTTTGAATTAAGAATTACCACAACTACCTACCTACTTATGAATAAAAAGTAGGTACGCTTATGACTTCTTTTGTTTCGAAATAATTCGTCACTAATTCTAATATATCTAAACATGGTTAAATGTTTACAAATAGAACTTTTGAAAAAGCAAAAAGCCGAACAGCACACAGCTATTTTGACTTAAGACTTACGCTATGCGCAGGATTACACTAAGATAGCGGATCCGCCGTTACGCCGCTATCATAATTATCGTATAATCGTATACGGATTCGTAGGCCTGCGCACGCGCACGTTTCTGATATGAGGAATATATAAAAGAGCTTGCACCTTCCGCGGACCCCACTCTGCCCAGATTTTTTTAACGAGTCAAAAAAAAAGTAAACAATGGACGCTGTGGTAAGACACCATCACCACGACGATGAAGACCCCCAGACTGTTCTCGTGGCCAAGGGGGTCTCGATGGCGATCCTGTTCGTTGCGTCCATGATATGTGGTTTAGCTCCGTGGGTCATTTTCAAGAAGTTCAGATGGATATCTGTTGAAGAAGCTGGAGATATGAGGTCCTCGAATAGGATTGTAATGTCATTGCTGTCTTTCGGTGGAGGTGTCCTGCTGTCAACTAACTTCATGCATCTGATACCAGAAGTCGACCACAACATTTGGCATCTAGTTGGTGAGTACATTATTATTTTTTTATGATTCCACATAAACGATTTGGAAAAGTTTCAGAATTTGCTTTGTTTGCCATATTGTCATATTTTTGCCATTGATCGACGAATTGCTGTAAGTATTTTTAAAGAACATAATGTCGCCTTTCAACTCCAACCATTTTGATTTTACATCAATTATTGGATATATCCCTGAAGCAAAACGCGTGCATCTAGTAGAGATTCTCAAAATAACTTTCTGTTAATTACACGTACGCCACGGTAAATAAACCATTATGCGGTCTAATTTCTACTTCAGCAATCCTTCTTCTTCCTATGTCAAGAATTCCACTTAAGTTTGCTTTATAACAGTTACAAATAATTTCTACATATCCAGAAGTGATGAGCCCAAGCAGCTTAATCTTGTGGTGGTAGATTTTCATAGGCTATACTAATGCTCAAAACGCGTTTCATATGAAACCTAATAAACTTAGTTTCTAGAGATCACAAAAATATAAATCATGTAAAGTACTTATACTTTCTCTCATTAGCTACGTCCAAGTTCCATAACTTAATAGCTTATAGCTGTAAATAACCTACCATAGTCCAGACAGACAGTGTAAATTTATTGGACATTTTATCTTAAGACACAAGACAGAACGGTAAAATGTATACCTGATATGTATAAATTTTAGAGCAGAAAGAAAAGTGCCAATTTTGAAATTAAGCCCGTGTAACTATAGAGGGAGCTAGGGGCCCTAGGGAGCTAGGTTGCTCCTATTATAAGGATGACAGCAACCCCTGAGTCATAAGCTTACATGTCCATAAAGAGATTTCTTTCAAACCTGGCACACACGACCACCTCGGTTCAAATTTTTTTAGGACTAACTTTAATCACCGATAGTAATTATCATTTTTCATGAATTAATCTTTTATCTTCGTCATAAGCAGACTAGCAGAACCCGCGGCTTCGTCCGCGCAAATCATAATATGATTCGTTTATAAAGTTTTGAGAATCAATATCAATTCTGGACAATATCAACTCCTCCTCCCCGTCCCCCGAAGCCAAATATCATTTCATTGAATTACATCAAATATGGCGGATATCCGAAAAAACTCTTAACTCCTATTTTACCCTCTTAGGAGTTGGTTTTTCGAAAATGGTGAAACAGATTTTCAGTTATAACAAACCAAATACTAGCATGGAAATTTACGGACTTTCATATTCAACTTTTTCCTACATTTTTTCCCCCTAAGGGCCGAATTCAGTAACTCTTTCTTAGTCACCTTTACTATAAAAAACATGGTGCGAAATTTCAAGTTTCTAATGCCAGTAGTTTGGAGCTTGATATGTCAGTAGCGATGTCAGTTTTCCTTTTTATATATATAGATATGAGTAAATTGGTAAATATATATGGATAACATAAATAATTATTTTATCAGAAAATAATTAATTGGTTTTTCTTTAGATAACTAAGTAATTAGTGACGCTTATTTTTTTCATACTCTATAAAGAGTTTAAGAAATGGAAACAAAATATTTTATTTTCGTTAAAAAATGGGAGTAAATTACAATAATTTCCATATTCAGACATTATCAGGCTCGAAGGACCAATTATTTTATAATGTAATATTTGTATAATGTAAAAATGTTTTATTATTCTTATTAGATGAATGTAATGTTGTTGTCTTTGTTCTTTCTTATTCTCGCTGTTGATCTTTTTGAATTCAACTTTTTAAAATGTAACGGAATTTTAGGATGTTGACCATAGTACATTTTGATAAATATACAAAAGTATTCATACGAATGGTTATCATACAAATATTATTTGTATATATTTGTATGTAATCACTTCCTGCACTAGTGTCTTTATGCCTTGATCGTAAACATAAAAATATTTGTAGTTATTTTCGTTCATATGTAAATTAGGTACGTGACATAGGTATGTACATATCAAATGCATAAGTACTTAAGGACATACGTACAGAATTACTTAAACAATCATTATTCAAAACATTTGAAGGTACGTTTTTTACTGTTATTTCGCACATATGGCTTATTACGGGACTTAAGGCCTTCTCGCGTGATTATTTAAATATTATTGTTCAAAACTTCTTGAATTTTTAACGTTTTCGCTATCGAGAAGCCTTGAAAAGGTACCCTACGCCGTGGGAGCACCACTGGGTTATGTGGGAATTTTACCTCACTAACCCCCAGGTAGCCATCCTTAGCGCTGCGTGGAGGAGTCCGGGATCTCCAATGGAACACAGCCGGAGTTCTCCGAGCTCCATGCTCCATTCGGGCTCTTCTCAGTGAGCATTTGCGTTCACCGGTACCTCCTTGTGTTTACGACTGCATAGGATGACGTGTGGCCGTGCCGTCATCCTACTCGGGGTTACCTGACTGGACGGTTCGAGCTCCCACTCTTACCACCCGCAACCCTAGGAGCCTCTTTTAGTCACCTCTTACGACAGGCAGAGGATACCGCAGACCTATTCTGGTCCCGGAACTACAGGAACTTTGGTCTCGACTCTACTTGCAATGTACTCTGCAATGATGGGCTAAAACGTAAGCAATGATTGTTTTGCAAAAAACGTAATAATCTCAAACTTAAGTCACTGATCGAACAGCGATCTCAATTTTTAACCGACTTCCAAAAAGGAGGAGGTTATCAATTCGTCTGTATTTTTTTTTTTTTTTTTTTTTATATTTGTTACCTCATTTCTCCGGACTGGGTGAACCGATTTAGATGATTTTTTTTTTATTTGAAAGGTAGTGCGTGTCATAGGGTCCCATTTTTTTTTAGTATTTTTTTGACTAGGGCATCCATAAGAAAAACGCATAAGTCTTAAATTTGCATTTTCAATGTACGCGATAAATGTATGAATAACTCAATATCCCGCCAACCGATTTTGATGATTCTTTTTTTATTAGAAAGGATGTACTCCAGGGGTAGTCTGATAAGAGTTTGATAAGGTTCTAATCATAGGATCTTCAACTTTTTGGAGCAAAATAATAAAATTAGTGATAGTCGGCCGAACCTTAGCTGGAGAAGTCCAATTGAGTAAAATATAGAATAAAATTACTATGTAGGTATTTACTATGAAAAATTTGACCTTCAACTCTTCAATCCTGATGATGCAGGGGTACTTAAAGCCAAAACCATAGGAATAAGCCATTTGGTGCTTACGTATATGTTATAAGATTACTGAGCAAAAACATAAGATGAAAAATTTGACCTACAACTCCTCAACCCTGATGATGGAGGGGTACTTCAATCCTAAACCATAGAAGTTGGCAATTTGGTGCTTACGGTTATGTAAAGAAAATACTAAGCAAAAATATAAAATCAAAAATTTGACCTTCAACTCCTCAACCCTGATGATGAAGGGGTACTTCAATCCTAAACCATAGGAGTTGGCAATTTGGTGCTTACGGTTATGTAAAAATAATACTAAGCAGAGGCACAAAATTAAAATTTTGACCTTCAACTCCTCGACCCTGATGATGAAGGGGTACTTCAATTCTAAACCATAGGAGTTGGCAATTTGGTGCTTACGGGTATGTAAAAATAATACCAAACAGAGGCACAAAATTAAAATTTTGACCTTCAACTCCTAAACCCTGATGATGCAGGGTACTGCAAGCCTGAGCCATAGAAGTTAGCCACCTGGTACTAACGTATATGTTATAAGATTACTAAGCAACAATATAAGATGAAAAATTTGACCTTCAACTCCTCAACCCTGATGATGGAGGGGTACTTCCAGAGGGGGCGCCCTGTTTGTATGAATTGTAAAAGTGTTTTATGTTTAATTTTTGTGAATATGTAGATGCACAAAGCAAACTTAGAGGCTTTATTTAAATACAAACATAAAAATATAGTCACTAAAAAGTGTAAAATAAAAACTTTTTAACAAAAAATATCTACCGACTTCCATGTCACAAAAAAGTAAAAAATAATTTAAATATATTTTGGTCTAGAACATACTCAGTACTTAGTACATAGTTCTGAAGTCGGTGCTCATATAGGACGTAGTTACCGTCGTCCAGCGAAATATGTCGAGCACCGACTTCAGGACTAAGTACTGAGTATGTTCTAGACCAAAATATATTTAAATTATTTTTTACTTTTTTGTGACATGGAAGTCGGTAGATATTTTTTGTTAAAAAGTTTTTATGTTGTGATACACACGTGTACATTCATGTGATTTTTTGAAATTAACATCGATGAAGTGTGATTCCCACTAATGCGTAACAATAAATTAGTAACGCACGCACGTTGCTCATTTAGTAAGATGTTACTCATTTAGTGGCGTTAATAATTTAGTAAGATGTGTGTAAGAGTAGATTTTTACACTTGTGTCCATATGACGACATTTGAGTTTTACTAATTTAGTAATTTTTGCACTTGTGTAAATATGACGGCCGGTGAATACTTAATGAAAGTATATCTCGTAATATCTGTTTTTTATATCTCTCCGGATTTGATTATTTATTTGCCGTGCCGGTCAGTTGCTTAGTGACAGGATTTAGACCTAAACCTAAGGTCCGGTTTCAAAAGTGTGTCACTATGTACGTCTTTTATACACAAGATTTCTTTCAATATTTTAATTATAATTTACCAAATATAAAATACATTCATAATCATATACATAATCTGCAATTTATAATCATATAATTTACAAGGCTTCAGTTACAGTGGAAGTAAAGTTTCAAAGTAGAGTCCATTGCTCTCAATTTTGATCAAAACTCTTACAATACAATACAGTAGCGAAGGCCCAGGCAGTCTACCTCATGGTTAGTGGTCACTGCCGTCTATGAACATCTGTAATTTTAATTAAAAAACTAAACTTCATATTGTAAAGTGGTACGAATATTTCTCAAATTCAAATAAAATGTAGTAATTTTCAAGTAATTTTGAACGCATCCGTTAAATATAAAAGTTTAATTAGCTAAGCCGCATTTAAAAACAATAGCGGGTATTTTGACAAAGACACCAACATGTCTGACGTTGTGTTTTCGTAGTAAGACATTAATTGTTTTGTTTTCGTTTAATTTTTAAGTGTTTGTGACAAATGCACGGTAGTGTGTGTAATGTGTTTTTAATTCATTTTATGTATGGTATATGCATTATTTGAAAAAAATATTAACACACTGCACTCCTTCTCTACCTCCACTATAACCGTGCAAAATTTCATACTAATCCGTCCGCGGCATATTACTTAAAAATGCACCACAAGTTTTTGCTTCACGTATTAATCTAATAATAATGACCTTTTTATTTTCGTTAGCCTGTTTAAAAAATGCAGATCGAACGCTTATGTGCGTTCGATCGTCCTCTGTCACGTTCTAACATTCTTAAAAATACCCATGACTTTAAACAGGTTCTCCATGTCTGTTTTTTATAGTGCAAGAGGAAATTACCACTAAATTTTAATTAGTCACTGCAGAGTTCGAACTGGAAGCATCTCTACTACCATCAAACAACTTTTTCAATTGGCAATATTGTTTCAAAGAGCAATAATAATTTATTATTTAAATGCTACAAAAGCGGCCAAGAGGGATTACGCTATTTCTGCTGTCGAACATTTTGTCTCCTCGATATTTTTAATTATTTTTTCGTAATTTTACTAAATTAATAAAATTAAACCTGCTTCCAACTTTTCTACGCTTATAATTACATATATATATGTACGAAAAAAACACGAGATCGAATGTCCGCATGCTTATGTTGTGGATAGTTTACTTAATAATATTTTTCGTACTGAACCCTAAAATGTTTCGGTGATTACAGATAAGATTTACGCGATATTTGTATTGTAGCAAACACTGGTATATATAATTGTTTTTATCTTTGTTTTGTTGTGGTGTGTTAATATTTTTTATCAAGAATCATTTAAGTAGCAAACGTGCGTGCAATCTACCAGACGGCAAATGTCCACTACCACCAATAGACTGATCAAGCTATTGTTTCTTTTTTAGTTTTTGATGTAGGGGGTCGGACGATGTAGACTTGGCGATTTTTATGGATTATACACTACCGTTTGACTTAAATTTGTATAAATTTGGCGATTTTTTTTTGCAATACACTGCAATTCTATTACATCAATAATAGACACGTAACTCGTCCGCGTAGAATGAACCTGAGGCTGAAATCTCTTGAAATCTTGAAATTTGAGGCTGAAAAAAACAACCGTAACAAACCTAAAGAAAGAGATGACTTTTTTATCACACTTATCTGCAAACTAAACTACGGTAGCGCTTATTTGTTATATACTGTTATATGGTAGAAATAGAAGTATCGGTGGTGCTCCCAGAATTAAACCACATATCACTATTACTTTTAACAGAAACTGTTCTGGCGATCGTATCACATTCTGTTTTGATCTTTCTTAAATAATGTTTAGATATATAATTATGATATTACTAGGTTATTTCTATCGCTTCTCTCGGTTCGATCACGTCTACTATAGTAATGAGTATGAGCACCTTTTTTTTTTTGTTTTCGAGGGGGAAACCTTCAAAAAGTACCCGACACCGTGGAAGCGACGCAGGGTTATGTGGGATTTTTACCGCACTACAACCCCCCCGGTGGCCGTCCTCGGCGCTGAAAAGGAGGACTCCGGGATCTCGAAACGACTTCAACCGGAATCCTCCGAGCGCGTTGCCCCATCGGGCTCCTCCCAGATGGGCGGCTGGGCCCACCGCTCCGTCTAGTCTTTACGACGGTATGCGACCACACATACCGCCGTCCTTCCCGGGATTGCCTGACCGAACGGTTCGAGCTCCCACTCTAGCCGTCTGCAACCCCGGAAGCCCCTTTTAGTCGCCTCTTACGACAGGCAGGGGATACCGTAGCCCTATTCTGATCCCGAAACTACACTACTTATGTGTTTAGGCCACAAACTACTTGTCGCCTTTAATATTATCGAGAAATAAAATCATTTTTATTTTACAGCAGCTCCCTTTGAATTTTTATTTTAATCTGTTTTTAGTAATGTTGTAATAGCGGCAATACATAACCTTTGAAAATTTCAATTGTCTAGCTATCCACGTTTCACGAAACATAGTGGTGACAGATAAACCGACAAATGGATAGCTGAGTCATAGTGAGTAATAGAGTTTTTATTCTACAAGCACGGAACCCTGATAATTAAAGCACTGCGTGTCTGTACATCGCATATATTCACAAAAAATGAATCAATAAGTATAAGTAATTAAGTAATATTAAAAGTTTGTCAGTGTGTTTAAATTCTCATTAAATCAAAACTATTTTTTGTTTAACTTTAACTATCATTATTTAATCTATGGTCATTGTAGTACAGAGTAACGTTTAGTTCTTTCATTAAATTCCGTCCAAAATTTTACAAATTTATTTGTAATTAACCATTTTAAACGCGTGTAATATCGCGACACACAACTAATTTTAAATAATTCTAGTTCCTTATTAAAACATTTAATATATTATAAAATATAGCTAGATAGTTAAAATTTTCACAGATGATGCGTTTTTATTGTCGTTATAACAATAAATACACAAAGTAGAATAAAATAAATATTTAAGAGGAGCTCCCATACGAAAAACGTACTTTAGCCTGATCAAAACATGCGCCAGCTTATTGCCAAGTTCTCTAAAATTTATAACTCCCACACAACAAACGTGATTTATTTGCCATTTTTATACATAATTTAAAACATAATTGGTACATAATATAACGGAACCCCTCGTGCGTGAGTCCGACTCGCACTTGACTGGTTTTTACTAGAATACGTGTCACTAAGTTCTTCTAGTGACACGTATTCTATAAAAAACAAGACTATTTTAACCATCCAGCCTTTTATGTTGCTCAGTCTAGTTTATTGATAAATAAAATATATAAAAACTTAATAAAAACCACTACATACAAGCCTTGTATAGGCACGTAATAAAATATGCTACAGAATTTATTTTAATAGTCACCCGTCACATCGGTCGAAATTCGACCGTAATTTAAATTAAAAAACTAAACATCATATTGTCCAAATTGGTACAAATATTTCTCAAATTCAAATAAAATGTAATAATTTTCAAGTAATTTTGAACGCACCCGTTAAATATAAAAAAGAGGTTTAATTAGCTAAGCCGCATTTAAAAGCAAAACCGGGTATTTTGACAAAGACACTGACATTTCTGTGTTTTCATAGTAAGACATTGAATGTTCTATTTCGTAATGTGCTTGCGACAAATGCACGGTAGTGTGTGTAATGTGTTTTTAGTTGATTTTATGTATGGTTTAAGCATTATTTGAAAAAATATTAACATTCTGCACTCCTACTCTACGTCCACTATAACCGTGCAAAGTTACATACTAATATGTCCGCGGCATATTACTTAAAAAGGCTTTACAAGTTTTTGCTTCACGTATTAATTTATTTTATAGGGTTTCGTACTTAAAGTGTAAAAACTTTTTACAAAGACTGCTCTGTCTGCCTGTCTGTCACACCAGGCTGTCTCATGAGCCATGATAGCTAAACAGTTCAGATTAAATCAAACCTCTATTGCCTCTATAACAACAAACATGATTTTTTTCTCAATAGCATGTTACTATGTTCAGCTTGATGCCAAGTTGTCTAAAAAGGGATAACCCCCAAACAAGGTGGGGAACCAAGGAAGGTCGTAAAACCATCGTAGTTCGACCGGGGAAGTACCATCGCCACAGCTATTTCTAGCGTATTCTAGCAGTACTTGCGCTTCGATAGAAGGGTGTGGTTTCCGGCACACTTTCATATAAGGCGACCATCGTAGTCCTCGGGAGTAGCAACGGAACTGTTAGTTAGTTCAGCTAGTTCATGTTCTGTATGTAGTTAATTACAGACTGTGGACTGTGGTGGACTGCATGCTCGTTTGCTACTTAAGTCAGATGAAAAAAATATAATTAACATGATTGCTTACCGTTTTTTTATAGATAATGATACACAACCCTTCGTGCGCGGGTCCGACTCGCACTTGACCGGTTTTTCGCATTTAAAATGTACCGCTATATTTTAAAGCTTGAATTTATGATGCGATGTTTTTATTGCTGATTTTAATTTCAAAAAAGTGGCTAATTGTCAAAACAGTAAATATCTACATAAACCTTAAATAAAAGTAAAAAGCTTTAATTAGGAACACGGATTCATATATAATGACTGGTTTGCTCAAAAGATTAATCCATAGTTTACAATATTTTGTGCTCGTTTATTTCTTATTAGTTGAAAGTAAAGAAATGTATTTGAATATTTTGAAAATATCTACTATCTAAAATCATATTTTTATTTACGAACATAACAATGTTATGTCTGTCTTTATGGACACGTGTCTGAAGTCTATGTCAGTCTTCACAGACAAGTGTCCATAAAGACAGACATATTTGAATTTACATGAAACTTTTAGTAAAATGTAGAATTAGGGCCGGCGCACATATGACGGAGCGCAGCGCAGCGCAGCGCAGCGCAGCGCATGCCCGCGAAATTTTCTTAACGAATCACACACTAGCCGAAATTCGCGCTAATTACTGGGAGAATGCGCGCGGATGCGCGCGGATGCGCGCGAATGCGCGCGGATGCGCGAGCATGCGCTTCCATGCTCCTCAGAAATAAATTGCTGTTATTTAATTTTGGATATTATTTCTAAAGGGACAATGACGATAATAGTTTGACAGCAAAAAATGCGCTGCGCTGCGCTCCGTCATATGAGTGCCGGCCCTTAGATATTGTAGTGTATAGTAATACAATAAAGGTTCGCTTGCCGGCGAGGCGTGCGGTGGCGGGTGCGTGGTGAGCGGTACCGCACTCGCTGTCCGACCGCCAAGCTGGTAGGAGTGAAGTGATACTGACCTGGTGTTTCATTGATACAACAGTAACAGTACAAGTGGCGACCCTGCCAGTGACTATAAAAGATTAAGGTAGTGTGACATTAAACAAATTATTAATGCAATTAAGACATAAGTCAATGAGCGTGACCGATTTTATCACGATATTTCATAAAAGTGACTATTGTCTACAGATATAAACTGGGAATATGACATTAAATGTGAGGTCAGTTCCTGTTAAATTGAATGGTTAAATACGTAAATATAACGTTTTGTTATTTAAAGAAATACTAATGGCTCCAATTGTTGTCAAATTAAAATTTATGTAGTCATAAGTTTTATTGCGTTTTATATTTTATTCCCGTGCCCATATTCAAACTATCAACTGTCAATTGTTTTTTCTCGAATGTTCCTTTTTCATCGATTCTCTTTTGTTTATACTACGATTCTATATGTATGGCTATCGATACATTGTTTACTATTGAAACAATATGATCATAGTTTAATTTTTATTATGTTAGGCTTAATTATAATTGCTAATATAAACCGTACGCTAACAATGGGCTAACACTGCCTTACATTTAATTACATTTTATTTTAGGCCTATTGCTTAATTAATTATCAAAATGTATGTATGTTCTTAAATACGTAACTTTTTGACGACCCACGTGATAGAGCGGTTACCATACCGATCTGACGCGCAATGTGTTCCGGGTTCGACTCCCAGCCAGATGAGTATGTGATGAGTTAAGATTCATGTTCTGGGTCTGGGTGTTTGTGTATTCGTCTTGTATGCCTATGCTACCCACGACACAGGAGAAAAACCTAGTCTGAGTCTATGAGTGTAGAAAATGTGTGTGTTTTTTTAATTCAATAAAAATATAAGAATATGGTTTATGCTAAGCCCATCAATTACAAAACAAATTTTTGAATCATAACAAAGTGCATTTAGGGTTGGTTGTTATGAGTTTATTTGACAACAATTGAAACTATTACTGCAAATAATTTGGTAAGCAAATTATGAAACGTACGAAAATTACATAGGTGCCTACAAATTTCAATAGATAGTTCTACGAAATTAGAATGATACCTACCACCTAATAAATGGTAGTTCTGTGGAAGCAGAATGTTACCTATAAATTTAAAGAAGTAGTTCTATGAAATTGGAACGGCACCTACGAACTATAAAAAGGTAGCTCTATCAAAGCAGATCGGTACCTGCAAATTTTAAGAGGTAGTTCTACAAAATTAGAACGGTACCTACCAACTATAAAAAGGTAGTTCTGTCAAAGCAGAACGGTACCTACGAACTATAATAAGGTAGTTCTGTCAAAACAGAACGGTACCTACGAACTATAAAAAGGTAGTTCTGTCAAAACAGAACGGTACCTACAAACAATAAAAGGTAGCCCCGTCAAAGCAGAACGGTAGCTAAATTTTAAGAGGTAGTTCTATACAATTAGAACGGTACCTACCAACTATAAAAAGGTAGTTCTGTCAAAGCAGAACGGTACCTACAAATTTTAAGAGGTAGTTCTACGAAATTAGAACGGTACCTACAAACAATAAAAGGTAGTCCTGTCAAAACAGAACGGTACCTACAATTTTTAGAGGTAGTTCTATGAAATTAGAACGGTACCTAACAAATACAAAAGGTAGTTCTGTCAAAGCAGAACGGTACCTACAAATTTTAAGAGGTAGTTCTATGAAATTAGAACGGTACCTAACAAATACAAAAGGTAGTTCTGTCAAAGCGGAACGGTACCTACAAATTTTAAGAGGTAGTTCTACGAAATTAGAACGGTACCTACAAACAATAAAAGGTAGTCCTGTCAAAACAGAACGGTACCTACAATTTTAAGAGGTTGTTCTATGAAATTAGAACGGTACCTACAAACAATAAAAGGTAGTCCTGTCAAAGCAGAATGGTACCTACAAATTTTAAGAGGTAGTTCTGTCAAGTTAGAACGGTACCTAAAAATTTTAAGGAGTAGTTCTATGAAATTAGAACGGTACTTATAAATTTCCATAGAAGTTAATACTTGTTACAGATAGTCTAAAAACATGTCGTTAATACCGGCCATGGAGTCTTTCGACTGTGAGGGCGAGACAATTTCGATTGGGTTACGCTGGGAAAAGTGGAAGCGAGGCCTAGAATTGTATCTCACGGCCACCAATGTGACTGCGTCTGAGACAAAAAAGGCAACTCTCTTGCATATGGGCGGACTAGCCCTGCAAGAAATCTTCTACAATATACCGGACACATCGTCCGATCACAAAGATGTGTTTAAAGTAGCTATCGAAAAATTAGACAAATATTTCTCCCCAAAACAAAGCCGTATTTTCGAACGCCACATGTTTAGGCTAATTAAACAAGAAGTAGGAGAGAAATTTGATAAATTTCTCGTCAGGCTCAGACATCAATGCTCTAAATGTAAGTTCACCTCGCCTGAAGAACAATTGGTTGACCAGATAACTGAAAAGTGTGAGTCAGTTGAATTACGTAGAAAGATTTTAACTCTTGGAGATGATGTCACACTTGACAAAATTATTTTTGAAGCCAATAGTCTAGAAACTGTTCAAAGACAACTTAATAATTTTGATATTTTTGGACCAAAGAAAGATTTCTCTATAAATCAAATAGGGACAATAAAAGACAAATTGAATTCTATTCCATGTTCCCGTTGCGGCGGAGGTCATCCTAGTAACAGCAAGCAATGTTTCGCAATTGATAAAAAATGTCTGAAGTGTGGATTGATTGGACATTTTCGCAGATATTGTAGAACTAGGGCAGTCAAACGTAAAAGCGATCCCCCAGCTTTAACCGTCAAAAATGCAAAGAAACGAAAAGCAGAGCCAAAATGTGAGGAAATAGATTATATCTTTAATCTAGATGGTGACGACTCCATCGTATGCTCACTTGGCAACGTAGCAATCGAAATGCTTATTGATTCAGGAAGCAAATGTAATATCATTAATGACGTTACTTGGGAGGCTCTAAAGTCTAAAGGTGTTCGTGTTGAAAATGAAGTGAAGAATCCGAACAAAATATTAATTGCTTATGGCAGTCAGAATCCCTTAACAATACTAGGATGTTTCGATTCTGTAGTAAAGGTGAATGACGAATCTAGTCCCAACATTGCAACATTTTATGTAGTAAAAGATGGCACCAAAAATTTGCTCGGTAAGGAAACTGCTATTAAACTTGGTGTTTTGAGGGTGGATCGAGAAGTAAACGCAGTGGAAGGTCGACAGTTTTAGCAGCTGAATTCATGAAGGCCACCCTGGAATCGAAGCAATGAAATGCGACTACGTACTAAAGTTTGGTGGCCCAAAATTAATGCAGATGCAGAACATTACATAAGATCTTGTAAAGATTGCGCTTTCGTCTCTGCTCCAAATCCTCCTAACCCTATGCACCGACGATAATTACCAACGTTTTCAACCAGACATTATCTTTTTGTGTTTATAGACTATTTAAGTCGTTACATGGAAGTAAAAATTACTAAAACGATAGACTCAACTTACACAATAAATACCCTTAAAGAATATTTTCACGACTAGGTGTACCAGTTAGTATAACAGCTGATAATCGCCGTCAGTTTACAAGTGCTATATTTGTAAAATTTTGTACTGAGTTTGGCATACGTATATTCCATAGCGTCCGTATTGGCCTCAACAAAATAGCGACTTTGAACGGCAGAATCGAAATATTTAAAAAAGGTTACAAATCAGTCAAAACTCAAAAATCTAATTGGCAAGATGATTTGCTCTAATAATTTTTCATATACAATGGTACTCCCCATCCCGTTACTGTAAAAACGCCAGCAGAACTTTCTATCGACGTCAAGTTAGAGACAAAGATGCGGAAATGAAGGTGAAAGGAAAAGAATATGCAGACAGGAAAAGACCTGCGAAGGATTCCACAATTAATTTTGGAGAAAAAGTTTATGTTAAAATATGACAAGGGAAAATAAACTGGTCACTACATTTGATAATGCTCCGTATACGTGATTGCTAAATACTAAATTGATAATTGCTAAAGGGAATGACGTAGAGGTAGAAAATTATATTAATGGGCAGCGACTACGAAGAAATGTGAATCATCTAAAACGTTTTGAAGGGCAGTGGAGAATTTGCGATGATGTAAATTCCGAAGCTCCTATTGTCGATAATGATTAAAATAAAAGTAATGGGCAGAATGACATGTAATGTATCTCATGTTGATGTAGAAGAATTCAGAACATGTATCTCGAATTTGCCTTAAATAGATGAAATGGAGGTATATGATGTAAATGATATAATTAAATTTGATGTAATGAAACTTGTTTTGTTAAACCATCGTATTATATGTTACCGTTTTGATTGTATTGAGATAAATATATTTTAATTTCTTTTGTTTGTAAAAGGCAGATGTAGTGTATAGTAATACAATAAAGGTTCGCTTGCCGGCGAGGCGTGCGGTGGCGGGTGCGTGGTGAGCGGTACCGCACTCGCTGTCCGACCGCCAAGCTGGTAGGAGTGAAGTGATACTGACCTGGTGTTTCATTGATACAACAGTAACAGTACAGATATTATTAAAACAAAACACCAGTTCTAAAACTTCAATTTGCAATCAGATCTTTTTTAATAACTTATTTAATTTCACACTTTTTAGGAGTTTGTGTCCCAAGAGTAAGATGAAAAGCATCAATATATATATTTTTTGTAATGGTCTATTCAAAACCTTTTATTTGATATCCATATTGCTATGATAATAAAAACAATCGGCCGTCTCCTTGGAGCCAGCGATCAGAGACATAAGGGGTATGTCTCTGATCGCTGGCTCCAAATATCAAAGTTTTATAGTCTACTAGCTGGCCCGGCAAACATTGTTTTGCCACATAAAAATTTAAAAGAAATGTTAAGGGTGGACAACCCATATCACTAAGGGGTATGAAAAATAGATATTGGCCGATTCTCAGACCTACTCAATATGCCCACAAAATTTCATGAGAATCGGTCAAGCCGTTTCGGAGGAGTACGGGAACGAACATTGTGACACGAGAATTTTATATATTAGATGTCATTTTACCAGCCGTTTGGGCTGTACCGCTTGCTAAAGAAATGGACATATATATAAACACATACATACACACGAGAAACATTATCCTCCTTGTGAAAAAGTTGGACAAATATAAGGAAAAACGGATTTCCCTTTAAGAAAGTACCGCGACCGTCAATACACATGCGGGTAGCCATTAGCGAAAACAGACATATTAGGTAGGTATATATTTTTACCTGACTGCTGAGGAGGGTTTATTGTTTTTAAAGAATCTAATAGACAGAACTAGATTATTAATACTTTGTACGTAGTAATAGTTATGTTAAATTTAATGAAGCCAAGTGTAAGCAATTGAAGTATAACAAAAAGTTAATAATGAATTAAGTTATTTCAAGTACTTACTATCAGCAAGTGATTAAAATAAATGATTTGATGATTTTTGATATTGTGAACATTTTTGTTTACCTTACTTTGAGAAACATTAACATAATGAGTACTTATATGATAAAAAGTTTAAACTTCTAGTAGGTAGGAAAACTTTATTTGATATTACGAATAAAATCCGTTTACTTTATGTAATATTAACATTATTAGTACTAAACATATAGCAAGTTTAAGCTAGTCGTCGTCGTGAACCCATTATTGTCCCACTGCTGGGCACGGGTCTTCTCTCAGAATGAGAAAGTTTTAGGCCATAGTCCACCGCGCTGGCCTAAAACTTTCTCATTCTCATTTCTCTCTCCGAGAACTTTTTTTTTTAAAGAACTCTCAGGTGTGTAGGTTTCCTCACGATGTTTTTCTTCACCGAAAAGCAGTGATAATTAATGTATAATACGCACATAAATCAGTGGTGCGTGCCTGGGTTTGAACCTCGGACCTCCCGATTGAGAGGCCAAGTTTCAACAATTAGGCTATCACTGCTCTAACGCTAGTAATCACTACTTAATATGCCAAATAAGCTTAAGCTAGTATTTACTACTTAATATGCCAAATAAAAAAATGAATTAGCTTATTTTAAGAATTTTTAACAACAAAAGCGATTCAAGCGGTTTTTGTAGGACAGGAGTCGTACAGCTGCCTTGACATTAGACTTGCGTTATGCGCAGGCTTAAACGACCGGCCGGCGCTCCACTATCGTATAGTATTCGCGCGTCGCTGTGAGCCTGCGCACGCGCACCTGGCTGATATCAGTAGCGTATAAAAGAGCTCGCGTCTTCCGCGGAGTCCACTCCGACTGTATTCTTTTAACAAGTTAAATATAAATATATACATAAAGTAATCATGGACGTAGACCAACATGATGAAGAAAGTGGTGTCTTGGTGGCCAAGGGAACCGCTATGGTGGTTCTGTTCTGTGCTTCCACGATCTGTGGTACCATACCGTTGATGCTTGCGAGGAAGTTTCAATTGATATCTGCCGGTGAAGCCGGGGAATTGAAGTCCAAAAACAGGCTAGTGATGTCAATGCTGTCCTTCGGTGGCGGTGTCCTGCTGTCTACCACCTTCCTTCATTTGTTGCCGGAAGTCGATCACAATGTTGAGGAACTAGTTGGTAAGTACATTTAGTACTTATTAACTTAATACAAAGTCTTATTGAATTATATCTTTTATATTTATAACTTAGGCATATAATGATTGTTTGATTTTAGTCAGTCTTCTTTACTTAAAAGCATGTTTTAAACCTTGAAGTTAGTACAATGATTTAATTATGAATGATGGTGATATAGAGGTCTTTCAAAAAATATACATATTGGCATATTTTATTCTCATTATATATTGACACCTACAATTTTGGAGGTCATTTATTTTTGTGTTCTTTACGTTTATCGTACCAATGTAGGCGCACATTTTAATTCATAAAACTAATTTGTCTTTTACCGGCCTTGTACAGTTTGCTGCCAGTAATTTAATATGAGAGACTATGATTAAATCGCTCGCAACGTAACCGTGATATTTGAGATTCCTGTATTAATTATGAAACGTGTAATTAATATTGTAGGTTAACTTGTTTTACTTAGTGATACTTAGCGATATGGTCACCAGCGCCAGGTGTTATTCATTGACTAGTAGTTTTATTAAAATTTCACCAAAAAGTAAATGTAGAGAGAATTCTGTCCGTTAACTTGGGTAACAAAAATGTCTGTGTTCTTTATTATTATGCAAGTATTGGTTTATTCTCTAGTAAATAATGTCAAAAACTTTAAAATCAATCATTTCGATTAAGATAATGTGATATATATATGGCCCATCGACACCTGTAAGCAACTTTATACAAGGTCTCTTTTTAAAGTCAATACCAATTGTACCTATTGTTACGCCCAAGCACTAAGACGGTCGCCTCATAAAAGTGAGGCGGCAACCGAAATTATCATAGTTAATTACGGTTTATGTGATAATTTATTTTAAAAACTATACCTTTTCTCAATTTAATAAAGTTAACGACCTTTAGTACGTTAGTTAACGCTCTATTATTAGTATAGTGTATTGTATAACTATGTAAAATTAACGTAACGCTAATGTATTCGTAATATAATTTTTACCTTGCCTTGAGCGTGAACGGCTTTTACGTGTATTAGGTACTTATTTTATATAGTTGGACTTTACGACTAAATGTCATATTATTGTCAACGTACAAAATGTTTAGGTTTTATTACAATGTATAGTTTGAAGTCTCCTTAGAATAATAGGCGACTTGTTAGATAAAATCAAAGATAAAACATTTTTACATTTTTCACGTAGGTACTTCAAAACTCCTTAAGAAGTCGAGTAAAAAAGAAGATTCTCAATTCGACTGTGTTTCTATGTATCCCATTACTATCTGAATTCGGCTCTTACATTAGACACAATGGCATTACTTCAGCGAAATATATTGTTGAGCATTTTACTCCATGTGGCATAGAAATGGCTGTATGCTTTGTTTTTTTTTTCTAAAACTGTGCCGTGTATCGTTATACAGTTCAAATGAAACTTAATAATCAATATGTACTCTTATTGTGCATTAGATTCGAAGCTCATTAAGATTAATATTACAATTATTTATGATATATGATATGATTTTATATATAGGTATACGCCTTCTTAAATCTCAACTTAAGCGTACAAGTTTAAGTATATTTCTGTCACCAGCTGCGAACAAAATATTGGTTTAATTAACTCAACTCAGCTACTTTGTTTTCAAAAGCGATACACACGTGAATTATGGGATCACTGCTATTGAGTTGGTGGTTCCATGATTTTATTTTGGCGGCATTTATGATATAACTAAAATTATCAGTGTTTCTCCACTATATTATAGAAATCTTGAACCACTCTTATCTATTGAAAAAAAAACTGCACTAAAATCCGTAGCGTAGTTTTAAAGATTTAAGCATACATAGGGACAGACAGCGAGAAGCGACTTTGTTTTATAGGATTTTCCCTTTTTTTTCTTTTTTTTGGATGTTTTTAGGATGTACCTATTGAAGTTTATTTCTATCACACAGGGTAGAAATTGATTTGTTGAAAAGGTCGGTTAAAAAGGTCTTTCTGATTCTGAAAATCGATGTCTGAAACTAAATAACTGAATACCTGTTTCTCTTTTGATTTTCATATTTTCTTCTTACTTGGAATTTTAGAAATACCAATAATATTTTTTGGAATAATGGTCATGATTGAAGTTCAGTTTCAGTTGATAGAAGTTGCTTACAGAGATTGCTTATAAATATTTCTTGTGTGTAGAGAAGTAGAGTGTAAAAAAGATTATTCCATTTAATGCCATACATATTTTTAGTGTCTGATAGGAGTCACATGTTGGTAATATGATAAATTTGTCTGTTCTTTAAATTAAAGATTTCGCTGCAATTTTATTGCGACGGATTAATTTGTGTTATGACTCTGTAGTGTTATAGAATTATGTTTTACAAGTTAAACCCCGCAGTTTCCCCCGCATTAAAAAAATCGATGTATCGATTCTCCCGTGGGAATAATATATTTTCTCACAGTAAAAGTAGCCTATATGTTAATCCAGGGTGTCAGCTAACTCCCTACCAAATTTCATGAAAATCGCTCCAGCCGTTTAGACGTGAAGAAGTAACAAACATAGACACTAGCAAACTGTCGCCTTTTTAGTATGATTAATATATGTGGGTTTGATACTAAACTGAAATTATATGAACAATAATTATGGTGTTAATCAAAATGTGGTAATATTAATAGTCGAGCAGAATTTTAGTAGTAAAACGTAAAATTTTAGCACTTTTACCAGCTTTAACAAATTGTTTGTATTCGGTATTATGTAATACTTATAATCTTTCATTGACAAAATTATACAGATATGACTATGATAAAAAATAAACGAGTATATTGTAGAAGCACATTTCTTTTTTATATTTTCTGCTATTTCACTTGACGTCCGCTAGTGTCTTTTATTTTGTAAAAAAGACTATTAAAACCAGCAAGCCTTTTATTTCGCTCAGTAAGCCAGATTGATGGAATAAAAAAGTTCAGCAGAGCTTCATTTATTGTTGTTGTAAATGCAGATTTTGATTCAAAAATAAACCGATGCATTTATAGTAGTTTATAATGGCATAATCATTAATGAAGGAGAATTTAATATTCTTCTTTTAGAGAAGTCTAAGGTTTATGGTTTATGTTAACGAGAAAACTCGTACCAGGAAAATTTTCATTTGCCGTCAAAACTTTCCTGTTCAATTTATATCTCTTCGTAACCTTATAAGTAAATAAGAAATTTCTCTCCATTTTCAAAATTACTTCTTATTTCCTTATTAAGCTGCGCTAAGTTATTTGCGTGATAAGAAAACATAACAATAAGCCTTAAATGTACGTAAACATATTTTTAAAATATTTAAAAAAAACACGAAGAACAATAGCTATAAAATATAACTTATATACCGTCACTCAATTATTTCATTCAATATTTTACGGTCGTATAAAACTCAAGTTCAAGGAAATCAAGAAAAAACAAGAATCCGTGTACGACCATAAAAAGAAAAAATAATAACATTTGTGCCGTTTAAGGTTTATTTGTTTTAGTCTTCATTAGATCACAATTCACAATGTGGCCGAGAAGACATTATCTAACAGTTGCGCAAGCGGTTATGTGTGCCACTGGCATCGCATCTTAACGCTTTAGCCAGATGACGCCAGTACCGTACGACGTTCGAAATTTAAAATGCTTTCAAATAAACTTTTATTTTTTGTGCATAATGTTAATTTTCTATATTCAGCCAATAATGTCAACAAACAATCACGATTTTTAAAAATGATACAAATTTAAGTTTAAATAAGAAATGATTTTCGGTTTTTAATTATTCATCAAAAGTTAAGTACGTATATGAAAGTATGATTACTAATTTGATTCGACATTGGAGTGATATTTTTACGATTCATAATATTTAAGTAAGTATTCGATCTTTTAAGAGTTAATCTCTTGAAATAAAAAAAAATATAAAGAAAAAAGGTATTATTTTATTCTCCCTTTGATTGAGTTTCGAAAGTTTATGAAAACATGTTTTTTTCAGTGTTATGAATTTATTCAAGTAGCTTTCTAATTTTATTGTACATATTCAAATATTCTTTATTGTCTTCTAAGTTTAGATATACGTGGAACGTTTTACAATGTCTGGAGGCATTCTCTATTACTGAAGTCGGTTGTGTATAGTAAAAGAATGTGGCGGTTGACCATATTATTAAAAGTTAAGTAATAGCAAAGTTAATTGTATAGTACTATTCATATATCTATATTTAGTCGAACGAAAGCTTACATGTTACACATGATTGTTCTAAAAATATTAGAGGTCTCCACATTTATTAAAGCTTAATAATAGCTAAGAAGAACAAAATCAAGCTCAATTGTGTATTATCTATGGTAACTTAATTTTTTAATATGAATAAAGAAATCGTATCTGAACTTAGAATAAGGAACTCGTAGAATAAGCATAAACAATACAAACTGATCACTCTATAGCTTGTTCATTTATGTCAAATAGCATTTCGTAAGTGTGAGTGAAACAAAATATGTCTGTCTGTTTTTATTAAATTAGCGTGTCACAAGCGGTCCTCTTTTGAGCTCTATTATGCTAATAAATTCAAAAGTTCCATCCAAACTGCAATTTTCTTTATGACGGCTGGCATCTTTATTTTGTAGTTTTACGTTTTGATAGTGTTGATCGATAGTGTTGTCGATAGAAAGGCAATGCGCATAATTATCTAGGCGACTGTTTTGATTAATATAACATACAATCAAATCTCATATGAAATTTATATTCGTAACATATTATGTTTCAACTCATTCGAAGTGGGACATTCATTCGGTGCATTAACACTAACAAAATAACAACAAAATATAACCTGTTTAAATATTAAAAGGAAAGGATGTCTAGATTGAATGCTAATCAATAATTATTTACCAATTGTTTTACTGTATATTAAAATAGGTATTTACAAGTTTGTTTTGTTGTTGGTTGTTTTGTTTCAATGTATAATTATATCCTGTAATTTTATCATTTAAAAATTGGCGCACATAAAAAATATTTATTTGTAAGATGCTCAGTAATTATGATATAAACTAATAACATTGAGATCGTTAACTGTATCTGCGCAGCTTCTATTGTATGGGTATTTTTTGGTACTTGGTTAAGCAGAACATTATATTTGTTTTTTTTTTTTTGCTTTTCTTGAACATGTTATATATTTTAGACTTAAGAGGTGAATATTGTTCTTCGCAAAAAACTAGCCTCGCAAATATTTATTTGTTCAATAACATTACCGTTGTGTATGTATAAATTTGCTTTTTTTTGTGATTGTTATGATGTTTTTTTTCTTCCATTGACCACTTAATACTAGTACCTAGTGCAGCGTTTACAGATTTTTAGTAAATATTTAAACGTATCCAATTTACATTCAGAATACAATCGTTTGCAAATAATATAATTTTGTCATCCGTTCTACGAGTACATGGAAAGTCAATAATATTTAAATCGGAGCATGAATGCAGAATGCCGATCAAGCTGAGTTTCTTCACTGTAAGACATTTTGTGGAGGCGAAATTGCAGGTAAAAAAAAATCTGAGAGATTTAGTATCAACTAGATACATTTAATACTAGGCACTTAAACACAAATATACAAGGTAGACAGTTGACAGACCAAAAGCTGCCACCTCTACGGAGGTCTACAGAGAAGTCACCGCCGCCAGCTCGGACAATAACATCTAGCCTCTATCAAAGCGTCAACCTGCCCCGATAACGCTTTAATGAAATGATAATAAATGCTCTACGTAAAAACAAAAAAAAAACTTTATATGAATACTACAACATATACGACTGATAAAACTAAATCATGTTTTATATCGACGCGAAAATGTTGATAATGTGGCATCACTACCTTGTGACAACCTACGAAATAATGAAACAGGACAGTATTATTTGTCTCTTTTCTACGCAATATTTACGTCATACGTAAAGAAGGACAAGTATATGCATTTCACTTTACACTTATAACGTTGTATCCATGTCTTTTTATACATCCATGTATCTGAAAACAAGAAATTATCTAAATTTGACAATTTAAATGTTGTTGCACAGGCTTGTGTTCTTCGTTGTTCACAAGTGATTACGCAGAAATATAAGAAATTCCATCTTGCCCTGGTAAATCCCTCTGGTAAGGTGATAAGATAGATCACAAGCGAAAATACATATGAAATGAAATGAAATGTCTTTATTTTGTGTAGGCCTTACAAATTGTCACTTACACATTTTTTTAACACTACCATCGGATCGGAACACGACCACAACTGAGAAGATCCGGCAAGAAACTTAGCGGGTTCATCTTTTTTGTTATATTGTATTAGTATTATTATTTTTATTTATTTCAATCATGTTTTTATTATATTGTAATGAAGGTTATGTACATATATGTAGTCAAAAAGTTTTGAGTTCAAGTGCCATATCTAGTAGTGGATCTGTGGCGCTCTATTAATAATTTATGGCTGAGAAAATAAAGTGTAAATAAAGTTACTTGTGAACCGATACATAAAAAACGTATTTACATTCACTTAGTTTCTCGTGTCAAACAACATTCGAAAACTTTACAACAAGTTTTAATATGAATCATCATTTATTACGTAAAAGTTAAACATGTTACGGATATTTACCAGTACTTCGTTACTTTCAGTAACGATATAATGGTATTGGTCATTACTGAGAATAATAATTTTCGTTGTTTATTTACTTATTTAAATCTTCGGGAAACTTACAGCTAGAAAATACAATGATTATGCATATTATGAGATGGAAGGCCACTTACAAGTTTTCGCAAATAATTACATGGTATACACTTGTGCTTACTAATGTGATAAACTTATATTGAACTTATTTATATTATTATTTGTTAAGGTATAGATACAATATTAAAGAATCTCTGGCTTAGCTTACGCCTCAACTCAGTGATGCTGGTATTGAAAGTATCGAAATAGAAGAGCAAGCGATCTGCTTGCTCTTATGAAGAAGGAGTTTTGCCTGTAGTTGGATTTTACAATGTTAAACTTAATAACGACGTAGATGTCGAAATACATATTAATAAATACAAATCATTCTACTCAAACAAAAGTTATTACAAGTTAAAGTTCTCTTACATTTTGTCAAACCCGGTTAAAGCCGGGGAGCAAAGGAGCTAAAACACAGTTAATGACCTAGATTACTTAAAGGTTACTATAACCTAGTACAGTATACCTATTCGTAATTCGTTGTTATGCTTGTATACAATTGAACAAATATTTTAATACTAGGTTATTTCCGCGACTTTACTCGCGTCCATTATGGCTATCACAGTAATGACAAATCAACAATAAACAGCAACAAACCAACATACATCCTTACAGACTTTTGCATTTATAATATCAATAAGATTATTTTGTTATCTATGTAAAAACAAGATCGTCCCTGTAGTTCCGGGATCAGAATAGGGCTACAGCATCCCCTGCCTGTCGTAAGAGGCGACTAAAAGGGGCTTCCGGAGTTGCAGTGGGCTAGAGTGAGAGCTCGAACCGTTAGGTCAGTAATCTCGGGAAGGACTGCGGTATGTGTGGTTGCCTAAGGTCGTAAAGACTAGACGGAACGGTGGGCCCAGCCGCCCATCTGGGAGGAGACCGATGGGGCAACGCGCTCAGAGGATTCCGGTTGAAGTCGTTTCGAGATCCCGGATTCCTCCTTTTTAGCGCCGAGGACGGCCACCGGGGGGTTTTAGTGCGGTAGAAATCCCACATAACCCTGAGTCGCTCCCACGGCGTCGGGTACCTTTTGAAGGTTTCCCCCTCGAGAACAAAAAAAAAATGTAAAAACAAGATCGCAAAAAAAACACAAAGAAGAAAGACAAATCCACTGAGTTTGTTGTCGGATCTTCTTAGTTGAGATCATGTTCAGGTCCAAGAAATCATAAGATAAAATATGCAACTGACAATTTGTAAGTGTCCCCGTAACACAAAAGACATTTTATTTCATTGTATTTGCTTTGTGAAATGAATATTTGAAATAGAGTTAGCAAAATGTATGGAATATTTATAATGTAAGTGAAAGTAACAAAATGTGTGGACATCCACAGCCTACATTGTTAGCGTAGTTATTTTTACATTTACCGTAAGACCTATATTTAATTTTGCATTTAGATACCATTACGATGAATACATAATCACTTCATATAAATAAAGTGTAATTTATAGCAACAAATGCACTCGGTTGTATATTTTCTTGAACTGAATAATGAGATAACTCAAAAAAGTAGTTTTTATGGAGAGTCAACTAAAAATTTAACAATGCTTTTTGCAAATTTATTTCTTTTTATTAAATAAAATTAAAATGATAAAAACAAATTTAAAATTTCAGTACCCATGAATTTAAAAAAAAAATCCTGTTTTTGTTTTGTGGATAAATTGTATCTCTAAGTTGATAAGTTTGGAATTGTGAGGTTATTCTTGCAAAACAGCGATATGTTGTGAGTCTGTAAAGCGAAAAAAATGTCATTTTATGAATTTCGTAATTACGCTGAGCGGCTCTTAAAGTGACAATGAGCATAAAGTGTTTTCATGCCACGAATACTTTGGTATGAGTTTTAGGCACGTTTTTATAAATAACTAGCTGTGCCCGCTACTTCGTCCGCGTGCCACGCAACGCAAGCCCTCAAGGATGAATAATTTTCCCCGTTTTTTTCATATTTTCCATTATTTCTTCGCTCCTAATACTTGCAGCGTGATGTTATATAGCCTAAAGCCTTCCTCGATAAATGGTCTATTCAATACAAAAATAATTTTTAAATTCGAACTAGTAGTTCCTGAGATTAGCGCGTTCAAAGAAACAAACAAACTCTTCAGCTTTATATATTAGTATAGATTGTACGAAATGTAACGCATGTCCGACTCGCACTTGGCGGCATTTTTAGTCCACAAAGATATGGAACTGGTTATTCCCGGATCGTACACTTCTAGAATAGATGATAGAATCTTGCTCAAGACGATTCTTTTTAGTTAAACGTGTAAAATGTATTCATGTACACAGGTGTAACATTAGCTAGATATAGACGTAATACGGTTTAGTACGTGATGCTATTATTGTACAAGACAAGCCTGCGCATTAATTGCAGATTCCGGATGAACGGTCCATAGAACCTCGTTCACAATAAAGCTAAAAGGAAGTACAAATAAAAGTCGGTGCATGTTTTTACGCGCAATTATTGAAATAGAATTAATATTAATATTATTATTTATTACACAGTAATACACTTTCACAATTTCTACACTCATAGCCCCACAGTAGGATTTACTCCTGTGAAGTGGGTACCATGGACACACAAGGCGAATACACAAACACCCAGACCCAGAAAGTGAATCTAAACTCATCATTCAGATACCTGTCTGGCCGGGAATCAAACCCGGGACCCATGATGCATTTTTTTATAGAGTTTTACTTTTGTATAAGATAAAATATGTGCAGTATATAGACTACTACTGAACATCTGTCATCAAACCCAGATCTCATGAACATCTATCATCAAACCCAGATAACGATTAACGTTCTACCTGAAGTTGGCCTCAGATCTTTGTTCCTGAGGACTTAAATTACTCTACGGGATTTGTCGGCACGCCTCGTAAGACGATGTATGTCCCACACCTTTTCAAGGTGGTAGAACCAGTATAGTTCGACCAGGGAAGTACTACCGCCACACCTATTTCAAGCGTGAAGCATCTCTTGCGTTTCGATAGAAGGGTGTGGTTGCCGGCACACTTTCGCATGAGGTGGCCATCATAGTCCTCGGGAGTAGCAACGCATCTGTGATTGACTTCAGATGGAATCCATGTTCTGTATGAAGTTGATTACAAATGTCCATGGGCGTCAGTGACCTCTTACCCTCAGGACTGCATGCTCGTTTGCTACTTCAGTCAAATAAAAAAAAAAACATGCGTGCGTACAAAGTACACATGCCAGAAGTGAAACTTCTTTGGCGAACTAATTTATAAATCTTGTTTATATTTATACAAATCTAAAACTTTAAATTTCCAAGATTAAGAGGAAGGGAAAAAGGCGTGATACGACGTTCGCTCTGTCTCACTTTTTCTCTCAATCTTTCTCACTCGCTTGCTCCCTACTCTCACTCCACGGCTAGTTGCTCATGCTACGTTCGCCCTGTCTTACTCTCTCTCAATCGGTCTCGATCACTCTCTCTCTCTTTTCCGACACTTCCGTTGCATACCGGCGTGACGTTTCATCTGTAAAAATTTTACCCTCATGCGCCTAAAGAAGTTTCACTTCAAAACTCACAACGGGTACGCAGCTTTACCTAAATTGTCGTCTGAATCGACTTTCCAAGACGTCAGCCCGTTGGGCACCGGACGCGCCGACAATTAACTTATTACCAATTCAATGAAGGGAAACACAGCGAACCAGTGTCGCACGCGCAGCGCATCACAATGTGTCCCATGTTAATTATTCAAAGATCTTAAGTTCGCGAATTTTTTGCATTGTTTTTGGCGTTTCGTTATGCGATTTAATGCGGATGCCTCTAGTTAACAAGCTGTATTTAAATATTTATTATTCTCACGTACTTATAGATATGTATGTATGTACTATGTGTGTATGCGTGTGTGCGTTTGAAAATCTTGTCATGTTTTGCAAGTACCTACGTTGTTTACTCCACTGAGACATTTATTATGTTGAACATAGTAGATATTTTAGAAAATATTAAAGTTATGAGTATCGTCATCTTATTATTGTCCTACAACTCGGATAAAGTTTAAAAAAACATTTTAATGGAAAATCTATACATGTAACAAAAATGAAAATCCGCATGATTTCGACTGATAAGAAAAAACAATAGATATTTCTACATATTTTTGATTTGTCTGTGCGTTTAAAATCACTTGAAACTAACATTATAAAATTAAAGTAATCATAAGTTTAAACTGTAGGCCATTATGATGAGATTCAAATAATATTTAAACTACACAGATCTTTGATATTAATAGTAAAATCTTTCAGGTTTACTGACGATGTATCTCTATACTTAACGCAAATATTATCTAAACATTTTACTAGAACACTCATTCTGCTAAATATGGAATTTCGCGAAACAGATAAGGAGAATTCCAAACAACATAATAGTCAGTTACAATTTGTAGACACGATAACTATATTTGAAGGAAAACACACAATTTATAACAATGGTAATAATTTATTTATTTAACATATATTTGTGCGATGAATCGCATACAAGTTTGCAGAACGAATGAAATAACAGTAAAATATTTGAATATAAATTATATTCCTTTTATATTCAGTTCAAATTGTTCACAACGCGTTATTTTTGTAAGCCATTTATCTCTTTGTTCCGCTGTTTGTTTGTTATTGACATATTTTTATGGATTTATAGGCCAAATGTTTATTTCTAAAATATAAACAAATGCTAAATAAAATTTACACCACAGTGTGATTGAGTAAATTGTCAAAAAGCATTCCAAAAGTCATGGATATCGTAACTAAAAGTCCTAGATTCCAATATTTTTTTTTATCTGATCGAAGTAGCAAACGAGCATGAAGTCCACCTGATGGTAAGTGGTCACTGCAGCCCATGGACATCTGCAAGGGACTTCATACAGAACATGGGTTCTGTCTGAAGCCAATCACAGATGCGTTGCTACTCCCGAGGACTATGATGGTCGCCTCATATAAAAGTGCCGGCAACCACACCCTTCCATCGAAACGCAAGAAATGCTTTACGCTGGAAATTGGTGTAGCTGTGGTGCTTTCCCGGTCGAACTACGCTGGTTCTACCACCTGTAAAACAACATAAGGGTGGTGTAAGTCAACATATGGGTGGTGGGCAAAGAATTTCGGGCCTCGAGGGGTAGCTTTTCGTGTGATATAATTTTTTTAGGCGGCTAAACCTCTAGGTGCTTGTATATAAAATAAACTAAATTATCTAGTATAAATCACATGTTATTTAAATAAATGTTAAGTAAATAAAAGTTTGTTCATGTAGGTAGAGACGCGTGTGGAGCCTTGTATTAAATATTATAATTTCTCTACTTACTTCATTCTCAAGAAAAACAAAACAAAAGAAAATGTGCACTCGAGAGAAAGGAAAACTTTTATAGAGCAAAGACTTCATTTGTTTTCCCCAACGGTCACTTTATAATGAAGTTTACTATTTAAAGTTAGTGACAGTTTGTTTTGCAGTAACTCGTAGGATAAAGGTTAAGGTTAACTAACTGAACGGAGTAAAAACTACGTGTGCCTAATTGTTTTTCATTCATTCCATCCATAAAGGTCCACAGCTGGACATAGCTCTCGTGATTGGGGTTTTTGCCAATAATCACCGAGTGGAGCATACGAGTTGGGGATAATAGTGGGTGTTGACATTAAACCAGAAGATGGTGCAGCTTATTTCTTTGACTTTGCCCTTAGTTTCCTTCCTACGGCACCCACGGGAAAGCCCCTCCCTTCCCGTGGATACCCTACACCTCCGGAACCACTCCCTAGTGGTGCTGCAATATCTGCCAGCAGATGCTTTATTTTTTTTATTATTATCGTTAATGTATCGTTGCCTTGAGGTTATATTAGTCTTGTAAAGATTGGTAGAGTTCCGAGTTGGTGCAATGTAACAAATATTAAAAATTGATTTATAATTAATTATTCTTAAGCAAATATTAACCAAATAGATTAACATGATGTGGTTAGTTGAATCATTGATTAATTATAGTTCGTGAAACGCGCATAGTAATTAACGCCTCATAAGGTGTCTGACTCTATGCGCATAGTATTTATATTAGCGTCACCACGCAAATAACTCTTAGTTTTGACGACCTGCGTGGCCGAACGGTTACCATACCGGTCTGACGCGCGATAGTTCCCGGGTTCGATTCCCGGCCAGACAGGTATCTGAATGATGAGTTTAGATTCATGTTCTGGGTCTGGGTGTTTATGTATTCGTGTTGTGTGTGTCCATGGTGACCCAAAACACAGGATAAAACCCTAGCGTGGGGCTATGAGTGAAGAGAGTGTGTTTTTTTTTAAGTTCGATTCAAATATGTATATTATTTGATTAATTAGGAATTTGTAAGAATGTATATTTCTAACACTTTACCCTTTATAAGGTGGTGGCAATATACTTGCCACCATGTATTTAGTCGATTTTCTCGCAACTTTTTCGCCACAATAAATATTATATTCTGTAACAGAAGAAAAAAAAAACTTATTTTTTTAAAGAGTGAACAATTGAAAATGAAGTCTTATTGACAGGCTGTGGTAACTATATTGCCACCACATTTTCCAAAAAAAACCGTAGGAATTTCCAAAAAATCCTCATTTTCATCACAAATGTATATACTTTCACTATTTCTTTTATTTTTAGTGTTAACATTTCTACTTTCATGGGTTAAAGGGTTAACGCAACTACGGGTTCCCATCAACCCATTATTGGCCCACAGCTGGGCACGGGTCTTCTCTCAGAATGAGAGAGTTTAGGCCATAGTCCACCGCGCTGGCCAAGTGAGAATTGGTGGACTTCACACACCTCCGAGAACTTTTTCTTTTAAGAACTCTCGGGTGTGTAGGTTTCCTCACGATGTTTTCCTTCACCGAAAAGCAGTGATAATTAATTTAATAATAAATAATACGCACATAAATCAGTGGTGCGTGCCTGGGTTTGAACCTCGGACCTCCTGATTGAGAGGGCAAGTTTCAACCATTAGGCTATCATTGCTCTCTATTTACGGGTTAGATCTTACGAAATCTGGCGTACACATACTCATAATAGTAGACGTGAACAAATAACCTAGTCACCTATATTTAGATAGCCATGCTTCGTTTGTGTACTTGCATAAATTTCTTTGTTTAAGTACGTTTATTTAAGTAAGTACGTTTGGAGAACATAATTTATGCGCAATGATTATGTTAAAATTATAACGAAGAATTGAATCTTCGCTAAAACTAAGAACTTACAAAGCCCATTCATTTTTGCGACAATCTTCATATCTAAGGAAATGTATACCGACATCGATAGCTACAAACCGATTCAATGCGAGGAAGAGATGTCTGCGGTTAATTGACTAACGATTAGTCATTCGTGACGAGGAAATCTCAAGACAGGCGTGGGAATTTACCGGCACCGGTACTACGATATATATGAACGCGCATATTGGCATATGTTGACTGCGTTATACTGCGTCTCGTGGTTAGGTTTAAGTTAGGTATTAGATGTTTAGGTTAGATGTAATTCTTTAAAAAAAAGGCTTTATACACTTATAGACCTACAGTAGGATTTTATCCCGTGTCGTGCGTGCCATGGACACATATACAAATACTCAAACCCAGAACGACTATCTAAACTCATCATTCAGATACCTGTCTGACCGGGAATCGAAGCCGGAACCCATTGCGTGTCAGACCGGTATGATAACCGCACCGCCGTGCGGGTCGTCATAGGATTTATTCTTTTCTAGGGTTTCCTACCCAAAGGTTAAAAATGAGATTCCGCTGTCCATCTGTCCATTTGTCCGTTTGTCTGTCACCAGGCTATCTCATAAACCGTGATAGCTAGGCAGTTGAAATTTTTACAGATGATGTATTTCTGTCGCCGCTATAAAAACAAATAAGTTCTAGAAACAATAAAATAAAAATTGTTTTAGCCGTTTTTTATAGATTTTCATTTTTTTTAATGTACGAGCCCTTCGTGCGCCTTTTTTGTTCCTCTACTGGGCGTGGAGCAAAAAACCTTTTTCCATGACTAAGGTTAAGTGGTTTTATGGGTGTCAGACAATCTTTACCTATTTTTTCGTATTGTAGTAGATTCTAGTAAGTAGAAGATAGCTATTTTAATATCGTCATACAGTTATTATTACGTATCGATTATGAGATAAAAAAATGGGCGTGTCCGTCCATGTACTTTGCAGTATAAGTAAGTAGACGTCTTTGTGATGAGTATTTTGTTCATCCAGTCTATAATAAAAAGGGCCTTAACTCAAGAAAAGGATTAAAAAATATTGTGTAATTTTATTTGCGTGTGCATTTGCATTATAACATTATCACACCGATAAGAGGTGACATCATTATGCTAATAATGACAAATCAAGTAGATGCAAATACTTACATCAATTTTAGTAGTCCCATATAAAAATATAAAGAAAAGTGATACGCGATATATAAAATACATGAAAATTATTCGGAGGTCCTTGAAGCCCTGTATTTGTTACAGCAATAATCGACCTTGGGCATGTAAATATACAACAACTAGATTATTCCCCCGGGTTCGCCTGTTTCGATCACGTTTACAACTGTAATGTGAATTCTATGGGCCAATACGTTAATCTACGTCGTAAACTATAATTACACAGATTTACATGAGACAATCATCATAGTCCTCGGGAACAGCAACGCATCTGTAATTGACTTCAGATAGAACTTAAAAAAAAACTATGTGTGTGCAAAATTTCAGGTAAATGTGACCGGTAGTTTTTTTGCGAAAGAGTGACACACACATACAATCTTCACTTTCGTATTTTTGATATTAATAAGATTTAAAAATCCTGACACGAATAATTTAGATTTGGGGTGGTAGGGCGGGAAGATTTAACCCGCTTCTCCGATACAGTGTTGACGTTTACGAATTTAGGACAAAGATATTATGCTTTTTAAACGCAGCCATTGTGGCGCGCTACATAAAGAGCATACATTGTATACTGTTTCGAGGTGAAGAGACGAACTTTGACGTCAAGCCTGTGTCTAGACGTCGGCGTTGAATATTTAAATCTTAAATATTCACCGTGATTTAAAAAAATACGTACTTACAATAGCATTTAATATAAGATTATGTTAACAGTGTTTTTTTTTTTTATTTTATTCAGGTTATTTACATCTAATTTTGTTGTAATAAAGTATGAATAAACCAACATTTGCCATGCAGATTCTCTATTGACCGTCTCGGCCCACCGTTTTCCAACACCGAACTCTTAATAAAATACCTATATGTACTACATACGTATTACGTAAAGAACTGGCTAACTAACTATTAAAAACTATTGAAGGTGGTAGAACCAGTAGAAGTGTAGTTCGACCGGGTAGGTACCACCGCCACACTTATTTCTAACGTAAAGCATTTATTGGGTTTCGATGGAAGGGTTTCGTTGCCAGCACACTTATATATGAGGCGACCATCCTAGTCTTCGGGAACAGCAACACATCTGTGATTGACTTTAGATAGAACCTATGTTCTATATGAAGTTGCTTACAGATGTCCATGGGCAGCGGTGACCACTTACCATCAGGTGGACTGCATGCTCGTTTGCTACTTCATATTATAAAAAAAAAAACTTCAATTCAATTATTATAGAACGCTTATTTACATTTTGTCTTCGTTTTCATTAAATCCTGTAGTCATTTCCTGAGTATGCGGTAGAAATTGAGTCTGACCATTGACCACATCGTAAACGACTTGCAATTTACCAAAGCCTCAAGCAGCCGTAAGAGAAACTGGTTCTATCAATTTAACTTTCGTATGTTTGAAGCTTGAACTTTATTTACCTCTCACTGAACCATAAGAGTTACTGCATAAATGTGAAATATGTTTTATTGCCAGTGTGGACTAGTGATGTCCCTTGGTCCAAACGTGTTATATATACGAACTAGTTGACCCGGCGAACTTCGTTACGACTAAAAGTCAAAAATCTAAAATTATCAGTGTTTCTCCACCATATTGTACATAAAAACCATCCTCTTGAATCTCTTTACGTTTAAAAAAGTGCATTAAAATCCGTAGTGTAGTTTTAAAGATTAGCATACATAGGAACGTTAGCGAGAAGCGACTTTGTTTTATACTATGTAGTGATACCTACATATTCCAAAGAGTGAGCATTAAGTTTCGTACATTTGTTTTCTATATACCTATTATGTAACTAGAATTAAAATTAAAATGCAAATAATTTTATATTATTGCGATAATTAGTATCATCATGTCCACGTGATCACCATGTCCATGTGACTGGTTGTCCCACGGCTGGGCGTGGATCACAGACTTTTTTGTTCTCGAGGGGAAACCTTCAAAAGCTACCCGACGCCGTGAGAGCGGCGCAGGGTTTGGTGGGTTTGGATCACAGACTAGGGAGAGTTTAGGTCATCGACCTTAGAGTTGCGCATTGGTAGATTTCACACTTCTGAGAAAAATGTAAAAAACCACTCACGCTTGTCGGTTCTTTGTGATGTTTTTTTCACGGGTAATGGATTATTGAATACAGAAGTGCTTACAAATAATTCGCAACTCCGAATTCAAACGTGAGTGGCCGAAATTTAAACCGCAGAAGTATCTCTGCTTTTTGCAACAAACCAGTGTCATTAGCCTTAATCATAAGGTAGCATCGAAATAATTTAAAAATTAAATTGAGTTTTTTAAAAGGTACCAAGATAATGTCACTTATATAAAATTGAAGACCGGTGCAATTTGTCATGTCTGACATACGATAATCAATTTATAATTACCTACTTAATTTCAAGTTTCCAATTAAATGTAAGCTATTAAGCCTATGTACATTATCATATACTTTCCTGTACGTAGGTATGAGTTTATTATCGGATAATATCAGTAAATAATAATTAATTTAGTAGGCATAGTATACTCACATGTATTATTTATTTACACTGTACCACTAAATAATATGTGTACGTACTTATATACATTTCCAAAGAAAGATAAAATTTTATTAAAAAACAGTAGAAGATTTGTAGTGTAGTAGTATATTGAGCTTTAGTAAGACCTAATCCTTGGTCAGCGAAATAATAAGTTATTTTGCACGCCCACAAAAACGAAACGCCCTAATAAAAATAATACCAAATGAAATAAAAAAGGAAGAAAACAGATAAAATTATTTTCCAAACTATGTATGTAATTTTGTGTAAGACGTTTCTCGCACTAACCTAACCTTTTTTTTTTTTTTTTTTCGTGGGGAAACCCTTCATGGGTTCCTCTCTGTGCGGGGGCAGCTGAGAGGATATGCCGGACTCCTACCGGCTAAAACCCCACGGTGTTCCTCTGTACGCCCTTTGCCAGGACTGCGGGTGCGCTAGTAGCATTCGTCCGAGGTCCTGGCGGCGTCTGCCCACAGCAGGGCCCGTCTCTGTTTGGGATGGAGCTGGAGTTTCTCCATCCCTCTGTCTTTGAGGTGCGCGCGGGAACACCGCGCGCGCCACCTCGAGGCTTCTTATTTTGGCACAGGATACCCCCGCATCCTGCACCATTGCCTCTGTTAGGGGGGTAGGAGATGGGCGTGAGGAACCCTTCTCCTACGCCCGGTTTTCCGGCTGCGGATAGGGAGGTCAGAGGTTTTCTCTCTCTCCCTCTCCGCAGCCTCCTTCCGCGAGATGACTTCCTCGCAGAAGGATTTCACCGCTTTCCAAGACCTCTCGCTCCCGACCATGGCTTTGACTACGGCCGGGAGGGAGAGGTCTGGCCCCACTACAGCGACGAGGACACGGCGCTGGTTGTCCCAAGCTGGACACTCCTCCAATGTGTGCTGCGCCGTGTCTTCGTCGCAGCTACAGTGGTGGCACTGGGTGGTTGGCTCCCTTCCGGCTATGCGGCACAAGTACTTCCCGAAGCATCCATGATCCGAGAGCACCTGCACCAGCCGGAAGGTCAATGACCCATGCCGCCTGTCCGTCCAGTCTTCAAGCACTGGGCGGACAGCCTCCACAGTCCTGAGGCCAGCCGTGGGTTCAGCCAGCCTCTCCTGCCACTTTGCAGTCATGGACTGTAGAGCGTGGAACTTCCGCTCTTCTGCCTCCTTGGGCGTTGGATGCTCCTCCCGGAGCCGGAGGTCTCTGCGCCATTGGTACATCGTAGCATAGACCTCCGCCTCCAGATCCCAAGGAGGGCACCCTGACAGTAAGCACGCCGCCTCAAAGGAGATGGTGCGGTATCCACGGATGACCCCAACGGGCACTAACCTAACCTAACCTGACCTAAACCAAAGACACAACGAGCCCGCCGCGGGGCGCGGACGAGCGTAATAAGTGACCTAAAACACTCACTTCTCACTCTACGTAAAGCTTATACACAACAGTGGGAATGAAATCTGTTGCAGATAATAATGTTATTGATCTTCACGAGCGCTGATTTGAAACCTAGTATTTTGCACCAAGTTCGTTTGATGTTCCCACTATAAAAATACACTTTATTAAAAACAACCGGAACATCACTACTCCCTATACTACAGAACTATAGCATGTTTTCATGTCTACATTTGTAACATTGGTTTCATCTCACAAACGCGCATGCTATAAATCTTATGCATCAGAAAATAAGGTTGACAATAACGTAAACTATAGGTCTTTGTGAGATGATTTGCAACTCATGCCTTGTCCTCATTTAACTTGGCTATTGTGCTCGACAGGCTTTAATACAAAATGGTCGAGCTTTTCTACTTGACTTATTGCGGAACGACATTTTAAAAACATTCTGTAGAACGCATATAAGTCATGGTCGGTTATGCAAACGATAGGTTCTATGTACTTATAGTATAGTTAAGCGCTGCATTGATTAATGTTTAAGTATTACTGAAATTTTATTTATGCAACTTTTACACATTTCCAAAGATTATTTTTTTCATACTAAGTGTAAAGTGACTATTTTCTGAACATATTCAGAAAATAGCCACTTTACACTTAGAGAAAGATGGCATACAATCACCATAACTAATCACTATAGGTACGTGTTATATTTGCTTCGGCGTAGTGGGTATATAGTTATTAGCAATAATTTTGTTTAGAAAATAGTAAAATAGTATATAGTTATACATTTTATGAATAATAAGTTATTTAATAGTTTTTACAAAAAGTTATTATATTGATTATGAAAGTATTCTGAAAACTATTAAAGCATATCTATTTCGTACAAAATTTATGCACAGAAATTCCATTCTATTTTAGTATTCCCCGTTATCTCGTGAAATGTAGCAATTAATGTGAAGAAATACGATTATCGTTAATCAAACATTGCAATATGATTATACAAAACAAACAAAGCATTAAAGCTGATAACTCGGCCATTCGTATATATGTCGAAACGAGAGTTTCCGTTACTGTTACCATTGACTCCAATTGATTAGATAGAGCATGACAGTTTGTACATTTCGTTACTTTAATATTAATCCTCATTAAGATAACGTGACAAAATTATTTCAAAAGTACCCTTCGTGGTACGTAGTTGTTTTGACATCGTTACCATATCTTTTTCTACGTTAGGATATTTTTTATGATATGAAGGTAACAAAGCATGATAGTCAAATGCCAGTGGACATTTGTACCTACTATCGTTACCCTATTAATTCTCATCAAGATAATATTGTTACAAAAATATTTCAAAAGTTACACCGGTCCTGGCACATCGTTGATTTGCCACGACTACCATATCTATGTATTTCTGCGGTAGACGTTTCTTTGAATATGGTAACATACCAGCTTGCAGTCCACCTAATGGTAAATTGCTGTTGCCACCTATGGACATCTATAATCAACCCTAGATGAGATCAAAGTCCTTCTTAAGGTTACCCACATACGTAGTGCTACCCCTGAGTATTAAGTTAAAACGTGTCAGGTGAACATATTTCCGTTACCACACCCTACAGGCTAGAACTCAACAGTGCTTAGTAAAGCTATTGTTAGGCAGAAATAGGTTTAGCGGTGATGCTTCCGGATTCGAACTACAAACTAAAGCTTTATGATTGAAATCATGCATTCTGTTCGTTTTCGAGTCTATTAAAAGTAGTTACTTATACCTGTGACTATGATATTATGCACAAACAGCTATCATCCTACAGAGTTTGATAAATATGCTTAAGTGAGTTAAATCTTAGGGATTGCAGAATATCTTTATGATCTCCATAAGTGTAATATGAGGTTTAATAACCGCTTATCTGGCGAAAACCATGATTTTCGTTGCGTAAACAATCAAAGTACAGTCGTTATCAAATTATTAATTACGAAGTAAGTTAACTGCTTTAACATATGCAGTTCATATTTCATACATACATTACCGAAGGTCATATTGATCCACAATCATTCTAATCAATGATTTTGTAAGCCGGTCGCGTGCCGTGGCTTAATATGTCACACGTTTTACAATATTGGGCCATTTAACGGAACTGTGAGTTTGTTGCCAACAATGATAAAATGAACGGTATATAAATATTTTTCAAAGCAATTTAAACGTGAAAGTTATTTTGCGAAATCACATCGACATGCAAGTAGTGAAATATCGAATATCCAACTTGCTTTCTTCTTCGTCGTCAACCCATTATTGTCCCACTGCTGGGCACGAGTCTTCTCTCGGAATGAGAGAGTTATAGGCCAAGTGCGAATTGGTGGACACATACCTCCGAGAACTTTTTTATTAAGAACTTTCGGGTGCGTAGGTGTAAGGTGTGTAGGTGAAGTAATAATTAATTTCTAATACGCACATAATCAGTGGTGCGTACCTGGGTTTGAACCTTGAACCTCCTGATGGAGAGGGCAAGTTTCAACCATTAGGCTATCACTGCTCTCTTCTTAATTCATGTTATTTTGAGCTAGTTAAAGAAATAAATCCAGAGATTAGAAAAAATGACCTTTATGTGTTTTCATGTGGTCATTGACACTAGTAGGCAAGCAAGGTGACTGATAAAAACCTCTTTTTTTAAGACTTGCTTGCGATAACGATTTTCGATATAATTTTGATTGTGGTAACGGAACTGCAGCAATTTTGTTCTTTTCTTATACCTATGAGAACCTAGAGTTTGAATAGAACTCAACTTATGTAGGTCAAACACAATCTAATGTGTAAGACGCGTTCCTAGAAGCCGTCAAATCACTATTACCTTGTACAGTTTCAGGTTACTTTTAAAATTGTCTACTTCAGAAAGTACTTTTAGCTGATACTGTTTTAACTGGGAGAAGCCTGTATCACGTGTTTATACGTGATACAGGCTTTTCCCAGTTAAACATGGAATACTTTGTTATCAAATGCTGCTTTAAATGATATTGACCTTTCAAATTTTGCCTATACGAAACTCATAAGAGTTTTTAAAAAGTGAAGATTCAGGTGTACTGTTTACTAATGAAGTGGTTATGTAACTAAGTATGTTACGTAATGTATTTTTCATTCCAAGATTTTTTTACATTTACATGTAAAGTTATAAAACTGATTTATAGCTACTAACATACGAAGTAATAGTTGTAAGATTATACGCTGATACTTATTACATATTAATATTTTTAGTTAGAAAGATGTTTAAGTCGTAATTTTATATACATACATCATACTTATTTATGTCATAAAATTAAATAATACTGATGTTGAAACCCGATAGTATTCAACAATACATTATAAATGTGTTTCCTCTAAAAGTTGGAATGTGGTGGAAACTACATCCGATTCGATTAGGGTTGTTACGTACTGTGATATATTTTTCCACATATTTAATTGACTTGTGACGAATATTTTTAAGTACATACGCGAATATCGGTGACGCGTGCCTGTTTTTTTGCACATCTATGTATAGGTATAAATAATATTAAAGACGAATGTTTTCTAAAAAATGTTATATTAGTTGTTACGTGAACAAATGTGATCATTTAAATTTAGATACTTTGTAAGTTATCACTATGAAACATATTTTTTCTTCTTTGAAAATCTTTCATTATTCAAATGTGTACCTGACACCTTGCATTCATCCGTACAGTTGACGGCCGCTGTGCCAATTAGGTCATATAATTCCTCAAATACTTCATATTGAATATTGTCCTAAAAACAGGTACACTATTTACTTTACTATTTTTAAATATTCATTGACAACCCTATTAATCGACAATGACCTACTGTACGATGAACGAATCTGTCATTGCTTGCTTCTAATGCTTGATGGCGTAATAACCTTTATTATGATGGCTACTTATAAATGCCATTAACCTCTAAGGTTTTGGTTACAAAAATCTTGTATTTTTTAATATCTTGTTTTATACTTATGTCACAAGTAGTACTACATTGTACTAGTAGTACATTCGTTCCCATAAATTCTACGTCTTATAAAAACAGCGATAAATATTTTTATACAAACGTACCTACATGTCGAAAAATGAAATATTCAAAACAAGCAATGTATTAAAATAACAGCTTTCGGAGGTTTATTCAAATATATATGTATGTGGTAAATATTTTTTCACTTAGATACAGTTCGATTAATCCACACATAAAAATATTTAAGTGACATTCAGTTCTATTTGGCAAAATCTTAAGATTAATTTGTCGATTTTTTGGACCATTGAAGCAGCATCTGAACGGTTTTAACGGATCTTTACATCCAATTTGTAAACTGAACAGAAAATATTAAAAAGACACTACCTTTGACAAGAGTACACATGCATATAATTGCAAGTAATAATTAAAATGTATTTAGCGCTTAATTTTTGGAAGTGAGAATATCCAACGTAGAAAGAAAAAATTTTTTTTTTTTCATATAATACATATTATATACTGTCCTTTGGCCGGGTACAAGTCTATTCTTAGAGGAAAAGAAATCAGAGTATTGGTATATTTTTATATACACAATTTTTTTAACAGACTGAAGTAGCACACGAGCATGCAGTCCACGTGATGGTAAGTGGTCACTGCCGCCCAGGGACACTTGTAATCAACTACATACAGAACATTCCACCTGAAGTCAATCACACAAGCGTTGCTACTCCCGAGGACTATGATGTGACCTCATGTGAAAGTGTGCCGGCAACCACACCCTTCTATCGAAATGCAAGAAATGCTTCACGTTAGAAATAGGTGTGGCGGTGGTGGAAGTACCACTATACTGGTTCTCCACCTTGAAATTAAATTATGTAACATATTAATTTCACTATAACACACATAACAAAGTTATTTAATCCGGTTGAATCTAATTAGGTGGATATTTATATACGAAACAACTTGTTCTGCTTCTATATAACCTTGCAATGATTAAGTCATTAATATACATACTTCCATACAAACGAGTTTTTCGCAGTGTTTCTATGGAAATTACTAAAACAATTCATTTTATCATCAACTTGCAACTGTTCCGGTTTTGAGAACTAATTCTTATATTAATCCGACAAATTAAAGTTATACTTCGGTCTAATTCTCTGAATTTTGATTTTAAGATCTATTGTATACTTTTGAGGACCTTACCGCTTTGATACGCAGTGGGTTCCGTGTTCGATCCTCGGTCAATTAGGTATCTCAATAAGATTTCTGTGTGTGGGTATTTGTGTGTTCTTCTTTGTGTGTGTCGACAACACAGGAAATGATCTTAGCGCGGGGCTATAAATTTATAAAGCGTTGTTTATATAATATTATTATGGACGGTAGATAGAATTGCAGAAAAAAAGGATAATAAAAATGAAAGTAATCCTAGTTTGAAAATTGAATAGATAATGCAATGCAAGGCAATGTTACTGACACTTCAAGTAAAAAAAAATCATTCGAATGACCTTAAAATAAAAACGAAGGTTTGTTTTGCATCAGTTATGCACACCGTTAGCATAAAGATTAACGAAAGACCTTCCTAAGGTTATGAAAAGCATTTTGGGTATAACGGAAAAAATTCGGCATTGAAACCTTTATCTCTTTTGTTATAGGAATGATTTTGAAATCATTACAAAAATTTTACAATAACCTTAAATAATACGATTTCGTCCAATCATTATGATATGATAACGGAAATCTGTAAACACGTTTTCGTTAAACTGAGCAAATGATTCATTACTCATTTTTTGTTTGACGTCAACTTGGAAGTGTTATTGCACGTGTTTGACAATAAATTGAAACGTTTGTTCTTTCTTTGTTCGAAAATTCTTATTATAGGTTTCTTTCGTTGTTCTTATTCATGATATTATTTCCTTTCCCAGATCAGTGCCGGACCTAGGCAAATTTTAGGATGGATCGAAATTGAATTATGGCAACCCTGTGCTTTTCTCCATGCATGAAAATGAAAGATTACGAAAGCACCTTAAGTCAATGTTTAATTTTTTGATTTTTTCACCACTGAGGCGCCCTCATTGATTTAGCTTCTAGAGCAGCCTATAAAGGATCAATTGCAGAATATTGGCCTGTAAAAATGCCTTATACATTATTACGTCCAATTTGTGAAATGAACAGGAAATTTTTAAAACACACAACTTTTCGCAAGATGCATAGGCACATTTTCGCGAGTAAGTAATTAATAAAATATATTTAGCGCCTTATTTTGGAAAGATTATCCATAATGGAAAGGTTTTATTTTTAAGTAAACACAATTTTATTGTCCCTCTTTTTTTAAGTGGGTAATCCTCATGTATATTCAATCGCCCGGGGTACTGGGTTATGCCGAACTGGGTTATCCATCTGCCGGGCAAAGGTCTAATCTCAATATAAAATTTTATAAAGTTAGTCTTATATGTATATATGTCGTATTAAATTATGAAATTTTATAGTCTTTGAAAAGTCTGTTACTCATATTACTACTAAGTAAATCTTATTATATCATTTAAATCACATTATATATCTTTAAACGTTTTTACCGTAAATCATTGAAATGTAATTGAATTTAGAACAATCACACACGTTTACCAGATTAATGTGTATATAAATTATAACAATTGATTACCTTATTTCATTTTAACTAAACTATAAAGCATGACTTGATAATTTTAGCAACATTTAGTGTCATAACGTAATAAATTAAACTAACAATAACATAATAAACCGTAATACAATGTCACGTGCAATTACACGTTTGTACTTTAGCGAGTGAAATGTTTCGTTGTACTACAATAGTTATAAAATACCCTTATCCGAATATGCATCTGGGCTAACTCTATTCAAAACTGGTCGTTACTATTTTCTCTTTTCATATCTCGTCAAATAATGTAGACTTACGGTTGAAGTGGGGTAGTTATTTTTGGTTTGGGATAAAGAAGTAGTAGACAAACTTCTAGTCCACTTGGGTGTCGTCGACCCGTTATTGTCCCACTACTGTTCATGCTTCTTCTCTCAGAATACGAGAGTAGTAGGCCATAGTCTGCCGCGCTGGCCAAATGCGAATTGATTGATTTTAAACACCTACGAGAACTTTTTATTAAACGCTTCACGTGTGTGTAGTTTTCCTCACGATGGTTTCCTTCACCGTAAAACAGTGATAATTAATTTCTAATACGCACGTAATTTTAAAAAAAATGTAGTGCGTGCCTGGGAGTTGAATCTCATCGGGAGGGCAAGTTTCAACCATTAGGCTACCACTCTAGTCCACTTATTTATCTACATTTGTTACTAACGCATAGGACTAAGTTTCAACGCATATTGTGAGTGAGTCACTGTTACCACACCTTTCAAAAGTGTGACTACCTTTGAAAGTTCTAAGACGCTTTCGCTCTACTATAAGTATGACTCAAACCCTATCTTACTAAGCCTTAACGCTGCTAATAGGAAATAGGTGTAACGGAAATGTAGCGTAAGCGAATGGCAATTCCGTTTAATTAAAAGCCTTAATTAATATCTTCCAGGTTTAACAACCAGAACACATTAATGGATTGATTATCGTTTAGTAGGACCGCAATCAACCATAGAGAGTACCAAAGGCTTGATGAATTGACGGATTGACGTTAACTGCATAGCTATATGTAAAACTAGTCATTTCCCGTAGCTCCGTCCACTTGCGACACGTTTATCGTGGAAAAAGTACCCTCGATATTAATCCAGGACTTAAAAGTGCCAAATTTATTCAAAATCTGATCTGTAGTTTTTTGAAAGAAAGAATAATAAACAATGTTAAAATTATACGAAAACTAAAGATTGATAGAACCAGTCGTTGTATGAATACGGACATCCTAACACACTTATTTCATAATCATAATCGTTTATTTGGCAGTAAGGAATAATTATAGTAGGTGTTTACAATAGTGGAAGACGCTTACTGTGTCTAATATTTCTGGAATAACATTAATCTGCTATGTTCTCGTTTGAGAAGGAGGTAGATGCACATGTCATTGAACTTGAGGCGTCAAAGGTGGTGAATTATATAATCTGAGCTCAGGTAAGATTAATCTTATCGGGAAATGGATACAGATATCCTTTAGCAACAATTACCTCCTGCAACTTATCATCAGATGGACAGCAGTCGCTCGTTTGTTACTTCTATATTATAAAAAACACTTGAAAGTTAGCCAAAATGTAAGTCGAATAATCAGCGTGAATTGAAACTACGAAACATTTTTGTTTTTACCGTATTTGCCTGAATATAATTCATAGTCTGTCGTCATTAGCCTTGGCGTGTTTACTCAACACCCACATAACTTGAGCCAATAAGGAATGTAAAGAGTAAATGAATTGTACGTAGATTAAATATTAATAGCTGGTAATATCAATGTCAATTTTATTAATATTATAAATCCGAAAGTTTGTGTGTTTGTTACTCTCACGTAAAACTACCGGTATCATTCTGCTGAATTTGGCATACATAGTATATGATTTAGATTTACATGTAATATGTTGATTGTCTTGGTAGACGTCAACGAAGCGAGAAGCAGCGGGAATAACGTAGTATGTTATAAAAGTTACACACTTAAAATATATGTAAAATAGAATGATTAATGTTCAGGATTTTTTTAATATGAAAACTGTTTTTTATCACGGGTTCCCGCGTGCGGTTCTGCTGTGCTGTTCTACATGAACGCCAATTAACTTGTATTGTCACAATAATATTGCAAATTCTTAACGTGACATTACAGCGAGTTAATTAAAGCATGTGAGTGAGACGGGCTCGCTAACTGAATCCCGCGTGACAAGAAAAATGCGTTTATAATCGTGGAATACGAAATTAATGACATAATTATGTAAAATTGAATATGAATAGTGACATATTTTAATTAAATATATCCATAGCATTTTTTTAATTTTTGTGTTCTCTTGATATTATCCCTTTGGGACAATTAATTGATTAGGTATACGTAATACTTATTTATATGTCAGAACATGACTAGATATTATGGAACTGTCTATATTATGTTAACCACCTTGATTATACCTATATCTAATGAGAAATAAACAATTTTAAAGAGGAATTAATAATTGACAGTCATTAAGAAAAACATTTCGAAAGCTATTAGATGTATTCAAGAACGTTTAAAGTAACTTTGTTTTCGCTTTTGTTTTATGTAGTTACCATTTTCAAGTTTGCGTAGCTAACACAAGCAATACATAGTTTCTCTAAACAGCCCATTACATTGCAAGTGACCGGGAATAATGAGCTTCGTGTAATTATATTTGCTTTGACGATAGGGCTTGGGACTAACTATCTTGGAAACCCTATATTATGTACTATATGATATTTATGAAACCACGTCAAAGCTATACTTTGACATTAATCCAGCGGGGAAAATCCTCTAAATGAAAAATCCTGTTTTATTACATCTGTAACGTTTAGTTTCAGTTCATCTGGTATTTGTGGCCATTGCTACCCATGGACATCTATAATCAATACCAGATAAGAATAGAGTCGCTCCCATGTGCACCATAGGGACGGAGGAAGAAGGAGGAAGTAGAGGTACCTCGTATAAGGGTATCCTTCTATTTTTATACTTAAACCTAACGATAAGACGGGCTACCTGATGGAAAGTAGTCACCGTCGCTTATGGACATTTGAAGCACTAGAGGAGTCGCCAATGCATCGCCGGGTTTGAAAGACCTTTTTTGAAGAGCTTACCACAACTTTCAAACTAGAACACAACAATCCCTAACATTGAGTCCGGGGCCGAACCACCACCTTTTCTACCACTTATATACGATTATAAAATACATTCACTGCTTCTAAGTCGTCGTCGTCGTCAACCCATTACTGTCCCACTGCTGAGCACGGGTCTTCTCTCGGAATGAGAGATCTTAGGCCATAGTCCACCGCGCTGGCCAAGTGCGAATTGGTGGACTTCACACACCTCCGAGATTTTTTTTTTAAGGAACACACCCGATGTGTAGGTTTCCTCACGATGTTTTCCTTCACCGAAAAGCAGTGATAATTAAAGTATAATATGCACATAAATCAGTGGTGCGTGCCTGGGTTTGAACCTCGGACCTCCCGATCGAGAGGGCAAATTTTAACCATTAGGCTATCACTGCTCAATATAATTAGGCTATCATCTTAAGTACACACTAATAAAAAACTAATAAGCCCTCTAAAATCAGAACGAACCCTGTAGTGTAGATTATCCAAATTTTGGCTAATCCGTACCGTTAAATACGGGAGGTCTGACAACACTGGTTACATCTTACATTGTGATACTGGGTTTAAATAATAGAGTAAGCAGTAATTGACTTCGCTGTAGGGACATCGATCTAGCGTGATCGCGTGAGAAGTTATTTTAATGTAAGCAGCTTCAGTTATACTTTTATTTTTACAAAAAGTGGGTTATTTTCCAACTTTGCACTGAATACATTTAGATAAAATGTTTAAGACGGTATAAAGAATACAAGTATTAATTTCTTTGTAAGTACCTATTTGTTTATGTAAGTTTCTTTAAATGTGCAACATCTTATCTCATTTGGTTCAGTCGTTTCTAAGATTAGGGTATATCGACTAATTTTGCTACTCCCAAATAGAAGTGAGCAGGCAACACACCTCTACCTAAAAGCAACTTGCTTTTTTAACCGACTTCCCAAAGGAAAGAGGTTATCTATTCGTCACGTATATTTTTTTTTTTTTTTTTTATGTATGTTCGGGCGAAATGGCTAGAAATCGTCGACCTACCGACACGATTCATACGACATTGTATGCGGCTAGTTTCACAGGCAGTCCCATATTGAGGAAAATGAAAACCTTCCGGCGGTTTTCCCGGGAAATTGGAAAATGTCGGTTTCTTAAAATCTTGAATAACTTGGGTGTTTCTAAACCGATTTCCATTTTCTTTCTTTCATTTGATAGGAAATTTTGTCACGCAACTTTTTCTCTTGGACATGGGTATGCTGTGATGCTTAACTCTTTGAGTTATTGGGTGGAAACCACCACCACTCCTCAAGTTTTTTAGTAAAAATTTTTTTTACTTGAATTCGTTCCGACTTCTGAGGACTAAGACGGGCGCCTCATTTGTGTCAGTGTCATACGTTTTAGAGATTGGACAATAATTGATTAGACAAACGTGTTTAAAACATGTAAATGTCTGTATATAGGTACATTAAGTTGTCTAAGAACGACCTAGAATGTAATTTACCTGAAATAGTGTTAAATATTTACAATCAAACATTTACGATAATGTACACGAGTAGTTATAACTTTCATGACATTAACAAGAAAGTTATTACAATTGTTTTAAGAAATAGTGATGCATGATGATAAAATGATATAACTTCATTCATTCACTAGATGTCAAAATAAATTTGTATGTCTTTTATTTTTTAGAAAGACATAGTCATTAAAAAATCTATATCATTTATAATATCAAGAAAAGAAAATTAAGGACAGTCAAAGTAGAATTTTTTAAATAATAGTATGCAAATGATCCTCTGTGTTTGATTCCTTATTGAATGTTAGGCAGAAAATATAGTCCAAAGCATTATGCAAATCTGAACAACACTTCCAGAGATTTAACGCGTTCAAACATAAAACAAAACTTAACCGCCTTTTTTATTATTTAGTATATTAACTGAACTCACGTTTAAAAAATGTAACTTCACATACAACAGAAGTTTAAATAGTATTGAGTCAAAGAGGATTAATATGTAGGAAGTGACATTAGCGCCAGAAGATGAGTGTACGTGCAGCGCGCAGATTTTTGTTTTAAGTTTTTTGTACAGAAATCTTATTATTTTTTCTAAAATAAAAGTAGCATAAATAAGGCATTATAACATCAACCATCTACCTCTAAATCACGTCCAAATCAGTTCAGAAGTTAAAGAGATTAGCCGGAACAAACAGACAGGTGTACCCAAATATAGTTATATTTTCATATGAATTAAATAAGAATTGTTATTTTAATGTTACAAACAGATACTTCAATTTTATTTATATGTACCGCTATATACCTATTATTACTATAGATGTAAATATTTACTTTTATATTACGTTTTGTTATTTTCGCAAAGCATTTAATAAAACATTCTCTTTTGAATAGTCTATCCAAACAAATGTCTATTAATTTGAAAACTTTTGAAAGTTGCTATGTCCATTGTTCTAGGAATCAGTGATGCATGACATAATATACACATTCGGAATTCAATGCTGTTACTAAATGTGCCATTCCCGACACTAGTGAGGCGACTCGAATCGAACTTTGTGACTCGAGTCACTCGAGTAATTATACTACATCACTCGAGTTAGACTCGAGTTTTTAAGGCACTCAAATGAAACCGAGATTTTAAGTAACACGTTTCGGAATATACGCCAATATTTGGAATATCAACAAATCATAAACTTTTAATTAAACGTATTTTGGTTTTTAAAAACGGTTGCCAGAGCATAGTTAAAAAATAAAGTCAACATTTATTTTGAACAAATAAGTTTACCCGGTATGCCGAGTTGATTTGGTAACTCGATACATTTTTTCAATCGAGTATGAGTTTATCGATTTCACTCGAGCGACTCGAGTGAATAAGATTTACGTAATAACGTCGATAAAACACGACTCGAGTCGCATCACTACTTAACACTATCAATCACAATACACGTATTAGAGAAAACATGCTCATTCATGACATGTTAACAAAATGTTTATGTTCCTCGTGAGATCATACATCGTATTTATATTATGAATGAGAAAGTTTGAGGATGTATGTGTGATTAATACTCTTGCTCGCAAAAAGTTCCTGTCAGAATTCAGTGAAATTTGGCATGTGTGTATGCCATATTTAGTTAATGATTTTTTTTTCTCGAGTGGGAAACCTCCTAAAGGTACCCGACGCCGTGGGAGCGACGCAGGGTTATGTGTGATTTTTACCCCACTAGAACCCCCCGGTGACCATCCTCGGCATTACAAAGAGGACTCTGGGATCTCCAAAGGAACACAACCGGAGTCCTCTGAGTGCGTTGCCCCATTGGGCTCCTCAGTCTCACTGATGAGCAGCTGGGCCCACCGCTCCGTCTGGTCTTTACGAAATTATGTATAACTCTGCAGGGGTTGAACTTAAGGACCTCCCGTAGAACATTTTTTTGCTGCTGATGGTCCCATCTAACCACTAGTTTCGTTTGATCCACGACTTTTTGACCACCCTGTATATGTACCTGCATACAAAACAGTTATAAGTCGTATGTTAAAAAACAACGGAATTTACAGATTTTATTTGTCGTGCGTTATTTCCTTTATACTTATATAGGTAACTTATTAATAAAAAACCCATAATTATCTCACATTATGTATTGATATGTAAATTTCTGTCTGACTGAAGAGTTTAAATATTCGCCTTGGAGTTCCACTGTATTTCTTTATTATCATTGACCTTTCCTATATTAGTTTCCTCAGATGTTCTCGAGTTTCAAGGCCATAAAAATACACCATACACTTGCATTGGGTATATTTTGGTGTATTTTTTTGATTTCGTCAGTATCGGTATACACGTCGTTTTTGTATTTATGTATTTTTTTGTATTACGTACTATATTGAAGTGACCTTGGGCCAATCATGAATTCGGTAGATTTGCAATCAACCATACAATAGTGCGTCATATTGGCATAGTTCTTTGTGCACCAAAATAGTATGAATTAATGTATGAATCACAGATTACCGGTTTACATACTGGGATGGTACGTGGTTTAATTTTATAACGTTTGATGCCACTAATGTATAATTGATATTGTGTATTTAGTAGGGATGTCAACCTGAATACCAGTTATCGGAGAAGTAATCGTTTTTTTTGACAAGCAATTATAAGATCACAATAAATTGATATTCATTTTTTTCCGTTGCAATTTTAAAATTACTATTTATCCGATTAAACTACGAGCATGCAGTCCATCTGGTAAGCTGTAAGTGCCGCCTACGGACATCTGAATAATGGAACTAGAACTAGAACTTTATATAGAACATGGGGTTCTATCAGATGCGTTGCTACTCCTGAGGACTACGATAATCGCGTCATATGAAAGTGAACCGGCAACCACCCTTTCACCGAAACGCGAGAAGTGCTTAATGCTGGAAATAAGTTTAGCAGTGGTACCTTCTCGGTCGAAATATACGGGTTCTACCTAAATGATTTTAAACTAGTATTATCGCGGAAATGATACATTATAATACTTAACGGGTACTCACGATATGCGGTTTATGAATGCTTATAGAATTTTTTTTGCCGATATTTCGACCCAGTTGCATGGATCGTGGTATCGGCAAAAAGAATTTTATAAGAATTCATAAACCGCATATCGTGAGTACCCGTTAAGTATTATAATTCTACCACCTAGTTTTGTGTTTTTCTTTATTCCGTCGAACAAAATCTGTACGATTTTAAATTGTTGGCATTCCTAACATTCCCAGGGCAGCAACAAATAAATCAAAGATTTAAAGAAGTTGTACAGATAAATTTTTTAGTGGACCGATTTCAAATATATTTAAAATCAATCGTATTGTCAAATCGCCAATGCCAACCCTCGTAATTAGCAGTACTTTACGTACGTACGTAACGCCAATAAAATCAATGATCTATTTATTGCTACTACTTAATTGTTACGTGGCAAATAAATGAAGGTCGCGCGTTGTTTGTTTTTATTAAGATTCACGATGTATTGTTATTTTAGCGCATTGTTCGTTTATTCATTTTTAATTAGCAAAAATCAACGGTGTACCTACTCATAATGTTCAATAACTGTGTTATTACAGATTTAATAAATAATTTCGTTATATTTTGATGTTACTTTGTAGAGGACTTTAAGCCATTGGACCCAGCTAATTAACCCAGGAATAGTTTCTATCACCATTATTTGATAACACATAGGTCCAAAGTCTTACAGGTAAACAAACCACCTAGTCCAAGTAGTAACTCTTTTGTTCCATAAAGTACTGCCTAAAGTACTGGAATGTCCACTGGAACGCAATAGGACTACTCTGAGCGTGAAGCCCCAGTCAGGCCGGTTGCCATCAATTGCTTTCAACTGTATGAGAGGATATACACCGTCGTCCTTCCAAGAGTCACTGGAGTGGCGGCTTGAGGTCCCATTCTTACTGCCCACAGCCACTAAGAACATTTAAGTAGGTAACTTTTGTAAAAGAATCGTTGTTCTAATGGTCTTCAGACCACACGAACAAAGCAAAGTCACAAGTAACTAGTGTTTTCTCAACGAATAAATGTAAAAAAATGTCTGGAATTCAAAACCAAATCAAATCCCATTACAATAAGTTCAGTCAGCATGGAAGGCAAGTCTCCATGGAACAGGATGCACTATCTGCATATAATGCAACTGCATTTCTAATGAGAACCTCGACGTGTGTGGTTGAAATTTCATTTGAATTTCACTATTCTGCATTCCCACGGAGGTTTGCGGTGTCTAGTTTCATATTACACGGGTTTTTACTTGCTTATCTGTTATCTAACACCAATTCGTATTTAAGTACTACCTGATATAAACCACCACTTAATATTTCTGAAGTGTCATTAAATATCCAGATATATTAATAGACAAAGACAGTTTATTGCATTTTTCGCATTGATTTATCAATAGATTTTCCTTTTCGTCTGACTGGTTAGTTAATTTATTGACATGCTTTACTGTAACTAATAAAAAATTAACCTACGGCGCCGAAACGTGGTCCTTCACTGTAGGCCTGGTGGGGAAGGAAGGACCCGGAGTGGCGACCACGTTTAGGCAAAAGGAGCACAGGTCACCCCCTACCTGGACCCATGACCTGAAGAAGACAGCGGGAAACCCTTGGATTCAGAGGGCACAGGACCGGTTGGAGTGGCGTCATTTAGGGGAGGCCTATGTCCAGCAGTGGATCTCAAAGAGCTGATGGATGGATGGAATATCGATTAAAGTATATGCCCATCGTTTGATTGTAAAGTGCATTAACAGATAACGCTATTCCTGTATTCGTGTGTATATTTTTTCACATATGTGTCCTATAAGAGTCCTAATTATAAATTATTTCCAAATGTATAACAATAAAACCCTATATGATTTTAAACTAATATTGCGCGGAATTTATATATTTTATTAAGTAACGGGTACTCACGATATGCGATTTTTAATTTCTTTCTGCCGATATTTCGACCCACGACTAGTAAGTTGTTTCTCCCCGCCATCGCAGTTTGGCCGTCAAGTCCTATAGGTATATTTAAATTATTGTCCATAATTATGTTCTTTCATCCTTGAATTATCTACCTACTTTATATTTAAATCTACTCTAAGTCTAAACCGCAAGTTTATGTTCGAATTGGAAAATCCGTAATATCTCAAAGATTTTATCTTTAAGCTTACGGAGTCAATGTATCCTTAACAATAAATCTTATAATTGCAAGTTTACATTATTCAACATGTATTTAGCTATTTGAAAAATAAATTTTATTAGTCTTAAACATATGCGATTGCTCTTAATTAAAATGACAAAACACATTTATTAAACAGGTTTGATGTTAAAATTTGCATTAATTCTCGATATTAAATAACAACGCTATAAAAAAACCTATATTGATTCTTATGTCTATCTTTTTTTTTCTATCTGATTGAGGTAGCAAACGAGCATGCAGTCCGTGGTCGAACGAGATAGTAAGTGGTCACTGCCGCCCATGGACATCTGTAAGCAAGTTCAAGTAGAACATGGGCTCTATCTGAAGTCAATCACCGATGCGTTGCTACTCTCGAGGACTATAATGGTCGCCTCGATTTAAATGTGCCGGCAACCACACCCTTCCATCGAAACGCAAAAAAATGCTTCACGATAGAAATAGGTGTAGGTGTGGCGGTGGTACTTCCCCGGTCGAACTACACTGGTTCTACCACCTGCAGCATGTACGTATATTTACCAATACGACACGAATTAATAACGATTATATTGTTCTTTTATTTTTTGGCTACGAAGTATTTTATTGAACGATTTTAATCGATTAATGCGCATTTCTTTTATCTGGATTATTTGCTCGTCAATTTTCAAGTAACTTTCCTTCTAAACATGTCGTAACATCGTAAATAAATGCATGAGCCCGTCTGGTAGGAAAACACGGCATTTGCATTTTGATCGGCTGCATCCGATGAATCCTAAACATTATTAGATCTAGCTATTTTGACAACAATCTTCCGCGACTCCTTATGAATATTGAACGATATTTAATGTGAAAAGTATATTGAACTTTGATTGTTTCAGCCCTTAAAAATTAGTTTTGGTGAATGATTGGGGGATTTTGGGGAATTGATTAAGTGACACTATTTGTGACGATTTTAAATTATATAAAACAAAAATGAGGATAATCATGACAGTCATTGAACCTATTACGGGTTTTACCATTTACAGTGTCGAAGGTGAACCCTAAACGAACTCTGGAGGTATTATAGTCTCACATATTTGAGTTTGTATTCTTGATTTAAAGAGGATAGTTAGGGAGACATATTCACACGAGAGGTTGCAACTTAGTCCACTACCTTTGTGGACTAAGCCACGGATCTGATATCAACCTAAGGTAGAAGTGTAATTCTGTCTGGGGCTTATTCAGTACCTATCCATGAGCACCAGCTATTATTTATCTAACGATCAGGTGAAATGCATGCTCATTTACTTCTCCTATATTATAAAAACAGATATGACCAACATTGTGTGTACAACTTTATATTGTGTTTTATCTTGCACAAAATTCTTCTTTTATGTTTGCTAGTATCTTATCCCGCTGTTGTACACTTTTCTAAAGAAATGGGACACAAGATGTAGCTAAGTATGCCAACTTTAATACTTTGCAAGAATCAAACAGCATTTTATGTTTTAAACATGTTCGTAATGTGGATAAAAAAAGCTTTCTACAAACATAGCCCCACAGTAGGATATTCTCCTGTGTCGTGGGTGTCATGGACACATGCAAAGACGAATAAACAAACACCCTGACCCAGAAAAACAATCTAAGCTCATCATTCAGATACCTGTTTGGCCGGGAATCGAACCCGGAACCCACTGCGTGACAGACCGGTATGGTAACCACAACGCCACACGGGTCGTCAAAGTACTTGTATTTAATCTAATTGGCAAACTCAGTTTTATATGAAGTTATAAATCAATACAAATTAAAATGTTATATTTGTAAGCTAAATTTTATGCCGCTGTAACCTTGTAAACCTTGTAAACCCTGTAAGCTAGAATAAACTTTATCCTTAAGGATGTCTTAAAAAATGTAGTAGGCAAATTTTAAAGTAACCTAAAGTAAGTAATTGCGTGTTTTGACCGTTTCGGCTTCAAATTTGCAATAGTAGTTTTCATTTTTTGTAACTATTATTGTAACCATATTTTAAATTGTATGTGACAGGAGGACACATGACCCTTACTTCCTTATCACACTATGGCACGTTTTTAGCTTCCGCACCTTAACACGAAACATAATTTTTAAAGGTGACCATAAATTATGTTATCATCATAAGTTATTGCACTTTAGAAATAGTTACATTTCATGCGGTTAAATTGTTAATTGAAATATTTCTTAAATGTAACCTTATATAATAATACTCAACAAGTCGTTCCACTTTGCTGTGAACGCATTACCATCTCACAGTTCAGCAGGTATCTTCTCTTAGAGTGAAGGAGGATTAGGCCATAGTCTATTACGTCTCTGTAGTTCCGGGATCAGAATAGGGCTACGGCATCCCCTGCCTTTCGTAAGAGGCGACTAAAAGGGGCTTCCGGGGTTGCAGGCGGCTAGAGTGGGAGCTCGAACCGTTCGGTCAGACGATCCCGGGAACGTCGTAAAGACTAGACGGAGCGGTGGGCCCAGCCACCCATCTGGGAGGAGCCCGATGGGGCAACGCGCTCAGAGGATTCCGGTTGCGGTCGGACCGAGTTCCCGGAGTCCTCTTTATTGCGCCGAGGACGGCCACCAGCGGGGTTTTAGTGCGGTAAAAATCCTACATAACCCTGCGTCGCTCCCACGGCGTCGGGTACCTTTTGAAGGTTTCCCCCTCGAGAACAAAAAAAGAAAAAAAAGGCCATAGTCTGTTAATTTGGCTGACTGCGGATTGGTAGATTTCACACATCGTTATCACCTTTTTTTAAGAATTGTAAGAGTATGTTTTCCTGACAGAGTATTCTTTATAGCTCAACAAATGGTAATTTATTTCTGAAATCTACAAGTCTTCCGAAAATCAGTGGATCGTATGTGAAACCCGAATGTGTACGATTGTGAGGATACACGTCAAATCTAGGCTATCTCCTCTCCGTTTCGCTTATAAAAACAAATTCGACATAAGCTTTTTCCTCAAATAAGCGTTTTCCGTGTTTCACTAAGTAGGACGCGCATTCTGCAATGCATCGTTAAAGCATTCCGTTGTTGGGAATCTACTTTTCAAAATGAGACTTTCGAGCGCTCTACTTTTTACATGGATAGTTTCCTGATAAGATTAATATGTACCTTTCTATCGCCGATCTTAGCCGACGATCCTGTCTGTCTGTAATTCTGTCCGAGTTGACTTTTATCATGGAGGTATTACAGATAGAGCGGGAAGCCAGGCTTCCGACTGTTCTTCGCTTAAAAAGAGAGAGAGATGATTGTGGCTACCTCTCCATCTCTCTCTTCTAGCGCCGGTGCGAGAGAGACAGATAGGGCATCGCAAATCTTTTTTCTCTTTCTAACCGTCGGACGGTTTCGCTTACAGGCAACCGTATGTCATCCCTGCACTATGTGTAATACCTCTATGTTTTGTATCCATGGAAGAGAGTAGCCATGGAGCATCAGATTGTAGTAATCAAACTCGTGAATAGAGTACGGTTTGAACGACGAAGTCTTACCTATTTCTAGTATGAAGCAGTTCTTACGTTTCAGAAGAACGGTGTGGTTGCCGGCTTTTTTATATGAGGCGTCCATCTGAGCTCCCAAGGGTGGCAACATACCTCTAATTGAGTTAAGATAGAAGCCCTGTTCTATGTCTAGTTGCTTGAGCTTGTCTGGCAGCTGGCCACTTATGCTCAGATTGCTAGCTCGTTTGCTACTTTTATAGTTAAAGAAGTGTTGTAAAAGGATGAGAATAGATAAAAATAATTATACTAGCAATAGTGTATGTACAATTGTAAAGTAGTTTTACGATTACGAGTCAATTATTGACAATGGCATTAAAATGCCGCGGCAGAAACGTACGGAATTCCTTCAAATGCCAAGGTTAAGTTCAAAGAAGTGTTGCGATATACCTACTCTATAACAATTTTATGAATAGCGGACCCAATAATTCTAGTATTTCGCTAACAAGAAGCTTTATAGTGGTGAAGATACCTACCTCAGGTAGTAGTCTGATTCTAGAGTTAGTCTAGTTAATCATTAGTAACTAGTTCCTAACTAGTTAGTCATTTGGGCCACTACCGGCTGGATATACTCGTAAAATGAAATATATCTGCGCGGGTTCTTTTTTTATCTGACTAAAGTAGCAAACGGGCACGTCCAACTGATGATAAGTGGTCACTGCCGTTCATGGACATCTGTAATTAACTTCATACAGAACATGGGTTCTTTCTGAAGTGAATCACAAATACGTTGCTACTCCCGAGGACTATAAAAGTGTGCCGGCAACCACACTCTTCCATACAAACGCAAGAAATGCTTCACGCTAGGAATAGGTGTGGATTGGTACTTCCCCGGTCGAACTACGCTACCATCTTCATTCATTGTTGGTTCATTGTTGAGATCATCACACCAACCTCTCACCCTCTCCCCTGACGAATTTAAATCATGATCTTAGGAAAGTCAGTTAAATCTCCATACATAACGTATAAATACGTAGCGTCCAATAATATCATACATTTTAAAGACGTCATGGACGAAGGTACATTGAATAAGATTTTAACTCGAAAATTCATCAGGAATAAACGTTCTGTCGTAAATAATATTTTATATTTGAACGTCATCGTACGTTGTGCCATATCAAAAGCTCAAATAATGACTTACAATCACGTCTGTCCGTGAAAGTGTTAAATATTTTAGAGATAATCAAGAGGATGTAGGAATTAAAATGAATTGAATGACAGAACAAGTTAAACAATACAAAGGTAATTTGATACGACATTATAGAGATAAGAATAACAATACAATATGCCCTAAAAAAGGCATCAAGTACTCGTATCTATACCAATTATTCTAATGCGATTCATAAATGACTAACATAAAAAGTAAATAACGAATACCGACTATTGTGTTCTAAACAAAAAATAACGGATGTTCCTTAATTATGGTGATGAGCTAGTGACGGCATTGACATAAGTATATACACTGCTATAGAATACTAGGTTACAGCTTCGCCCGCTTTCGTCATGTCTTCATGAGTAGGTATAGATGCCGAATATTCGGTTGTTATTCGGTATTCGACGTATTCGGCATCATTTTTAACCGACTTCCCAAAGCAAAGAGGTTATCTATTCGTCACGTATATTTGTATTTTTTTCACTATTCGTATTCGGTTGTATTATTTGGTTTTGGTGCCGAATATAGGTATTGTCGGTATAGAACAAAACGATCAAACTTTTTTACGGAAGATGTTAAAAGTTAAAGAAATTCCATAAAGAATGTGTTAAATAAAGCCAATAACATAAAACAATTGAACTTCAAATCCACAAATTTTAATTTTTTCTAAACATATTGCATTCTTATATCAACATTTATTTATAAATCTCAAATCAACATTTTTTTATGAACATATTTTCGCAGTTGTTTCCTAGTAAGAAATGGTACATCGAATAATTCGGCCGAATATCCGGTTCGGTAAAAGTTAAACGGAATAATATTCGGTATTCGATTATCGGTGAAACCACTATTCGGTGCATCTCTAGTAATGCGTATCCTATTATCTTGGTTGTAAAATATGTGTGTGCCTTTCAGAGTAATCCCACCAGTAGTTTTTAAGCGACGAAGTAACTTTATCTGTCTACTGTAACTTATCTGTGAGTATTAATTTAAACAATTTATAATTTTTAGTTTTATTTTTATTTTGTAAAACATAACGGAAATTAAATATAATACAATATAGAAGAATGTGCGAACGGATACATAACTTTTGTATTTCACGACAATGGCCGATTCAATTAATCATCATATTCAGTTCGCGTCCCGAACTATTGTTTGGACAAATGCGAATCTAATTGTTAATGTACACACAACAATACAATCGCTACAGGCTTTCGACTTGAATAATAAATCGCTTAAAATAAATAAATTCTTTCACGCAAATTACCTATGCCATGTATTTTGTATAAGAATAGTATTTTATCGCGTCATGTTTCTAGCGTGAAGCAGTTTCTGGTTTTTGCGTTTTACTATTATTGTTACTTGCATATTGCCTATTTTAAACGTTCGATACTACGCGTCATTAATACGCAAGTGGAAGAAAATTTGGAAGACAAAGAATAAATTAAATGACATCTATTTATTCTTTGCCTTCCAAATTTTCTTAGGTGATACTTAGGACAAGCTCATTAGTGGTGAGAAGATGGTTGGTACTTCCCAAACATAATGTGTATCATTGGTTTTTGTTTTGGCTTCAATAAAAGATACTACTTCATCCACTATGAAGTAGTATCTTTTCATAGTGGAATAATATGTATTACACATGTACCATGTGGCGTAGCGTTCCTTAGAGAAGCCTTGTATCAAAATTCGTTGGGACCCTAAATGTAACGTAAAGATTTTTTACAAAAGAAAAAAATCTAGCCTGAAATTTAAATAAATATTTATTGATATGGGGCAGATTCGGTCCTGAGGGTAGGACAAAGCTCAAAAGAGGACGGAAGATACCAAACATAATGTCCATTTGGTTGTATCGTCTTCGATAGGAAGAAGCATTACCTACTTACATTTTTCCTGTACTTGTGAATATACCATAAGTTGACTTACTTAGTTATTACCGACACGAAAGTCGTTACAAAGTTGTGCGTAAATGGTAATCAGTAATGAGTTAACTACGGATCGGAGGTAAAAATTGCTTCAAAATCAACTTGTTTTGTAAGCTAATGGTAGGTTGGATACTGTTATAGTGGAATACAATTATAAATATATACCTACATATGTACAAAGAGGTAATAATTCAATCTATGTTTATAATAAAAATAAGAGTTTTACGCGTCATCGATGTGTCGGTTTTTATTGCAAAAAATTTTTTTCAACTTTAATTTCAAAACTCTGAACATATAATGTGTTTGAAAATGTTATTCAATTCTTTAATGTTATTTATAGAATTGAAAGATGTTTATAATCTTTATATTGAGGTTACATTCAAGTCTTTATTTCATAAAAATCCATGGACTCTATATAAAGTAATTGGAATTTAAAATTATGTTATTTTTTTAAAGTGGGTGATTTTACGAGGCATAGGTACATATTATGTCTTTTTCTAAAGCTACTTCAATGATCAGATCATTACCCTTCTAACGGGTTAATGACAGATCAAAACATAAGAAACGCTAGTAATAAAACAGAATTGAATATAGTTAACATCAGATCGAATTCAGATCTCCTCCTATTATATTAAATATATCTTTTTTTAAATCTACTTAATATTGGTACCCTTAAGCTAATGATTTCTTTAAAAGAATTGCTTACTTCGCAAGAATTATTCTTACAATGAAAATAATTTCTGAGAAAGTTTTTATCAACAGATGTTAAGTAAAATTTTGCAAACTAAGGTCAAGTAGGGCTGTCAGGCGTCAAAATACTGGATCCTACGTGTCTTTTCTTAGCGTTTTCATATTCTTTTTTTTTATCTGACTGAAGTAGCAAACGAGCATGCAGTCCACCTGATGGCAAGTAGTCACTGCCGCCCATGGACATCTGTAATAAACTACATACAGAACATGGGTTCCATCTGAAGTCAATCACAAATGCCTTGCTACTCCCGAGGACTATCATGTTCGCCTCATATGAAAGTGTGCCGTCAACCACACTCTTCTATCGAAACGCAAGAAATGTTTCACGCTAGAAATAGGTGTGGCGGTGGTACTTCCCCGGCCGAACTACACTGGTTCTACCACCTTGAGTGGTATTCGTGTCCAGGCAAATATTTGCACGCCTAGCCAATCCGGTTTTTGTAAGGGCTTCGGCCGCAATAAACTCCCAAATAAATAATTGTAGACTCTTGTTATTTATAAAAATACCTACAGCAAAAAATTGTTTTTATGTTTGACGAAAATTGGATTACTTTTTCATTTAATATGAGGATTATCTCATCCTCCGTATGCCTCATGTTCTTTGCTCCTTTTGTGTAGGTTCCTATGTGTCCAGAATTTGTTTCTTTTTCGTGTACACGGGTGTTTTATGTGTTTTCTATGAACGAAGCTTTTTTTTTAAATTTCACTCATAATTTACTTTATTATTAGTCATTGAATATATTTTTAATCGACCATCGATTTCACTGTAGCAACTACATTCACACACGCAAATTCCCATTTTGTTTTAAATATCTAGTTGTTTAATTAAAACATCATCAAGAAGCGGTAAAAATACATCTTGTTATCAAACGAGTGCACGAGACATTTAGCGTTTAATATCTCCAAACATAATCCTGGCGCCGGCGTGTATATTTTCGGCCCCGTCAACCCTAATTGGACGAGATCAAATATTTGAAAGTGCGGATCGAAACTGCAAAGGCGCCGAGGTCGTCCAGACTTGGCTTTCTTATCCGTGGGGCAATCGACGTTTTGACAACGCAGTATAAGGGCGGTTTCAGACTAGCGTTTTTTACGCGCGTATAGGCTCGTCTTTGAAAGCGCATGTAGGCACGTATAGGCGCGCCTTTTGGCACACGCGCAACTCGTATGAGCGGTGACGCGCTTTTAAGCTCGTACAAGCGCGAGCCGCGCTAATAGCAATGTTTCTTCGTCAGAATCCATGTTGTTACTGACACGATGCCACTACCGGTTAGAGCAAATATGCTAGAATATGCCAGTTTACGCGAGTCCGGTTTTTTGAAGCGCGTATTGTAGCGCGCGTTTAAGCTGAAACGACTGTATAAACGCATAAAAATACGCTAGTCTGTAACCGTCCTAACGTATGAGTCATTTGGCGCCAGAAAATAAATATGGTTGGGTGAAACGGGAATTTGCGACCTTTGGATGAAAGTTAACCATCATTTAAACACCTGCAAAGTAGTGATTCACTCTTCCAAACATATCAAATTTATATTGATATTTTGTTGTGTTTAAGTACCTATCTGCAGATATATTTATAAACAGTTTTTAGGTAATAGCATTCAATTGATCATGAAAACGTCATCTTTTTTTTGCAATTGCAATCCCAAAAATAGTGTAATTATTGTAGAATATTTTTCAGACTAAAGCAATAGGAATGCCTTGTTGTAATACTAAGTAACTTAAAAAAATTAAAATCACTTTTTTACTAGACTGCCTCAGGCGGGTAATATCTGTGCTTTATTTACGTAGTAGATATTTACTATACTTAACACGAATTTCAATACGAAATTGTATTCAATTCGTACAATTTTAAAATTATTACTAAGCACCTATAAAAGGTAGTTTCTACGAATGAAAATAAGTAACGATAGAAACAATTCTATATTTTTAGAAATGTTGTTTGTCTGTCTGCTTGTATATTTATATGAATTCGCATTAAATCAAAACTACTAAATATTCATAGTCCGTATCTTGATAACAGGTATTAAAATTACATTAGAATCCATCAACGCCATCAAAACTTATGACTAAGTATATAAAGCTATGTTACAATTACAGCAGGCCACATACAGTAAGAATATAAGCTAAAAACATTTTTTTTCTTTACAGATGATGGCTTGATGAACGAATTCGACTTCTCGCTGTCCGCTCTTCTCATGTGCAGCGGTTTCTTCATCATGTACTTGGTGGAAGAGCTGGTGCACCTCTACATCCACTATCGGGAGAGGAAGAACGGCAAAGCAGTTCCTCTGGCAAGGAATCTGAGCATCCGTAGAAGCCGGATGAGCAGTGACAACAATGGCGAAAAGAGCGTCTCCAACTCCACCGCTGACCTCACTGATCCACCAAGCAAGAAGGGAAAGGTCAGAATTTTGTACACGTTTTTTTTTTATCAGACTGAAGTAGCAAACGAGCATGCAGTCCACCTGATGGTAAGTGGTCACTGCCGCCCATGGACATCTGTAATCAACTTCATACAGAATATCGATTCTATCTGAAGTCAATCACAGATGCGTCGCTACTCCCGAGGACTATGATGTTCACCTCCTATAAAAGTGTGCCGGTAACCACACCCTTCCATCGAAACGCAAGAAATGCTTAACGCTGGAAATAGGTGCGGCAGTGGTACTTCCCCGGTCGAACTACACTGGTTCTACCACCTGGTATACAAGTATTTTAATGTTTACTTAGCAAGGATAGCCTGGCCGGTTGAATTGTTGCTTCTAAATCGAAGGTCCGAATTGGAATCTTAGGTACTGTTTTTCTGAAATGATGTACGTATTAGAAATTAATTATCACTGTTTTACGGGGACGCAAAGCAACCCCCACAGCTCAAAGTACTCTAAAAAAAAGTTACTAAAAATGGGTGAATTCTAGTGTCCCCAGCTAAGGGACAATTATTAGTTGGTAACATTTAATATTTAAACTACAAATTATGTCACAATATTTCATACAAATAATTCATTAACATAAAATAATTTCCGTATTTCAGGACATTGAAACAAACGGACATGGCCACTCGCATACGCACCACAGCCATATGCCAGTGAACACTGGAGATGACGTCACTTCTGCATTGCGTGGTCTCTTGGTTGTACTCGCCCTTTCCATTCATGAACTCTTTGAAGGTCTCGCTGTAGGTTTGGAGTCCACATCTTCGCAAGTATGGTGAGTAAAGTTATACATTTACAGCGCCATCTATTGTCAAGTAGAATAAACAAAGTTGTTGCGCTATTTCACAAAAGATGTCGCTAGTTTCATGTAACTAAGATTGTTCAATACTTTAAATGAACCTATAAAATATTTATATTTTAATAATTAGAAATATTTAGAAAATGTATATTAATCTCCTTTTCTTAATTACAGGTACATGTTGGGAGCTATATCTGCCCATAAACTAGTCATCGCCTTCTGCATTGGTGTTGAATTAATCGCGACCCGCACCAGAACATGGCTGTCTATTGTTTACATTACCACCTTTGCCATTGTATCTCCCTTGGGTATTGGTATCGGTATGATTCTGGTAGGAGGTCAAGGTGCCTCTGCCGCTGGCGTATACTCCGTGGTACTGCAAGGTCTCGCATCAGGAACCCTGCTCTATGTCATCTTCTTCGAAATCTGGAAGAACGACAGGACAGGACTTCTGCAATACGGCTGTGCCCTATTTGGCTTCGGTCTCATGTTTGGACTTAAATTACTAAGTAAGTATTTTTATTGCCACCTATTACATTTTTTAATTTTTAGGCTTATAGATTTATTTAGAGTTAGACGGACTACAATAAACAAGATTATTGTAACTAAGTCCATAACATTGAGTTAAATCATTTATTTTTTCGTCAATACATAGCGCACCTTTACTCATTTAAAGAAATAATAAAATTTAGCGAGTTTATACCATAAAACGAACAAATTGGTCATACTCGTAAAACACAAATTTTGAGTTATTTCTTTTTATGACTAAAGGTGCGATAGGTACTATTCAAATACTACATTCAACTTTCGAATTGAATATTCTAAAAACATTAAAGTGCTTTTAATTTTAAATGATCTTTTTTTTTAAAAAAGATCATTTTTTCTTGCATAGGTATTTGTTTTAAATTTGGCCAAAGCGTAGAATAGTTACTTATTACCGAGTGTCCATAAAAATATCCTTTGCGTATTTAGATAATATTCCACTTTAATTATGTGAAGTATTCCGAAGAACTTAGGGTAATACTTGTCTGACTTAGATGTATATGTACCGAGTAATAAGTTTTAAAACACAAAGAAGTCAAAGAACATAACATTTTTTTCTTTTTTTCAGCACCCCACTCACACAGCCACTCTCATGGAGGTACTCCAGAAGCCGCTGATGACCACGGCCATACTCATGGACACTCTCACGGCTAAATAAATAATTGTTACCTACCTTTTAAACGTATAAGTTATTTTGTGAAATTATTTTTTTGTTAAAAGGAAAAACAGATATTTGATTTTTTTAGATCTTGGTTGCTACACCAATCTGTTAATACTATATACTGCTAAATGGTAACAGATTGGAAAAATGAGTACAAAATATTTTTGATGAGGTCACATTGTACTTTTATTCTCGTGTACTATTAAAAATGTAAAATGTGACGAAGAGACAGATATCTGTTTTTTTTTTACATTGATGATATTGGATTATGGATGGGTGAAAAAGGACTCAACCTTTACATAATGTAATTCGTCGTTAACTACACTAGATTATGTAATGTTAAATTATTTTTGTGTAAAGGAAACTATGACGATTGTATGACTTAAATTAATTATCTGTAGTAGTATCTAGTATTCTTAGTGTTACCAAACCCAAAATTTTTTTGTCCGAAAATAACTCCAGGAAAGAACATTTTGGTAAAATGACAGATATTCCCGATCACCTCCTTTTTCGTGTACTCGAAAAAGGTGTGAGTGTGCTTGGATGCAATGCGATTTATTGATAAATTAATGTTTATCATTCAATTAGTCGGGATTGTTTTGGACAGAATATGTGCCCAGGTTCCACACTTTTTAAAATCCGAACGGTCTCTGGTCATTTGTCAAAATTTGTAATGATTTAATCCGGAAACATCCTATTAATGGCAACACTAAGTGTACAGCGTATAGCATAAACTTGACGGTTATACCACGATTTAAATATTACATTCCGTTTTTTTTATAACAGGAAGAGATTTTTGATTAATAAGTTAGTGTTATACGTAGAGGCTTGTGATAGATAGATTTTACTTTAAGTTTAATATTGTAATGTATGCTCGTGTAAAATAATTATATAAATATCTATACATGAAAATTCGTATAGGATAGCCTACTAATAAATTGGGACAAGCATATTCGTTTAACACATATTATGTATGATACGTGTAATATGAATTAAGTTTTAATTATTCCAAGTTGACTGTAATACTGTTTTAGATGGGTAAACAACATAGGTACAATGTATTATAATGTATTATCTAATCATAATGTATTTTTTTGAAATGGAATACATATTGCGTAGATAAAATAGTTTTGTGATATAAATAAGTACTTAAACGGATGTTACTTTAAGTTTAAATTTACAGGTTTATTTGTAAGATATTAATAATGAAACTATAATTACGTTTTGCATGAACAAACGTTAAGTTATTGCTTTTTGAAATATCAAATACGACGATAAATGTGTCTTAAAAATTTAAAGATGTATTAAATACGGCTGAGACAGTTTTTAATATTCTTATCAAAGGCTTTAAATAACAAATTATTGATAAAGCTCCGCATTATTGGAACAATGATCAGGTGACCGATGAAACATGTAATATGGGGTGAATTAGCAGATGCTATACCTACTGATATGTCACGATTGACGTCACACATAATTTACAGTAAACGCAATTGGAGAAGGATGGAATAAATTAGGTCAAGATGATCCTACATTTTAATTTTATTTATCTACTACATAATATGTAAAAAAGCTAAAATATATTAGATACTTGTATTATTTAACATAATGAAGCTTAAAATTGAACTTATGTTACGTAAAAGGGTCAATATTATGTCGGAAACAGTTTTAGCGATATAAAACATTTCATTTGTTGAACTTAAATTGTTTCTTAATTTAGCAAATAATTGTCTAGTCAGTACAGATAATATTGTATGCTACTTAAATGTCGGGAACAAACTATTTTGGATTTTTTTTTTCCGCGAGGTTCGAAGGCATTTGACGGCGTGGGTACGAGTATATATACGAAACCACATATACCAAGCAAAATCTGTCAATGCTTTATTTTGCTACTTTTATATTTTATACATATAACCCGTGCGTCATATTTGAGACCTACTTCGTATGAGTATTTATAAATAAAGATGTGTTGTTTCACTTGTCCCTTGAACATACCGCTGTGACTTTATCACACTTAGGTCTTGAAACAACCACTTGGGTAATACGATAAATAAATACAGAACAATTAATACATAAATGCGTAACTGTGATAATTATAACTGTACTTAACTATTAAAATCAAATGTACTCGTATCAGAACGTATGGATAAGTTGATGAATTTATACGGTTACTATTGCTAGTACAATCTGTAAATGAAAATGAAAATTAGTTAGATAATGCACAGTTAATGGGTTAAAGTCGGTATTTAACTCAAGACAATAATAACCGACCAAAATACACACAAATAAATCTGCAACATTAGTAATTGCCTCAGAGTACTTAAAACAGTAATTGGCTTACAGTGTGTCTACGTCGCCAACAACTCAGTACAAATAATATGAAGACGTGCTTTAGGTCTTTATAGTTAAAACCACTTTATGGTTTATTTTAAATATATTGGAGTGGTAGTATTCACTGCATATTTCACGAGAATAAAGATATTTAACTAGTTCGTAAAATTTTAAACTTAAGTAGGCCCTCTCGATCATAAATCGAATTTAATATTATGTAATATTCGATTTATGATTATTTGTTAATCGACGAACATAGTTAAATGTTCTGACTTGTGCCTAACACCTGAGTAAGCTCGCTCTACTTGATTAATTGCTCTGAGGTGCCTACTGCTATCACTGGACAAGTACAACAATAACTTATTACTTTCAACGTATGTACTGAAGTACAATTAAAATAGTATAAATAGATATAAGACATAGAAACGTTTAAATGTAAATAATATGCAATGATTTTGTCACTAATGTTTATACTTTGGAATAAACGATGTTGTATAAATATGAAGGTTTTATTATTTAGGTATTACCCGTGGCTCCGCTTTCTTCTATAACGCTTATCACACTAAAGTATTCTGTATTGAAGTAGATCATAAATTAGTATTTTTTACGTGAAAGAGCAATTGTCAACCATCCTTACCCTTACGCTTATACTCTTTTTTCGCTTGATAGAGGGTTTTTCGGTTATCTTTCTTTGTATGCTAAGTAGCGAGGCCACGAGCGCACTTTTGCCTTGTACCCTGGCCTGGATGGTGTTTATCTCTTTGAACATCTGATTTGTGGCGTAATTCCTATATCTGTTTTTTAAAAGATGTGCACTAGAACAACGTACACGAATCCTGTAGCCCTTTCCATCTTCTCTTCAACTTGTATACATGAGGCTTGAAATATTCTGCATCATCAGGATTTAAGAGCTGAAAGTCATTTTTGCATTTTATATCTTTGCTTAGTAATCTTATTGATATGCGTGTGCACCAGACGGTCAAATCCTTTGGCTTAGCAATGCAGTACTCTGCATCACCAGAGTATATCCTGCCTTGCAATCTTACTATACATACGTAAGGCCCACTGGCCACCACACATTAACCAAATGGCTAACTCATGCGGCTTGAGCTTGCAATATCCTGCATCATCAGGGTTGAAAAGCTGACAGAAATTTTTTTTCACCATATGTCTCTGGTAAGTAATTTTATTACATAGCTGTTAACATGAAATTGCTAACTTCTATGGTTTAGGCTAGCATTATCCCTGCATCATCAGGATCGAGCAGTTGGAGGTCAAATTTTTCATCATGTACTTACGTCTAAATATTTAATGTACAAAATTGTAATTTTCCTGAGAATCTTATGGATAAAGCAACCCCTATTTTACTCCTTTATAGGGTTTTTATTACGTCCAACCAAACACCAAATATTGAGTTTCATTGCGCTAGCTTCCAATAGCGTCAAAGTTAGTTTTCATACAAACTTGCAAAACCCTATTTCACCAATTTAGTGGTTGATTATTCAATACTGATTTATAAAATTTTATGTTTTATCAAATAACTTAGCCAAATACTAAGTTTCATCGTACTAGCGTGAAAATTGGCTGACTTCGGAAAAAAAACAATCCCTATTTAACCTCCATAAGGATTTTAGTTTCAAAAACGGTAAAATCGATGTTCCATTTAGTGAGCTTGAATCAAAATTAGCGAACTTTAAGGGTTGATTAGGCAAAAGCGGTTTATTAAGTATTCCATTATAAGAAGCGAGTATCTAATTTGCCTGACTTCAGAAAAAAGATCAACTCCTATTTAACCTTAACCCCATAAGGGTTGAGTTTTAGAAAACGGTTAAACGGTAAAAACAGTTTCATTAAATAAAACCACTAAGCTTAATACTACGTCCCTGTAGTTCCGGGATCAGAATAGGGCTACGGTATCCCCTGCCTGTCGTAAGAGGCGACTAAAAGGGTCTTCCGGGGTTGCAGGCGGCTAAAGTGGGAGCTCGAACCGTTCGGTCAGACGATCCCGAGAAGGACGGCGGTATATGTGGTCACATACCGTCGTAAAGACTAGACGGGGCGGTGGGCCCAGCCGCCCATCTGGGAGGAGCCCGATGGGGCAACGCGCTCAGAGGATTCTGGTTGCGGTCGGACCGAGTTCCCGGAGTCCTCTTTATAGCGCCGAGGACGGCCACCGGGGGGTTTTAGTGCGGTAAAAATCCCACATAACCCTGCGTCGCTCCCACGGCGTCGGGTACCTTTTGAAGGTTTCCCCCTCGAGAACAAAAAAAAAAAAAGCTTAATACTAAGTATCTTGATTCAAAACTTTCATACAAACTTACAGCCCATATTTTTCCACCTTAGAGGTTGATTAGGTATCCAAAAGTGATAAAACAAATATTTCATTTTGTAAAACCACTAAGTTAATTATCACGTTTCAATTTGCTTGCATGAAATTTGGCGGATTTCCGAATGAATTTCCAACCTCTATTTTATCCCCTTAGGGGTCGTTATTAATAATATAAAACCAAAAGGCCAAATACTAAGTTTCAATAAGATAGCTTTATAATGGGCGGACTTTTATACAAACGCCCTCCTCCCCTTTTAACCCCTAAGGGGTTTAATTTCGAAAAATCCTTTTTTAGTGCTGACTCACTATTCCCTTTTTTGTATATGAATAAAAAAAAGATGAAATTGGGTTCTTGTGATACTAGCTGCATGTAATTGCGTTTGAATCATGATAATCAATCGCGCATCGTGAAATAATTGATTAATATATTTGCAAACATAATTAAAAGAAAGCGGGGCATCCACGGTAAATTAATTAAGATTGAAATGATGCTGGGTATCATAGACATTTTAGTTACTTTACTAGCTAGTAAGCTTTCCTATGAGATTTAATTTAACTGGTCATTTAACTTCAAGTTTGAATTTCATCCGAAGTTTTTCTTCAAATTCAGATAATATTTCAAATAAACGGATATCTTTCACTGTATTTCGTTCATTTCACATAGTAAATAAATTCGGTAGAAAAAATGATAGCTTTCATTCATATCCGTTTTACAATTCTAACAAAAATTAATGCAAGAAATGAAGTGCGTGAATTCACCCTATATATATTTAAAGATGGAATTGACAATTGACAAGTGGCAGTGGCAAACTTCAACGCAGTGTCATAGATTAATTGATTTTATTTGATTGACAGTGACAGAATACTGATTCACTGTAGTCTGTACTTCAGTTTCATTGACGAAGGAATTTCAAGGAAACAAAAGCGGCGTCGTTTATAATCGCTTCACTAGTTTGTGGTCGATAAATCTACGTAAAAAAATCCCTTACTAAAGTAAGTATTAAACAGTTTTATATGTACAGGAAATTGGTGATAATGTACGTGTGCCTAACATCAATAGAAAGTCTTTAAAAACTTGTTTGTGTTTGCGGTACATGTTATTTATAATTAAAACCTCCGCATGCATAAGCGCGTGTAATGAAATCTCGCATTAAATACAGATAAAATGTTAATTTTATTCGTTAGAAAGTGATTTGATATTAAATTTGTTCGTGATATAACAGGTGGAAAGGTGAAATTATGTATATTATTTAACCTTGTGTTCCAATCGAGTAGGCAGTAATGGAAAGTTGTTGCAACCGCTTAGCTAAACAGTCAGTTTCTCTGTAGATCTTGTTGTAAACACTTGTGTAGAATAAATGCTAATTAAGATGAGTTTATTAGTTGGTTCAACTGTTTGTTTATCTGTATTGCCTGAAAGTAAGTCTTTACTATAATATAATACTGTATAACATCATTTATACCAATACAAGTCAAACTGCTATCAATCAGTGATACAGTTTTGCCTACATTCTGCATGATATTAGATCATATAAATAAATTAAATAGCACTGGCATATATTAATATAAAAGTCAAGGCCTTTAATATACATAATTTATATTAGATTTGTTCTTAGTACTTGATTTCAGTATTTAAAGCAATGTAAGACAATGTGAGGTTGAAAAGTGATGACATTCTATGTATTTGAGACATAAAATGAGTGAGTGACTAAAGTACAGTAAATAAAAAGTATATAAAGTAACCCCCTTTTTTAGTGTAAATAATATAATAAATTACTTAAGCATTTAACCAAATATAAATTAAGCATAAGCCTTTAAAAATGGAAGACAAAAAATAAAATAAGACTAAAACATTAATAAACCTCAGAAAGCCTCCTGAATTCTGTTTGTATATATTTTTTTATATTATTGATGAAGCAAATGAGATAAAGTCCTCATGATTGTTCGTGGTCACCATCACTCATTGACATGTGTAGTTTACTCTATCTAAAACAGGGCTTCTAAGTGAAGTCAACCACTAATGCATTATAAATGGATATGAGAGTAAGCCAGCGACCACACCCTTCCACCAAAATCCATGAACTGCTTCATACTAGTAATAGGATTGGTTGTCGTAACTTTTCGGCCGAACCATACTTGTCTGACAACTGAGCAAATATATTTTGTGCATGCTTAAAGAAATGGTTTTATTACATTTCAGTTGAACATCGGCCAGTAGCTCGCAGCATGTCGAACCCAGGGTTGACAGCAGAAGCCCAATTGCGATACATCAGACAGTGGTTTGAGGAGTTTAGTGAGCTGCAACGGGAGGACTTCTTGCCAGTCCTGGCGGCAGCTCAGAGTGGCCAACCGGACCAACTTGCCGCTATTCTAACAAAACTCTCATGTGCTGATAAACCAGTCAGCTTGTTTCAGTGTCGTGTAAGTTCTAGTTCCTATTTATAATGATCTCAATGTTACTGTGTTTTTTTTAGGTTTAAGTCGTGTTCAGATCAGGTGACACACATAGGTGCTCGCTTGGACCTATACAAATAAATACATTAATTACATATAGTGCACTTCTGGTTTTGTTTATGCAAATACTTATATCATCATAATTAAAACTCAAAAGTAACTGAGATAATTAAGTATAGTTTTTACAAAAAAATTATAATTTAATATTGTCATAAAATTTAATGATTACTTTGTTTTGAATCTTTCTTCATATGAACTATTGTATGAAAAGATTTTATTTGTTTCTTTTTCATATCTGAACTCTTATATGTTAAACCATTAAGAATTCTACCATCCTTAAAATTTTATGTCTTATTTGTTTCGTTAATTACAGATCAAGTTGTTTAATGAGTGGTTCCCTACATGGGCAGAGGATGAGAGAGATAGACTGATCAAGGCAGTGACAGAAATTGATCCAGACTTTGGAACCAAATTGCAAGATGTACTCATAAACGGACCAAAGGTGAATGGAGACGCTAATGGACCAGAAGATTTCCTGATTTCGTACAATGAAGAACATAATGATAACGCACAAAATAATATAGATCCTGAATTGGAGAATGATTCTCAGGAAAATGCAGAATCTCTAGGAGTTCCTCAGGAGAACATTCCGGTCGAAATAGCAGCAACTTCTTGAATATAGTTCCAGGTATTACTGATATTTCTACAGATTATATTTTATTTATTTTAATAGATTTAAGGAGTCATAGAAATCTACATGTTATCTTTACAAAATGTATACTTGATTCTCTTGAATATTTAGCAATGTTATAATGTATTAGCGGAGAACAAAATAGCTGAATAGTTATGGTACTTATTCCCACGATATTCAGAAAATTATACTTTACAATCATTGTATGGGTAATTTTACTGGCAAGTAAAAGAGGAAAGATGTGTTGCAATAAAAATGAATAATCAAATATTTTACGTTTGCTTAAGAACAGTTGGCTATTTTATTACTAAAAATACTGGCATTGTTTAGTTTACTGGCTTTAGTAAATCCGCCATTTTGAAAAATATAACGAATACCTACGTTAAACAATAGACGAAGTAAAGAAATAATGCAGGCAAAGAACAACAATGCTTTATTTTAATCACTTGCCGCCATAACTAGTTTTTTTCAAAATGGCGGACTTTATAAGTATGCTGTCAAGGTCAATGCACTATGCCATTGCTTGTTTATATTGTTTTAAATTTGTACAACTACATTGCATAAACCTGCGGTAATAAAAACGCGTACTATATATAGCTTGAATAAGCTTAATACAACTTGAATAAGTACCATTGTACCTGAATATAGATCTTACTTTCATGCACATAATTAAGTTGATATCCTATTATATTTTGATATTCTTTAATGAACATTCCATTTCTTATAACTTGCATTCCATTTATTATAGCTTTTCTTAGTATTTCATTCTATGAGATCTGATCTGAATTAATATTAATCTTTATGTCGGATATTTGACAGTGTCTTTAGAATAACAATGACGTAAGTGCACACGGAAAAAATGCATTTGAATGAGGAGTGTTGCTTTCAATTTCCTCTCACCTTGAATTTGTTAATCTGATCAGTTTCATCTAGCATATATTACAATAAGTATTCGGGACTGAATATTGCTTTAGAAAGTACGGAACTCATTTTTTTTTAAATATAAACGTGGTACAGTGAGATTAAAAGCGAGTAAAGTCAAATTCCTGCAAAGGACGAACACAATTTTGACATTTCCTTAAAATTCAGGCCCGTTTTTCTTATTGTGTGATCTAACTGCTACTCGTACTTTGCTATAAAGTTATATTTTATGAGAAAAATACTATAAAGTACGGTATTTAGATTTGGTAACCTATTTGTTTTTGCTCGTCATATTTTAGGGACACAGACATCATAGATTACCTAGATGTCTTCCTTTTTCACCGACTACAACGTACTTTATAATGAAACTATGTACTCTTTTCTTTTTACTCTACTTTTTCTAAAAGGTGCCAACCCTAGATACGTTTATCTAGGGTTGGCAACACGACGTGTCGTATTGCACTTACGTCATTATAATTCTAACCGCGAAGTATTTATTTTACAACTATCATTTTTACTATATTAGGTTAAGAATTCTTCACAAAATGTTTTATTAAACTCAAAAGCAGTCACAAAATCAGCTATTGTACTTTTTCTTCCATTTCATCTTTTTCTATTGCACACAATTTCCAAAGATGAAATAAAAGCAAGTACAAATATAAAATAAATGTAATGTGCCAAGATTTTTAATGATTGTACTGGCATCTTTTCTATATAAAATGTTTTTATATTATTTACATTCGTTTATACTATGTTATATTGGATAGAAATGTATTAAAAGCGCCTAAAGTCGAACAAAATCAATTACTTTTAAAAAGTCGATAAGTTTATGTCGATTTTTGCGGATGTGTCTGTATGAATACTAGTGTTGCATAAAAATAGACAGGCTATCGATAACAGTAACCATAAATCATTTAATTATCGATTTTTAAAATAGTGTGTTATATTGAGAAAGAAGTGAAGTATTGTAGGGGAGCGGCCCCATTCAAGAGTAGTACAATGTATATTGTAGTTCGGAAAGAACTAATTATAATTTGATCTCCGAGATAAGGCAAAAATTTCAACGTAATAAAAATTTCAAAAAGAGCATTTAATTTGAGTGACCATCTTATAGTTTGTTGACTGTTTTTTAAGTTAATAGTTGAGGAAATATGCTTTTATAAAATCGATACCGCTAATAATCGATATATGTGATTCGGGAAATCTCATAAACCTATTGAAAATCGATAGTTTCTTTACTTTTGTCCAACACTACTGACAGAAAAAGCGATGCCATCTAATTTAAGTCTACTTTTTTGATGTTCGATATTCGATCCAGACTTATCTTTGATTGGTATTGAATTCTGGTGTAATTGGAAAGTGAGAGAAGGATCATCAATAATATATTTGTAGTAACTATTGATCAATTTGTATGGTATAAATAAAGTACTGAAATTTGTGTCAGACTATTATTTGTTGTGCAATATCCATTTTCCTTATAGAATTGTAGCAATTATGCAGCTGCTGAAGATTTTCCTTGTTTAGTACCTAAAACTTAAAAACCACAATCTGACATAAGTACGTATCGCTTTGCAATACTTTGCATGAATAACTGCACAATTCAAAATTCATCATTTTGAAGTTAGACATAATTCATAAAAAGTTCTAGATTTGAAAGCATTGCTCTAGACTATCAGCATTATAATAACAATAATAATAATTTTATTTCATCCATGTTCATTATGGTTGTTTTAAAATGTTTATTTAAACTTCATTCAATAAAATAATATGAGAGCATTGTTTAATTTTTAAGTGCCTCTCCTGTAAAATTAGTTTTTGTGTTGGTTTTCATTTAATCCAAGGAGAGATACAATCTTCTAACACTAACTAACCACCATACTCATTTCTAGCGAAAAACAGTGTGCTCACTGAACGACAGTAGCCAGGTTTTGATTTTTTTTGAGTGGGTAGGTTTAAAAAAATAAAAGGGGCGGTAGTAACTCCTTGGGCGAACTATACACTTTCTCTACCAATCAGTGCTGATCATAAGAGCCAATCCGAGCAGTTTCATTACCGCAAAATTAACTACAACCATTGTCTATGTTCTCATCTCGCCTATTGATTGGTCATAACAGTGACGGGTGAAACAAATTCACCTATCAAGCACGGATGTAATGTCACGACTTGGCGTTTTTCTTCGATCTCTAACCAAACGTCAAACGTGCGCTCTGCGAACCAAATGGATTTTTAAATATAACGGTTTTGGTAATGTTCGATAGTTTTGTGTATATTACCCAAAGAGTAAAATGACATACGGTGTTGTGACATAGTGTATATTACGTATCTATTTAGCCGAGCCCACGGGAGACCTGAACAATCACATTATTCGGAGCTCGTGGATAATCGAAGGTGGAGATCAGCGAGGCTGTACGCAGACCAAGGTACGTGCCGTGCTTGTGCCTTATGTGTATTGTGGCTTATCAAAGGACATCGTTTTTTTAGATATTCCATAGTAGGTACTGACTTCGATCAGTCTTAGGGTCTTAGGTAGGTTCCCCTTTGGTGGACGCGTAGGTATATGTATTATAGTTCATATATTATGTTTCTATGTTATGATTAATATTATGGATGTTAATATTTTTTACTTATCGGTGAGGGGGTGGGGAGGAGGGGTTGAGCATAACGACCAAATCTAGATATTCCGTAACGAAAATAAAACCTAACATCCCCTAACTCCGCCTTCCATGTAGCTCAGCCTCAGAATAATAAACATGGAACCTGCGGTAAAATAAGAAATGAAATGCACATAGGTACTTGTCCTACTTTATTTATGATTTGAATATTGCGTAGAAAAGAGACAAATAATGCCGTGCTGTTTCATTATCATGTAGGTCGTCACAAGGTAATTTTTGATAGTGATGTCACATCATCAAAATTGTTGTGTGGATGTAAATCATGTATTGAGATTTTATAAAAAAAAAAACTTAATTGTAATCGAGAACATATGTATCTATTTTCATTCGTTTAAGTCTAGAATTGAAAAGTTTCCATACAAACTTCATCCTCCCATTTCACCCCCTTAGGGGTTGAATTTCATAAAATCCCGTCTTAGTGAGCATTTACGTTCTTAAAAGAACCCGCATGCAAAATTTGAAACTCCTAGCCCTTGTAGTTTCTGAGATTTCGTGATGAGTGAGTGAGTGACCTTTCGCTTTTGTATATATAGATCAATATCTAACTGTTCATCATATAAGTTGTATATGTCGTAGGAAGTACCTATTTATAATGAAGTTTTTTTTTTGATTTTATGTTGATTTGCAAATTTACCCTTGATTTCATTAAAATCGATCCACTACAAAATAATTTAATTTAAAATCATACGAACTGGTAATGTAGTACTTTTAGGCCGGTCTAACGTATAATTTAATAGAATAATAATAATACTCTTTTTTGTACCCAGATTAACTAAGGGCCGGCGCACATATGACGGAGCGCAGCGCAGCGCAGCGCTGCGCATGCCCGCGAAATTTTCTTAACGAATCACACACTAGCCGAAATTCGCGCTAATTACTGGGAGAATGCGCGCGGATGCGCGCGAATGCGCGCGGTTGCGCGAGCATGCGCTTCCATGCTCCTCAGAAATAAATTGCTGTTATTTAATTTTGGATATTATTTCTAAAGGGACAATGACGATAATAGTTTGACAGCAAAAAATGCGCTGCGCTGCGCTCCGTCATATGAGTGCCGGCCCTTAGTGACAAAAAAGTAACAAGTTCAAATAACAAAAGGCGGCCTTATCGCTAAACAGCGATTTCTTCCATACAAACTTACGGTTAGGGGTTAATGTAAGAAACTATGCATTAACTTTACCGCGGCAGGCCCCGAGCGGCGCACGGTTTTTTTTTTAATGATAAGTTCAATGCTCAGTATTTAGCGTTTCGAATCATAATTATACACATTTGGAATCATAGGCTCTTATGGGGAAAATCAATATCGATTGAGTATCTCTGTATAAAACGTGCCTAAAATACCATTTTGACCTTCGATAAATGGCCTGAATTTACAAACAAAAAACTTGACTATCTTGATCAAGTAAAAAAAAAAACATGTCTTTTAAAACATAATTTTTATTAATAATTAATAGTTACGTATGGCATTTTATATTCGAGTTTATTTTATATTCAATAAAAAAACTTAAAAAAGCGAATTGGTGAGTTTGCTGTTTTTTTTAATAAACAAGGATTACAGGTCCATAGAAAAATCGCGTAAGTGACTACATTAGGCCGCCTCGCGTAATAACTTGACAAATAAACACTGATCATTTATTTATGCGTGTGTAAACTTTGTATGTACTCAAAAACGATGTATGTACAAAATTTACTCATTTGTGTAAATTTAGGTGTGGTAGTACAGACGGTAGCTTGCTTGTACACCGTAGAGTAAAGAGTATACATTCGAGTAATTTTGTATGTACAGTACACACTACTTGTACACAATTCCAAAGCACTTGCAAGTAAGATTATCACATAAGCACATCACGCATTTATATTTACGTAAGGTGTAAGGATCTGCTGTAATTTAAAATTAAATGGACTACAATAATTTCAGAAAAAATACAATAGTGTAGGTACTTCTAGGAGCTTGTTTCAGATACTAGATTAATGGCATGTTCATAAGAATTCATGGTAAGTAGGTCCGTTTTCGAATCACTACGGTCTTATGTTAGTTAAGATCCACTCCAAGTATGACGTAACACGGGTGTAGACGCCAGGCCAGCCTCGACTTCCACATGGCGATGGTCCGTAGGATACGATTCCAACAACTATCCAATTCTGGAGTGTAGGGATCTGACCCATCAGAGGTCCTCCTGAATCCCCTCGGCAAGAGTCCTGGCCAGGAAGCCCTCCAGCGCACATTTGTTTGTCAGATATCACCTTCGATGCCTTTCTGTACACATTCCGGCATTCTTCAGGAGTTCTAACAGGCAATAACACTTTCAGTTTCACGTCCGAGGAAGATCCTGGAATATAAAATATTCAGTGTAAATAGTAGAATAGTAAATAGTAATAGAAAGAATATTCCCCGCGTCAAGTTCGCATTGAAATAAATAAAGTAACTACCCTATCAATACTTCACTACTTATACAGATTTTATCATTTATCAATTAACTCGAACGGATTAAAAAGAGAGTTACACGGTTTTTAAGTTTAAGGTTTCGGTTTTAAATACAAAATAACCTATCATGTTTAATCGATTGTGATAGTTCTGCCCCAAACAAATAAAATTATGAGTTAGTTCGTAGGCACAAAATATTCCCATTTAGTAATTACATTGCAAAAATCTTATTAAGTAAGAAGTTAAGTGCTGTTGTATCAATTATTGGTGTGGTGAGGGTAGGTACATGATTATATGAGGCGTTATAATGTGGTTCTTAGGGTTAGCATCGCGTCTGTGCACAATCTCAAGAGACTAAACATATCTGGAGATGATTATAAGCGGCAGAGGCCACATAACATCTGATGGGTCTCGTTTGCTACTTTTATATAAAATTTTATATTTATGTAAAAATATAATTATCTTAAGCTCTTTTATTATAATATTATATACACATAAAAATGTTTATCTCAAGTATCTTATGTAAGCATTTATTCTAACGCTAGTTAATAACTTTTAATGTAGGTAGGTACTATTTCCCCAAGTGTTTAAGGATAAAATTTGTATTGCAAATAAGAGATATTTATGTAAAAAATATAATTATATTAAGCTCTTTTATTATTCACCTATACACATTGTATAAAAATGTTTATCTTAAGTAAGCATTTATTCTAACGCTAGATAATAACTTTTAATGTAGGTAGGTACTATTTCCCCAAGTGTTTAAGGATAAAATTTGTATTGCAAATAAGAAAAACCTCAATATTTCCCGCTATTACACAACTTGATAATGCGGGTTATCCTGTTTTGTTTTTAAGGCTCGACTTTAGATTTAAATTACAAAATAAGTAGATATACACCTGATACTATTTTTAATTCGTCTTATTACTTTTGAATACAGTCCACAGCAACTACCAAACTTGTTGTTTGGACGAAAGACCATATGTAATTACTTACGTAACTTTGCATACCTCATAAGTACTTGCTTAAAAAATTAAACTTTTATAAAGTTTTTATTACCTTACGGTGCACAAACCGTTCCAGCTTAGTGCTAAGACATATCAACTCATCTGCGATTGACCTAAGGTGGCACTCAAATCGATTTGTTTTAGTTCAATTATTTGCGATTAAGTTCAAGATTTCCACGGTACGGCAGTTACTAATTACAATTACTTCTTTAAGTTATATAAAAATGCAGTTTTACAAAATGTAGTTAGACAAATAACATGATTCATTATTAGGTACCTATACTGCAACGACGGGTATATTATACAAACCACAACCCAGATTACATAGAATAGAAAATAAGAAATCGGGGGAAGTTCATTTGTAAGCCCATATAGGTATTTCCCTGGCTATTTAGGTCATTTTCATAGGTAGGGATTGATTTTAGAAGCTCTGAACTCCTGAGGAGTAGGTGGCAAACAAGTATGCAGCCCTTCTTATGGTGAAAGATCATTGCCGCCCATGGACAATTTTAATCAGCCCCAAATAGGACTAACTGTTTGATATTGGACACATATTCTTTGCTTTTTTTTACGATTGATGTAGCAAACGGGCATGCAGTCCACCTGATGATGATCCCTGCTGCCCATGGACATTTGTAAGCAACCTCATGTAGAACAAGGGTTCAAGCAGTGGCGTAGCGTTGGGGGGGGGGGACCATTTTGAGGGGCGTTATTTTTTTCGGTCGTCAATTTGCAGAGAGATAGATGAAAAGAGAAGGTATGGTTCGCATCTGTGTTTTTTCGCCAACATAATGTAACTTGATGGGCGGTAATTTGTACTTTCGCCCCGGGCGGCATGAAGCCATGCTACCCCACTGATTCGAAGTCAATCACAGATGCGTTGCTACTCTCGAGGAGTAAGATGGTTGATCATATAAATGTGCCGGCAACTACTCTCTTCCAACAACGCAAGAACTGTTTCACGCTAGAAATAATAATATTGCTAACAGTGAGGACTCGGTCAAAACGCCACGTACCTACTTATGATATATACTTATGTATTCCTTACCATACCCTTTAAACGCAGAACACTACTATTATAGCGAAATAAGTAGTGGTATTTCGGAGCCACAAATATTAAACTACCATTAACTTCTATAAGTAGAACTATAGAACTAAAATTTACTACGATATAACATCCCAGAACTTGTAAAGTATACAAAAAGAACGTTGACCTGTTGCAATTTTAGTAAACCAGTTTTTGACGCATTTTGCGAATGTAGGCGCATTAACATTTAGGTACCTATCTTTATATTATTAGGTATATTTCTTGGAATATTTCAATAGTGACAAATAAAACCCAGTTGCCCCAAATACTAAAACTATTCTTATGATGTAGTCTATAGTCTTACGAAAAAAATACTATTTCGTGCTAAAACGAAACAAACACTAATGTTACGTTCTTTTAATATCACCTCGCCTTAAGACATTTCCCAAAATTCTATACACAAATTGCAAGTTTTGCATCAAAGTCACATTTATTCTTACTATGCGAAATATTTAAAGTACAAACAAATAATTCACTAAATTATAATTATTTATAGCTACAGTACAATAAAGTACATTAAAACCCAAAAATATTTAGTGTATGCTGATTTGTATTCTGCAATGTTTTCCATGTTGTAAGAGGTAAATTCAAAAACTTACTTTTTTCCGTCTTCCCCCATCCGGCGACTTCCAAATTAAAATCTTGGAATGTACTATCTCGTAATGCTGCACTATTTGGCAGGCAAATTGGCTTTACGAAATCTGTAAAAGGAATATTCAAGTACACTTCTTACACAGTACAGTCACTTCTTACGACAAATATGTACCTATAATTTGAAAGAAAAATATAAAAATACTGTGTTATTTCCTTTCATACCATTGAAATTGCAAAGGAGCATTTGTCTGCATCTGTAAGCAATTTCATGTAAAACAGGGATTCACTGAAGTCAACCACGGTTATCTTTCTTCTCTCAAGGACTAAATGAAATAAGAAAATGAGCCAGCATCCACACTCTTCGACCTTCCTTGCACATCAGGTAACAGGTACAGGTGTGGCGGTGGCTTTTTCAGAGTCGAGCCACGTAGAGTTAAAATCATAGACAAGATAAATTGCACGTTCGAAGTGGCCTCCAGAAAGAACTAAAATGGCAACTTACAGTATTTAAAGTGTAATGTTCTTAGAACTATATGCAATAGCTTAGAATTATATGTAAATAAGAAAAAAAGCATAACACTTATTATTTCCTAAACAACCAACGTTGCCACTACCGCACACGACAGTGTGATTGTGACAGCGATGGCCTAACGTGGAGCTAAAAAGAAATACTAATTAAGTTAAAAAAAAACTATTGTGAAAAAAGTACGGACGATCATTCTGTGGAGTTTTGTATAATAATAGTTTAATAATAAAAAAAAAAACGTGGAGTCCAGAAATCTTTAAATCATACATTGTCTGATATACCTACTTAACTTTGAGAGCAAATAAGTAATTATTTTTTTATTATATTTATTAAATACATGAGCGTAGCTCACGTAGTAGCAGAAAATGTGTTAGTAAGTGGTAGTATGGTTCTCACAAGTTTTTGGACGTTTGTAAAACCTGGCTATGCCCGTGAAATCAGACCATTGTAAATACCACATACCATTAAATGTAACATCGTGTTTAAGTCGTAAAAGCGCTATATCGTTTTCTTCATTCCCATCTATCGGATTATACTGAAAGTGGGGTATGGTCTCCTCAATTGGCACATCTTGGACCGGTGGGGCGCATTCTTCGAAGTTGCAGTCAACTTTGCTGCTAATGTTGTATTCGCCAAAACGTACGTGAGACCTGTTTTATGATAATAGGAATTATTAACAGTATAATTCGGAAGGACATTGTCCGTGCGTATTGTAATATTAACTAGATAGTACTACATATGTAGATAAACAATTTAATTAACCTAAAATTTGTTTGTAATTCTGTAATCTCTTTCTTAACTTTAACACATCTTATTTATAAATGTATTTTTAATTTAATTTAAATTAAAATTAAAAAACATATTAATAATACTATCTACATTTCTCTAAGGGGTTATTCCCATACTAGGACCTCCCCTTGAGTACCATAAATAGACTAAAAGACAAATTCATCATTCACATAGGTATTTGTCGGGCCGTTGATCGAACCCGGAACTTCTTGTCAGACCGGTATGGTGACCGCTCCGCCAGGCGACTTGTCAAACATGAACGCACGCAATGCTTGATCATATTCTTCTTATTTATTTATTTATTTGACTTATCAACTAGATTACATATTTGACAAGTTACTATCTAATACAGGGCCATATATATGATAGACATGTAATCCTAATTATAGACAAGTACAGCGAACTTAACAATGTGCATAAACATGAAAACAACAAATTGTAAGGGTTACAATCATTCATACATGCATGTGTATATATATAATATTATAAGAATATAATATGTATGTATATATATGAATAAATGAATATAAGGCTTATATGACTTACGGGGCTGAAGATGGGACAGACTTCAATACTTTGATAATTTTACTTTTAAAAACAGATCGTGCTTTTATGTGATCGTTTATCGTGCAAAATGTCTATCGAACTATCTTTTCCTAAGAATTCCTTGAGAATTCTGCAAAGTCTAGGGAATAATGAGTGGTGTCCTAAATTAGTTTTATATGTCTTGTGTGTTAGCAACGGTCTTGGATGTCGTGGTAAGCACGATGGAATATCGAACATAAGGTTACCTAGCAGCTCAGGATCGTCAATCAAGTTGTTGAGCAACTTATATAGAAACATCATATCCTGCAATTTACGTCTATCTAATAACGTCATTAAATTGAATGCGTTAAGACGATCGCTGTAAGGTGCCCGTTTGGTATATTCGTGAGAGTAAAACCTTGTAAAATGTCTCTGTATTGATTCCAAACGGTCCTTGTGGATCTGGTAGGTTGGATTCCACACAATTGAATTGGATTAATTATTATGCCAATTCTAATAATGCCGATGAGTAAAATACTCATCGGCATTATTAGAAGATTCAGTAGGACAAAACCTCTTTTTTTTCTTCTCGAACTTTCAAAAGGTACCTACCCGACGCCGTGGGAGCGACGCAGGATTGTGTGGGATTTTTACCACACTAAAACCCTCCCGGTGGCCGTCCTCGGCGCTACAAAGAGGGCTCCGGGGTCTCCAAAGGAATCCTCTGAGCGCGTTACCCTGTCGGGCTCCTCCCAGATGGGCGGCTGGCCCACCACTCAGTCTAGTCTTTACGACGGTATGCAACCACACATACCGCCGTCCTTCCCGGTATTGCCTGGCTGGACGGTTCAAGCTTTTAGTCGTCTCTTACGACAGGCAGGGGATACCGTAGCCCTATTCTGATCCCGGAACTACAGGGACGAGGACAAAAGCTCCGCCGAACCTTTTATTGGATGAGGAATTGGAAACTCTATAAGTGCCTAATGTTAAAAAGTAGCTGCTTTCAGATGCACGTCGGTATACGCTTGGAGCCCTAAGGAATCGTACGGTGCCCTCAAAACAATAACCGTTTAAGTTTTCGGCCACACTTCGCAAAGAATGGACGCATACCTGAACGGTGATTGTTTTGAGGAAACTCTTGCTAAGGTTATAAGATCGTCCAGATTTCAGAAATGAGACGCGAGTCTCTGCCCGAGCCGTTTGCGTATGAAATCAATGCAAGTACCTAATTGATTTTTGATAAATGAATAATGAATCAACTTACGGAATCCAATTGGGTGGTAATTCTGCACCTTTAATACAATGCGCGGCTGTTAAGACATATCTTGAAGATATTAAGACACCTCCGCAATAGAAACCACGGCCATTCGCTGTAGACAAAAAATATGCTGTGAAATTTATCTACCTATAGGAGAATTCAGGGGGGTTGAGGGTAAATAAGTGATTGCTCAAATATAGACAGTCACGCATTAGTACAGCCTAATCTATATATTAATACGTGAAGCAAAAATTTGTGATTCGTTTTTAAGATACTTGCCGCAGGCCGAGGAGTATGAAATTACGCACGGATATAGTTGATGTAGAGAAGGATTGCGCAATGCTAATATTTTTTTCCAATAATGCATAAACATACATAAAATGAACTAAAAACACATTACACTCACCTTGCATTTGACGTTCAATGTCATACTATGAAAACACATAACGTCAAAAATCCAGATGTCTTGGCAAAATAGCAAAATACTCGCTGTTGCTTTTAAATGCAGCTTAGAATAAACTTCATTTTACCTTTAACGTGTGCGTTCAAAATAACTTAAAAATTACAATTTATTAAAATTAGAGAAGTTGACGACGAAGAAGTGCGACGGGTGATAGATGTCCAATTCACTTCTAAAACTATTTCCCAACTCCCATTAATTCACGCGGTAATACGAAGCAGGAAAACCAACCTCTCTTATTTCCACCTCGGTTAGTTTCTTATAATTGTTAACAGGAAGACACACTTTTAACGCGTAAATGCTATGCTACCTACTTGTAATATTTTCGGTTGTGATATTTATTTCATTTTCATATTCTTCTATTTTTGCTTATTATGTAACATTAACACGTGAATGTTAATAAGATTAAAATAGGTAGGACCTACAGTAATATCTTTTTTGAAATCCTTAAGCGATATTATATAATGCACTTTCGAAGATACGAATTATTAACGCACATTACGTAAGTTTGCGAGATAAACATAATCCTTACTTGCAGTTGAGTGAAAAGGTGAGCTAAAAGAAAGTATACTTACGTTTTTCATATTGTATGAGTGACATCCACGGATGTTCATCCAACCCTGTGATATTGCCTCCAACAATTCTGTCATCATTTTGTATACCACACACCGAAATATCTGGTAACAGTGACGCGGGAGAAGGTCCCACCACGCTTTGATTGATGCGAATATTTTCTCCAGTGGGCAGGGTATCTAAAAATTCCTGAGGGCAGCAGACCTGGGAAAATATGAAGGAGCAAAAAAAGGCACTTAAACATTACTAGTATTCAACCAGAGCCCAATATACTCGCTCACCGAATTATGAGCATATGATACCTACCTACTGGACTATAGTTATATATTTTTACTTATTTTAATCGTTTATACTATTTGCAAGTCGATAGTGTTATTCTTTTTTTATGTAGAACTATAAGAATACGAAGTTCGGAAATAAGAAAACTATTAAAAAAATCTTATCACTCATACTTTCTTTTTTTTAAATTACGCGCACAAGAAATTGTTTACAGATTTTACAATTAAACCTAGCTATAAGACAGACGAGCCTCGAAACTATGGTTGTCTATCGACATTTACGAGGAGTCACCGACGCAGCAGAGTTTAAAGAAGAATAAAATTATCCTCGTGTTTTTTAGAAGAGTAGGTACGTCACGCATGTCTCAGCACAATTATGTTCAGTAGGTACGTTATGCCAACTCATGGTAACATCAGTATTTAACCACGATACTTGTTTGTGGTACGCGTATCGTAAGCAAAATGTAGGTATGCCTGCCTAACAACAATATTCACTGGCGATGGCATGGCAAAATGATGGCATCAACTAATGACTATGCTTTCGTAATTAAGAACGTACTATTCGTCATTATTGAGAAATTGAGGTTTTTGCGGTAATTACATCAGAAGAATGTTATCTACGAAAAAGTTTTCAATTCGTATATTTTTATTGCAATATCAATTAGGAAAATTTTGTAAAATTGTATTTGAAGTGAAATATCTTATTTATTCTCGGAATGTTAGGTTTTTTTACAGTTTATTGACCTTTACAGTTTGATCGGCTTTTGGTTGCAAGCCTGACGATCAGGCGGTAAAGGAAGTCTATGAACCGAAAGGGGAGAACAGTTTTGGTCTCCGTTGCCAGGTTTCTCGGTTCCAAGTTCCATCTTCCCCTTTCGTTAGAGAGAGGGGAGGGCGGTTGTATGTCTGTGTTTAACGATTAACGCTGACAATTGCATCGCAATTGACACATGAAGTTTATATTTCAGTCGCAGGCTACAGTTGTAGCACCGGATTGCTAAGCCTGTCGCTAAAGAGAACATTTTTTAAGCTAATGCTACGCGGTATACACTTATTTTGGTGTTGCAACATAACGCTTTTATGTGTGTGAACTTATAATTTTTTATGTATTTATTTTATTTGATTGCATACACCATAATTAAATCTTAGCGTATATATTAATCGGGGTTTAGTACAACAAAACAGGATTTCGGCCACAGTATATGAGACCATAAGTGATGTTCCAATTAAGATTGAAATGTAGAACCTGTACAGTTCGACCGGGGAAGTACCAACGATACCTACATCTATTTTTAGCGTAATACAGATCATGCGTTTCGTTAAATTAACCGGTTGACTTGAATAACAACAGACATGATAGTCGATGTTCAAAACAGATTCATTGAACGAGCATCATTCCAACGAGAAGTTGCCACCGCCACATCAATTTTTACCGTGAAGCAGATCTTGCGTTTCAGTTGAAGGATGTGGATGCCGGCTTACTTTAGTTGAGGCGACCATCTTAATCCTCGAGAGTAGCATTTGTAATTGACTTCATATAGAACAGAGGTTATAAGGTCATGTTGCTTACAGACGTCCACGGCCAGCATTGACCACTTACCAACAGGATTTCGGCAAGCTTACTTGCTTGATTTTTTTGCACAAAAAAGGGTAGAAAGAGATTACCTTGCCTGAACCGCTCACACCATCAAATCCACAGTGTAGTTGTCTTATAAGGTTTAGGAAATATGGACCTTTCTTCAATCCATCATTTAATCCTTTGCATTGAGCCAACGGTATGCAATCCACATTGCTGCCACACCCACCTAAAACAAACATAACAATTAGCTCTAACACTTTCGGAGGATTCCGGTTGAAGTCGTTTCGAGATCCCGGAGTCCTCCTTTTCAGCGCCGAGGACGGCCACCGGGGGGGTTTTAGTGCGGTAAAAATCCCACATAACCCTGCGTCGCTCCCACGGTGTCGGGTACCTTTGGAAGGTTTCCCCCTCGAAAACAAAAAAAAAAGCTGTAACACTTATGCTTTGCACTTTTTGCAACACAGATACCTACTTTACCAACATTTGAACGTGGTAGAACTCTGAACTCTTTGTGATAAGACTCCGGGAGCACTACTTCCCTGGACCCGAATTAGAGATCTGACGACCCCTGACCTCAAAACATTTTCCAAACATATCGCCAACCCATTATTGTCCCACTGCTGGGCACGGGTCTTCTCTCGGAATGAAAGAGTTTTCATTTTCTAAATATAGGTAATAAATTTTATTTTCATTTGAATTTTTCTGAAAAGGCAGTAACGTAGAGTGATGTCATGCCGTCTAGAGACGATGTTGTTCGATGCCTATTTCCTAAAGCCGATTCCTCGATCGATTAGCCGGTGAAAAAATAGTCTGGTAAGTAAACATTACAAATTTAAATGAAGTCTCTAGTGTTTCCTATTTCTGTGTTCTGATCTTAAGACTGACGTAAGGGAGACGAGAGATATTTTGGATATGTATATTCATGGAGCCAACTTAGTTCTCAGGAGAAGCAACGGATCTATGGCTAATCTCAGGTAAGACTGATCTTACCTGAAATTGCTTACAGAGGTCAATGGTTGGCAGTTGCAACCATCAAATAGACTGCATGGTCGTTCGATGTTTATAGCACTTATAGCGCTAGGTTAGATATTGTTATCGGATCTCCCTTAGATTACCAATAATATACGTTCTCACATTACAATTATTTATTTAACAGATACCTACTTAGTTACAATTATTTATATTATTTATTTATTAATCTCTCATCACAATGACTTATATATCAAACTCTTAGTTTACAACTTTATTAGTTTTCGCACGACCGACCATTGACAACCCATGACAACTTATATCTTCTTCTTTGTAATGTTTTTAATATTGTAATACTTTAAATAAGTTTTCATATAAAAATATAGTAAATGTATATAATATTAATATCGGTATTTTGAGAACGATAACAATATTAAGCACTTTTTTTATAAGGACCAAATACTCAAGCCCTAAATATTCATCTCTTCAGGTTCAGACCCAACTTTAAACCAGACTTTTGCCAACTCCTTTGCGCAGCAGCACTGCAGCTCGGTTGAAGATGCTTTTTTACATTTCACACACAGGCAACCCATGGAAATATGTCATCAACCGCAAATAACGCCTCAACTGAGGTTAGCCACAGATGCGTTGCCAGTCTTTAGGATCATTTTGGAACACCTCGGATAAGATATCCTTCAGACCAGAACACAAAAGTTGTTAGACAATACTTATTTAGCATTGTCGCGCTTCCACAGTCAAATCTCAAAGAGTTCCACTACCTTTTTTGCTGTTCATCCCCTGGTTTCTATCCTTGAATCTCATAATATTCACGGTGAGATTGGGGCGATGCTTATCAAGACACACGATGAAGGAAAACATCGTCAGGAATCCTATACATCTGACAGTTCTCTAAATAAGGTTTTCAGATTTTCAAATATGTGTGAATTTTACCAATTCGCACTTTGCCTGCCTTTAACAACTCTCAAAAATGTATCCCCCTACAGCCTTCATGAAAAAACCTTTAAATTCCCCATAATTAAAATAACCGACGACGAAGAAAAAAGAGGTCATCGGTTATGTATGCACCCGATGACCTCTTTTTTTTCGGTCTTGCTTTGGTCATCATCGTAGTAAAGACTTGGACTTGGCGAAAGATGTTAACCTCCGGTTTGAAACTCCCTAGGCATGATTATCTAGCCTGGGATTGAAATGAAGTTATAAAAATCCCTAATTGTACCTCTAAAAATTGTCCACCAATTCGCACTTGGCCAGCGCGGTGGACTTTGGCCTAAAACTATCTCATTCTGAGAGAAGACCCGTGCCCAGCAGTGGGACAATAATGGGTTGGCACCCACCTCTAAAAATAGAACACCTCTGAGAAAACCCCATCCTTTTTTTACCCTAAATTTGAGGGAAAACCCCCTAACTTGGCAACGCTGCCTGCCGTGGACTAAGGCCTAAACCAACGACAACATAGCCTAATAGACACCGCATCTAAGGCGAACACTTTCAGACAACACATCAGTTTATTAGCGCTGATATAATAAACCGAGCGCGAGCTACACTTCAGTGCGGACCACTTATGTGACCTGTGAACATCGTATTACGAGACTATATATAGCGCGAAATAAATTCTTTAAAAAATAAAAAAGTGAAGCAAAATTACTTCCTGATCATTAAGATGGTGTAAAAATGTAGCAAAACATCTAATTTCAAAAAAGACGGCATAACATTTCACATGTAGACTATTTTCACAATTATAATTTCACGAATCAAATTATCTTGGAGCTCAACTTATACTGGTCTTAAACAGCGCCCGTTGATGTCTTCTTACAGTGCATCCCTTTCCTTTTCATTAAATTAAATATATCTATCCTTTTCGTCCATTTTGGTAGTGATGTACACCTCAGCTAACTGATGAAAGATGACAACTAATGCAATTAAATATTAGTTGAATTGAATTTAAAATAAATAATTATAGTTTTAAACTTATAATCATAAACTGCCAATAATTATAGTTATTTGAGGACTCTAATGTCTAATTATGTATCTACCAGATTAATTAACCGACTTCAAAAAGGAGAAGGTTCTCAATTCGGCCGGTATATATATATATATATATATATATATATATATTACTCCGCCGTTAGTGGACCGATTTTAATTATTCTTTTTTTATTGTGTAGAAACGAGCTGCCAATCTATCTATGGGTTCTGGAGAAAATGAGGGGAACTCCTTAACCGATAGGAGTAATTGAGTTGTGTGTGAAGATATTTGATGTATGTTCGAATGAAATTGCAAAGCCAATTTATCATTGACTATTTAAGGGTCTGAAGATGTGTCTCGGAGACAAAATATGTAACTCCTCAACCGATGGGAATAATTGAGTTGTGTTTGAAAACATTTGGTGTAGGTACTAATGAAATTAATTACTTACTAGCTATGATCAGAAGAACATACGTACATATAGAAATGAAAAAAAAAACTTTTGTATAAAAAGTTTAACCGACTTCCCCTGTCAGCTTTTTATATAGGATGGATTAGGTTTGGTTGGAACTTACAAGAAAACATATAACTAGGGTACGCTCAGTTCATATGAATTATAAAAATATTGCATGTTATGGCTTAGGTTTATGTTCAATTTGTCATGTAAGGTTGAGATTGAATTAATATTTCCATTTATGTATGCACCATGTTAACTCATTGATCTTATTGCGATACTAGTAAAAGTGAGTTTATCGTCACTAAAAAGGGTGAACAAAAATTTTTAAACAAAAAATACAACCGACTTCAACGCAACAAAAAAGTAAAAAATAATCTAAATACATGTTGGTTTAGAGCATACACAGTAGGTACTTAGTAGTAGTCCTGAAGTCGGCGCTCACCATATTTCGCTAGATCACGACGAAACCACATATGTCCTATGTAAGCACCGACTTCGGAACTACTACTAAGTACCTACTGTGTATGCTCTAAACCAACATGTATTTAGATAATTTTTTACTTTTTTGTTGCATGGAAGTCGGTTGTATTTTTTGTTTAATTTTTTTTTATTTATTACAAAATCCGTAGATCCGAATACCAAGTTAATCCATTTTACGAATAATTAATTCATTTTTTGCTTAAATAGATTTTATAAAACAATGTTAGTACTGGTTTGAATTGCGTTATGTAGTGTATTAAAGGTTTAGATTGGTAAATGATGTTTTCATTATTTTTCCCAATAATTCAATATTAGTACTACTATACCTACTATGAGCTATTTATTAATCGTCAAAATCAATTATAATTATTTTATTATTTCTAATCAATAACCCATTACAAAAACGTTCCCATCACTAACTGTAATTTATGATTTATTGCGACCTTGAATCGACCAATTGCAATGCTTTCTTTTACCGCTTCCCCGCCCCGCATACCTCAGTGATTTGACTGAAATGTTTCTTAGTAGAAATGAAGACATGAGGTGTCTATTAGGCTATGTTGTCGCTGGCCTAAACACTCATTCTGAACCCGAGCCCAGGTGTGGGACTATAATTGACGATGACATATTTTGTCTGGTGCCTCATGAGTTAATTACTCACTATAAAAACGTTGAAGCAGTAAATCTATAACTCGTTGTAAGAAAATAAACAATCAGAATCAGTAACCGGTTTGAATATGTCAGTCTGGCTAATTAGTGTAATATTAATAAAATGTAAAGACATCTTTAGCTAAAGCAGATACGTAGATACTTTACGAGTAAGTCATAATTCACTTATCAAGTTATAAAAGGTATTTTTTAAGTTTGGTTTGGGAATACTTTTTATTTGTCATATTGAATTAATTTGCCGTTTTATATTGGTTATCGGTTATATGATTTCAGTTTTAAATATATTTTTCGGTTATGTATTATCAGAAAAATAGGTACTCTGTGAATTAACCCACACCAGTTAGGTATTTACAGATAAGGTAGTTAGTTATTTTAGTAAGATAAATAAATGTCAAAGGTATAATTCTGGATTTCACAAGTGTGCGTGGGCTTTATTTGTTGACCATCCTATAAATATATATATGTGTGTGAGACTGTGTATAACGTGAATCCCTAACGAGTGTGTATAGTAACACACCATCTACATCATACATACATCTACAATTAAAATCTCTATTTATCATAACATCACATGTAAAAAATATCCTCGATAGATTAATAGTTTGTGTATAATAATAATTCCAAGAACTCATACGAAGTGTTACTTAACATAGATCTAATAATAAAAAACAAAAACTTACCGACTAAAAAAATTCTCGCGAGAAAATACACAAGTGTCACTTTTGTCAACGAATCCATAGTATGTAATACTATGTATATATCGTGTATATTAGAAAAAACAAAGCGTCGTATTACAACACGGTTCCACGGAGACCACTGGCTAACTGACCCTGGGGAACGACTACCACTTAAAGGTTATCAACACATAACTAAAAGTTTATTTTCGGTCCTCAAACGTTGTCAATTAGGTATTTCCCGTTAAGGTAAACTGTATAACAATTTTACTCCATTTTATTAAGATTAACTTTACAACAAGCTATGTCTGAATGTGAATCCATACTGTTGAATAAATGTGTATATTTTCCTTATATACTTACCTTATTATTTCGTATCGCGTATGAGAATACTAGGTTTTGCCGGTGTGTTCTTTTGAGGCATTTTCGTTCGCATTGAAATTCGGTCGATTCGGTGACGTCTACCACAGCGATGAGTGTCTTATGTGTTAGGTAATCTTAATAATAAACGATATGTGTGCCAAATTGCAGCGAAATCAAAACAGTAAATTTTGCGTGAAAATAAAACAAAAACATATACTTTTTCCCAAAGTTTAGCATTTAAAATATTAATAACATACTAGTCACCCGTCGCAACGATCAAAATTCGATCGTAATTTAAATTAAAAACTAAACTTCATATTGTCCAAAGTAGCACCAATAATTCTCTAATTTAAATAAATTGTACTACTCGACTAAAACAATTATGCGCATGACAGTTGAATCGTCATTACAATTAGGGATTTCCCACCCCGATACGATGTATATTATATTGCCAAATACCAAGAGTATGTAGGTATACCATTATTAAAGCATACGCCACAGTGGTGGATGTTCAATAGTCGTGTACTTAATAAAGCACTTTCATGCGTTTAATATATTCGCGGACATGGAATATTTTCTTTCTTTTTTTATTTGTGTAAGAGACCGATGCCTGTTGCAGCACACTCTCGGTTTTCGACTTGGGAGACAGGAATACTGAATCCATGCATCTTCTCTTGTTAAAAAAATGCATATTTTAAATGTAAGAGTCCTTTCTCTTCCACGAATAGTCGTATGTGTAGGAAAAAGTACCCATTATGAGGTTTATTGACGAATAATCAACTAATTTAATAATAACTTTAAAAAATTCAACAATCAGTCATTAAACTAACGTTATAACGAAATAACATTAGACGATACACGACTGCACGTCACTATGGGATGCTCGGGGAGCGAGATGCGGGGTACAAAACCGCTTTTGTTTCATGCGCCTAATTATATTGAATTGAATTTTGAACGTTATGTGTTTTCATAGTAAGACATTGAATGTTCTATTTCGTTTATTATATATGTGTTTGTTTCAAATGCAAGGTAGTGAGTGTAATGTGTTTTAGCTGATTTTATGTATGTTTTAAGCATTATTTAAAAAAAAAATAGCATTGCGCAATCCTTCTCTACATCAACTATAACCATGCGTAAGTTCATACTCAACCGCCTGCGGCAAGTTGATAAAAACTAAGGACAAATTTTTGTTTCACGTTTTAATATATAGACATGTACCTAGTTATTGAATATATAGTCATTTGCGCTTACAAGACTTTGTACATAGTAATTTTAAAACTAAAATTTGAAAATGACATTTAAAATATATTTTTCAACAGCGCTGAAATTTTATTATTCAAAAGGCAAATTCGGTGTACAAATTCTCATACACACGCAGACATACCTACACACGCATATATGTATTAGGTATAGTATTATGTTATGAAAGTGATAAATAATGCTCTTTGACTTTCTCTTGAGACAAAGAGATAGCCTTTAGCCTTAGAGCCTATGGATATAAGACGGTAATGTGTTGATAGTCAAGACGCAGGAACAGAGGATTGGAAGCAGAAATCAACTTTTTGGCGTAACGTAGGTTAGTGCCATCCACCAAAAACTGGCGCATAACATAATATTAGGTATTTCTGTCACCTCTTTAATGTGATGCCCGGGGGTTCAACTTGAGTTAAATAATGTTTCCTAGAAGTTGAAAGCAGATTTAGACTCCCTCTGTAAAAAGTGTTTTCCTCTCTGATCCACCCCCGCTAAAGACACTAAAAATAAGGTCTGCAAGGTGCTAGATCGCGCCATGCATACGAGGACGCCATATGAGGAATGCAGGAGAGAATTATTTTTTCAAGATATTGTCATGACAGAGGATTCAATTATGTCTGCGAAAACAGATCACTTCGTGGACAAAATTGCGCGTGCCAGTGTGACACATAATTCATCTATGTATTTTTGGATAATTTACATAATATATTCACTATCAATTACATGTTGTTCATACTTCTTACGCGCCTAATTATCATATTGTTTTATAGGAACTACATAGCTTTTACCCCGGTTCCGCCCGCGTAGGCCTTATTTAATACTATTAAATATGTCGCTTGTTTAACCCATGTCATGAATTATTTATATGCCAAATTTCATCCAATGGATTTACCCGCTTTGGCGTCAAAGAGTACCAGTATCCTCACAAAATTTCGCTTAAAATTAGCATCTATGACCATTTAAGAAACCGCAAAAATTCCAAAAAAAAACACTTTTCAAAAAAGACTCAACTTATTTCAGACACCCCTATATTTCTTTTTGTAACTTCGTATTTCTTTACATACTACTACCTACCTATATATGTCTGTTGAGAGCGTCACACTCTTTAAAAAAGCCTACCTTCCGTCAGATGTTACTACTGCATACCATAATATCCGGCTGCCGTCGTATATCCCGGGTTCAATCCAAATATTGCAAGTTAACACTTTCGCACCGGTACCGCTTAAGTAGTGTTCTAGAATGACACTGTAAATCTCGATACATGACTTATAAATACGTAGAGTCCAATGGTATCATACGTTTTAAAGACGTCATGACAGAATCGTGACAGTAAAGTTTCTAGTATTTTACATGGTGTGACAACACATCCCATAAGATTTTAACTTGAAAGTTCATCAAGAATAAACGTTCTGTCGTAAATAATATTTTATATTTGAACGTCATCGTACGTTGTGCCATATCAAATTCTCAAATTATGACGTACAATCACGTTCTGTCCGTGAAAGTGTTAATTAGCTCGTCCCTCGGACAAGTAGGTATAATTTGTCCTGGGCACGAACCATAAGGTTTATTGCATGTGTCTAGTTATATTAAGACAAAGTGTAGAAAATAGGTACCTACAACTATTGTGGTTGGGAAGGTAACATTAAGATAAGGTTATCTGGTTTCAAAACAATTTTTATATAAAATATCCAATTTTATATAAAAATTGTACTACCCACAGCTGTTCCCATCTATTTTGGGATGGAGCTTGAGTTTCTCCATCCCTCCGTCTTTGAGGTAATCTATGAGTGTCTTAAGATAAATGTTCAATCCTACCTGGAACACATATGGGTCCGTAAGTGGCAGTTGGCACCACGGGCAGAGCCAGGTTTTAGTTTTAAGAGGTGGGGGGAGTTTAAATTAAAATCTACGTTTTACCACGTTGGGAGCATGAGAGCTAATGAGATGAGAGTTCATGAGAGCAAACCCAAACCACATATTTAATGTAGTCCATATTTTAGTATTATGAACTTTTAATATTTTAACTTTTCGGGGGGTGTGAACCCCTTTCTTAATATATACTGTTTGTAAATTTTAAGTTTGCATAAACTGTGTATGTATCATGCATATTATCTTACTGAGTATTTACACTATGAAATAATAAATTATTATGACCGAGTTAATAACCGCGCATTTTTCCTAAGTTTTAATTTTCAAAATATAGGTATACACCGAACAGTAATACTCTTGTAAAACCCTCACATTATGATACAAATCTGTCACGAATTAAACACGTACATATTCGGGAATCTTATATTTAGCAATTTTCACTCATGTGTTTGTACAGGTCATTAAATAGTTTTAAACCAATTATAAAAAATGTTAAGCTTCGTAACAATTGCCGCATAAAAGGGTCATCAATTCCTCTGTGCACCGTGACTAATGAGTCGTTCAGCTTACTGATAAATTTATGTCTGAGCAAACTGAAATCCATATGATATTATTTTTTCTTTTCTGATTATCGATCTTAAGGAATTCTGAAATTATAAAAATATAAGTTGTGGCCATAGTAATGAAATTCATCGGGTGAAACCTACTTGTCTTGAGCGATAAATTTTAAAATTTGAGTGAAGTCTGTGATTTTGCCACCAATTCCAAGTCTATCAATTCGCAGTCCACCAATTCGAACTTGGCCAGCGTGGTGGACTATGGCCTAAAACTCTTTCATTCTGAGAGAAGACCCGTGCCCAGCAGTGGGACAATAATGGGTCAACACCACCTATGATTTTGCACGTGGGTAATGTGGTCGACTATATCTTAAGCCAGTAGTCGCCAACCTTATAGGTGGTAGAACTAATGTAGTTCAGCCAGGAAAGTACCACCGCCACACCTATTTCTAGAGTAAAGCATTTTTCGCGTTTCGATGGAAGGGTGTGGATGCCGGCACACTTTTACATGAGGTGACCATCTTAGTCCTTGGGAGTAGCAAAGCATCTGTGTTTGAATTTTGATAGAACTTATGTCCTATATGAAGTTGCTTACAGATGTCTATGGGCAGCAATGACAAATTACTATCAAGTGGACTGCATGCTCATTTGCTACTTTCATCAGACAAAAAAAACCTGCTTGGAAACACGGGTATCATTATAATGACTAGTAGTTTCTGAAATATGTCTGCGACAAGAAAAGGTTTTCAAAAAAGTTCTAAGAAGGCATGGACCGTAAAAAGAACTTGTAAGTAAACCTATTGGCCGCTCGAAGTGGGTCGCAGAGCATTTGTTTTATCCGTTTCAAGTAGCAAACTTAGTGGATGGTAAAAGGCCGCTGCGGCTCATGGACCTCTGTAAGCAACTTCATACTGAAAATGGAGTCAATCACAGATGCGTTGCTACTCCCAAAGAGCTCATATAAAAGTTTACCGGCAGCCACACCCTTCCTTCAAAACGCAGAATTGCTTCACGTTAGAAAAAGATGTGGTGGTAGTACCTCCATATGGACATGAGTTGGCGACTGTTGTCTCTAAACTCCTTGCCCTTGGAGGCAAGATACCTCTGTCCATCAATAGGACAGTTAATAGATGGCGTCAAAGTACTGATATCACAATAAATAGGTGAATCTGTAAATCTTCTCCGGAGGAGCAAGCTCTAATTTCTTAGAAATATATGTATAAGCAATTTGACTAATTGTAAGGCTAAAGTATCAGTAGGTAAGATACAATGTGCTATTATCCCTGATAAGCAATGGAAAATACGCCAGATAACATAAATGTATGCGGGGTCACGTTGAGTTCTTAGAATTCTTTAATCATCATTTATAATTTCTTTATTTATTTCTTTGGAAAACTTACAGCTAATGTAATACAGTAGTGCTTAAAACTATAATCAGACTTCATGCCAATTAAGAGTCACCGCTAAAAAAGCCCCATTTGTCATGGCGCCAAAGTTCCAAGGGACCTCTCTCACCATTGACAAAAGCGTAGGGATCCTGGGCGTTGACATCTCGTGCGATGTGCAGTTTCGGAGTCATTTGGATGTTAAAGCCAAGTTGGCATCCAAAAATTTCGGCGTTCTGAGCAGGGCCGAGCGGTACTTCACTGCGGGGCAACTCCTTCTGCTTTTTTTGGCTCAAGTGAGACCCCACATGGAGTACTGCTCGCATCTCTGGGCAGGGGCGCCCAAATACCAACTTAACCCACCTGACTCCGTGCAGAAACGTGCGATCCAAATCGTCAACGACCCAATGATCACCGATCGATTAGAACCCTTAAGCCTGCGGAGGGACATAGGTTCCCTCTGCGTGTTTTACCGGCTTCACTATGGCGAGTGTTCCGAGGAACTTTTTGACCTGGTGCCTTCGTCACCTTTTCTTCACCGTACCACTCGCCGAAGAATGAAGTTTCATCCAGGTAACCCGTCTGCCTTATCGTTAGGTTAAAGTATAAAAAAAGAGTCTTTCCATTACCATAACACTATGGGGATCAAGAATAGATATAACAAAAACGTTTATGTTTCTATTTCGACACAAAGTTCAAAAAAGGGGTTAAATTAAACAAACTACTAAAATTCTAAATACGCGACTGCAGATTTAGCTTTATAGTCGCGTTTCTTGTTTTCATTATAATTTCTAGTACATACCTAATCATTATAATATTTTGTAAAATGAACCAATACCTATCTGTATGACTTACGTAGTTCTGTTATGATCGCGTTAAAGAGCAGAAATAATATAGGTATATTCTTTTACCAAAAACAACTTTGGAAAACTTAACCTTACCAGTTTTGTAAATATACTAAAATATAAAATACTTTGAAACATTTCTAAAATGAAGTCGAGACCACATAGTTTATATTTGGGTTGTAGATTTTCCATACGCCATTCGTTTAAAAATCAAAATATTCTGAATATCTATTCCTTATAGTAGGTAAGGTACTCGTAATTCAACTAAAAATATTTGGAAGGGTCATGAACAGCTACTTCGCTCTTCTGCGACTTTGAGTTCTATTAATTCCTCACCATTTTGTTTTCACCACCTTATTATTTTCCGTTCGATTTTGGAATAAAATCAACCAGTAACGCTACGGCCGTCTTTCTACATCGTATTAAAAGTATAAGTAAATGAAAAGCCAAATCTTATTAAAGGTATTTATTTATAATATAAGCTTATTTTATTAAAAATATAACAATTAACGACTAGTCGTAGTTATTTTAAACGAAATAAGTATCAGTTAAGGTAAAGAGCTAAGTACTTACGTATAGATCGTTGGCAACCCAATATTATTCTGCTGCTGGGTCCAGGTTTTCAAGTTTTAAGCCATAGTCACGACCGGATAAGTCAATTTGGTAGACTTCTGATACGTTTAAGAACTTTTATTTACAGATATAAATGTGTGATATGATATATTATGTGTGTAGGTTTCCTCAAAGTGATTGTTTCCCAGTAAAACAGTGATAATTAATTACTATACCCACCAAATTACAGATTTTTTATAATGTTAAGATTTAGAAATTTTTTAATGGTAAAAAGCGGGATTTCATAGATAAAAGCGGGACAGCAGAGGTGGCGTATAGCGTGGCCTCACAAATACAGATAGACAAAAAAAAATGTTTTCTCAAGACTTGGTGTAGGGAACCGGAGAATCTAGGTTTGCCGATCTTTTTTTTCGTCGATGTCGAGCACCATAGATTTTGTAAAAGAATGTTAAACAGTACCCTCTTACTTGTTTTATAACTACTTTTAATAGAAAAAATGTATTTTAATGAACTAAAGACTTTTGCAGGTGGTAGAACCAGTGTAGTTCGACCGGGGAAGTACCACCGTCACACCTATATCCAGCGTGAAGCAGTTCTTGCGTTTCAATGTAAGGGTGTGGTTGCCGGCTCATTTTTTGTGAGGCGACCATCATAGTCCTGGGAAGTAGCAACGGATCTGTGATTGACTTTACACAGAAACCATGTTCCATTTGGCCGCCCATAGGCATCTTACAGATGTACATGGGCTGCAGTGACCACTTACCTTTAGGTGGACTGCATGCTCATTTGCTATTTCGATCACATGAAAAAAACTAAAAGTTGTCGTATAACACAAACTATGAGTATAAATATGAATGCTTAAATTAAATTCAGTATTTTTAGTTACTACTCGACCAAAACAATTAGGCGCACGACAGTTGAAACGTCATTAGAACTAGGGATTTCCCATCCCGATACGAAGTATATTCTATTACAAAATACTAAAAGTATGTAGGTATACCAGTATTAAAACATACACCATAGTGGTGTATGTTCAATAGTCGAGTATTTATTAAGGCACTTTCATGTGTTTAATATATTCGCAGACATGGAATATTTTCTTTCTTTTTTTATTTGTGTAAGAGACTAATGCCTGTTGCATCACACATTCGATTTTCGACTTGGGAGACAGGAATGCTGAGCCCAATACTCTTCTCTTGTTAAAAAAAAATGCATATTATGAATGTAAGAGTCCTTTCTCCTCCACGAATAGTCTTTTTCCTACCCATTTTGAGCTTTATTGACGAATAATCAACTAATTTAATAATGACTTTAAAAATTCAACAATCACTCATTAAACTAACATTATAACGACATAACATTAAACACGTGCTAGCTAACGTAAACACCTAGACTGCACGTCACTAGGGGGTGCGCGAGGTAAGAAGCGAGATGCGGGGTATTTAACCACTTTGTTTTATGCGCCTAATTGGGTCAAGTAATACATGCATTTTTAAACAATCAAAATAAAATCTTAAAAATATAGAATTTTTGATTATTAATCATTCTCAGTTCTACTATCTATATTCTAGTTATAACTATTTTTTGCAAATATTTGCGATGAACAGACAGTTATTGTATTTCTCCAAACATATAATAAATATGTATGGATTAACATAACTACATTAACATAACGGTATAAAAATAATAATATTAAAACTACTGTTAAAATATAACATGTACTTAAAATCAAATTGATGCAAAGATAATTAAACCGTACACTAAAGAGTATTAATTTTTACTATACATAAAAATAGATAACATTAACGTTTATATTACGTAAGTATTTTGATAATTAATTTATCACGTGTTAGTCCGGTCTAATAAGACATAAAAGTAGTGGTCAAATAACATTAACTAGTCACCCGTCGCATCGGTCGAAATTCGACCGTAATTTAAATTAAAAAAAAATAACTTCATATTGTCCAAAGTAGTACAGTTATTTCTCAAATTCAAATCGTCGTCAACCCATTATTGTCCCACTGCTGGGCACGGGTCTTCTCTCAGAATGAGAGAGTTTTTGGCCATAGTCCACCGCGCTGGCCAAGTGCGAATTGGTGGACTTCACACACCTCCGAGAACTTTTTTTTTAAGAACTCTCGGGTGTGTAGGTTTCCTCACGATGTTTTCCTTCACCGAAAAGCAGTGATAATTAATTTCTAATACGCACATAAATCTGTGGTGTGTGCCTGGGTTTGAACCTCGGACCTCCCGATTGAGAGGGCAAGTTTCAACCATTAGGCTATCACTGCTCAAATTCAAATAAAATGTAATTAGTCTCAAGTAATTCTGAACGCGCCTGTTAATAAATAATAGGGGTTTAATTAACTAAGCCGTATTTAAAAGCAATAGCGGTATTTTGACAAAAATATTTGACATTTTTGACGTTATCAGTTTTCATAATATGTTATTGAATGTTATTTCGTTTACTAATTATGTGTTTGGGACAAATGCACGGTAGTGTGTGTAATGTGTTTTTAGTTGATTTTATGTATGATATATCCATTATTTGAAAAAAATATTACTCCTTCTCTACGTCCACTATAACCGTGCAAAATTTCGAATTAATCCGTCCGCGGTATATTACTTAAAAATGCACCACAATTTTTTGCTTCACGTATTAATATATAGATTCCCGGATTCCAGTTCTAGATATTACCTGATTATTGTTATTTTTGACCCCGAATAACTTTTGAAACACACATAGAATCAATGGGGATTTTTAAAACTTTATTTGTCATGGTAAACCCTAGCTAATTTGGCTTTCCAGGATTTTTTGTTATTTGAAGTGTCTATGTTGACCGGATTATGTGATAAAACTCACTACGGTTATTAGTGTTCAAAAGAAAAAAAAAGGTTGCCACCTCCTGTTGAAGAAAACAAGTTTTTTTGGAAAGTTCAGGAAAATAATTGCCCAATGTATTATACATTTCTTGACTTGTCTTCTTAATTATGATATTAACTTTCTGAAGACTTTTCGTTCCGTCAATACAGTTAACATTAACGAGCATCAATAACACGCGCTACATATCAAACTTTAAGAGTATTTCAATTTTTTTTTTATAGTTGTAATTAAAATAAGTATTTCAATAAGATTTTGCAGTGTAACGAGTACATAGGCACACAAGCTAAGTGGCTTGTGGCATCAAATTAGAATCAGGTAGGGCTTTATTTTTCTCGTTACATTTTATTGTTATGAAAATTAGTGAATACACCATAATATTACCATAGTACTAGCATATTACTGATAGAGCGATTTCTAGAAGTCGTCTGAAGTCGCGACATTGGAATTATGGATAATAGTATACCTTTTTTAAATATATGTATTTTTTTTAGTATAGTATACCTTTTTTAAATATATGTATTTTTTTTACAATATATATGTAGTAGGTACAAGTACAAAACCGGTGAAAGGGTTATAATTATAGTTGTTCTAGACGGTTTATTTGTATTTTTAGAGCACATTTATAGCACCAATGTGAAGGACCTTTCCTTTAAATAGAACTCGATCTTAATTGGCCATTGCCGCCTATCGATATATGTAATCTATTCCAAAGAGAAAAGAAGGCATTAAGAATCTAAGGTCTATCACAAACATGTTGCTGCCCCTTAGGCTGTGTCCCCAGTACGCAAACTGTTAGCGGCCAACTAAATTTGCGACGTATCGGTTTAGTACACACTTCCATAAATTTTAAATAGAGTGCCCAAAATTTAGACGAAGTTCACTTTGGACACTCCTATATACTGAACACACCTAAAAATAAATTTTCAATAACATTCGTTACATCACTATTAACATAACTTAACAGAATTACAATTTACACAAAACTAGTTTCCCGGCAAACTACGTTCCGCCTGAAAATCAAATATCTAAAATTCTCAGTGTTTCTCCACTACATTTTACATGTATTATACATAAAAACCTCCCTCTTGGATCACTCTATCTATTGAAAAAACTGCACTAAAATTCGTAGTGTAGTTTTAAAGATCTAATCATACATAGGGGCAGACAGAGGGAAGCGACTTTGTTTTATACGTACTATGTAGTGACAAGGAAAAACTCTCTTGTCGCCGTCAGGTAAAAATACTCTTTATCTGCGTATATTATCTAAAATCCAGTCCATGTAGGTCGAAACCCTCGTATATACTCCTGGGAACCCTCCCACCCCACATCTCTTGGAGCCATAGGACACAATCCCGCGCTGAACGTAGCGTAGCCCAGAGGACTCGGGACGTCCAGGCACCATGAGTGGCCCCCCGGAGTCCCCCCCACAGGAATCCTTATCCCTTACTCCTCCAGCGCACAGCTGTTTGTCGTAAATGTGTGGTGATCTGAAAAATACACATTAAAATTAGTCTTTTTGTATCGGATTGTAGTAGCAAACGGGCATGCAATCCACTTGTTGGTAAGTGGGCACTGCCGCCCATGGACATCTATAAGCAACTTTATATAGAGCATGGGTTCTATCTGAAGTCAATTACAGATGCGTTGCTACTCGGGGACTATGATGGTCGGTTCATTTAAAAATTTGTCGTGTGCGTATAAAAAACTTCATCAAAATCCGTAGCGCAGCTTTATATATCTAGGCACACATAGGGACAGACAGCGAGAAGCGACTTTGTTTTATACTATGTAGTGAAAAAAGTGGAAGGTAAAATGAGTATCGATTAGGTAGGTACCACTGAAACGCTTATTTCTAACGAAATGCAGTTGTTGCCTTTCGATGGAATAAGTGGTTACCGGTTCATTTTCATATCAGGCGATCACTTTAATCTTCGGGATTAGGTACAAATATAAAAATATACGGAATGAAAGTTTACTATTTCGATTTTATGGGTAATTACAAGGTACCTACGTTTTATATTGTTGTGTAAATTGTAATAATTTCTAGTTAGGCATTTCTGATATAAATTGTGATAAGTGATATCAAAAAGAACAGTTTTTTTAATACACAAATAGCATTATGAGCTAAATCTTGTGATTACTGTGAATCAAGCTTTTATATATTTGTCAAGTTTAAGATGTACGCAAAGTTTATTATCGAACGATAATTGTTATAGACGGAATGTACTTCATAAATATATACATCGTAAATTAGCATAGTTCTATGCTTTAATATTTTTAGGAACTTATTTTATTTTTTGAGAATTTCTCTCGCGTTATTATGACACTGCTATAACAAGGAATGCTGCATGCATTAGCGACTTATTTAGTCTTAGCTGAACTCCGCAGGTTCGCCCGCGTTAAAAAAATCGATGTATGATTGTCCCGTGGAAATAAGATATTTTCCCACACTAAAAAGTATCCTATATGTTAATCCAGAGTGTCAGCTAACTCCCCGTCAAATTTTATGAAAATCGCTCTAGCCGTTTAGATGTAAAGAAGTAACAAACATACACACTCACAAACTTTCGCCTTTATAATATTAGTATGATTTTATAGATGGCCTTAAACAACGGTGACTGCTTTACACCAGGTAGCCCGTTTTATCAGGTTAATTTATAAAAAAAATATTACACTCACCCATTATAAGCATTCTGACATTCAGCATTAGTCACGATGGGTAATTTCACGCTTAGCAGCACTGGCGACTGCAGCCCTTCTTCCGTAACTCCCCAACCGGCCACGATGCCCTCCTGGCCGTCCAGCCTCTCTGCTCTCAGCTCTGCTGACGTTGGTAAGCATATTGGCTTCATACTGACTGTAAAGGTGTAAATAAATAATAATATTTAACTAATATAGTAAATACGCCTGAAAGTTGTTTAAACAGTTCTTAAAGGTTTATGAAATCTACCAATTTGTACTTGTTCAACCCGTTGGACTGTGGCTTGAAACACTTTCACCCATAGGGGAGACCCGTGCCCAGCAGTGGGATAATAATGACGATCAATACAAGTACATCAGCATATCTCTGTAGTCTGTACCTATATCTCAATTAGACAGAAATAATTGACGTCAACCCATTAGTATCCCACTGTTGGGGATCCTTAGAGTGAAAGGGGTTCCCCACGCTGACCAAGCGCGAAGTAATAAACTTATTAATTTAAACTGAATTATATCTTAAATGGTTAAAAAGGCGCATGATAGAAGCATTTTCTTAATTCTCTACTTCATCAATTCTTTACCAATGAACCATCAGACCTTCAAATATTGTTTTGAGAATTTTTTAAGAATTGTCGAATCTGTAGGTTTATACACAATGTTTGACTTCACAGCTTGATCAATTATAAACAGGGTAAAAGGGTTAGGTTAGGTTAGCTTAGGTTACATTAAGTGGATCAGATGCCCGTTAAATGCTACATTCGTAATTGTATCTTTAGTTATTTAACTTTTCTGTTCATACATCTTGATGTATATTATTTAATTTAATATTAAAGTGAGAGAGAGAGGTACCGGCAGAGAGGGATTAGAGAGCTAGTACCATTTTTATAGAAAAGTAAGTTTTTGGAAATCCTAAAACTGCACCACACTAACAATTCCTTTTTATAATTTTACTGGCATTTGTGTCTCATAATATCATATCATTACGCCTTATAATTCTTTATCAGCTTAAAACGGAGAAGAAATGTTATAAATCTATTATCGAATTAACCAAAAATTATTTTGCTGCGATATTAAAATGGATATAATTAGACGAATACATAACATCATATTTTATTTATAGAATACTGTATTAATATAATAACTAATACCACAAAACCAAAACCGAAACCACAAGATTTAAATAATTCTGACCCTGATTGGTATCAAACGTAAAGCCGCGGTCATTTATCATAGTAAATAACAGGTATTTAACATGACATTATATCATTTATACAATAACTTATAATAGCATGGTGTCAAACAAGTTCCGATTAAGGAAATAACAAGTGAAAATCAAGGTAGTAATGTATATGAAACTATATATACTCATATACAATACTGGTATATTATATCAGTAGGTACCTAATCCAGTTGTAAATATACATTGCATTTCCTCTCGTTATCTTATATTGTAAACAATAGTTGGTATTTTTATATTTAAAGAGAAATATTCTGTAAAAAATATCATACAAAATAACAGGAAAGGCCACACAAAAATATTCCTAAAATGTGTGTTAATCGATTCTTACTAGGCGTGCTTACTTTGGTGTAAACTTCACTTAAAGAGATTGATTGCGTGAAGCATTTATTTGCGTTGTTTAGGGGGTGGTTGCATTTTTATATGAGGCGACCATCATAGTCTATGGCAGTAGCAACGCATCTGCGATTGACTTCAGATAGAACCCATGTTCTATTTCAAGTTGCTTATAGATGTCCATAGGCGGCAGTGACCACTTACCATTAGGTGGACTGCGTGCTCGTTTGCTACTTTGAAAAAGATTAAAAGATTACCATCTCTCTGACAAAGTTGGATAAAAATATAACCCATGAAAAAAGAAAAAAAAAACGTACATTGAGAAAAGTTTGCAGGTTGTGCCAGCCTCACGAGCGCTATATCATCAAATAGATTCTGCGGACTGTACCCTGGATGTGGAATCACTGTGTCGATTTGTATCGTCTGCAAAATAAAAAGTAAAATATTACTAAGACAGGCTTTTTTTTTTTCAATAAATCTCCTTTTTTTTCTTATAAAAGCTACTACCATTTCGTAAGGTGTTGCGTTCTTCTAGGGAAATATTACACTACAGTTTTTATACTACACTCACTAGCAGAACGGACTCACAGGAACGGCAAATTTTCAAAAATAGAAGGACCTAATTTGCCTGCCTTCTAAAATATTAAAGATACAACCCACATTTGCAAAGGACCGGTTTTTCACTATCACATTTATTGAAAGCCTACCTTCAACTGGTTCAACTGGCTTTAACTGGCTGAAATCAGAAAAAAATCCTAGTTCACCAGTACCTACATCTCTTACATTTCCTTCCCTTCTAACACTTCTCTTTATATCTCTACAGAATTATATCCCTACAATAAGATATACCTGAATTGGAGGTGCACAAATCAAATCTCCGTCAGTTCTTTCACAGTCGGGATCTTGTCTTATGTCGTATTCTCCAAGGATTATTCCCGACAAGCTTAATCTGTCTCCCAAAAATGATACGCAATGAGCTGCTGTCAAAACATACCACTCGGTAATGAGTGTTCCTCCGCAACTTAATTTGGTTCCTCGCACTGGAAAAGTTAATCATATTTAATACTCTTTGTTATATTTGAAGGTCAAACTTTTACAGACGTGTTAGACTTATTTTAGTACGGAAAAATCTTATGGGATCGCGTCAACATGCTAACATTTGTTATCAAATATTGTTATTCCCTACTATTAACATGAGCGACCCACAATGGCCTGTTTATATAAAGATAAATAGTTCAAGTAATTTGATAAATAATTATGTTTGATTAGTTTATAGGTATATTTGAATTAAAGTTGCAAAAATTATAAACAAATATAAAATTTATGTCTATTTAATTTTAAGGTAGTAATATTCTTTGTGCTTCCAACCCAGAGAAGTCACCGCCACTCTATTTCTGCAACTATGTGACTCTGTCTATGAAATTATTGGAGCTCGTATTGGGAAGTAGGGAACTTATCTACTATCATCTAACTAGTAGTTTCCACTTCGCCATCTTCCCTTTTTCCCTTTCAAACAAGAAAGCTGCGTCCACCACTGTTTAAAGTGGTAGTACCTTATAGGATTCTTCTCCAGATGCTCGTTCTAGTTTAAATGGTGAGTTAAAAATGATGGTGAAGTAATTCACTGACACAAGGCTTTCCAACTTATTTTTTTATCTGATAGGAGTAACAAACGAACATGCAGTCCACCTGATGGTAAGTGGTCACTGCCGCCGGTGGACATCTGTAAGCAACTTCATATAGATCATGGATTCTATTTGAAGTCAATCACAAATGCGTTGCTACTCCCGAAAACTAGGATGGTCGCCTCATATAAAAGTTGCCGGCTCGATTCGATAGAAGGGTGTGGGACCCTTCTATCGAAACGCAAGAAGTGCTTCACGCTAGAAATAGACGTGGCAGTGGGAAATCGGGCGAACAGCACTGGTTCTATCACCTGGTAAACCTTACTTGTCATAGGTAGCAACACATCTGAGGTAAACCTCAAATATATCTTCTTTTTTTATCTAGGGTTGATTACAGATGTTAATGGCAGTGGCCACTTACCTACTATAACAAAATAAGTCCAAAATAAGTATAGCCGTGATGAAACCCCTTTCGCATTATGTGTATGTCTTCTACCTTTTTTATATGTCTTCTTTATGTCTTCTACCTTTTCTTACTTTATGGTAAGATCCAAATAGTTACCTGAATTATAAGCAATGAGGACCATCCATGGCATTTCAAAAAGTCTGGTTCGATCAGCGCCAATCAATCTATCGCTTTCAATAACCCCACAGTCCCTTGGAAGAATATCAAGATTTGGATGTCGCCTACTAGCTTGTACATTTATACTATTGGTATTTTTGTTATTGTCATTTAAATTAGGGTTGAAATTATTTGTTGGGCGAAGGACTGTAGCTCCATCTTGTCGGGGTTTGTTTTGCTTTGGTGGCGTATTAAAGTCTTGTCCAGTAATAAATCCTGTGCTACCACTGTTAGTATCAAAATCTGCCTTACAACATACCTGAAAAATATAATTTAATATTTACTAATCACCCTATTTAAAAATCCAAATGGAAGTGTCTGTCTAAAGCCTTATAAAATAATCATCCTTAAAATATAAACCTTAAAAATGAAAGATTTGTAACCTTAACATGAATCCGTATGAAATAATATTTGATATATGTATGCAGGCTTATTTCATCAACTTTTACAGTAATTATGGGCCGATTATATATGATCGATTTGATGGTATTCGACTGCAAACGACTTCTGATACCAAAATAGTTATTATAGTTATTACGTCTTTGCCGTTTGGTATCGGAACTTATAGCACCAATCGCCCTTTAAGTGGATTGTATAAGAGCCGATTAAGTGGCAAAATTTCGAACTTCCTGTGCAACATCAAAACCCATTGCACAACATGCTAAAAGCAGTGGCTATCCTTAAAATCCTTCTTCGATGCATTATGTCATTGGATAGTAATTAGAGTTTGTCGGGGGTCTTCAGAATTTCAAACATAGACTAGATGCTTACACCATTTAGCAATCTGCAATTCAGCAGCGTGCGGCAGCGGAACAAACCATGCTCAGTGATGGAGAAGAAAAATGATTTCTAAGAGTATAGTAGGGGCATAAAAGTGAAAGGATCAATACAATTTGACCATAACGCTCATTGGCGACGTAAGACATGGACAGCGTGGACCACCACATACGACCTCGCGGTGCAAAGAGCCTCGCGCCTCACAGACACAGGGCCTCCCAAGACTTGGTGTTGGGGGGACCTTTTTTTTGGGTCGTCAAATTGCAGATCGGCTTTAATTTCTGTCATTTTTCGACCACTTTTTTGGTCGATAAACTGCAATTTGACTTTAATCAAAGAGCCTCGCGAATCGTAGCTTGCCCACATTAAGTTCAGGTCTTGCGCCGCCACTGATACCGCTACACCTATTTCTAGCGCGAAGCAGTTTGCAAATGTGTGTAAATGCCGGCTGACTTTTTAGTAGGCGTTCCTGTTAGCCATCATTAGTGGCAACGCAACTGACTTCAGCTTCAAGTGGAATCGGCGATTTTTATACTAATGATTACTTATTTTCATAGGAGGCATTAAACACTTATCATCATAATGGTGGAATGCATTCTCTTCCTTTGCTTAAATTTCTAAAAAAAAACTTCTAAAAACCTTTTTCTGGTTTCAGTTAGCGTTAATAAGCCATTTATGTTATTTATTGTACTGCCCCTCAAATATCAATTAAGTTTTTACAACAATAATAAACATGTAAATTCTCAGGACTATAATTACTAAATAACTCTGATTGTAAATTCCGCAGACGAATCAATATATTTTTCCTTTGCCTTATCTGTCTGGATTCCCTCCACAGGCTATCACGTCATTAAACATCTGGGAAACGTGTGTTACATGATAATATTCATCGATATCATTTGTAGATTTTCCTTCATATTTGTTTTTCAAAATCAATCTCTACTTATCTGTTATCTGAGTCATCATCGCACAACCTAAAATTAAGTTACAAACAAGAAATTTGGACAGTGGGTTTCTTTCTTGACGTGGGATTAATAATATACACTAACAGTAAGATTTTATTTTCTAACACTAAGTAACCCCTTTAATAGTTCAAAGTTTGTTTGAAATCCGCCAATTATACACTACGTGCAAAAATTGTTCTTTTTTTAGTAACATTAAACAACTTAAAGAACATTGTTCTTTGATATTAGTATTTAACTTTGAGGTTATAAACAATGAAACGCCTTATTACCGTTTTTAGAACATCAGGCCATACAAGCACTTTAATCGTTTATCTCCGTTCTTGTAGACCTTGACGACCTTTCAAATTGGACTAAGCACGTATGCATCATACATCATACGGTACCGTTGGTTCATGACCCTTTAAATCGAAAAGGATTGAGTTCTCCGCTTGGTCGTAAAACATAAAAACCTTTTAAAAATAATTATATGCTAACTACTATAAGGAAATTCATCTTGTCTTTAAAATAAGATCATACCACTGGTTCATCGGAATCGAATCCACAACTAAGAACTTGCAGCTTCCTTCTCAAGTACGCTGGCATGGGGGAGCCAGCTCTTCTTATTTCGTTGATTAGGTAATCACATTCTGACAGCAGTCTGCAGATGCCCGTCTCGTTTTCCGCATCGCAAACATCGTCGATGAACACTGAAATCGAAAAACAGTAATCAAATTAGTAACAACATTGAAAATAAGTTTTAGAAAAATGGTAATTGTGTATTTTTTCGTATTCTCCTAAAAATGCTTTCATTTGGTACCCATATCATATGAGGTAAATAAAAGCTTATGAATCTTTTTGCCAACACTGTGTATATTTTCTACCAATGTTTTAGGCGCAATTGGGTTCTGATTTAAAGGAACATATACGAGGTGCTTTTTCTTAGGTATTCTGGGGAGGCAATGCATCTATGACCAACCTCAGATGCGTTTCTTGCTCCTTTGCTATTTTTTATAATTACGAAGTGTATTCAGATAATATTGGAAATTCAGTATCATTAGACATCATGTAAGTACTACATGTATATATTTTAAGGTGCAGTAAGGTAAGAAGTGCGGTAAAAATCCCACAACCCGGCGTCGCTCCCACGTCATCGGGTAACTTTTGAAGGTTTCCCCCTCGAGAAAAAAAAGGGTACAATCAGAAGATTAACGGATTTAAGATTTTTCTGTGATCGTGTATTTATGTGCGTATTTGTACGTATTTCTCTGTCTATCATTTCAGATATTAATTTTCCGGATTCTTATTTTGAATTTCTATCGTTCATCAGAGGCATCACGGTTATATATATGGTAAATAGTAGCTGTATAGCCGGTGTTTTTATTTGCTTTACTGCGTTATCCCGAATCTAGATAATGCAGCTTCTTGTTAGCGACTACCGATTTCAGTCTTGAGGAGTACCTACCATAATCAGTTTCAGGTAAGACTTCTGTTTTGAGTAGTTGATTTGTCTGTATGTTCGTGTGTTCCATCTCTATATATCATTGTTTCAGTACCTACTAATCATGGATCAGGTAAGTATTATTATTATCTATAATATAAATTCTGAGGCATTAAATGTCGAAATGCATTCATGTTAGAACTCATAGGTATTTTAATTTCAAGATCTTCCTCATGATGGTCGTTTATTTTATATTCTGTCGCTATTGACGTGACGATTAAGAAATTTTAATATGATATTGAAATAAAAACCGCATTTTTCATTTTAACTCCAAAACTTGCAATTGATTTAACATCCTTCCTCAATACTCTCAACTTAGAAATTTCATTTGTATATTTTATACATGAGCACAAAATATTTGTGCTACGTGCTAGTGATCCGCACTCTTAACGTATAAAAAAATAAATATAAAAATAATTTAATCATATACAATTTCGATAAATACATTTTTTTATCTGACTGAAGTAGCGAGCGTGTAGTCTACCTGATGGTAAGTGGTCACTGCCACCCATGGACATCTGTAATCAACTACATACTGAACATGGGTTCCATCTGAAGTCAATCACAGATGCATTAGTGCAATTTTAGTGCAACTTTCGTTACAAACGGATATCTTATTTTTTATAGTGTTTCCGTCATGTTATAGCAGAAAACTATGTGCGACATTTAATTTCCTGTTTTTAAGATTCGGATATAATTTGTTGCTAAGTGGTCATTTACAGCTTGTTGACAAACTACGTTGATGGAGTTGTAATTATGCAGACTATGGATTAATAAGTACGATAGAAATAAAGTAATTTTCATTCGTACAACTTAATTGTACCTTAGATTTTTAAGTAGGTACCTATTTAAAAATGTAAGGTACAAATAAGTTATTCCCAACGTTGGATTATTAGAGTTTAAATATTTCTAAGTATTTTTACTCAACAAGTGACATTGTTAAATTAATAAAACAACAAATACTACTGCTTAAAAAAAAATTTGACTTCAGTTCAGTTCAGTTGCTTGTTTTAAGCAGTGTATTTTTCCTTTTTTTAATAAAAATTCACTACGTTTCATTTCAATTATATAATGATAACAAAATAATTCGCGTTCAGAAATATAAAGGGAAGTTAACTCTGATCGGCCATGCTATATTTAAAAATAATATCTAGCCTATGTCACTTTGACAACTAAAATGATTAAAATCATAGAGGTTATAAACATAGAATAGAGGAAACATAGAGGAATAAGAATTGCAGATTTCTCGACAGTTATTCTCTCGCAATTGCGAAAGACACATCTTTAGTAACTGTAACCAATTGAAGAGAATTGCAAGCATCTTCTTAAGAGAAGAGAGATTGAGAGGGCGCCGCAACTTTTCTCTATATTTAAGCTAAGGTTAGTTGGACTTTCCTGCTCTATTGCACGCTGCTGCTGTAGTGCGAGCAAAAGAAATCAAAATACATAAACACATACACATATACATAATACGTACATAAATACTCGTACATACGCTAAAATCTCCATTTGACGCAGACGCTTAAAAATAAACTTTTCCTACAAAAGTCAAGATATTGTCGAAAGATAAGTAAAAACAGCTTCGAGAATATTATATAAATACATTTGTTTTTTATATAATTACCGCAAAGAAACAATAAAAAAAAACAAACAAGTCTTCTGGGTTTTACCCAGCTTCTTATTAACAGCCGCAAGTTCAATAAATACCTGTTAAGAAATTAGTGTTCGGAGATGAACAAAAAGTAGGTAAAATACACTCAATATGGAGTGTATTTTACCTACTTGATATCTATATATTAGGTAATACAAAAGCAAAAACTTCTGATACGTTTTTAAAATACTTGCCGCAGACGGAGCACTATGAAATTACGCACGGTTATAGTTGATGTAGAGAATTGAGAGAGAAGAGATTGCGCAATGTTAATATTTTTTTCAAATAATGCATAAAACATACATCAAAACACATTACACAAACTACCTTGCATTTGACACAAACACATTCATAATAAACGAAATAAAACATTCGATGTCTTACTATGAAACACAAAGTCAAAAATGTCAGATGTCTGTCAAAATACCCGCTATTTTCTTTTAAATGCAGCTTATTTAATAAACCCCTTTTTACCTTTAACGGAGGCGTTCAAAATAACTTGAAAGTTATTACAATTTATTTAAATTAGAGAAATATCGGTGCTACTTTGGATAATATGAGATTTAGTTTTTTAATTTAAATTACAGTCAAATTTCGACCGTTGCGACGGGTGACTAGTAATAGGTACTAAAATCTTAATTAGTAAGAAGAAACCAAATGTGTGGTTTCTTAACACATAGAAGTAACAAATGAGCATGCAATCCACTGGTACTGCCGCCTGTGGACATCTGTAAGCAACTTCATATAGAACATGGGTTCTATCTAAAGTCGATCAAAAATGTGTTCCACTTCCTACTCCTGAGAACTAAGATTGTCGCGTCCCATTTAGGAATTTAAGTTGACGTGAAGAAGAAACAAAATCTAAAGACGACAAGAAAAAGGTCACCAAACTTAATTAATCTTTGACGACTCTGTATCTGTAACCCAAGGACCAACAAAAGGTCTCTAAATTTTAATATTCTGCCACACCCTAAATGCCACATTTACGCGGGACAGTAAGTTAATTTGCGAAGATTTTCAAAGAAAAAATGAATTATGCTACCCTCAAACTTGCCGCCCGGGCAATGTACCCCTCTCCTTCCACTTCCCTTCCTCCACGATACGCCACTGCATCGCTTCGGAGATTTCCTAGAGTACTTCCGTCATAAAATTTCCTATATACAAGTATATGCCGATAATTCGGATGTCAGTTTGCCGTTTACGTTTTTATGATAAGAAAAACCTATTAAATTATAAACAACTACTTAGAGTCAATAACAGAGACGCATTAAGTTGTAGATTACATTATCGCAAGTTCCAGAATTAATTAAATGCCCATTATATTCAATGTAAACAATGTATTTAATAAGCAAATTATAGACACTTCATATATTTTTTACAGACTTCCCAAAGGAAAAAAATGTATTCGTCATGTTTTTAACATAAAATAAAAATATGTTTTAATACAATTGAAGTGGCAAACGAGCATGCAGTGCACCTGTGACAAAAATCTTCAATTTAAACACAATGATCTAACAAATCAGCTACGGAAATTTAAATTCAAAGAATAGCAATGGCTGAAATTAAGGTCTCGAAACACCTTTCTGCAGACACAACTGTATTTATTTATTTAACTCGTGAAACTTATATCTAACATTAGAGAGAACCCAATGCGTTAGTTAAGTTGAATAATGAAAGTAACATTTAAACCCGTAGTAATTCCATTTAAACCATTACAATAGAAATAAATTTAATTTATCTAATAATATAAATATAATTGTGATAATAATAATCATTCTATGTCAAATTAATAAAATAGTCAAAATTTAAAATGTATAAGACAATCATTCAATTCAATAAACAATCACAAATTAATAACAATAATATTACCTTTAAAAAATAATTTCGATATTAGTTACGTCAAATAAAATAATGTCATACCAAATTAAATAAATGTCCATAAACTCGATTTGGGTAACTTTGAACATTTTTTACAATATTTGTGATATTATAATCTGTTTTATATTTATTGCACCTTGTTTTTATTAAATGAATAGTGTCCTTTTTAGCTGGTTTATTAATCTAACACAATAAATTTACGGAGAAAACAATTAAACTATCCACAATTACCCCTAAAACTCAAATTCAAAGTTATCCTTAGTTTTGGGTAACTTTGAATATAATTTTTTGAGGATATAAAATCCGTCATTAATCGAATATTTTAAGGTCTGAGTAAAATTAATTAACATATTTTTGTTAATTAAAACCAAATCTATAAAAAGTACATTTATTTTGATATATAAATACAATAGACAACTTGGTCTTGCCATATGAATCAAGGTCGATCAATTTGGTGGTAAAATAAGATACTAGTTTTTTTTTGATTATTTATTCCATCCATCCATAGGATGGACGGAACATCGGGTACCTTTGGAAGGTTTCCCCCTCGAAAACAAAAAAAAAAAGGATGGACGGAACATGGACATAACATAGGCCTCCCCTAAATGGCGCCACTCCAACCGGTCCTGTGTCCTCTGAATCCAACGGTTTCCCGCTGTCTTCTTCAGGTCACCGGTCCATCTGGTAGGGGGGCGACCGGTACTCCTTTTGCCTAAACATGGTCGCCACTCGAGGACCTTTCTTCCCCATCGGTTATCGGTCCTACGAGCGATGTGGCGGCCCATTGCCACTTCAGCCTGCCAATTTTGAGAGCTATGTCGGTAAGCTTCGTTCGTCTACGGATTTCACCGTTGCGAATCATGTCTCGTAGCGAAATTCCGAGCATAACCCTCTCCATAGCACGCTGAGCGACCCTGAGCCTCCGAAAAAAATATTTTTTTATGATACAGGTAACTTTGAACCGTTCAAAGTTACCCATATAACATCCAATTTCGACGTCGTCAAAAGTTTAACAGTTTTACGCAATATTCAACATGGGATACGCATAGTACAGTTTCAAAATAATAATATACAATATACATTTTAAAGATAAACACCAAAACACACCTGTTTACGGTAAGTTTTATATTATAATTGCTATTTCAAAATGAAGCATCAAACACTTGCAACAACTTCACTACGGAAAAGGCGGTATTTTTTAAAATTATGTCATTGACAGGTATCTTTTTTTACTTTCATTGATAATACAACATTTTGGCAAACCATTTTACGCAGGTACGATATTGAAATAACAAGAAGTTTCCATGTAATAAATTAATATATTTTTTTCACAACTTTGTTCAAAGTTACACCGCTGTTCAATGTTACCCAAATTGATTGTACCTAATCTAATTTACAGTAAAAAAAATTAATACAAATAAATACGAATAAAGAATAAGATAGTTAAAAACACTTACGACGAACACAGTTTATAACAAATTCTGGTGAACTCGCCCAGTGTGCAACTGAATAGGTATGAACTGTAATAGGTGTAGTAGCAATAATTCCTAGGACTATTTTGAGAGTCGGGTAAACTTTAGTTATTTTATTTATTGTCCCGACCTCCAAGCTGACCCGCGTGCTATGCGATTAAAACACCGATCTTCAAGATTTTTACTGAACAATATTCAACTTCAAGTAACTACTACATAATGATTTTTTCAGTTACCTATGTTTCATATTTTTGAATAAATTAACTTACTTTATTTAATTTCGTCGTCAACCCATTATTGTCCCACTGCTGGGCACGAGTTTTAGGCCATAGTCGCCCATAGTCCACCGCGCTGGCCAAGTGCGAATTGGTGGACTTCACACACCTCCGAGAACTTTTTTTTTTAAAGAACTCTCGGGTGTGTAGGTTTCCTCACGATGTTTTCCTTCACCGAAAAGCAGTGATAATTAATTTCAAATACGCACATAAATCAGTGGTACGTGTCTGGGTTTGAACCTCGGACCTCCCGATTGAGAAGGCAACTTTCAACCATTAGGCTATCACTGCTCATGTTATTTAATTTACCACTACGTAAATACCTGAATAAATCATTAAGGATCAAAAACAAAAGTCTATATTTTCGAGGCCCCAGGCAATTGTCCTGTTCGCCACCACCTAAGGCCGCCACTGCAGTGGTCCTTCCAGAATCAAGCTACGACGATTTAATCACGTTCAATTGCACCTGATATTAAGTGTTCATTGGCACACATGGACATATTGTAACCAACCCCAAGGAAGGATTGTAATCCTACCAATCATTGCAGATGCGTACCTTTAAAATCTATATTGGAACGCTTTATGGAAGTGTATCACGGTAGCTAGGTACGAGGTATGTAATAAAACCAAATAACTACTAATTGTGGAAAAATTATGTTTGATGACATTTTCTGAGAATTTTTTCCGAAAGTGTGTGTAATTAATACATTAAACTTCTACTGTTTCTCTGTTTTAATCGTGGCATGCAGTCTGTATATAATACGACTCTAGACTTAAAGGGAGGGGGAGTTAGGTGGTCCATGCTTCCCAACTGGCCAACTTTTTCACCGAACGACTCTATCGCGCGCTCTCCCTTCCCTATGAGCCCCTCCCTACATCTGAAGCTAAGTTTATTCTACAGACTACTAGAACCTACAGTACTGCGGTAGTACACTACAATACCAGTAGTCTAGTGAACTCCACTATACTTTAAATAAGTAGAGTAGATTATTAATTAATAATATTCTAACAGTGAAGATACTAAAAAGACTGGGATGGTTGTTTATAATACAAATATTTTTCAATATTTTATAAGTGACGTTTATAAGTGCATATTTAAATTTGTATAGGCGAAAATAAAAACATCTAAATTCACAACATTTTTCATCAAAAAATTACACTTATGTCGACATCCGAATTATTGTTCTTATATTTATGTTAAGAATTGGTAGGTTACCCTGTAGTTTGCTCACTTCATAGTTTGTCTCTGTATTTCCAAGACTCAAATAGGGATAAGGCCTTACATGGCTCATCTTAATATGCGAATGAAAGGGGACTATCGAGATTTCGCTCGGCAAAAGTCGGAGCTCAAGCCGCACGGCCAGCGAGCCGGGAGGAGCGGTAATATGTGCAGACGCATACTGTCGTAAGCATCAGTGTGAAGGGGTTTTACGCTCATCTAAGTGGAGCCCGACGTGCTCAAAAGACTCCAATTGTGTTCCTTTGGAGATCCCGGAGTCTACTTATTAGCGCCGAGGACCTGAGTGGTTTTTGTGGCTGAAAATGTCTAATAACCCGCCGTCGTTTGCTCCCACAGCTACACAATTTAAGGTTATCTTGACAAAAGCAAGGGTAGCAAGTCACCAACGCATGTCAGATGCGGTGGCTGTAGGCAAAAACCTTATTTAAGAGGAAGCTGTCTAGCAGTAGACATCAAAAGAATAATAAACAGACAGTAGGTAGGTAAAATTTCTGTTTAGTTTACGTACGTTTATGTTTTCCTCCTATTTACAAGATTAGAGTACCATCTTGTAATGTCAGTAACATACATAAATACTGTATTATTGAAAGCTACTTCGAGAAATATATTTGTAGAAGGTGAATTTTTTTTTAAATTTAACCTAACGATAAGGCAGATGGGCTACTTAATGGAAAGTAGTCACCGTCGCCTCTAGACATTCGCAACACCAGAGTCGCCAATGCATCGCCGGCTTTGAAGGAGAGCTCTTTTCGCACCTTTCTTAAAGAACCCCATAGCGCTCCGATTCCAATCTGTGTATAAAACTAGAAGTTTCCGTACTATTTTAATTACTGCCTCACATATTCACGGGCTAAACGTGATAATTGAATTATGCACGTTAAATCTTATTAAGCACATTTACTTCATAAACGTATAATGAATTCATTTGACTTACAGCATTCTGAATACGCCAGTAATATCAGCAAAGCGCAAACACACTCTTTATAAATCATATTTTCATCTCACTCTATTGTCAGTTTAGTAAACACTGGAACTGTGCACATCCCAATCACATTACAAATACGATATAAATTGCAATTTATCCAATCGAATTCAGCGAATTAATTAGTGTGTTCATTAGTACAGATAATGAACGCGTGGGATTTTAAAAGTTACAAACAGCTCTACATGTCAGGTTATGCGGAAATACTGTTCAAAACATCGACGTCTCGCTTTATCTTCGAGCCTGAGGTCTACGACTCACCGCAATTGCCGTCATTAACGTGACTATTGGGGCTCGGTTCCTCACCGCCACCTACTGGCATTAAATTACTGGCATTTACTAAAGGCCGAACTCGAACTGCCGAAACTGTGACGTAGACCGCGCCATGTCCGAGACCATTACCATACCAGTTTCACACACGACTCATACATACGCACACAACTGTAATAAATATCATATAAGTAACAATTTGCTAAACACTTTGCATACAATTGATCCCATCACTGCAAAGTACAGACTAAGTAAGTATAGAGTAGTGGAATCATAATACAACTTCGAACACGTTTCTAACTCTAATTGAAGGAAGACATTTAACAATAACCTCTGTACACTTTATATTATAATAATGATTATGTAAATGAGGATTACATCATACTGTTCTTGTCTCGTTTCGATTAAAGTGATATCTAAGAGAATATGAGAATAGGTATTTATAAACTTATGATTCTAAATATTATGTGTCATTTTCGATGTATTTACTGGTGCTTGTATAAATAAAATCATGTTTTAATCACTAGTACAAATTTATTTATAGGTACATGATGCAGACTTAAACGTTATTTAATTCAATGGAATGAAATGTGTCCTTATTTTTTACTTTCATACTATATTTTTACTACTTACTAATCCTTATTTGTAACTTTCATACTATAGGTACTAATGAAAAAGAAGTACATAATACATTAATTTTAACTTTAATTCTAAATCTTACTTTTAGGGCAGAAAAACGGGTTTAAGATTATTATTTTAGGCCTTTTCAATAGGAAAACGCTTCTTGAATATTACCTAAACATTTATCTGTTTGTAGCTATTTTGAGAAGTCAATTAATTGATACCATTTTTTAGAAATAATGTACTTTTTGATTATTATCGATATAGATTTGGAATAGCGCGTTTATTGTTGTTTAAATTACCTATGAAACATTAACTTGACATTTTTTCATATTAAATTCATACTTAAGCGTCAGGCACTATTTGTATGATAACGATAACGAATACGTTTTGGCGAATGTTACAAAATTTAATAATACTTAAATTTTGTAACATTCGCCAAAACGTATTCGGTACTTGATGGTATCCCTGTAGTTCCGGGATCAGAATAGGGCTACGGTATCCCCTGCCTGTCGTACGAAGCGACTTAAAGGGGCTTCAGGGGTTGCGGGCGGTAAGAGTGGGAGGTCGAACCCTCCAGCCAAGCGACCCCGTGTAGGACGACAGCATGTGTGGTCACATGCTGTCGTAAACACCAGGAGGCGCAGTGTGTACAATTCTCACTGGGAAGAGCCCAAAGGGGATAGCGCGCTCGAAGGACACCGGTTGTGTTCCATTGGAAATCCCGGAGTCCTCCACGGAGCGCTGAGGATGGCCACCGGGAGGGGTTTAGTGAGGTAAAAATCCCACATAACCCGGCGTTGCTCCCACTGCGTCGGGTACCTTTTGAAGGTGAAAAAAAAGGTAGTTGATGATAGTATAGACAATAGACGACTCATTCGAGTGCGCGACTCAAGTTTAATGAACTTAAATCGATGGACTAACTTTTATATTATTCTAAGTACCCGTGTTCGACTAATGGTTGAAATTCAAAGATAATCATAGTACTTTTTTCTATTTCATTACCGTTAACATCCTTCCATCAAGTTTTTCAAAGTCTAATTAGCCTTTTTGTGGGTTTTGGCGATACTATCGTCGTCAACCCATTATTGTCCCCACTGCTGAGCACGGGTCTTCTCTCAGAATGAGAGAGTTATAGGCCATAGTCCACCGCGCTGGCCAAGTGCGAATTGGTGGACAGTATAAAAATAGTTAAACTTTTTAAAAAGTCACCGCGTCTGAGATGCGTGTTATTAGCTACATTAAGTAGGTACTATGACACACGAAGAAGCTACTACTTATATTTTAGGTTTTGTCCCTTAGTGGCCGCCTATGACATCCTTGGAAAGAGACAAAGTGGTGCAATTCAAAACCAGCACCAAACAGCTCGTTAACGTGTTAACGTTGAAGCGTTTACTAAAGTACCAAGCAAAATGATAAATAAAAAAATAAAAGATACTAATCGATCCATTTTGTCTGCGTCTATTTATTTCATATCGACATAAGTACATGTGGTAGTAATTCTGATGGTGGTAGAGCCAGTGTAGTTCGACCGGGGAAGTACCACCGCCACACCTATTTCTAGCGTGAAGCATGTCTTGCCTTTCGATAGAAGGGTGTGGTTGCCGGCACATTTTCACATGAGGCCACCATCATAGTCCTCGCGACTAGCAACGCTTCTGTGATTGACTTCAGATGGAACCCATGTTCTATATGAAGTTGACTACAGATGTCCATGAGCGGCAGTGATCACTTACGATCAGGTAGACTGCATGCTCGTTTGCTACTTCAGTCAGATAAAAAAAACATGGCTATAAAAGTTATTTTATAATGAGTGGTAGGTAACACTTATATTTTTTTATGTTTTTAGTAGACTAATTTTTGAAACTACTCAATCAGAAGTTAGTACCTATTCTAATGATATTGATTCCATGACGAGAAATTTTTAAGTACAAAGACCAGATTTATACCTATTAACTTGGATACAATACGAAGCGTATATGAAAATTACAATGGCCTTCACCGTCAAGAACTTTCTCAGAAACTGCATTGTAGGTAGTGTTGTAACGGATGTAATTGTTTGACCATTCGTGAATGCGAATATTCAGTTTTTATCATTAATTATGGCATAATGGTTGAAACTTGCCCTCTCAATCGAGAGGTCCGAGGTTCAAACCCAGGCACGCATCACTGATTTATGTGAGTATTAGACATTGATTATCACTGCTTTTTGGTGAAAGAAAACATCGTGAGGAAACCTGTGTAGGTTACCGCACGTTGTTCTTTAAAAAAAATCTTCGGAGGTGTGTGAAGTCCACCAATTTGCACTTGGCCAACGCGGTGGACTATGGCCTAAAACTCTCTCATTCTGAGAGAAGACCCGTGCCTAGCAGTGGGACAATAATGGGTTGGAACCATCATTAATTAGACGGCAACACGGGTGCTATAGGAGTAGTGTAGGGACAGTAAAATGTAAAAAAGTCGACATTATTTTTTGGTCGTCAAACTGCAGTTGGATTAAAATTTGCATAGATGTGGCGACCTTCTTTCGTCATAAAATTGCAATTCTGCATTCGCAAAGCATCCGCACAATTCTTGCGAATGCGAATGTGTGAAAACATGCAAATATCGCTACATCACTTCACTACTTGTAAACTCGTCAGTTGCACACGCTGTGCATAAGGACATCATTTATTCGATTACCAACCAGTTATTTTTGCTTGTGTGAGTAATTTTTAGGAGTGGTCTTCTCAGCTGTGGGTCAGAAGTCAATTAAAGTCAGTCTAACAGAACAAGTCGTTAAACCAGGTCAGAAGAGAGACATGAAGAAATTAAATATGATTTAAAAGGTAGTGGAACTATTTATGTTTTTTTATTCGATTAGAGTATCACACGAGCATGCAGCCAGATGGTAAGTGGTCACTGCCGTTGCCGATCGTGGTCATGTGTAAGCGATTTCATATAAAACAGCTCTATCTGAAGTCAATCACAAATGCGTTGCTACTTCCGAGGACTAAGATCGTCGCCTCATATAAAACTAAGGCCATCCACTACATAGTATAAAACAAAGTCGCTTCCCGCTGTCTGGCCCTATGTATGCTTAGATCTTTAAAACTACGCTACGGTTTATAATGCAGTTTTTTGAAAAGATATATATGTATAATAAAATTGAGTAACACAAATTATTTTAGATTTTTAACTTTTAGGCGGAACGAAGATCGCCGAGTCGACTTGACGACCCGCGTGGCAGATCGGTTACAATACCGAGCTACCGCGCAATGGGTCACGGGTTCGATTCCCGGCAGGTATCTGAATGATGAGTTTAGATCTTGTTCTGGGTCTGGGTGTTTGTGTATTCGTCTTTGTGTGTGTCCATGGCACCCACGACACAGGAAAAAATCCTACAGTGGGGCTATGAGTGTAGAAAGCGTTTTTTCAAATAGTCTCATATAAAAGAGCTCGAACACACCATCGCTACACCTATTTCTATCTTACTAGCCCATGGCAACGGTCGATATTCAATCGTAATTCGACCGTAATTCAACAAAAAACCAAACTTGATAGTATCCAAAATAGCATGAATTGTTCTCAAATTCAAGTAGATTGTATTAATTTTCTAGTAATTTTAAATACACCCGTCAAAAGTATAAATAGATTTCATTAATTATGCTGCATTAAAAAAAATACGGGTATTTTGACAAAGACGTCTGACATTACCCACGTTGTTTTCATAGTAATACATTAAACGTTTTATTTCGTTTATGATGTATGTGTTAGTGTCAAGCGTGTGGTAGTGTGTGTAATGTGATTTTCATTGATTTTATATATGTTTTATGCATTATTAAAAACATATTAGTATCCGGTACTCCTTCTCTATATAAACTATAGCCGTGCAAAATTCCATATTCCTCCCTCCGCGGTAAGTTTCTTAAAAAACGGATCCCAAGATTTTGCTTAAGGTATTAATATAGGTATAGACAACAGCAGTGGTAAGGAGTTATCTGCCTTGATATGCTGGGAGTAATGTGAGAGGTATATTTATCCGAGCAGTTATAGCCTAATGGTTGAAACTTGCCCTCTCAATCGGGAGGTCCGCGGTTCAAACAAAAGCACGTACCATTGATTTATGTATGTGTATTTGAATTTAATTATCACTGCTTTTCGGTGAAGGCAAACATCGTGAGGAAACCTACACACCAGACGGTTTAAAAAAAAAGCAACACTGAAAAACCTTAAGTAAGACTACTCTCACCTGGAATTGGTTACAGATGCCAATCGGTGGCCAGTAGCTACTTTTTTTTATCTAACTGTCAGTAGCTAACGAACATGCAGTCCACCTAATGGTAAGTGGTCACTTGTGCCCATGGACATCTGTAATCAACTTCATACAGAACATTCTATCTGAAGTCAATCACAGATGCGTTGCTACTCCCGAGGACTATGATGGTCGCCTCATATAAAAGTGAACCGGTAACCCTTCCATCGAAACGCAAGAAATGCTTCACACTAGAAATAGGCGATTGTGGTACTTCCCCGGTCGAACTACACTGGCTCTACCATCTTGAAAACTACTTACCACCAGTTCAACTGCATGCTACAAAATTACGTAATTATAACAAATATTTAAGGTAAATGATGACTGGCATTTTGATGTGACGATTTACGCATGCATGTTCTAAGTATTAATATTAGTATTTATAGAGGTATTTTAAGTGCACGAAGCCACACTTTGACCAACGAACTTTGATCCAACTCGTGTACGGTAACAGACATAAATAGATTGATAATTCTTGAATAGAAACTTGTGGGAACGGCTTAACGGCAAACAATTGCAATAGGCACTTAGCAAATTAGCAATTATCATTAAGGCTCGTTACAACAAGTTGACTTCTGCTCGTTAAATCTTAACGAATAACTCAAGTGTTTTTTCTTGAAGAACTTCTATGTTTTTAAACGGGGTAGTTTCATCACTACCTAGAATAAAACAAAGTCGCTTCTCTCTATCTGTCCCTATATATCCGTAGATAATTATATAAAACTACGCTGTGGATTTTAATGCAGTTTTTTGAATAAATAGGGTGATTCAAAAGAGAGGTTTTTTTATGTATAATACATGTATAATATAGTGGAGAAACACTTTTAGATTTTTTAGACGGAACGAAGTTCACTGGTCTATCTGAAGTTTATTTATAAGATTAACAAATGAGTACTCAATCTAACTGATGGTAGGTATTCACTACTGCCCGCTGTATAAGTACGAGTAAGTTGTATCTGAAGTCAATCACATGTGCATTGTGCATCTGATTAAAGTAGCAAACGAACTTGCAGTCCAGTTAATTTTTACTGCTGTACATGGACTTCTGTAAACAACTTCATCTAGACCATAGGATTTATCAGAAGTTGATCACAGATGCATTGCCACTCCCAAGAACAAAGATGGTCGCCTCATATCATCGCTGGAATCACTTTCTATTAGGCAGACTGTATGGTTTGCTATTTCGATTTGATAAAAAACGTAAAAATTGATTTAAGCTAGAAATACGTATTGCGGTGGCACCTACCCGGTTCAAATATATCTACTGGCACTGTCACTTTGCCTAAAAATGTTCATGTTGTAATAAGAAGTTAATTGAACAGAAACTGTCAAAGATTGGCACGAAAAATTAAAAACAGGCGATTATCTATGTTAAATTATATTATTTTCTTTTTTTTTTTTTGTTCTCGAGGGGGAAACCGGAAACCTTCAAAAGGTACCCGACGCCGTGGGAGCGACGCAGGGTTATGTGGGATTTTTACCGCACTAAAACCCCCCCGGTGGCCGTCCTCGGCGCTATAAAGAGGACTCCGGGAACTCGGTCCGACCGCAACCAGAATCCTCTGAGCGCGTTGCCCCATCGGGCTCCTCCCAGATGGGCGGCTGGGCCCACCGCCCCGTCTAGTCTTTACGACGGTATGTGACCACATCTACCGCCGTCCTTCTCGGGATCGTCTGACCGAACGGTTCGAGCTCCCACTCTAGCCGCCTGCAACCCCGGAAGCCCCTTTTAGTCGCCTCTTACGACAGGCAGGGGATACCGTAGCCCTATTCTGATCCCGGAACTACAGGGACGTATATTATCTTCTTATTGGTAACTACACTGATAAAAAGTTATTAATTTATATTAAAGTCAAATTTTAAAACATTTTCATCCGGTATGACTTGTTCAAATTAATTATTTAACAAATTTTGTTTTGTTTAACTCTTAAGTTAATAACCGATTTGATATCTAAGACAAAAAAAATGATTGTAAGTAAAAATCCTCATTTCAATTATTAAAAAAAAATCACACTATTAAAATTATGAGTGTACTTTGATGTCGGCAACGATATTACCTATTATGTCCATAATTTTCAATTTCAATATTCTTCAACATTGCTTATCAGACCCATACATAATTCCTAGTGTGAAATATAAAAAGAGGCAACGTCGAAACATTTAATCAACTTCTTAACCGTTTTTTCATTCGCAGTTATTAATGAGCTGTTTTGATAAAACAATGAAAATACAACGCAATTTTTTAAGCTTTAGTTTCGATCACTAAGTGAACACTAGTATTCGTTTCGGCTCAACTATTAACCTGAAAACATATGGCATACAGCAAGATCGTTTGTGTCGTGTAACTAATCCAATTTTATCGCTAAATTCTATCGCCTGAAATGTGCACTAGTCTCCATAGTGCACTCACAAGCCTTGCAATAAACAATAGCTCAGAAATACCGGAAATAGAATAAAATGATTCACCTGGGTTTCTTCTGGATTTTGTTCGTTCTGCGTCATGCTAATTCTGGTGAGCTAACTTCCTTTTCTCAGAATTTTGTGATAATTATTAATCTTCGAAATTCGATACAATTTTTTAAGATTAATAACACTTCAGCTCTTCAATATTATGCTAAAATATTGGTGGATAAACGAAATAGAAAAGGTAACTGAACTGTTTTCTTTTCGTCTTAAATTAAATATTGCATTAATGTCTTTGTAAAATGGAAATATTAAAAAAAAAAACTGAACAAGTAGGTACAGTAAAAAGGAAAATTGTTAATGAATTCTCAACGTTGAATATTAGTTTTTTGGTTCGATCGAATATGAATTTAAACTATACTATATTTACTACGTATAAATACATTAAAACATTACAACTATACTGATTGAAGTAGCAAACGAACGTGCAGTCTACCTGATAGTGGCCATTGCCGCTCATGGACATCTGTAATCAACTTTATATAGAACATGGGTTCTGTTTGAAGTCAATCACAGAAGCGTTGCATCATTGACAAATGCCCGTCGAATTGGGACATACTGAAAATCAGTGGCCGTGGTGAGGCTGAGTGTGGACCCCTTTGAAAAACTTTACTGCAGCAATGGTCTAATTTAAAAGTAATACTTTTTTACAAATAAATATTTCTTTCTTCCTTTCAAATGTCTGAATTTCAAAGACTGATCTTCGAGTAGGTATTCGGAGCAAATATATTGAATATACGATGGTAAAAAATAGGCTCGGCTTTTTCAATAAGGAAGAGTGAGCTGTTAAGACGACCCCCGCTTGGGCCGCCCTGTAATAGTAGTGACTGAATAAAATGTTCAAAAATTTTAAATATTAGTATTGGCCGATCGTAGAATAAAATTGTGGCACATAGCTAAAGAATTACAGATTACTAAACAATGAATCACATTTTTTTTACATCAAAATATACAAATGAAAAAAAAATTTGCGCGAATTGAAAAATTGTGTGGGTACCGCGAATACTCACAACGTCACAACACTTGACAAACAACGACTGGCGAGTTGTAAGTATTTTTCGAATATGTATCAGAGCGATTTGTAATTGCATTGTGATCCAGACCAAACTTGGTTTTGTTAGTATGGTCCAGAGTCTATGTATCAGATTAAAATGGAGAGAGGCATGGCCTGATTAGCCCTTAGTCTAATTAGGCTGCAGCCTAGGGCGCGAGGACTAAGGGGGCGCGCTTATATCGTGTTTTTGCATGCACTATTAATCTAGCATCATTGCATCTACCCTACATATTTCAACTAGACCGAACAAAAACACTAACACACCGGAGGATGTAGATTAAGTAGATTTGGCGACCTTTTTTTGCTCGACAAGCTGTAGTTAATACTTTTAGGCCGACTGTAACATACCTGGTGGGGGTGCGTCCTTATAATTAGCCTAGAGCGGTCTGAATTCTTGAACAGTCGCTGGAGAGAGGCCACCGAAGAAGTTGAAAGTAGAAAAAAAGTCGGCCTCCAAGATTTTGACGACCATTTTCTGGAATAGCGAGCGCATTTTATTAATTGATTACTTACCTAAAGGTCTAGTATACTGATAACTAGAATACTGATCTTTTTACACAGTTAGCATATTTTGTTTGTTTCTCAATGTATTATAACATATGAAACCCAAATATTACCTGAATAAAAATTGATAACTAATTATATAGGTAGGTACCTGTTACAAAATGAAATGAAATATAATACAATTTTGCAGTACCGTTGGCAACTTAGGGAAAATATACAGGTAAAGATGTCAATAGGATAAGCTGTAAGCACGTGCCTGTGTTTTGTGGTTAACACCCACAAAAGCCAAGGTAATACAACCTGCTTATATGCACGAAAATGTTATACTGTCATGCCACCTACAATGACACAGAGATGAATCATATTGTAAATTATTTTTGTACATAATGTTCAATCTATATGGTTAATAGTAACCGCAGTAATTAAAGCTTAATATAACCCTAATCAATTTCGCGTGTACCCATTAACGCATGTATGAATAATTAAATTAGTTTGGATTGGGTGTGACTCATTAGGAAACCAATATAGTTTATACAAATAGTTGTTTTAAATGATAAATCAAAGTAATTGTCATTTTCTTGCCTTGTCTAGGAAAGCTTAAATGCGGCTTAAAGTTTTACAGCTAAATGGAATAATTTAGTGTTACCTGATACATCTGATCGTGACAGAAAAGTAAGAATTAATATTGTTCTTTCCAAATCAAAAGCTACACTACCCGTGAGTAATAATATCGATTATATGCAGTAGGTACTAGTTGACCCGGCGAACTTCGTTCCGCCTAAAAGTCAAAAATCTAAAATTATCAGTGTTCCTCCACTATATTTTACATTTATTATGCATAAAAACCTTCCTCTTCAATCACTCAACTATTAAAAAAACTGCATTAAAATCCATAGCGTAGTTTAAAAGATATAAGCATACATAGGGACGGACAGCGGAAAGCAAGTTTGTTTTATACTATATAGTGATTTATGATTAACGAAAAACATAGTTAAGCTCAAGACACGTACAGCGACAGATGAAGATTTATAATTAAATAAAAAAAACTTTAAAACTGCCGCAACCTATGAGGTTGCATGCTGCCGTAAAAACCAGTAGGTGCGGTGAGCAGTTCACGCCCACCAGGGAAGAGTCCGATGGGGCACACGCTTAGGACACCGGCGGCGGTCAATTGTAGTTTCCGGAGTCCTCTTCGCAGCTTCGAGGTCGGCCACCGGGGGGGTTTTAGTGCGGTAAGAATCCCACATAACCCGCGTCGGTCCCACGACGTCGGGTACTTTTTGAAAGTTTCCCCCTCGAAAACAAAAAAAAGGGCGGATTGTATGATCAAGGTCATGTCGCAGGTCCGTTGAAGTATTAATCGACCGTATTTCGTGTGGCAGTCCGTGCGACCGTTGTAACGTAAATACCCACCTTTACAGTTACAGCAAATTCTAGGAAGCGTTTTAGGAATTAAACTAGAAATTTCCTTTGTAAGTTACATGTGGGAAGCACCCAGTGTTTTCCATCCAGATCCAGGAACCAAAATTACTATCAGTACTGCTCCCTGCAAGTTGTCCCTTTACTTGCCACCCTTAAATTATTTCATTATGTACTCAAATAACTAGACCATGACAAATTGAATCTAACTGTTCATTATATAATCAGATACCATTCAAGGCACGGGCAAACCAGTAATGACTAAACCGAACTGAATCGATTTGTTTCGGCTTTAATATCGTGATACTTGAGATTGGTGACTCGATCGACAATTTTGTTCAATGAGCGCATCCTTTCAAACTTAATATCCGTGTTTAAGTGAGTAAATTATGTCTGAGTAACTTTTTATACTAAGAAGTCGGTTACAAACTTGCGGCGGTATAATAATCTCGCTCACACGTCATAGAAAGAGAGTAAGAGGCAACCAACAAGGCCATTTTTGTTAAAAAAACAACCGATGAACCGATTGAATATACCTATTTTTAGCGTGAAGCATTTCTTGCGTTTCGATGGAAGAGTGTGGTTGCCGGCACACTTTCACATGAGGCGACCATCAGAGTCCTCGGGAGCAGCAACGCATCTGTGATTGACTTCAGATGGAATCCATGTTCTGTATGAAGTTGATTACAGATGTCCATGAGAGGCATTGACCCCTTCCCATCAGGTGGACTGCATACTCCTTTGCTACTTCAGTCAGATAAAAAAAAACTGAAACTTCGGTTCAAAGTATTCGGTGGTTGTATTTTCTTAATGGAACCCGAAATTAGTTTCGGGTTAGATATAGATATAGACTGATGAATTATTTAAAAGGCGTCTGGGCTGTCAGGAGGGGAATATTAAGTACCTGCATGAAACCGAACAATTTTTGCCGGGTAAAAACTAAAACCCGTGGACTTTCGACATACTGCGGGACACAAGTCTTCTGTGAGGAAAATTATTGAAAAAATGTTACACGGGGAGACATTGCTCCCAATCTCCTGTTTTTCCCCTTAGCCGCCTCCTAGGACCTCTAGAATTAAAGCAGAAATAGTGCTATATAAGACTAACACCATCGACGATAAATTTCGATTTAAATTATATTAAAAAAAAATCAACACAAAACTTCATAGAAATAATTCGTAAGCCGCAATTAAGCACGCGTTAAGTACCTACTCCGGCGCATGGTTCACATCCGGGAAAAATCACGATTACATCAAAATATTTATTGTTTTTGGAGTTTAATAGTATTATCTATTCTTCCTTCATATATTTAAGTATATTTTCATTAACTTGGAAATAGCAAACGAGCATGCAATCCACCTGATACTAACTGGCAATACACTGGCAACTGCCGCCCATGAACTCCTGTAATCAACTCCAAAAAAGATCAGTCTGGAGTCAGCCGCAGATTCGTTGCTACCTCTGAGGACTACGTTGAAATGAAATCCGTTCCTACACTCTTCAGACCAGGTTATTTTATATTTTATATTTGTTTTTATAAGTTCGAATCTTGACGTAACATTTAGTTTTCATTTCACTAAAACACATCTAATCTACTGAAAGTTATTTATTTTATATTTAACTAGTTGACCCGGCGAACTTGGTTCCTCGTAAAAGTGAAAAATCTAAAATTATCAGTGTTTCTCTTGTATAGTAAACATATATTTTACATACAAACCTTCCTCTTCAATAACTTTATCTATTAAATAAAATCCGAAGCGTAGTTTTAAAGATCTAAGCATACATAGGGTTTGACAACGAAAAACGAATTTTGTTTTATACTATATTGTGAACTCAAAATATATTTTAAACCTATGAAACGGGTAAACCCATTTATAAATAAACACAGTAATTTATTAATTTCGCCGGTGGCACTAATATTTTACTCAAACTTTATCGGAGTGATAAATCACTCGGTACATAATCTGCACTAAACACTTAGCAGTAAAACGTTAAAAATACAGAGTTCCTCTTTATCAATGCAATAAAACCATAATGTCTAACGATGACGAATGACTAATTGATTGAATCAGTGCTAGCGTACAATCCCACAAGTTATGACGTCACGGGGTAATGTAGAACAAATAAAATTTCCAAGCTACCCGTATTTTTTATCTTTACGAAGATAAAGTTAGAATGCGTATAGTTTTACCATCGCAAGTATTTCACTACATCGCACCCTTGAAACCAAAACTAAGCAAGTGGTGGTGATGGAAACGAATGGAATCTGGCCGTGTGGTGTCGGTCTTGAATAGCACTACTCCCTCTCTTGCTGTGGATGTCGTACGAGGCGACTAAAGGATGCAACATCCAGGAGATGGGCAGCAGCATCACTTGTGAAATTCCAATCTTCACTGCACCAACACGCTTGCCAGGCGCGGTGACTATTGACAAAACCACCAAATGCAAAAGAAGTGCAGGTCTCCCCCAACAAAGTGGAACGATGACCTGAAGAATACAGCGGGAAACCGTTGGATTCAGAGGGCTCAGGACCGGTTGGAGTGGCGCCATTTAGGGGAGGCCTACATCCAGCAGTAGACATCAAAAGGCTGATGGATGGATGGATTTTGTACATGAGTTTAGGAAAAATTAAACTTTGAAAACAATATTTTTGCCTAATAACAGCAGTGTATGCGCTTCGCTCTTGTGGTGTTGTAAGGATGATATATTTATCGAAGGTGTTCCAACTTAGTTGTCATGGTGAACAACACATCTGTGGCTAATCTCAGGAAAGATTGATAAAAAAAACTGTTATTTTTTTTATGTTCCAGCCGACGATGTTTCTAACCACGCAGCTTGGAAAATCCTGGATTCTTTGGAATGCGGGTACAGCGCAGCGGACAGAATCATTGGAGGGATGAACGCTACACTTGGACAGTTTCCCTGGATAGTACGTCTGGGCTATCTCTGTAAGATATTCCAGTGTTTTTATATAAGCTTATTCCCGCAGCTCTGGCCACTAATGTCGCGTTCGATACAATGAAGGGTACAGTATGTGTTAATACTAGCCATGAAGTGTATATCTGTCTTTTGTCCAAACCCTCTCAATAGGTTTTCCGTAAAAGAGTAACAAGAATCCACGACCCAAACCTTTTCCTTTATAATGTTTGACGACCCGATTGGCAGAGCGGTTACCATACCGGTCTAGCGCATAATGGGTCCCGGGTTCGATTCCCGACAAGGTATCTAAATGATGAGTTTAAATTCATGTTCTGGGTTTGGGCGTTTGTTTAATTCGTCTTGTGTGTGTCCATGGTACCTACGACATGGGAAAAAATCCTTCTGTGGGGCTATGAGTGTAGAAAGCGTGAATAATGTTAGTAAAATTTAGACTTTGGTTTCTCCCGACAAATTTGTGATGCGAGGAGCGCGCTAAATTAAGTAGTGCCTTCAAAGTAGAACAACAAAATTCTACTACAACCCCAGTATTTTTTTGTTAGATTGAAGTAGGAACCGAAAATGCATGGCCACTGCCGCCAATGGACATCTATTAGCAACTTTGTATAAAACATGGGTTCTATCTGAAGTCAATCTCAAATGCGTTGCTAGTCCGAGGTCTAAGATGGCCGCATACTAAAGTGTGCCGACAAGTAGGCAAAATTATATAACTACGTGTCTAAAAATCAAAAATCTTATGTTTTTATGTTCCAAAAGTATACGAAGCCAATATTTTCCTCACTCATTTCCTCAGTGCAGGATGATGATGAAATGGATTATATGTGCGGCGGCGCGCTCGTGTCGGACCGGCACGTGCTGACCGCGGCACACTGCGTGCACAACTCGGTCAAACCTGTGGAGTTTATCCTGTGAGTTTAAACCCTAAAACACTCTCTAGATTTTTATGTTACGATACGAATGCTCTGATACATATTTATATTAACAATAATGATAATAAATTTTTATTCATGGAATTTACCCGACAGCGTAATGGTTTTTTTTCTTTTTTTTTATATCTGACTGAAATGGCGAACGAGCATGCAGTTCACCTTATGGTAAGTTGTCACTGCCGATCATGGGCATCTGTAATCAACTACATACAGAACATGGGTTCTATCTGAAGTCAATCACAGATGCGTTGCCACTCCTGAGGACTATCATGGTCGCCTCATATAAAAGTGTGCCGGCAACCACACCCTTCCATCGAAATGCAAGAAATGCTTCACACTAGAAATAGGTATTTCAGTTGTTACTTCCCCGGTCGAACTACACTACTTCTACCAACATAAACACACAAGTTTTACACAAGTCCTTCCAATTTGAAATGCAAGAACAATTACCAGCAAAAATTATATTTCTTAGAATACCATTTCAGTTTAATTCCAATAAATTCTGTGGTTGGAATACCATGATCAAGGTGGCACAACAGTGGCGCTGTTATTAAAGCTCAAGGATGGATTATGGATATATCGTATTATAAGGGTTGAAAATGGCTTTAGATGTGGTTACAGGTAGTAGAGTAACATCAACATGAGGCACACTTTCACATGAGGCGACCATCATAGTTCTCGGGAGTAGCAATGCATCTGTGATTGACTTCACATGGAACCCATGTTCTGTATAAAGTTGCTTACAGATGTCCATGGGCGACAGTGGCCACTGACCATCAGGTGGACTGCATGCTCGTTTGCTACTTCAATCAGATAAATAATAATAATAATAATAATAAATTAAAAAAGTAAGTATGTTTCGTTCTATGAGCTTACATACCTATACAAATTTCGACCGTTACTTCGGGTGACTAGTGACTATACTACACAATTTACAGTATAAAAATACATATAAAATTATTTCCTTCAAATATAATAATAAACTTATTTTATTTAATCATTCTTATATCTTTTAATACAATTAACAATACGGTTCAAATTAAAAAAAAACTATTTACAAAATGTACATATATACAAAAAAGAAAAACAAAAACATATAAACAAAAACACTACCATAAAAAATTATCACCATCGCAGTCCCTGGGCAAGGTTCCCAAGATGCTGGTAGCATTTCCTCTTTGAATGGCAATACCAATTCGTTGAGCAAAATGTGTGCCAGCTCTCGGGTCACCAGTTAATAAGTTTTGTATTTTTTTCCTTACTAAGCTTTCATTACGCGGTTCTCCTCTATATGTATATATAACATGGGAATTCCAAAAAAAAACAAAAATAAAATATTATATTATCCTAAAACGTTATCTTTGAGTGCCCGATATTTATATAATCTAATTATACCGTACTTTACAATTACAAACCTACGTCAAAATATTCCAAGAAAATAGGGCATGATAAGGAAAATTCGATTAATTGTATTATTGATAACTATTATTGTTATTTAAATATACACATACTTTCCTATTATATATGAATGGGTAATACACATACGTGTTATTGACATAAATACGCACGTGGTATTTTTTACACGCTTTTTAATTTATTTGTTTCACTTAAAATCTTGTAATAAATAAAATGTAATCAGATCTTTCAAATCAATTTTAGCCTGGTTTAATAATCGGTCGTATTGAAATCAAACTGTACATGTAAAAATAAATGTATTTACTGATATTATTATTGGATAAAAAAATTATTGGTAATCATTTCGAGGTGATATGAGCTGGGAGGGGTGGATGATATGGGTACAATCCAATGTTGTCCCATTGCTGGGCACAGGTCTTCTCTCATAGTGAGAGATTTTTTTAGGCCATAGTAGGTACACCGCGCTGGCCAAGTGCGAATTGGTGGACTACACACACCCCCGAGAAGTATTTTTTTCTAAAGAACTCTCGGGTGTGTAGGTTTCCTCACGATGTTTTCCTTCACCGAAAAGCAATTGACAATTAATTTCTAATACGCACATAAATCAGTGGTGTTGGGCCCGGGTTTGAACTTCCGACCTGCCGATTGAGATTGATGTTTCAATCATTAGACTGTACATATTACAACCAAGAGCTTTACATATTAAATTAGAGCAGTGATATGCTCTAATTTAATATGTAATTTCTAACTCAAAGATTTTACAATGAAGAGCAATGGCGCCAATGGCTAATTGTAATATCTTTGAGTTAGAAATTATTTATAGTTAGGACCAGATTTAGTCCAGTAGTCCAAACTAATAAAATATATCCGAAATATTATATGTTTTTTAGCGTATGTAAATACATATTATTGGCCTATTTCTTGGAACATCCTACGGCTTAAACGCTTAGAAGAATTTTATTATATAAAATTCTTCTAAGTTCTTCTAAGTTCTAATGGTGTCGTTGCAATCGTCTCTATTATGAAAGTTTGAATATTTTTTATTTTAAGGACTTTCGAATAAAAAAGAAGGATAGGACAATTATTTTATCATAGAAAAATGGATATCAAATAAGAGCTAATACGATACGATTACGATATGTTACGTATAGTGCGATCCGTGGCTGCACGGTCGTGTGACGGTAGGCATAAATGCGTTATTACATCACTACATACTATAAAAGGTGATAGCCTAATGGTTGAAACTTGCCCTCTCGATCGGGAGGTCCGAGGTTCAAACCCAGGCACGCGCCACTGATTTATGTGCGTATTAGAAATTAGAAATTAATTAACACTGCTTTTCGAATAATAATTATCACTGCTTTTTTGCTGCTGTGAAGGAAAACATCGTGAGGAAACCTACACACCCGAGAGTTCTTAAAAAAAAAAATTCTCGGAGGTGTGTGAAGTCCACCAATCCGCACTTGGCCAGCGCGGTGGACTATGGCCTAACCTCTCTCATTCTGAGAGGAGACCCGTGCCCAGCAGTGGGCCAATAATGGGTTGATGAGATACTATAAAAACCATAGTAAAATAAAATAACTCTTGAGATGCAAAAAATGTACCTGTAATTTCAATTACAAACAGATAATTCATTTTTAGATTATTTAATCACACGCTTTATATTAGCTTGGGTTGTAACGGAATCTTTAAGCTCATTTTCACTGGTTTCCAAAATTCTGATTAATTTCAAACTGCACACGTATCAAGTGGCAATGGGCAGGCCACATCGTTCGTAGGACAGATAACTGATGGGGTAGAAGAGTCCTCGAATGGAGACCACGCCTCGGCAAAAGGAGTGCAGGCCGCCCCCCGACCCGGTGGACTGATGACCTGAAGAAGACGGCGGGTAACCGCTGGATTCAGATGGCTCAGGACCGGTCGAAGGGCGCAGATTAGGGGAGGCCTATGTTCAGCAGTGGATTTTCAAAGGCTGATGGATGTATGTATCAAGGACCGATGACAATGAAATAAGAAATTATCAAATGAAATTATCAAGGTGGTAGAACCAGTGTAGTTCGACCGGGGAAGTACCACCGCCACACCTATTTCTAGCGTGAAGCATTTCTTGCGTTTCGATAGAAGGCTGTGGTTGCCGGCACACTTTTACATGAGGCGACCATCATAGTCCTCGGGAGTAGCAACGCATCTGTGTTTGACTTCAGATAGAACTCATGTTCTGTATGAAGTTGGTTACAGATGTCCATGGGCAGCAGTGACCACTTACCATCAGGTGGACTGCATGCTCCTTTGCTACTTCAGTCCAATAAAAAAAAATAACAATAATATGATTTTATTTCACAAAAGTGTGTTTTTTAGATTTTACTAAAATTTATAATTATTTTACATAGAACAACAGTTCGAGCGGGGGAACACAATGTAGAAACCGACCCGGACTGCCAGCTGGGTGTTTGCGCGCCACCTGTCCAAGATAGAAACGTGAAAATAGTCAAAAGCCACCCTTCATTCAACAACCCTTCGTTCCAGAACGACATAGCCATGCTTGTGCTTGAACAACCTTTGGATTTAGACGGTATGGTCTTTTTTTTTTTGTTTTCGAGGGGGAAACCTTCCAAAGATACCCGACGCCGTGGGAGCGACGCAGGGTTATGTGGGATTTTTACCGCACTAAAACCCCCCCGGTGGCCGTCCTCGGCGCTGAAAAGGAGGACTCCGGGATCTCGAAACGACTTCAACCGGAATCCTCCGAGCGCGCTGCCCCATTTGGCTCCTCCCAGATGGGTGGCTGGGCCCACCGCTCCGTCTAGTCTTTACGACGGTATGCGACCACACATACCGCCGTCCTTCCCGGGATTGCCTGACCGAACGGTTCGAGCTCCCACTCTAGCCGTCTGCAACCCCGAAGCCCCTTTTAGTCGCCTCTTACGACAGGCAGGGGATATCGTAGCCCTATTCTGACCCCGAGGCTACAGGGACGAGACGGTATGGTCTACATATAGCTTTATTGTTTTAAGGCCCTCAAATCCGCGGGCCTATTTTATTACAAACTTTTATTTAACTTGCAATGTACATAAGTCAGTGTGCATCTTTGCACTTGCACGCACTTAAATTTTAAAATACATATTTAATACTGATGAAAATACTGTAAATAAATTAATATTTTGTTGATCTAAAATGGGTATACGGTATCAAATGAGAGTGGTTAACTTGTAGAAAGCATACACTATGAAGAAGAATCAAATCCAAGATGGCCGCCATCACAAAATGGTGGACAACATGTTTTGACAGACATACACAGCCAAACATACAGAAAAATCTAAACTATGTAAAATTGCATATTATTATTTATTCTCTATCGTCCAAACTATCTTTTTGCACATCTAAGTATGTGTTGTTGATCTAAAATGGCTATACGGTATCAAATGAGAGTGGTTAACTTGTAGAAAGCATACACTATGAAGAAGAATCAAATCCAAGATGGCCGCCATCACAAAATGGTGGACAAATGTTTTGACAGACATACACAGCCAAACATACAGAAAAATCTAAACTATGTAAAATTGCATATTATTATTTATTCTCTATCGTCCAAACTATCTTTTTGCACATCTATGCGTTGTACAGACTCGCGTATGTATCAAATTATCATATACACTTGGTATTACTAACAAATGAGTCAAGATACTCATTGAAAAACTCCTAATGATCTGATTTAGTTATAAACGCATTGGGAAATCCTTCCTATGCAATGCTTCATTAGTAACAATTGCTACTCTATTATTAATTGATGACAAAACAAAAGCTCGTCAATGAAAACTATGACTAACGTAACACAACCTACGTAATGAGTTAGTATTTCTTGTAATCGGCGCAACCACGAGCTTAAACGTGTGCCTTCCGCATACATCCGTTTTCAGTAATGACTCAGAAGAAATACTTTCGGAATGTAATAAAAAATAATAAAAACGCTTTCTACACTCATAGCCCCACAGTAGTATTTTCTCCTGTGTCGTGGGTGCCATGGATACACACAAAGACGAATACACAAACACCCAGACCCAGAACAAGAATCTAAACTCATCATTCAGATACCTGTCTAGCCGGGAATCGAACCCGGGACCCAATGCGTGTCAGACCGGTATGGTAACCACTGTGCCACGCGGGTCGTGAAATTACATCTATAAGGCTGCAAACTGCGTAAAGGGAGCGCAAACTACCAAGCTATGGACACTATTTCAAATATATGGCAGGGCGTAATAAACTAATACGTCCCAAATTCAGTCGGCCGCGAACAGTTTGCCTACATGGGACACAGCCTTAGTTATCGCTAAAATTCAGCGTTTTTCACTAACCGCTGAATTTACTGAAATACGCTAACTGTTACATACAGGAAAATCAGATATGTTTTTTTAGGTTTTCGCAAATTCCAAATAAACGTATTGTACACACCTTAGCTTATAATACCATTATTTACACTTATCAATAAAGGAAAAGTTATAGGATAAACATATTGGGAAAATTTCTGATCCCTTTTCAGAATACTGCGCATACGGAGGAGTGTCATTTGGCACATATAAAGTTAATATAGAAAAAAGAGTGCTGAACAAAATATATTTTGGTAGATATCAAGTTAATTCAGCTGGGCTTAATTAGGTACATTCGAATTTTGACCAATACAAGAAGCAACCACATAGTAATATGAAATGTTATTAAACAGGTTAAAAGTAAGCCTTTATTGTTACGGAAGAATCTACTCTTTTTTTAATATTGATACATGTATTAACTAGGGCAAGATCATCCCCTCATTTAATCTTGAATAAAATTAGTAAAGCCTCCTGACATTCACAAGTTATTACAAAAAAGTAGATAACTATACTATTTGTCATTTGCGTTTGTAGTTGTTCTGATGAAATAGCAACAATGCTTTGGGTTTAACCTTTCATTAATGTACTTATGTATATTGATATGCAGACTACGTGTCACCGATTTGCTTACCGCGCGGCGAGCAGCTGCGAGACCTGGCGTTGGGCGAGTACGTGATGACGGCAGGATGGGGTAAAACAAACATGATGACAGAAGAACGGGCCGAAGTACTACAATTTATCGCAGTAAGTGTGACACATCACACGCGACATGCATGAAAGAGAAGCAAATAGACAATCATCATGATAAACGAAATTACGCTTTTTTATTTGAAGCGGCAAACGAGCATGGCTTGGAGGCATTAGGCACTTCCATTAGATCTGCATGGTCAGCATGCAGACCTAATGGAAGTGCCTCCCATGACCATTTGTAAGCAATTTCATATAGAACAAGTTTCTATCCGAAGTCATTCACAGATGCATTGCAACTACTGAGGGCTAAGTGAGCCGGCAACTCCACCTTTCCACCGAATAGGTATACTGGTTTCACGCTAGAAATGAGTGTGGTCTTTGGATTCTTCTTTGATCAAACTCGGAAATATTAAAAAAAGAGGACGATTAAGAACCAAAGATAAATAATTCATCGGTATTCTTCTAATTAAGGATACAACAAATGTATGTATACTGTAGATAGTAGAACACTTTGTAGTTCGACTATAGATACTACTACTAATATACCAATTTCTCCTTTACATTGCTCTCAAGATTCTACAAATCGGAGCATAAAGCCCTGCTATCCTCCGATTTGTAGAATCTTGAGGGACATTCTGTTAAACGTAGGCTTCTCACTTAATCCTGAAAAAAGGCAGCAACGCATTTCTTTCTAAAAAGGTAGCGTGGTCGGCCTTTGTTAAGACTTCAATCAAGACAGGTTGATTTTACTGACTGTGGGCGACAGCGACTTACTCCCATATGGACTGCATACTGTTATTTTCCTGTGATATATAACTTCTATCGGGGTCATAGGCATGTTACCACTCACACCGGTCCACACAGACCCATTTCGCAATTACGCATTGACATCGGTAAAACCCGCTTTCTACAGGAAGCACATGCCCGAAAGTGGACCTTATAATTAAGAGGCTAGGATGAAGTTATCAATGAGTACAAGTATTTTCCTGTTTTGTAAAAAAAGTCGTAATACATCAGACTCGAACTTCTTAAAAACTCAGGATGAAATTGTTGATCTTAACATGGTGTTGACAGGCGTTGATCAGTTGATATATGCAGCAGTGATTTCACAATTTCACTTCATGTATAAGACATTTTTTTATTGGTTTTCCCTCTCAGGTCGCCCATAATAATAAGTCTTTATCGATTTGGTCAATAGTCATTTGGTCATTTGCACATAATTTAGAAGAATTAAAGGTGAAGCATCACAGGTCTTAGTCGTATCTTTATTGCTTTCATATTTCTGGATCATTTGTGCAGTTAGAAGTAAATTTCTATGTTATGGTGAGACCTATAACCAACTTCAAATAAAGTCAAAAGTGATACTCGAAATGTACGCATACACTAAAATTAAAGATGCCTACTAAATTAATTATACCTATAAAGCTACTAAATGTCTTTGAAACTTTCCTATAAGTCTGATATACCATAGAAATCCATCACGGGAATCAATATTTGAGAATCTTATATATAAAATTCTCGTGTCACAATGTTAGTCTGCATACTCCTCCGAAACGGCTTGACCGATTCCTCTGAAATTTGGTAAGCATATTGGGTAGGTCTGAGAATCGGCTAACATCTATTTTTCACACCCCTAAATAATAAGGGTAGTCCACCCCTCAATTTTTTTTTTCACATTTTTGACATTTTTTATTTTTTATTTTTTTATGATACGATATTCAAAAATACATACAACCCTAAGTTTTTACCTTCTATCACCAACCCCTATTTTTTAATAATTATCTTAGTAATTTAATTAATTTTTAAAATTTTCCGCGCTTTTACTCTGGATACTCATTGGCCAAACTATATCGGTGTAGCTACCCAGTGAACAACGCGGAGTAGGGATGAGACCGAAGCCGGTCTCCTGTTTCTCTCACTCCCTCCACTGTTGTCGGCCATCATTAATGTTTATGTGTGTTTATGTATCAAACTTAGTAGTGACGTTTAGAATTGTTATTTTTTTATGTCAGTGTAACACTCATTATTAATTATAAATTAATCCCTACTAATATAATAAATGCGAAAGTAACTCTGTCTGTCTGTCTGTTGCTCTTTCACGCCTAAACTACTACACCGATTTTTATGTAATGGTGTACACAGATAGTGGTGACCTTGGGATCCATTAAAGGCTACTTTTTATTTCAAAAAATGGGTTGAAAATGTTAAAATCGAGCATAAATGTTTGTATGGTAGTTCGTTTTTGACAAAGAGATGTACCTACTAATAATTCCGTCGTATCATAGATTTGATTAAAAACTTATGTGAATAATAAAACATTAATAAATATTGATTTTGAGCCGACAACATATATCTGTAAAACTCGGTATGTTGTGAATTTTATTAAATTCCAATTCAAATGACAATCTCCATATTGGCTTTTGACAAAGAGGTGTTCTAATAATTCCGTCAAGGGGTATGATAGATTTGATTAAAAACTTATGTGAATAATAAAACATTAAAAAATATTTATTTTGAGTCGACAACATATATCCGTAAAACTCGGTATGTCGCGAATTTTGTTAAATTCCAATGCAAATGACAATCACCATATTGGCCATTTCGCCCGGACGTCATCGTGAGTTCGTTCAGAAATAATACATATAAATTGGTAACAATTAATTATCATTCAAATAGATGTGACATAAATTTGATTTAATTTATCCATAATATGGGTTTATGATATGAAAATGTATTTATAATGCGAAAGATGCGATTATAATTACGAGGAATTCCTGATGAGTTAAATATTAGGTATACTTGCGCTATCTATCACTGTTCTGTTCTGTTGTGTTGAATTACGTTGAATGAACATTTGATAGATGGCGTTATCTACAATACAACTTCGAAGTAATATCGATAAATTAAATGGTGATGTTGAATTACTAATAATTCCGTCAAGGGCTACGAAACACTGGATTGCAACGTTAAATATAAAATCAATCCGCGATAGTATATCTCTATAACTTATGGATAAGTAACAATATTTTTTTATGTTCCATATTTCAACTAAAAATATTACGTTAATTTCGAGTGTGTTTTCTTCTGTTCGGTATTAATCCTTATATAAATAAATGAATTCGTTAGCTTTTACACTATATGCATATGCATCAAATAAATACTTTTAAAGATATTAGAGATTTAAAATAATAAAGATCGCGATGTGTCTCTCGGCAGGGGTAGGTAACCGTCTCGCTCGCGCATGCTAATACATGCCGGCCGCCGATGCGTGTGCATTATTAGAGTAATCTGACCACTTGATAGTGTCCAGTGTTGAGTAGGACACGAATGTAAAATGAGTTTGTAAGAGTAGCGTCTTTTTGTACTAGACCAGTACAAACATTGCACTTCACCCTGCAGCATCACCCTGAGAACTTTTAAACATACTGCGGAAAAGTTAAAATCAATCTTTGTAATCGATGCGTTTTGGTTTAAATGTGGAGGAGGATTTGGTTTACAAGGTGCTTCTTGGTATTGTGTTACCACTAAGATTGTTAATTAATTCAAAGAAAGGCGGTTTACAATCGTCAAATTTTAAAATTCTAATTCTAATTTGTCTAATTTTTAAAATATTTGTACATAACAATTATGATCCTAACCACAAATACATACTTTAAATTAGTTTCTTTACTCTTTGTATGTCCGGGTAATCGCCTGAGCGGTAAACTCATTTGGATAGGACTTGCACTATAGAAAAGGTTGTGGAATAACACAATTATACTACTTTATAACATATAATTTCAACGGGGTCGAGATTTGTGCGGGAAATACTTTGCGATACACTCATTTTTACGCGGGCGAAGCCGCGGGTACAGCTAGTAGTTTATAAATATTTGAGAACTTTATCGAGTTATGCAATCTAGTGAAATTACTTGTCACTACATCTGTATGTATGTACATAAATCTTATCAGACACTTTTTATCAGTGGAAAATAATAGACGTTTAAATTTCCGAGAACTGCTTTGTTTATTTTGGAAATGGTCTTACCACGCGTGACTTACTTATGAATTTTGTCTTCCTCATCAAGTAGTGTAAAAACAATATGGCAATAAAAAAGAAATACAAAGAAAAAAGACAAACCCACTGAGTTTCTTGCTGAATCTTCTCAGTTCAGATCGTGTTCTGATCCGGTGGTTGTGTAAAAAAATATGTACCTATATGTAACTGACAATTTGTAAGTGCCTCCGTAGGCCTGTGGAAAATAAAGACATTTCATTTCATGTTACTGTCTTACTGCAAGACTACGTTACTAGGTTGCTGTATGTTTATTATTTCGTAGAAAAAGTGTGTTTCGACGAGGGAGACACCACCTACACTTATTTCTAGCGCGAAGCTGAAGGTGGTAGAACCAGTGTAGTTCGACCAGTGAAGTACCACCGCCACACCTATTTCTAGCGTGAAGCATTTCTTGCGTTTCGATGGAAGGGTTGCCGGTACACTTTAATATGAGGCGACCATCATAGTCCTCGGGAGTAGCAACGCGTCTGTGATTGACTTCAGATAGAACCCATGTCCATGGGCGGCAGTGATCACTTACCATCAGGTGGACTGAATGCTCGGTTGCTACTTTAGTCAGAAATAAATAAAGCATTCTTACGTTATGTCGGTTATATGCAGTTGGTAAATCACTCTCTTATGACACGAGCCCATCAGATTGCCTATATTCTTTTATAAAATTTAAGTAACTAACAATTTTGCAGTTCTCCTGGCATAAAAAGGCTAGTGAACTAACTCCGTATAGAAAAGGGACGCTACGTAAAGTCGATAAAATATTTGTTACAGTTTTGAGGACTGAGATACTTGCATCATATGCTAGTAGTGTATCGTTACAAAAACTGCTTCACGCTAAAACAGGTGTAGAATCTTTCCAGAAGAATCATAGTGGTTCTACCACCATTGAATAACCGGAGTAATTTATCTGTACAACCCTGTCAAATTATTTTTTTTTTTTTATCGATTGAAATAGCAAACGAGCATGCAGTCCACCTGATGGTAAGTGGCCACTGCCGCCCATGGACATCTGTAATCAACTTTATTAAGAACATGTGTTCCATCTGAAGTAAAACACAGATGTGTTGCTACTCCCGAGGACTATGATGGTCGCCTCATGTGAAAGTGTGCCGACAACCACACCCTTCTACCGAAACGCAAGAAGAGCTAGGTGTGGCTGTGGTACTTCCCCGGTCGAACTACACTGGTTCTACCACCTTAAAATTTATGTCCCCGATGCCTATTCGATGTGACAATCAATTTCTAGAATTGTCTAGATGACATTTACTTGTCCTGGAACTACCAAAATACGTATTTTTTTTTCAGTTACCTGTAGTACAACCGGACTTGTGTGTTTTCTTTGACAAATACATTAAAATGAGTCCATCTCAGGTGTGTGCAGGAGGACAGAAAAACAAAGATACTTGTGGAGGGGATTCTGGAGGCCCATTGATGAAGGTAATTGCTGGTAAAGTCTGAGTTATATAATGTGAAATATTTTTAAATTTTGGATTTTTATATTGATTCTATACTTATTACAAGTATAGATACTTATAGTCTATTAAAATGTTATGGTTATACATTGGTTAACCCGCTTTTGTCACAGGACTCAAATTTATTGTTTATATGTTAGTGATGGTCTCCTCACCTACAATGTTATTGTACCGTCAAAATAACATGAATATTTTTGAAGGTATTAACATTTATAACTTTGTCTTTGTATGACTTAAAGTTACAGGACTAAAGTTGTAGAAATAATATGTCAATAATTTGTCAGTTAAACCATAAAATTCACTTGCGAATTATCCTTTCCTGATGATGATGATGATGAATCCTTTCTTCCAAAATGGTGACCGCGGACAAGAGTTGTGATCCCGAAATATATTTATTTTTGATGACCCAATTAGAAATAATAACTACATCAACTTACAAATGGACCCTGAAATGTGACTGTTCCATGAAGGCAAAATATGTAATAGGCATTTTAAAAATATAATGTTGTTGATAAGTCCTGATGCCTTTGCGATTGACATTAAGCGACACATCCCGTCCTATATTTCCTATTTGGGATCGATTACAATTGTCCATGGATAACAGTGACCATGTCAGTTGTATGTACGCTCCTTTCTGCTCCGATTACGTACTTATAAGCTTAAAGTAGTGCTTGCGTTTTGGTGGAAGGGTGTGCATGCCGGTTGGTATATGATGACTCTGCATGGAGACGTTTACTGATGTCCGTGAGTGAAATAAGTCACTTACCACCAGGTGGACTGCATGCTTGGTTACTACGTTTTTTTTAAGATTTAAGTAGCAAACGAGCATGCAGTTCACCTGATGGTAAGTTTTCTCTGTCGCCCAATGACATCTGTAACTAATATCGTACAGAAAGGGGGTTCTGTCTAAAATCAATCACAGATGCGATGCTACTCTCAAGAGCTAATATGATCGCATGAAACGATAGGGACCCGGCAACCAAACCTTTTACTGAAACGCAAGACGCGCTTTTTGCTACTTTTTGGTACTTTTACGAAGACTAAATAATAATAAAATATGTAGTACGCGGTCGCTTACTAACTAACTGACTAAGTGCGCTATTCAATGTCAATCATTGGCCATGCACAGATAAAAAGCAGTCAGTACCAAACTGTGACTAGTGACTAAGACGTAACGTGAGTCACTAAAGCCTACAATGAAAATTTCTTTTTCGTGTTAGTACATAGTAATGTTAGTACAGACATCAGTCATTTCCGTTTCATCCATGATTCCAAAACAGTCACTAAATATATCAGTATTGACAAATTTTAAGTACTACTTATTTTAATGCACTTTCACTTATTACGTTTTTAAAAAGGGGGTACGAGTACTATCTTGTTGCCTCATTTTATGTTTTACTTACGGTTATGTACACTAAATGTATTTTAAGTGATTCCCATCATTTTCATTTATTGTATGACGCATTCCTTATTTTATCAGCACTTTCATTTAATAGCCTTACAAAAGGAGGTTACGTTTACTTTTGCTCTGTGTTTTACTGACTCATCATCATTGTAATATTTATTGAATTGTGAAAACAGAACTTAAAACATTTCTTCAGAAAATGTATCAACGTCAGCGATTTTGAACGCATTAAGCTTAAACTCTCTCATTCCGAGAGAAGACCCGTGCCCAGCAGTGAGACAATAAGGGTTGATGACGAGGCTTAAGCCGCAAACGTATGCGATACGACTAGGGATTGCAATCCGGCCTCATTTTCAATCTGGCCGGATCCGGCCGTTTTTTTCTCAATCCGGCCGGATCCGACCGGATCCCACCGGATTAATCGAACGGTTAAAACAGTGTAAATAAAGGATCGATTTCTAATGGTAATTATTTTTGTGATGTGAAATCTTTGTCAAAATATACAATCACTGGATCCAGTGGAGGTCCGGATCCGGTGGTGAATTGGATCCTGTTTGTGTAAATTTGTGCCGGATCCGCCGGATTACCGGATCCGGTTTTCCGGATTGCAATCCCTAGATACGACCCAGCCTAGAATAAAACTCCACGCTTGTTTCACAAGAATATTAGTATATTCGTTCATTATTTTAGCTTATTTCAAAAAATATTTTTACTTTTTAATTTGATATGCTTTAAAAGCGTGTTTTTCAACTACTTATACTATTTATTTTCCTCTTTTTAGTTTAATTGATTAAAAAAATCGGGATATTTTTTTCATATTGCATTGTCGTCGGTCATTGACACGTGTGCAAAGTTTAAAAATTAATATAAATTCTGGAAACCGGTTAAAATTGAGCTAAAAGTTTCCGTTACGTTACACAGATATAATCCAAGCTAATAAAAGCGTGTTAAAAAGTTGTTAATATCCTATTCGGACTTAGCCTAAACTTTCTTTGCGCTGTTATGATTTGATTTCTTTTAATTTCAGGTATTCGATACACCTGAGGGTCCCAAAAACTTCCTGGTCGGAGTTGTATCTTTCGGTACATCAATATGCGGTATCAAGAAACCCGCTGTCTACACGTCAGTCTCGCATTTTATTAAATGGATCCTAGATACTATATTAGAAACTTATTAAATTATCTTTTAATTATCACTAACTTTTGTTTCTCTTGCGTAAAAAAAATATTTATTATTTTTTAATTTTAAATTTTTTTTATGCATAGGATAATTATAAATATTTAATTTCTACTGTTACTTAATTAGACTTGGCTGGGACATTAGAGGAATATACCTTGATAAGAAAGGTAGGCAGTAGGGTAGGTAGATGTGCCACACAAAAAAAACAAGCCAGGTAATTGTGAAATAAACTATTATATTACTAGTTTTCACGACACATTTTGTCAGAATTACAGTATTTACTTTTAAAATGACAAAATCAGTTACTCTAATTTAAACTTGAATTATTACTATTTGTTCTACTCTGCACATTATTATTATTTTCTGACTTGAGTTTTTCGTAATCAATAAGGCTTGCTCTATCTATACTTTATTATTAAACTGAAACCATATTCTAAAAATGTCTCACTTGACTCACCCTTTTATGACAATTCCTCTTATCATTTTAAAGTTGGTTTATTTTTCTCTACTTCCTAAATTGAATTTAAAAAAGATGTTGGTATTTATTTTAGATGACTTTTAAATATTTATAGGTTGTTATATAAGTTGTGAATTATAATAAAGTATTTTGGATTAAAATAAATAAAATATCCGTTCTATTCCGTACACACTTTTACTCTATCTTTTACGCTATACCCTATACAAAGAAGCTTACGTATATTTATTACGTGTCAATTTTCACGTCACAAATAACTCCTTTCCGCTTCTTCCTTAAGGTTTACGCGCTGAAACTTCCTGATGATGAAATCTTCAACTGAATTATAATAATACATGACCTGATTACCCATTCACAAATTCCAAATACGCTGAATCAATATGTGAATGCTTATTATTGGAACCCAATGAATGAGAGGATAAAATTGAAGGATTACATAATAGAGGTAGAAAATGACGGTACGGTATTTTGAAATAAGGCCATAGGTCGTCATCACAGAATCTCAGTCAAATCCCTGTTGCAACCGTTCTCATAACAACTATGATGTTTGATTACTGGACAGACATACTAATATCTATCACCAATATTTTGTATAATATAGAAGTACCAAGCAAGCATGAAGTGCATCAGAATATAAATGGTCTCTGCCGATATACTGGTGATTGATGTAGTGTTGCAGATCACTAGTGATCAAGCCCAGATAAGGATAGAATTAATTTGAGTTATTCAGCACAAAAAAGAGGCAGCGATGGCATCAGAAAGGGTTCTAACACCTTTTAAAATAATCAATCAAGCTATCATATATCAAGTCTGATTAATTTAATAAATTTATCATAACTTCGAATTTTTAGAGGGACAAGAGCATATAATGTAACTAGTTGAATCCCGCAGCTTCGCCCGCGTTAACAAAAATCGATTGTCCCGTGGGAATAAGACATCGCTCCAGCCGTTTACACGTGAAGAAGTAACAAACATACACACTCACAAACTTTCGCTTTTATAATATTAGTATGATCTACGCCTTTGCAATAAAAAATGACGATGTGCCTTCTATTCTTATAATATTTATTTGTTTATCATTTTATCTAATTATCCAAAAAATATTTTGAATTGAGTATGATTAATCACAAGAGGTTCCCTTTCCGTAAGCTCAAATAGGGGTGTATTTAAGCTTACGGAAAGGGAGAGGGAAACCTTGGGGAATTGTCGGATTTCAAACCACTATCGAGTGCTAGTTGTATGGAAAAACCACGGAAATGCAACACCCTCTATGACGATGATGAAGAGAGGAAAACTATTTTTCACAACGATTTGTCGCTTACAAAGCATGATTTTGAGAAAAATACAAAGGAACGGATTTAGACTGATGTAATGAAAATACTTCCTCAAATCAAGTTCAATGGGGGAAATATTGTCTACGTTAGTTATTTTGAGTCAGCGCTGAATGATACGGTACATACACAAATCGTAGTAATCGATACTATAAAGAACAGTTATACAACCTTATGCAATGTTTTAGCATATTATTTATTTTGCCCGACTGGGTCAAAGGAGGGGGGAGTTACAAATTTTAATATTTTCGAGATTATATGTATATATGCTCGTTGGCTCTAAATCCCAAACTGTTTGTCGGATTGTAATATGGAAAAAACATACTAATATTATAAAGGCGAAAGTTTGTGAGTGTGTATGTTTGTTACTTCTTTACGTCTATACGGCTGGAGAGATTTTCATATGTTATTTATATGAGTTAGCTGACACTCTGGATTAACATATAGGCTACTTTTTACTGTGTGAAAATATCTTATTTCCACGGGACAGTCGATACATCGATTTTTTTAACGCGGGCGAAGCTGCGGGGTTCATTTAGTCTACCATAATTTGTCCTCGTCAGCAGCACCTTATAATACTTATAACTTCTATTTTATTTAATATTATCCACGACTAAAGTAGTTATTTTTATCTTTATAGTTTATGCAGTTGGGATTTTGTTATTTGTCATAACATATTTCATTTTGAGATAATTTTGTATAATAGGTAAATCCAAACGATTATTTTGGTAATTAACTACGGTAATTTACATAAGTATTATAATTATCGTTGATGAGCAAACTTATTAAGAAATCTTTAATTTTGTTGAAACTCAATTGTCTTTCAGAATATTCTATTTAATATCATGGAATCGAAAAAAAATAAAGCGGTATCGTAAACAGCAGTATAGCCTTAAAAAGGGTTTTAAGTAGGTAGCCAGTGTAACAACATTGTTTAAAAAGTATAATAAAAATGATGTAATAATTTATAAAATAATGACATATAAACAAAATTTTCTTCATATCCACAACTCGTAAATAACTACGTATAATACTGAGAAATGACAAATCTTGCGGAGTATGGACGTTTGGCACGTATGCGTTTTTGTTATGTGATGTTATGAATGTCGAATTATATTTCGAATATTTGTCCTTTTCTAAGAACTCATGATATATAATATAAACATAAGGGTAATTTTAAATGCCTTGTGGTTTGATGTCTTAAGCTAGAAGCTTCTCTACTGCCCAGTGGTTCTCAATTTAAGGAAATTGGTAGCTATTTTTTCATTTCATCAGCCTGAGTAAACTATGTATCTGCTTAATGTCTATGTAATGTGGATATTGAAAGGGTCGTAGTCTTAAGCTTTCTAAGATTGGTAAATTTAGAACTCTCAAAAAATTATAAATACTTACACGTTAAATTGGATAAAATGAATAAAAGAAATACATTTATTTCGTATAGGCCCCCGAGTCTTATGTTGCTCCTAGATCGAAACACGACCTCAACTATAAAGATCCGACAAGAAACTCAGCGGGTTTGTCTTATTTTTTTTATTATTCGTTTTATTAGTTGGAGCACATAACAGATTCCTATTTCCGGATATATGTACTAGGAAGTTCTAACAGTTGATATTGTGTACATAGTTGTTCATAACGTGATCAAGGTATATACATGCGTAATGTAAGATTAACAAGTAATCGGAAAATTTCTACATCGGGAATCTGGTTCCGGATTCTCACCTCTTGATTTCGGTTTTTTTGTTTTTTTCAGAAATACTTAAGTGAGCACAGATGCTACAGAATTCGGGTTGCTAAAACAAACATTTTTAGATGCACAAGAATTTCGCCGAATGGCGGAAATTTTACTGGATAATTTTGAGGATAATTACTAAAAGAGGGCGATGGGCAATGGTGGATGTGATTAAGGCATAATCTATATAATCTTCTTCTTCTTTATAAAAATAAATGTTTGTCTGTATGTCCTCTCTAGAATCGTAAACTATTCATTTGATCATGTGATGATCTTTAGCAAAGTTGTTATTCATGAGCTCGCGAAGGTTTCTGGTGTATTTTTTTTTCTTTGTAGCAACTAGAAATCACTACGGAAGAAACAGGTATTCCCTAAGCGCTAAGTTGCGGATTTTTCAATAAAAGGGAAAACATTTTAAATTTAATTGGGAAGCATTTATCACTAATAAGTTAGCATAAGCTTAAGCATAGGTATAGGTTTAAAAATATCTATTCTCTTTTGTTTATTTATATATTGTATATTGTATAAATCGTATCGCATCTCTACTGTATCTACTCTAATGTTGTACGGATAAATTAATCCACAGGCTATATGATTCAAATACAGTGCATCATTTACTAGTAACTTTAAGCAAATCAAGAGATAGATTTAGAGACTTTTTATAGTTTTATTGGAACTAGTGCGTCCATTACTAGGAATATTTAAAAAATTCCATATGGTATGTAAAGTTTTCTTCGTCATCCTTTGCCCTTTGCTAGCATGATCAGCTAAACTTCATCTGTAAGGCAAGAATTCTAATAAGGGCAATTAATAAAGCTCCATTAGTCAGCTTAATTGACAACGCTCATAGTTTTGTATCGTCTACAGACGATTATTATGTAGAAATCTATTGAGGTAGTAATTAGATTTCACCCGACCAAATCCGACCCAAATTCATTTTGTTTTTCATAGGCTTAATTATTTCTATATTTCGAAATTAGCCGTTTTAGATAGATTTTTATGTTTACTGTGTTTGGTAGTCTATAGACGATTTTCTATAACCTAATGTTGTTTGACTACGGTGGCATCATCACCACACCAGCGGCTTATCAATGGTAAGTGCTACTTTGTGGTTACAAAGTGTATGGTAAGGTGTCTGATTGATTCACCCTATGAAAATGTAGAGACAATGACTAGCAATTCCTCAGGGATAACAAAGCACTTATAGCTGAATTTAGGTATGAAAAGTATCCTATGGGAGTAATGGGTGGTGGATGATGACAGCTTCATTTACCCAAAAAGAAAATAGTCATCGCATCCGTATTCAATATAAAAATAAATTCCCCGTTCCATGACGAAATACCCATTCCACTTACCCTACGTTTGGATAATTCTATTGATAATATGATAACGTAACGAATGACGTACGGTTTTTTGTGAACATCCAATACGTATATGCGCGAAATTACGTTTACAAATATAAATGGTTTCTACACACCCATGTTAACGTTAGTTCGCCAGACGGCTTCAAACAAAGTGGTCGCTTCGCGCGATCTGACAATAAACAAACGTATTAAGTTTTGTTCTTACAATAATTTGGAAAACAAACAAATAATCATGGTTACCAAAAGTTTACTGTGCTGGATTGTTCTCGTAGTCCTTGGTCTCGGAGCATGCGGTGAGTTTAATCGATTTTAAAACAATATCAACATTAAATCTGACTTGTGTCCTTAGCAAAGTGTGGGTTTTTCCGAACTTTTTGTTGTAGATGCACTGGTATACATAATTTTAAATATTTATCTTTATAATGGAGTGGATCCGGTTCTTGTTTTATATTACCTTCTCCAATAACTGCTTTAACAGTTAAATCTTAATTTTTCTACATTAATAATATTCATTACATTATAAAGTCAAGCAAATTATGATGGTGTAATCACCTGTTTACTCAAAAGGGCACGTGGACACTTTGTTAGGTTTTGTCACTTACTTTCTCATACCAAGGGAAAAAGGTCGAGCATTGGTACTTTATTAATTGGCCAATATGGTTATACAACTTCCATTTTTAAGAGTTTACTTATTTTAAATGTAATACTTATTGAAGTAATACCATATGTTTAGTCATATATAAACTACAAATTTATGTGCAATATGCTTAAGTTGTATTTAGGTCACTTAAATTTACAAAACGTAGAGCAAATTCTTACTACTATCCATCCATCCATGTTTATATCGGAAATACATCAATATCGAGACCCAAAAGAAATATTGTAATTATATTATATAATTATATTGTAATTATATTATATAATATTGTAATTATAGGTGAGGGTATGTATATAATTTATACATACCCTCACCTAGAATTGAAACCGGAACGACAGGTAGAGGTGGCGCCACTGTGTCAAAAAATGTTACTAGTATATACATACATCTCCCCGTAAGGTCGGGAGTCTTATTCTCACCCTCTGAATCTTAGAGATAACCATAATAAGATTATTCTATTATAGTTTGTCAAAAAACATTATTCAGTATTTGATCAATAATATATTTTTTCCAGCTGGGATGCCTGTCGAAGAGCCCTGCAAACTAAAGCATTTGGATGGTGTATGCCAAGTGCTGACATCATGTAAAATCGCTGTTGCTATATTGAATATCAAAGATATTGAGACCTTAAGGATCATGCATTGTGGTTTTGAAGGAACTAGACCAAAGGTAATTCAACGATTTGCAATACCTTCCCATTTGTAACATCTTCATGTTATTAAGTTCTCTTTGCTCATATAAATATGTATGTAGTCAAAACGTATGAAAAAAACAATCAGTGTAAAATACATAAGTTGGTCTCTATCAAGTTTCAGTGGTACTTTATGAGTGCATTTAACTGGTCAATTTAATATTTTACCACTAAAAGTAGACCACGATACATTTTGGTAAAACTTAAGTACACAAAACATTGAGATGTTTTATAAAAAATCTATGTAGCAAATCCTTAATTAACTTTATTTAATAAACAAAAACCGATTATTTTTAGGTATGTTGTCCTATAGCCAACAATGTGGACGTGCCAACTACTATCAGAACCGTACGAACGACAACAATTCAATACACAAGCAGCATACATCCTGAAGATGAATTAGTGACAAGGTCTCCTGAGATATTAAAATTTGATACAAGTGAACCTGACGTGTTACCCAACAGAAAAACGTGCGGATTAGTAACAGATAATGACAGGATAATTGGCGGCAGCTTGACAGCAATCGACGAATTTCCCTGGCTTGCTAGGATAAAATACTATCATCCAAGTAAGATTATTTCAACCAAATTAATTGCATACAATGACAAATGAGATAATAATAAAGATTTCCATCTAATTATTTCTTTTTTTTCAGCAAAAGGAGTAGAAATATTCGCTTGTTCTGGATCTCTTATTACCGACCGATTTGTGTTGACTGCCGCGCATTGCATGGGCGTTTACAAAGTGTAAGTGCAATAAAAATATCTAATCTTTATTCTTCTATTCAAAAATACATTCATTGGTCAAATTACACTCGTTGTACATCTTAAGGATAAAGTATCGCACACAAAAGGTCACGTTAATAAAATTGCAATACTGCCTAGATGGCTGTGATGATCATTTAATTACGATCATTGATTTAAGAGCCTTTTTGGTCTAATTTTGTAAATATATTTTTAGTATCGGCGTACGCTTGGGAGAATGGGATGCAGAAACGGAAACCGATTGTGAAGACGGATTTTGCAGTGATCCAGTAGTAGACGTAAAAGTTGACAGAATCATAGTATATCCAAAATACGATAAGAAAAACTTAACTAGCGGTGATATTGCTCTATTGCGAATGGAACATTCGGTCACTTTCACAGGTATGTTTCAAATAAAATTGATTACTGTCGTTGTAAATTGAATTGAATTTGAAATTGAATTCTTTAAACTAACGTATATTTTTTGTATTGCCAGATTTTGTGCGACCAGTTTGCTTGCCGGCCACCCCATACGTTGCAAAACAGGACTATATCGACAGCACATACACCACTGCGGGCTGGGGATTGACAGAATACGGTAAGCATACCTCGAGTCTATATCGTCAACTCATTATTGTCCCACTGTTGGACATTGGTCTTCTCTCAGAATGATAGAATCTGATAGAATCCACCGCGCTGGCCAAGTACAATTTGTTAGGTTAGGTTAAACACACACCTCTGAGATCTTATTTTTTTATAAAGAACTCTCGGGTGTGTAATAATTTTAGAAAAATCAGTGGTGCGTGCCTGGATTTGAACCTCGGACCTCCCGATTGATAGGGCAAATTTCAACCTTTAGTCTATCCCTGCTCCGACCACTAGTAATAATCAATTAGGGCATACTGCGCAAAAATGTAAATTATTTTGAGTATGTTTACATGTATTATAATGAGATACGAATGTTATATTTATCATAAGGCCGCAAATCATTCTTTTGTTACATGTAGTCGTATATAGAAAGATGGCAAAAAAATAAAATTTATTATGAATTCTTGCGTTTTGGAAATTATCGTAGATGACAAAGTCTCCCTAACTGTTCGACTGCTTGTTTCTGAATTCTATGAAATACGAAGAATATACAGTCTTTGAATCCTAGTCCCGTCTAAAAAACCTTTTATGGGCTTCTTCAGAAATATTCATTTGCGATTTACGAGGCACTGAGGCAAGTACATATTAAGATATGTACTTGCCTCAGTGCCTCGTCGATTTTTCCAGTATGTACATATAAATATATTTGTTCATTATTTACAGGCCGTGATTCCGTCTTGAAACTCAAAGTGAACTTAGACTCAGTACCCTATTCTTTATGCCAAGGGACTATACCACTCCTACCAAAGAAGAATCCAGCGGCTATCATTTGCGCTGGTGGCAAAGCCGGCGAAGACAGCTGTAGAGGTGATTCAGGCGGACCTCTTGTCAGGGTGGTCAGAGAAAATTATGAGTCTAACTGGTACCTTTTCGGTGTCACGAGTTACGGCGTAAAGAAGTGCGGAACAGCGGGCAAACCAGGAATATACACAAGAGTTACAGCGTACATGGACTGGATAGTACAAACCATCAGAGATAATAGTGTGTAATCAATCATCAATAGCGGTTATATTCATTTTAATCGATTTCGAAGACTACGTCGACATTGAATCCTTGGAGGATGAAAGACTAGTCAGTGAATTAAATGACAGATGAACGAACGATCTGAGACTTCGCGACGAGATTTTATAGACCACAATATGGTATCTATACAGGAAGAATGGAATATAATTTCGGGTGATTTGTGTGCGTGTCTCACCCGCATGCGTGAGTTAAATCGCCAAAGTCTTCATGTTCTGTATTCCTGTAGCTTCTGTGACAGGAAAACGATGGGAGGAGTGAGACGCATGCGACTTGAAACCGCATGAGGTCACACCCCCGCGTGATAGGAAAAGTCCCGTACAGTTGCGATTCCATGTAACGGTTCAAAAAGAACAATATTTACCGTTCAATTTAAAAAGCTTTATTCCCGGGCATCTAAAATAATAATTGTATGATGGACGTTAGAAGAAGAAAGTATGACCTGCCATAAAAGGTCTACCAATCAGTATTACTAGTATTAAGCGTAGTATATTTATCTATAGTATTAATAATGTACAAATAGTAATGAAAATTATATTGTTAACTATTAATAAAAAATAACAATAAACGTATTTCCTTTGATTCTAGATAATATATTATTTTTACAAATAATATCAAAATATACCTACCCAGTTACATGGATCGTGGTCACGGCGCAACTGGTTTGAGTTGCGTCATGACCACGATGTAACTGGGTCGAAATATCGGCAAAAAGAATTCTTAAAGATTTTAAATATACTATCTATATATTTTAGGACATAATTTTCTGACTCAGATACCTCAACTACTTACAATTTAATAGAATTAGTAAGCCATATGTTAACTGATCACTGCCACTTTTGATCCGTAAATGAGCTCGATTAGGGCAAAAAAGCTGATCACAAAATAAATGTGACACACCCATGAGGACTTATAAATATATTACTAGTTGACCCGGCGAACTTCGTTCCGCCTAATAGTCAAAAATTTACAATTATCAGTGTTTTTCTGCTATATATATCGTCAACCCATTATTGTCCCACTGCTGGGCACGGGTCTTCTCTCAGAATGAGAAATTTTCTATATTATACATAAATAACTCTATATATTAAATAAAACTGCATTAAGACCCGTAGCGCACTTTTAAAGGTATTAGCATACATAGGTACAGACTGCGGGAAGCGACTTTGCTTTATACTATGGAGTGAAAATAAGTTTATCCCTGACAACGCCGCTCAAACCAATGTAGTCGTAATAATGTAGTCGTGCTGCCGCAGTCAAAACACATGGACACCCTTAAATACGTTCCACAGATATTTTTTCACGTAGACATGGATGCTTAGTTCCATAACTATAAGGAACAATGAACAATGCTAATAAGAAATTAAATGACATAAAATTTAAAACTGTATATTATAACATTTTAAGGATTTAAGAAGTTACCTAATTATACAGTTACGGTTTTGTGTCCTCTGAGCGCGATGCTCCCTTCGGGCTCTTCCCAATGAGCATTGTACTCAATGCGCCTCCTGGTGTTTACGAAAGCATGTGGCCACACATGCCGTCATCCTACACGGGGTGGCTTGGCTGGACGATTCGAGCTCCCACTCTTACCTCCTCGGAAGCCCCTTTTAGTTGCTTCTTACGACAGGCAGGGGATACCATAACCCTATTCTGGTCCCGGAACTACAATAGATATCGCTCAAGTTCCTAACGTGGAAAATCTCATTATATTTAATGGAAATTTACATGTGCCCGAAACCACACTTTCACTAAAACTCGACCGGACGGTACACATTTGGTTCACCTACTGATATGTCCACAGTACGGGATGGTTGTAATCTAGATTGACACCCCGTTGCCAAATGAGAGCAAACAGTCTGATCAAGAATATATTTAATTTCAGTTAAAGTGCCCGTATATGAAGCCTGCAAAATTAAGCATTTAGATGGCATATGCCAAGTGCTTGAATCGTGCAAAATCGCAAAGGCTCTAATAAATGTTAAAGATTTCGAGACTTTAAAAACCATGCATTGTGGATTTGAAGGAAGTAGTCCAAAGGTAATTTGACGTATCATTATCACTTCCAAGGCACATCATTCTACTATTGTGAAGCCCCTTTGATTAAGCAAATAAAACTAAAATCCAATAGTGTAAATCTACATATAGGTTGATCTTCGTCTAGTTTTTTGATAAGTTTGATGTAGCAAACAAGCATGCAGTCCATCTGATGGTAAATGGCCACTTCCGCCCATGGAGAATTGTAATGACTATGTGTATAGAAATCGTTAAACACTTAATTTAACGTTATCACGTTAAACACATTGTAATATTTATGTCATTATCCTCTAAATTTAAGATAAGGTAAATAATTTTGGTGCTAAAATACATTTGTTTGCAGGTGTGTTGTCCAATAATAAAGAAAAATGATGTGTCTACGACTATTAGAACCAAACAAACATCAACATTGTCATATAAAAGCAAAATGACCGCTGATAAAGAACCAACTATAAGGACGTCTGAGGAATTGCATCCTAATGTGGTACTACCAGATGTGTTACCTAGTAGAGATATTTGCGGGTCGGTAACGGAAGGAGACAAGATGAATCCTGGCCGTATAACAGCGATTGACGAATTTCCCTGGCTTGCTAGAATAAAATATTATCATCCAAGTAAGAATTTATGACATGCTCCAATAAATGCTTTAATTTTATAATGTGCTTCAACTGTCTTTTTAATTTCAGTCAAAAGAGTAGAAATATTTGGTTGCTCTGGATCTCTTATTAATGATAGATTTGTGGTGTCTGCCGCACATTGTATAGGTGTTTACAAAGTGTAAGTGCAACAGATTTTGTTTTTTTATTAAAAGTAAAGTGTAATGTATCTAACATTATACTTTATGCTGCGTATAGTATCGAGTAGCATATAAAAGGTAACGTTGATAAGTGTTCAATGGCGTCCAGGGATCTGTGAAGATTATTTAATTACGATAATTAATTTAAGGGACTTGTTGAAGTTATCTTAATATGTTTGGTTAATCCATATTTTACTAGCTTTTTACCGCCGACTTTGGTTGCATTTAGCACGAGAATGAGGATCTTATGTTATCCAGGATATTATCCAGATCAAAAATTATGTAATTTCAAGTACTTTTTCCGTGCAAGAGCAACAAACATAAATACATCTATACAAACTTTTTCATTTATAATTTTAGTAAGATAATCTTTGTACACATACATTTTAGTGTCGGTGTACGCTTAGGAGAATGGAATATAAAAACAGAGAAAGATTGTGAAAGCGGATTTTGCAGTGATCCAGTAATAGATGTAAAAGTAGACAGAATCGTAATATATCCAAAATTCGATAAAAGTAATTTTACTAGCGGTGATATTGCTCTACTGCGAATGGAGCGTTCAATCAATTTCACAGGTAAATTTCACATATAACTAGTTTCATTGTCATCATAAATAAAAAAATATATTCTAATAAATTTTCTATTGGTAGACTTTGTACGGCCCGTTTGCTTGCCAACTACCCCATTTCTTGCTAATCAAGACCATATGGAGAGCTCGTACACCACTGCAGGCTGGGGATTGAAGGAATTCGGTAAGTATACAAAACATCTTGATAATTCACTTCAAAGATAAGCATGCAATCCACATATTCGCACACCACGCAATCCACAGTCCACCAATTCGCACATGGCCAGCGCGGTGAACTATGGCCTATAACTCTGTCATTCTGTGAGAAGACCCGTGTCCAGCAATGGGACAATAATGGGTTGACGACGGCAATCCACCTGATAGTAAGAAGTCACTTTTGCTAAAAGAACTGACTTGACTGTAGATTCAATTGATTTTTAAAGGCGTTGACATAAAAAAAATCTAATTGTTTACTATTTACAGGCCGCGAATCCGTCTTGAAACTCAGAGATGACTTACATTCCGTCTCTTATTCCTTATGCCAAGAGACAATACCGCTTCTACCAAAGAAGAATCCAGAAACGATCATTTGTGCCGGCAGCTCAGACATGCACTCATGTAGAGGCAATTCAGGTGGACCTCTTCTCAACACAGTCGCAGAAAATAATAAAAATAATTGGTATCTTTACGGTATCACGAGTTATGGCGTAAGGAAGTGCCGATCTACGCGCAAACTTAGGATATACACAAGAGTGACAGCGTACATGGATTGGATAATTCAAACAGTCAAAGATAACAGTTTGTAATAAAAGATTAACAGCTATTATTTGCATTTCAGTCAATCTCGAGGACTCACTCGAAAGTCCGTTTAAATATGTCTATCATTTAATTTTCTATTCAGTAAACTAAATAATAGATGAACCATTGAACTGATTAGTCAGTAAGAACAATATTTGGCCGTTTTTCCTATCACGCCGTTGTTTTTGCCTGCGTGTCCCACCCGCATGCCTGAACTAGGTGGAGTAACTTCACGTCATGCATGTCTGTACACTCTAAACAACAATTTTGTAAAGAAATTATGGAATGGAATTGGCGTGGCACGCATGCAGCCTAAAACCGCATGTCACACAGACCCACGTGGGAAAATATTTTCACAGCTATTTGTTCGACATGAATAATATACCTGATGTCTTAATTATTTTATTTACATCCAAAAGAACTAGTCACCCGTCGCAACGGTCGAAATTCGACCGTATTTTAAATTAAAAAACGAAACTTCAAATTGTCCAACATAGCACCAATACTCCTCTAATTTAAATAAATAGTACTAATTTTCAGGTTATTTTGAATGCACCCGTTACATATAAAAAGAGATTTAATTAGAGATTAAATTAAAAAACGAAACTTCAAATTGTCCAACATAGCACCAATACTCCTCTAATTTAAATAAATAGTACTAATTTTCAGTTTATTTTGAATGCACCCGTTACATATAAAAAGAGATTTAATTAGCTAAGCTGCATTTAAAAGCAATAGCGGGTATTTTGACAAAGACATCTGACATTTTTGACGTTATAGGTATGTTTTCATAGTAAGACATTAAATGTTCTGTTTGCTACCCTTCGTCGCTCCCACGGCGTCGGGTACCTTTTGAAGGTTTCCCCCTCGATAACAAAAAAAAAAAAGGTAGTGAGTGTAATGTGTTTTTATTTGATTTTATGTATGTTTTATTCTTTGTTTGAAAAAAATATTAGCATTGCGCAATCGTTTCCGTCTGCGGCAAGTATCTTAAAAACGAATCACTAGTTTTTGCTTCACGTATTAATTCCAAAAGACTAATGGTATACCTAAATAGTGTTATAAACAGGACTCTAGACCTTCCGTAAGAAAAAGTCCACCAATCAGTATTATTAGATAACATTAAGGACAGGAATATACTTATCTGTAAATTTCATAATGTATCCATAAATAGAGATTAAAATAAGGGTATTTACGATCAATAAAAATAACATTTGATGGACAATGAACGTATTTAATTTAATTCTACAAACCACAATATTTATACAAATATATGAAGAATGGCGCCATATTTCACACCAAACATATTTACAGAAATTAATGATAGTATTAAATCTCAAAAAACATTTAAGAGATAACGACATTCTCTGTAATAAAATTAAAGAAACAGTCTTATTTTTATTGCCTTTCCACTTTTTATTGAGTATTGCGAAAGAAAATTAATAATATGCTCTTATTGCGAGTATATTTCTTTATGATCAATAATAATTGAGTGTTCGTTTTAAAGTAGGTATCACTGTGCATCCACACCGCAGTTACTTTTTGTGGAGCAACTTTTCCAAATGTTATTGTTAATTTGTTGCCGTGTTAGTATAAGTTAAGCAACGTTGCTCTAACAATCGATAACATTGTTAGATAATGTTACCTCAACGTTGTTATAATTTGTTAATTATGTTGATGGCGGTAAGGACGCGTGAGCAACTCAACAATTAGTAACAGTAGTCACAAATGTTAGAGATTGTTATTTAATGTTACCGTGTTGCAAAACGTTGCTCCACAAAAAGTAACTGCGCTGTGGATGCACGGTCAGTAAAATAAATTTCCAAAGAATAATCTTAAAGCACCTTTACGAATTATCTAATTAAATAAAACATATACAAAATGTACTAGACATAAAACCTTTCGTTTTACTTTCCACATATCTACGTGGACAACATGTGATTTCAGATACATTGTAGAGTTTACTGGATAGCAAATACTATCATATCATAAATGAGCATCGAGCATAAATACGATATTTATGTATTTTATTCGATATATTTTCAACACGATAATAAATGCTTATGATAAACATAAGGTTATAATTTTGTGATTAGGAGCGCCAACTATTTGGACTGTATATTTCTTACTATTTTTTATGTGATGAAAAGAGCAAAAGTCTAGGCATCTAGTCGAGCAAGAGGCTAGAATGGAAGGTAGAAATAGGCATTGTAGGGCCGCCAAAATAAAAAAAATAATAATAATAATAAATACAGTTGAATTGAGAACCTCTTCCTTTTTGGAAGTCGGTTAAAAATAGAGATCGAGTTCAACAAAAGAAACTACATACTTACCTATTACTACAGGCCTATAACTATAACTACTGATTTAGTAATAAATAGACACAGTAATTAAATGGGCATGGATACCCAAAACCGAAACTTAAAATAAATTATCGTAATACGCTGAAATTAACGGCGGGACCAATTTTGATGAAACTGATCCTAAATAGTTTTTTTTGCAAGATATATTTTCCTAGGCGGAAGGCATATCGAACTAGTTAGCAGCTAATCTAGTTACATTGTTTTAGCCTAATAAAAGTTGCTTCTCCTTTATGAGTATTTTTCTCATTCAGTCATGGAATAAATTCGTATAAGTACATTTATAGCAATCATTTATAGCGACTTGCAAATGAGAGTGAGAATGAAAGTTAAAGCAAATAAGTAATACATTTACAGTTGTTTTAACATCACGCTTCTATTTATAACAATACTACTTACTACCAATAATATTATTATATTTAAGTTTCATCTAGAATCTTACATTAACTCATTACCAATTACGTAAGTCACAAATAAGCAAATTTTGATTTTTTTCGTCAAAACACATAAATGGTCCTCCTATTTGAAAACAAAACATTTTCTGCCAACAATGCCAAGAATGGCGTCCGGCCCCCATAAACTGTCATATATAAATCCTTTATATTATGTCCATACCTATTGCATGCGTTAATTAGAATGCAATCTAATACAAGGCCTTATGCCATCGCAATTTTGCCTTGAATTAGATCTAGGCTTTTCAGCGTGAAAGAGCGCAATTTATGTCTTTGGGCTCGACCCTATTTTACTTTTTATCAATTCATAAATCGGTACTTCACTACATAGTATAAAACAAAGTCATGCTTAGATCTTTAAAACTACGCTACGGATTTTAATGTAGTTTTTTTAATAGATTCAAGAAGCAGGGTTGTTGTTTATAATACAAGCAAAGTATAGCGGAGGACCATTGTTAAATTTAGATTTTTGACATTTAAGCGGAACGAAGGTCACCAGGTCACCTAGTATGCCATGAAACACCTATGTATTCAGAACTTCTTGTATACATTTAGATATATACATATAATTAATTATAAAACACCTCATTATTTAGAACATCTTGATTCAATAACCTATCTATCTAAGCTATCAAGATTATCCTCCGACTCTCGTTTTTCGTCCTTATCAATTTTGTCCAAATACTTCAACAGGTCCCCATTATATACATCTGATGCACTGTTCAAAGAGATTTTGCACGACCGCCCCGGACTGTGATAAGTTTTATTCTTTCGAGTTTTCTTCTTCACTGAACTCTTTCTGGGTGACATTACAAGGTCAGTGTAGTCAATTGGTGTAGCGTAGGAGCGAGGGGCGTAGTACCGTTCAAATAGCATTGGCTGCTGCTGAACTCGGCCGTACATCAACTCCATTTCGTGAAGAAATTCTTCACGCCTCATCCGTTCTTCATCACGACGAGTCTGAAGACGCATCGCGATGTCCTCTTCGTGGCTGTTTATAAAAGTAAGTAAATGTTAACATATGGTTTAACATTACGTGCAAATGATATATATATATATTTTTATCTGACTGAAGTAGCAAACGAGCATGCAGTTCACCTGATGGTAAGTGGTTACTGCCGCACATGGACACCTGTAATCAACTTCATACAGAACATGGGTTCCATCTGAAGTCCATCACAGATGCGTTGCTACTCCCGAGGACTATGATGGTCGCCTCATTCGAAAGTGTGCCGGCAACCACACCCTTCCATATTTTTGTCGATCAGTATAATTTCAACAATGGTTAGTTAAAGAATAATAAAGAACGTTAAAAAAATCTAGTTACGTTTCTGTACAATGCACATATTAGTAAAAATGTTATTTTGAGGACTGAAAGTAACTAATAACCCATTTCAATTCTTTAAAATTGTTTGTCTGTTTAAAACATGGAACAAAAAAGAAGTCCTTTTTTGTTCCAATTCAACTGAATTTAAGATAAAGGTTTAATACTTCATATCTTAATGTAACAACATGTTATAGTATTTATTTTATCAAAATCCATCTGCTCTATAAAAAAAACTTTACAACTAAAATTCAGAAGTGGGTATAACATTCCGGCAGGTTCGCGGATGAATGCGAAAGCGTGCCCGTGTTCCCACCGTATCCATGAGGATTACCCACTTAACAAAACAAAAGGTTTTATAACATTGTTTTATTTAGTGCAAGGAACAAGTATTTTCAACATTGTTAAAAATATAATGCTTCTGTTACCTAAATGTACGTCAATGTTACGAGTACCTACATTCTTTTTAAACGCGACTAAAACCGCAGGGCACAGATGTAAATAAAACCTAACTACGTATTATTTCTATGTAAATTAATTACAATACAACAACATACGGGTTGTATGTTGGAAATATAAAAATTCCAAGCATCTGGAAATTCTAAGCCTTTATAAAGGGTTAAGGACAAAGATAAATTATCCGTATTTTTCCACCAGCAATGTATCAAAAGCATATATTCCATAAACCAGTGCTGCTCAAACTTTTGTTTAACTTCGATCTATGTGTTACACAGTTATATGAAGGACGTGTTACCTGCTACTAACACTTACGAGGTTCTTTAAAAATGCTATGGCTATTCCGATCGCTGTCCTTAGCTTGGTTTTTCTAAAAGTCTATTGTGGATTGACTCCGGAGACATCACTGCCGCACAAATTTTCACCTAACTAGTCACTTATCGCAATGGTCGAAATTCGACGGTAATTCAACTCAAAATTAAACTTGATATTGTCCAAAGTAGCACGAATAATTCTCAAATTCAATTAAATTATATAAATTTTTGACTTATTTTAAAGCCCAACCGTTAAAGTTAAACGTATAAAAGTGCAACATGTGTGTTATAAGCAATTTTAGTCGAAAAAATCGCTTGTCCGACGCTTTGCGTCTAGACGTGCAAAAGAGGTTTAATTGACTAACCTGCATTTAAGAGCAATGACGGGTATTTTATCAAACTAATATTTTTGACATTATGTGTTTTCATAGTAAGGGATTTTTTTTTATTTCGTTTATTATATATGTGTTATTTATTTATTTTTATTTTATAGGTTTTTGTACACAGATACAAAATCAATACATTCATAATATAACAATAGTACAAAGGACTGCTTATTTCAAAATGAAATTTCTTCCAGCATATGTGTTGACACATCAAATGCATTATAACATTCCGACATTATACATTATAGGTATGTGTGATATGTTTATAGATGATTTCTGCCTGTTTTATGCGTTATTTTCAAGTATTGGCAATATTTCTCTAATAAACCATGACTGTGCCAAATTTCATTCTCCTCCGTCAGTATAATTTGCGTTAAAAAAAGGATCCTAAGTTTTTGCTTCACGTATTAATATATAGATTATATAATAGATAGATAGAGAGACAGTAATCGGAGGACTGCATGCTACTTGATTAAAAATATACTAGTCACCCGTCGCAGCGGTCCAAATTCGACCGTAATTTAAATTAAAAAAATGTGTGCGTATACTAGCGTACACTCGTAAGAAGTGAAACTTCTTTATGACGTTATTTTTCAAAAAATAATTTACTATATGCAACTTTACAGAAATTAGTTAAATAAAGTTAAATTAGATAAAGTTTAATAAAAGGCTTTTATTAAACTTTATCTAATAATCTAATCTATAATAATCTATCTAATATCACGCGTGGTAGGGATAACGTAACGTAACGTAACGGATAATGGCGCGTAACAGAAAAAGATGGCGCGTAACGAAAAAATGTTACACTTAATTTTTTTTCCAACCCCGATAAAGAAGTTTCACTTCAAAAACTAAACGTATTGGCCAAAGTTGCACGAGTATTTCTCAAATTCAAATAAATCGTAGGTAATAATTTTCAAGTTATTTTGGACGCATCCTTTAAAGGTAAAAAGAGGTTTAGTTATTGAGCTTGTAATCATAGTATATAATGGTAATCATAAATCTATTGTAATCATAATAAATGGTATAATAGAACTGGTACGTCTATTGGGGAAGTACCACGTTACACCTATTCTAACGTCAAGCAGCTCATACGTGCCTTTAGAAGGGTGTGGATGCTGATTCACTTTCCCACAACCATCTTTGTTCTCAGGACCAGCAAAGCGTCTACAATTTACTTTAGATAGAGCCCCCGTTCTACGTGTAGTTGGCTATAGATGCCCACTGACTACTTATCTAGGCTGCGTCCTCGTTTGTTACTACAATTTAATACAAAAGTTTATTTATAGTATCTCACTTATTCTTTACGAGGTGCCATGATGGTTTGGATCGAAGCAAGCGGTCGCGATGCCTATTCTCAGCTCTTCTCCGCTGCTCAGCTAATCGCTTCGCTGTTTCCATCTCAAACTTCCTCCTGACCGCCTCAGCTCGTAGTAACGCGGCCAAATTGGATCTTCCCGCTGCAAATCCTTGAAGTTCTAGCGCTGAATACGCTTCAGGCTTTGCCCCTCCATCGACGATGCTGCCAGTACTCTTGCTTTCCTGGTAGATTTTTTTCGTAATCTCTTGCATCTAAAAAAATACCATAAATATATTTTCAATGATAAATGATTTTTGCTTATTTTGATTTCAAACGCGTGGATGAGAATTCTTAAACTATAGTTTTTGCAAATATATGCAATTTACAGACAAGAGATATTTTCATACTTACATACATACATTTTTATATTTGTACACCCATAACGGGTAGAGTAAGCGGACTCATACACCATATTATTGACCATCCTTGTAATATACCTTATTCCAACAAATAAATGATATTGTATTGTATTATACTTATTATTTGTGTAAAAAGCATGTTGCAGACGTACCTAGGTGAGTAGTGCAGAAACTATGAAATCAGCGACAAACAAGTTCACTTCAACGTAACAAATGACCAAACCGATAGTGATACTGAATTTGTATTACGCGGATGTGCATTTAGAGGTAACGTCACTTATTTGACTCAGTTAATTAGCTCATTCACTACGTAATTACATTACATATGACATCTGCTATATTGACACATACTTTTTTATTGGCCCGGTCAGCGGTACTGAATCGAAAGGGCTGTGGGCTAGTGGTGATGAAGTCTTCCTTCGACCGCTTGCATTTCCTCAAGTCCTTGGTCGGGCTGGGTTGTCTGTCGGAGGACACTGAGGGCGCTGCTGGAGACGGGTCGATGGGTAAATCGCTGTGAGCTGCTGGAGTGGAAAGTCTGCTGCGGTCTCTAGTCGCCATTGTGCCTGGAAAGCTCGAGATTCGCAGCATTTCTTCTGCTCGTATTCGTTTGTTCATTGATCTGCATGGAAAGATAACGTTATGATCGGATGTAATAATAATCATGTAAAACGCTTCGAATAGGACGCGCTAAAGGGTTCAAACCTCGGTTACGCAACCTAAGAAATTTTACCTTCTATTTAGTTTCATTAAATATTCAGAAGATATATGCAGTGAGGTAGCTATAGAGTAGCTTTGATAAAGATTTTGTATTTTTCTTAATCAATACCCAGTAAACTTCACCCGATAGTCATCCTAAGCCAAGAAGAAGAAAGAAGAACTCACCGAAAGAAGTTATCCTCCTTAACCTTATCGTAAAAATAGTTCGAGAAGAGATTCCTTGGCACCGGTCGTGCTCTGAACCTCTTCTTCTTTTTGCCTTTCGGTACCACGTTAACTGCTCTCTCACATATACCGTTACCGTTTTCTTCTCTCTTCGTAAAACTAAACGGTTTCATCTGAGCTCGTAGTTCCGCCTCGCTGTTGATCTTCGTAATCGCCCGTCTAAAGGTCAGGTACAATTGTATTATTCGATGTAGGTAATGAAAATGTCATACGAGTTCTTATTCATAAATGATTGTGATTGAACCCGGAGGTACCAACTATTAATATCGGTGGCCAGCCCTCAATTCATCATCCTTAAGGAATCCCTCCTTGCTCAGGCATTCTATCGGAAGGATCTATCTATCTATCTTTGTGAGAGTCTGGAGTCCGTACTAGGTTCACCTATGTGACGGATCTCCAGGCCCTTGCCCCGGGAATATTGTATTTGTTAGAACTTTATTGTATTAGGATTTACTTAATTTTACATTTGATAGATCACTATGCAGAAGGTTGAAAGGTATTAAAACATAAACATTATTAAATTAAGATTGAATAAAAGTTTACGTTTAATTAGTTGTATGTTTGTGTGCATACGAATATGAGTGTGTGTATGTGTGCAGATATAGGTATATAATAAAAGTAAAGTAAGGTTACAGAGATCTTGCATGCCTGCTCTTAATAGTATATAGATAACCGAAAGTTCTCGGGCAGGATGCAGCCAGCGTTTAGGAGGCTTGAAACTTCATACATGAAAGACAGGAAGACTTATTATTCATAGATCGATTTCCTGAGCAAAATTGTAGTCACGGTTCAGGGGGCGGGAAAAAAATTGTTTTCGTAACTTATTTTCATGAAGCAGCTCAAATCATCTGAGGCTTACGTTACATTTGGTTCGTCTAAGGACTACCTAAATATGAACATTCGAATAACCTCATACCACATACATATGTAGAAAACAGAAACATTAATCAACAATGAAAAGTGCCTAATTAAATCAAAATTCACCGTGGAAGCACTATTTTTTACCCATCTTTTTATTATCTAAGTGAAATTTATACAAAGGACTCATAAGGAATATACAAACCCTTATTTATTAAGAAAATCCTCAAAATTTTAAAATCTCTAAATAAACTCTAAATCTAAATCTAGATCTAAACTATCTTTAAATCTAAACTCTAAATCTAAATTGAACTCTACTAAAACACAAAAATACAACAAATTACCAATTGAAGAAGGAAGGCGTTTCTTTTTCCGTCCGATGCTCGAGAACGTGCCTCTCATTAAAATAGGTTTCCTTGCAAGATTGGCATAAAATATTTTAACATTTACGTCAGCTATGATGAGGATGAGTATGTTAGCTTAAAAACGGTAGTATTTTAACACGATTTTGACCAACTTTGAATTATCGGATTAATTTGAAGTTTTGCACCTTTTTTTTTTATTTCATTGAAGTAGCAAACGAGCACGCATTCCACCTGACGGTAAGTGGTCACTGCCGCCCATGGACTTCTGTAGGCAACTTCAAACAGAACATGGGTTCTATCTGAAGTCAATCACAAATGCGTTGCCACTCCCGAGGACTATGATGGTCGCCTCATATAAAGGTGTGCCAGCAACCGGGTGTGGTTCCACCGAAACGCAAGAAATACTTCACGCTAGAAATAGGTGTGGCGGTGGTACTTCTCTGGGCGAACTACATTGGTTCTACCACCTGCAAAATCAAATCATCAAGGATGATCAATAGTTACCTATACCTATGAGGACTAAATTGAAATGCCAATATCTTCTTAATCAATGTCATGAGCGTTTCGATGGAAGGGTATGCCGTATTGCCGGCACACTTTTAAATAAGGCGACCATCATAGTCCTCGGGAGTGGCAAAGCATCTGTGATTGACTTCAGATAGAACCCATGTTCTATTTGAAGTTGCTTACAGCAACTCAAAAATAAGGCATAGTCCTTACACAAATAACAGTTTTTTTGTTTTATCAAATAAACCGTCATACCTACTCTTAGACAGGTAGACGCTATGACTTTTTCGTGTATTTAATCTTATACCTGCTATGATAACAACAAAAAATAAAAGAGTTTATTTTTGTTATTTTATTATCATATGGATAAAATTTAGATGGTACGGAACCCTCCGCGTGCCACTTCGACTCGTCATCGATCGATTTTCGTATACTTTTTTGTTTGTTTACTCAACAATTTGGTTAGTAACAAAGTACTAAAGATTGGGTTTTGCCACATATTATCGTAACAACCTAAATAATAAATTAATCTGACGATTGGAACAAATTATGCGGGATGAACTAACAGCATACAGGATGAACAAAAATGATAAAACAATACATATTATTATTGGCCGATTTATTATCGAGTGATATTTTTAGCGCAAGGATAATTGAAATTACATATTTTTTTCATGTATTGATGAAAGGGGGTCGGGAATAATCAAAAATCCGAAATATAAAAGGTCCTCAAAATTGATATTTGCAGTTTTTTACCGCCTTTCGTCGTGGCTGCGTAACATCAGAAAGTGGACCACAAAACCTAATGCAGACGAGCTTTTCCGCCAAGCAAACAAAGATGGAAAAAAGGGATGACTTTGATAAACTGATTATCAATCTTCATTAGTTGGAGAGACACCCTATGAAGAAGAAGAAAGTTGACGGGATGATCCGGACCTAACTCTTCCCCCTTCCATGGGTATGTCCAGAATTATCTTGATTATCAGAAATTTTTACACGTTACGAAGGTTAAGAAGCGGCTTGAATCTTTTCATTTTTTTATATTAACCTTCATGCTACGGTTTCACCCACTTTTAAATAAAGACATAACACATAACATCAGTCTGAAATTTTACACATTCCAATAACAACATAACGTTTCTCTAAAGGGAGCTGAAACCAGCAAATTTATGTAGTTTAAGTGTAAAATCCCGTACAAACTAAGCAGTACTTCTGCTTCTTCTTAATAAAGTCCTAATAAAATCTCTGTGTAGGACTGGATTTTCCGACGTCTACCTGCCAACACTCTTTCTTTCGGTATGTATTCGAAAGCCATCCGAAATTGGAAAAAAGGGACGCTATAATACCAACAATTAACGCTATATATGTTAAACATAATAACCTTCCTTTTGAATGACTCCATCTTTTAAAAAAACTGCATTAAAATCCGTGGCGTAGTTTCAAAGATCTAAGCACACCTAAATAGGAACAGTCAGTTAAAAAGTGAATTTGTTTTAAATGTATGTATTGAAGCGATAAAAAGATAGAGACTTGAATTGTGCGCGAACATAGCCCATACCTTATTTATAAATTTCTAAGTATAATTCGAACCGTAATTTCTGTCATACTTAAGAATAGAGTAAGTTGTTATTTGTATAACTCAAGGGACAAATCAGAAGAGCTTTATTCACCGCGGGTTGACCGATAATATAAACGGAACTCAATGTCGACAATAATTTATAATTGATATCATTATCCAGGGCCGACTATAATCATGGATCCGGAGATCGATGATCGGTAATGTAAGGGTCAGTACAAAGCTGTAGTTACGTGCAGATATCAGCGTGGAATAATGGCAAATCGCGTTTAATTTGCAAGGTAGAATGAGTACGGTACGACCGGGAAGGTACAACCACATCTATATGTGGAGTGAAGCAGCTCGAGCAGCAGTAGAACGGTGTGGTTGCCGTCTCACTTTCAACCAAGGCGACCATCTACGAGTAGGTAAGTCCTTTTGAGAAACAACGTATCTGCGATTGACATCAGTTTTAGCCACTATTGTCTACGAAGTTACAGATGTTCATAGGTGCCAGGGATGAACAAAGGAGCATGCGCTCCATTTGATAGTAGATAAGTCTCTATAAATGGAATGCATGCCCCTTTGTTTTATAATAGATATATGAAAAAATGTGAAAACATACGTAATGTTATTTCTTTTAGTTAATATGTAGTCACCTCATAGCTTGGTCTTCTAGTATTTTGTCGTAGAGCGGTATCCGAGATTCAATAGGCACAGGCTTTGCCTTAAAAACCTTTCGTTCCCTCTTTTGATGAAGCATATCTTCTGAGAACGACTTGCGGAGACTTCGAAGTTCATTTACTATTCGTTCTTCCTCGTCTCTGTAAACATCATTAAATAAAATATACGTATTACTTAATTTTTTATTGTTTAGTCAAGTGCTACTAAAATAGTGTGCTTAGCAATGAAATATTTTGTCACTTTTACTTCAGTAGCATGGGTTAAATAAAATCTACATACTAAATGATATGATAAATTAAAAAATCAGCAACAGTTAAAGAATAGCGGGTAATTCTTAACTTTACTCGCTCAATATTGTATATTGATTTTATAAATAGAATATAAATTTTTCTATAACGATGGTTAATAGCTCTAATCTTATATGGAGAAAACACGTATCCAGAAGAAAAGAGACCAAACTTTTTATGGAGTGTAACCAATTATGCGTAAATAACAGTATGTTTTTTTCATTTTGCTTTACACATTGTTTCTACAGTTCTCGATTAAAACGCAGCAACCATCTTGCGTATAAAGAATAGAAAATAAGTACTTTATAATTTTTCATTCGTGATCAACTTGATGTATAAAGCTGTAATTTAATTTATCACGCAAAATCATTTTATAATGTCCGCCGCAAAGTAGCCCACATTTAACCGCAATTGATGTTATTAAGAATGGTGTTGTAGAAAAAGAATTTCAAAGCATCCTGTTTCCTTATCCTCGTACACCTTGCACTTTTCAAAAAACAGGTTTTGAGTCATTCTTCTTAGTAATGAAATAAAAGCACAAGGTTTTCGCATTTCAATCATACATTAATCAGTTTACGAAACTTCACACGCGTTAGGTTTTTCCATTGACGTACATACGAGAGCTGTATCGTTATTTAACTATTCTTACCTTTCAGTCATTTTAAATGGTTTAGGTATGGTGATACTTTTTCGCCTTCGTAACTTAGAGCCTACCCGCCGGGTTCTTAATGGACTAGACGGCATACTTCTGGTTTTAAAATCATCTTCATCATTTTGTTGTTCAAAAAATTGCTCAAATTTCTCATCAACCTCATCTTTACAATCAATTTTATCATCATGCCACGATATAGAACAAGCAGAATGATTTCGTTTCGGACGATCAAGTTTTTTATTTGCTTTGAAACTAGAAGAAATGTCCTTATTATTAGTTACATCAAAATCACTTGTTTTGTTAATCACCGATTTCTGCTGCGGTCGTTTTAGGGATGATGTCTTAATATTTTGTGTCCTGCTCTTCAAAATTGCGTTGTTTAAGTCTTTTCTGTCATCTGAGAGTCTTCGTCTCATAAGGATAGGAGAACGACTACCGTTGTCTATATTTCTAAATTCATCGTCAGTTTTAATCATCTCATCAAGTTTACAATGGTCAATGTGGTCTACAGCTAAGCCTAACATAACTTTCTTCTTATCACGTAAAGATTTCAATGTGGAATAGAATTCACTTTCAGGTAAATGGTTAATGTCATTATAATCAGGAATACTCCGATAGAAGTCTTTTAACTTTTCCGCATCAATATCCGCCCCTGACAACGAGCATGTCGTCGAAGAATCAATAGAACAATTCTCAGGAACAGTTTTCACAATTCCGTTTCGTTCGTAAGACGTTTTTGGCATCTTAGTTATGGGGTCCACTGGAATTTTGATACACGAATTTCGGAAAACACTACAGTGATGCATCACAAACCATTATACAAATAATTTTAAGACCGCGCTTCTGTTATACGTGTTTGTTGTTCTTGTTGTCGTCTTGGATACGTATACCTGCATTCTGTATAGATTAGATATTGGTTTTTAAGCATTCTAGGTTATTTTATTCAAGGTCAAATTATGATTAACGTGATCATTTTCCATCTCCCAATGTAGGGAACATTGGGAGGTAAAAATATCAGAATATTAGGCTAAATACATAACTTTAAATTACATAATTATTTATAATACCTACATATAAATTTTGCAACAAATTAAATACATGCTGAATAGGAATCATATATGGTCATGTCTTTGAAGTTATCTTAATTGTTTTTAAATAATAATTAGTCTTCATTACATTAGACCTACTTTGACATTTATAAATCGAAATTTATTCGAAAATAACATATGAACTAGGTATACTGAAATGTGTAGAATATTACGTACCTACAATTATGTCTATAATTATTTCACAAGTATTTAAATATGCCGTATATATTATAATGCCGTAGATTCGCCATTCGAAATAGCATACGAGCATGCAGTCCACCTGATGGTAAGTGGTCACTTCAATTAGAACGTGGATGCTATCTGAAGTCAATCACAGATGCGTTACTACTCCCGGGGACTATGATGTTCGCCTCATCATTTTAGAACATCATTGCATTTAGAACGCCTTAACCGGCATATTCAATTTTTGCGCACTTTTTTTGAACATCTTATGTAATCAATATTATTGTAACCCAAAAATTTACTTAATTAAGATTTCTTTCTTTCATATAAAAGAGTGCTGGCAACCATCGAATCCTTCCATCGAAACGCAAGAAATGCTTTACGCTAGAAATAGGTGTGACGGTGGTACTTCCCCGGTCGAACTACACTGGTTCTACCACCTGTACATCTACCGCAGTAATGAATGCCCTATATTTTAGTCTAGATCCTTAGTTCTGAAAGTGGCCCAGGTAGACCTCGCAGGTCCACACTGGTGTGACTAAAAATGAGCCTTCCCAATTTGTAAGCCATTTGGATAGATAGTACAGAACCAAAATGTTGACGACTTCTTTTTGGTCTTTTAATTGTAGAGACAACAGTATCAAAAACTATTCGGAATTAAAGACCTTACTTTTTTTTGGTCGTCTAGTTGTAGACACACGGTCAAAACTACTCGATTATTTACATTCGATGATCTTTTTTTATTGGTCTTCAAATTAGGTTTTTTTTGTGGTTCTAACTCGACCGCAACGCAAATTTCCAAAGATGTAAACTTCAAATTTTTTGTCGAGTTGTGTGAATATGATCCCCCGGAACCACCTAAATTTTTAAGTGTTCTATAAAAGATTACTAGGAACCACTGTTTTAGAGCAGTGATAGCCTAATGGTTGAAACTTGCCCTCTCTGATTTATGTGCGTATTATACATTAATTATCACTGCTTTTCGGTGAAGGAAAACATCGTGAAGAAACCTACACACCCGAGAGTTCTGTAAAAAAAAAAAAGTTCTCGGAGGTGTGTGAAGTCCACCAATTCGCACTTGGCCAGCGCGGTGGACTATGGCCTAAACTCTCTCATTCCTGAGAGAAGACCCGTGCCCAGCAGTGGGACAATAATGGGTTGACGACACACTGTTTTAGGGCATTATGTATGTCTCACCCAATCTTCAGCGAAATTTGACCGATAGTTTTTGCATGAAAAGCTAACTTTCACACCTCCCAAACATTCGATTTTATAATATTCTTATGGTAAAATTTACTTTAAATTATAAAAAAAAACCCGCGGTTCCTATTACAGACTGTAGGTACATTAAAATTTTCAAAAAAATATTATTTTTACATGATTTAGATGTAGATGCTATTGTAATAAGTATTGTAAGTGTTTAAGATCAGAATTAGCGGAAGGATCACATTAAAAATTTATAGAATTCTTCGTGCATTAAGTCATAGAGTTGCGTATACGCAACGAAAGAACCGCTCTATCGCTATTTCTTGGAAGTAACGATTCCAATGTAGACTAATGAAGTTATACTGATTGTCAATCAATGGATCCACCTCCGTACCACTGGCAGAGATCTTCCGCTCGTCATTGCAAATAATATAACTATGGACTACGCCAAAGGGGAGACAGGGGAGAGCTGCCTCCCACTTCCCCTTCAGCTATCCTACTTCCTGAATCATGATGTTACCAAAATTAATTTTGCAGTTGCAACAATAGCCAGCATCGTAATTATTTATTAAACAATCCTTAGTGAAAATATGCCTACTCTTCGTGTATTTATTAATATTCTTCTTGAACAACGTACCCTAATTGCAGTTTAATAACATTATTGCCATATGAAATACATACTGTAACTAATAGATTATTATTTCAAGGTGGTAAAACCAGTGTAGTAAAACCGGAGAAGTAAGACCACCACACGTACTTCTAGTGTGAAGCATTTCTTGCGTTTTGATGGAAGGGTGTGGTTGCCGGCATACTTTTACATGAGGCGACCATCAGTCCTCGGGAGTAGCAACGTATCTGTAATTAGGACTTTATGACACTATTTTTTCATAAGTGAGATTATTATTAAAGGATAAAGAAATTCTAAGTATAAACAATGTGTTAAGTAAAGCTATAAAATATAATAAAGCAATAAACTCGTTATTATTTCCTTAAACCTCATACGAATCCACATTTTTTATAATAATTTACTCCAACATTTTAATAAACCATAAATAAATATTTTATTTTTTATATCCACACTTTCAGAGTTGTGTTTTTTTCCTTTCACTTTGTTGTTTATTAAACAAAGTGTAAACTGAATAATTCTGCCGAATATCTGGTTCGTTAAAAGTGAAACAGAATAGTATTTGGTATTCGGTGATTCGGTAAAACCACTATTCGGCGCATCTCTATTAAATAAGTATATAAATTTAATAACGCTAATAAACAGAATTGAAAATTGCTACTTTTACAGCAAGGCTAAAAAACCATGATAAAGACAGTTGATGAAAGTTAACATATAGCAAGAAGCCAAGGTAGAAACATTATTAGAAAACTATGAAAATGACATATGTCAATGTCAACGAAAGTCAACTCTGACAACTCTCAGAAGTCAGACAATATTTTCAATTTCAATTTTATCATTTTCCACAAAAAAGTCTATTAAAAGCGCATAAGAATTTTTCACTAAATTGATTTATATTTTTGTGCTAAAGGAAGAAACAAAGATGTTACTCGACAGGGGAATCTACAGTGCATGTGTTTGGGTTCCAAAAATAAAAACAAGTTTACGCGCTATAAGTTCCGTAAGAAAATTGAGCTCTAGTCAAGATGAGGGGAAATTTAAGGGCAAATACGACGTCATAATTGCCGGTGGAGGGATGGTCGGATGCACCCTGGCTTGTGCTATGGGTACGTATTTGTTTTGGCCAACTACATATCGACTTAAAATAATTAAAACATATTTTACTTTACATTGCTAATCCAATTTTTAAAAAAAGTCTTAAAGGTGGTAAAACCGTTTGCAGTTCAAGTCCGGAGACAGTGGTGTCTCCGGATATTATGCAGACAGCAGTGTTAACCGCTGCTGTATTATTACATGAATGGTGTGGCAACTTAGTTTTCAGTTGTCGTCAACCATTTATTGTCCCACTGCTTGGCACGAGTCTTCTCTATGAATATATATAATACAATATGAATGAGTGTTTTAGGCCATAGCCCACTGCGCTGGCCAAGCGCGAATTGGTGGACTTCACATACCTTCGAGAACTTTTTTTTAAGAACTCTCAGGTGTGTAGGTTTCCTCACGATGTTTTCATTCACCAAAAAGCATTGATAATTAATTTCTAATACACACATAAATCAGTGGTGCATGCCTGGGTTTGAACCTCGGACCTCCCGATTGAGAAGGCAAGTTCTCTAGGCTATCAACTTAGTTCTCAGTAGTAGCAACATATCTGTGACCAATCGGAGGTCAAACTGATGATTGATTAATGATCTCCATGAGTACTTAACAGTGGCTACTTACCATCAAAAATGGGATAGCATGTTTGTTTGCTACTTCCATATTATTAACAAAATAAATAAATATAAAACACTGCGAAGACAGTGTTCATTACCTAGTATCTATAAATCACTTTACCAAATGTATCACAATATTCTTCATTGTTGTTAAAAAACCAACAGTGAGCTGTGATTGCCTAATTGATGGAAGGCCTGTTCAGGGTCAATTCAGGGTCCAAGGTTCGATCACAGGCTTGCACCACAAATTTTCTTAAATATTGGGTGTCATATTTAACACATAAATAGGTACATCTAAGTTCTTTCATCAAAAAACCTCAAAGATGTTTCAAGTCTACCAATTTGCACTTAGTAAACACAGTGGACTATTCCTAAGATACTCTTATTCTGTGTGAAGACCCATGTTAAGCAGTGGAACAATAATAGTTTTCCAATAATTAAAAAAAGCAATGTCCAATAACTTGAGAACAATACTGCCGTCATAAAATTAAAAGACGTTTCTACCAAATATTCGAATCGGAGAAAAAAAATAGTTTGTGTTTTTGAAATTGAAATGTTTGCTGTGAGATGGACAATGAATAAAATAATGATTTTGTTGTGCTGAAATGTGGATTTAAGTTAGATCCATAGGATTATATACACACATTTTAGTAAATAACTGTTATGTATTATATAAATTTGATTTACTTTTTCCTCTTAGTAAAAAAAATTACAATAAATACCTAATACTGCAATGAAAAGACACTTCTGGCTAGATATGTCTGATCAACTTAGTAATTTATGAAACGTCTTTTCTCCTTATTGATTTTGCCTTATTACTTTTTCCAGTGAACTTAATAAAAAAGACGTGTTTACCCTTTTGCTGCTTTTCAACTTAGTATTCCCCTCCAATGAGTCTATATTTAATGCAATTAAATACGTTGAGATAGTCTCATTATTAAACTGATTACTTTTTAGCAAGATTGTCAATTTCATTAAATAAAAAAAACAATAATGAGAATCTTACTTATATTTCCATGAAAAACAATACTAAATTAAATTCAAATTCTGTCTACATAAAATATTAAACTCTTTTAAAACAAAATTTATTGTAAAGTTTGTAATATAATCATCTTCTAGCATTTTACATCTTCTGTAAACTTAATAATATGGGAATCAAAGTCTATTAAAGTTTTACTAGTTCTGGTTTCTATGTTTTTCTTATTAATATAATCACAGTGTTATAAGTAACCTATTTGTGAATCAGTCTTCTTCATGAACTTGAGTAAGATCAACGCAATTCTTATCAGTGGGTAGATTATACCAGAACGCTTTCCTATTGTAGGGCATTAAAGGTGTGAGTGAGCCTCTATATAATCCTTTCCTTGGTTTTGGAGGTGGTATTCCAGATTTTATATTTTTTAATCTTAAAAAGTTCAGTACAATGACAATCTCAACAGCGCCTCACAAGGGTGGGTTTTAAGATAAACATGGACAAGACGAAAATCATCAAATCATGTCTAATGTCCAAGTCACACCCGTACCGGTAGTTGTTGACGGCACTCCTCTCGAAGTTGTTGACGAGTATATTTACCTGTGACAAACGATCCGGATGGGTAAGTCCAACTTTGAGAGGGAGGTCACTCGAAGAATCCAACTTGGCTGGGCTGCGTTCTGGAAATTACAGTGACAGTGTGTGTTGCCAGTGATGACTTATGCCGCCGAAACCTGGTCCTTCACTGTAGGCCTCATTCGGAGGCTAAGGGTCGCTGCTATGGAGAGGGTTATGCCTCGGGTCCTCGGGTGGCGACCACATTTAGGCAAAGGTCGCCCCCCCCCCCCCCCACCAGGTGGACCGATGACCTAAAGAAGACAACGGGAAACCGTTGGATTCAGAAGACACAGGACCGGTTGGAGTGGCGTCATTTAGGGGTGGCCTATGTCCAGCAGTGGACCTCAAGAGGCTGATGGATGGAAAAAGTCCAGTGAATAATTTTCTTTATCGAACGATGCCTGGGCGCAACTGATCGTACTGATTCAACTCCATTATCCCCTCTACACCTCGCACAACTAACAGAAAAGACGGTTCTGTCACTTATGCCTCGTTTTTTTTTCCGTAATACTAAGACAAAAAGGCATATTTACGCAGAAAAGTTTTTTCATCTTATGACCATGCAGAAATGTCTTTATATTTTCTTATTAATTTCATACATTGTAAATAAATTAAACGTTTCTACATAAATGCGCCTTTTCAACTAAGTGTACGCCAGAAAAGTCTTTTCTATATAGTATTGTTTGAGTCATAGTGTAGAAACGACCTATTTAAAAGTAATTTTTTAAGGGCTCTAGTAAGTTTAAACGAAGTATAAAAATACTGGGAGATGCGTCTTTTTCTGCTGATTCCGAAAATGTATCTAACTAAATTTCGATAAAAATGTCAGATACGTCTTTTATCCTTATGACGGCAGAATAAATAGCATAACATAACATCTAAGGCAAAGAGGTCATTGAATAACAATGCCACTATGACCTCCTTAACAATGGGAAACCTGTTCTTTAATAAATTTTAATTGTAAATGATGCTGGAAAGTAAACGTAAAACTAAACAACAAGTTCTTAAAATTATAGAAGATATATTTTAAAACTTAAGTATGTCTATTTTTACTTGCATTATATGAAGTATAGAATAAGGTAATATTCTAATCTGATATTATATGTGAAAGTGTATTTAATATGTGAAAGTATGTACCATTTATCATTATATAATAATTAGACAATTACCTAGCAAACCTACACAGATGAGACTTCACTCATCACATCACATGAGACCACTTCGTTAGAAAAAAGTTAGAAAAAAGTTTAAATCTTGCTATTACCCAATACAGTGAACTATTTAATTGTCTAAGCCAGCAGTACTCAACCTTTTTAATATTGGGGCCACAAACAAGTTTCAGCAAAGTGATCCCGGGCCGCAAGCAGTGACATAGTGTTGGTGTATTGGTGTTGGCCACGAGCAGCACAAAACAAACGAAAAGATTTACCTACTCCAAATTGTCGACCAAAAAAAAACAGACCCAATATAAATATGCTGCCCTTTCAACACTTTTTCACTTTCTCAAAACTAGTGGTCTTTTTTTTTTTTTTGTTTTCGAGGGGGAAACCTTCCAAAGGTACCCGACGCCGTGGGAGCGACGCAGGGTTATGTGGGATTTTTACCGCACTAAAACCCCCCCGGTGGCCGTCCTCGGCGCTGAAAAGGAGGACTCCGGGATCTCGAAACGACTTCAACCGGAATCCTCGAGCGCGCTGCCCCATCGGGCTCCTCCCAGATGGGCGGCTGGGCCCACCGCTCCGTCTAATCTTTACAACGGTATGCGACCACACATACCGCCGTCCTTCCCGGGATTGCCTGACCGAACGGTTCGAGCTCCCACTCTAGCCATCTGCAACCCCGGAAGCCCCTTTTAGTCGCCTCTTACGACAGGCAGGGGATACCGTAGCCCTATTCTGACCCCGAGGCTACAGGGACGAAAACTAGTGGTCTAGCTTGTTATCTGTCATCCTTATTAAATCCATCTGGGCCTATCAAAAACGCGCAGCGAGCCAAATGCGGTCCGCGGACGCCATTTGAATGTAGCTGTCCCCAGCCCTCACTCTGAGAGGACACTTATTCCTAGGGATGGGACTATAATGGGTATATTGTTGGATAAACACTCATAGGACAAGTAATTAATACTTAATGTCATATTTTAGGTAAAAGCTCTTTACTCTCAAACCTAAGAGTCCTTCTACTAGAAGGCAGTCCAGACAAGAAGTTTGAACTGAAGCCAGAATACAGCAATCGGGTGGTTGCATTAAGTCAAAATACAAAGTCATTAATGAATTCATTAAATGTATGGAACCATGTAGAAAATATGAGGCTTCAACCTGTAAGACATATGCAAGTAAGTTTCTATCATTCTATGTACTTTTTACTTACTAGTAAATAGCAATGGTAAGTAGTAGTGGTTTCTACCACCATGCAACACCATAAAGGAAGTGGTCAAAAGTGACTACTGGCTGACTTTTCTCCATAAGATTGAAGTAGCAAATGAGTATGAGTATGCAGCCCACCTGATAGGAAATGACAACAGCCGCCCATTGACGGCTTTATAATGGTGAGTGTTCCGAGGAACTGTTTGATCTGATGCCCACATTACCCTTCCTTTATCGCACCACTCGCCGTCGGAAGAAGTTCTATCCGCATCAACTGGACCCGTGGCGGTCCCCTACGGTTTGGTTTGCGCGCTTGTTTCTGCGGCGGGCTTGCAAGAGCTTCCTCCTGAGGTATTCCCGGGGCGCTATGGCATGGGGTTCTTCAAGAAAGGTGTAAAAAAAGCTCTCCTTCAAGGCCGGCGATGCATTGGCAACCCCTCTGATGTTGCAAATGTCCACAGGCGACAGTGACTGTTGTCTTTCAGGTGATCCGTCAGCCTTATAGCTGAGTATAACTATGAAAAAAAAACTGTAAGCAACTTAATACCGTACATAGGGTCTATATAAGTCACAGATGCGTTGCTACTCTGAGGACTGGGGCGGTCACCTCATATAAAAGTAACCAAACTCTACCACCGAAACACTCCAAAAATTGCTTAACCCTAGCAAACGATACGCCAGGATACGATATGTCTCTCTAGGACATTCCACCACCTTGTATCTTAGCCCTTAGGCGTGGCAATGCATCTACAATTTAGTTCAGGTGGGGTGTGGTTGCTGGCACACTTTTATATGAGGCGACCATCCTAGTCCTGAGTAGCAACGCATCTGTGATTGAATTTAGATAGAACCTATGTTCTACATGAAGTTGATTACAAATGTCCATGGGCGGCAGTGACTATCAGGTGGACTGCATGCTCATTTACTACTCCATTACTATAAAATTATAATAATAATAAAATCCCTTAAAAATTCCAGGTATGGGATGCATGTTCCGATGCATTAATAACATTCAGCAGTACCGACATAATGGACGATGATGTTGCATACATTGTGGAAAATGACGTCTTATTGCACGCAGTCAACACAGAATTAAAATCTCAAGTGAAAAATGTTGATGTCATCTACGGAGCCAAGATAGAAGGCTATGAACTGCCAGCGACTCGTGGAACACAAGAAAGTGTTGTCAAAATGAGTAATGGGGACAGCTATTCGTGTCGACTCTTGGTAAGTACTCAATATATATTTTTTTATCCGATTGAAGTAGCAAAGTATGCAGTACACCTGTACTCATTAAATGGCACACAGCTCGACAGAGCAAGAATTCTATCTAAAATCAATTACAGTTGTGTTGCTACTCCCGGGGGTTCGTCTCATATGAAACTGAGCTGGGATGTAGGATGTACATCAAATGTATTATGTATCAAAGTAATATCATATATAGTAAATATTAAAATACTGCTTGTTTTATCGCAAAATAGTGCTTAAAACGGGTGGATTTTTTAACTATTATGTAAGTATATGGAGTAGCCACAAAATAATCATAAAAGTTGTTGGGATCTTAAAATAAATCTATTTTAATAGCCAGGATCGGCAAGTTCGATTTCAAAGAACAAACAAACAAACAAACAAACAAAAAACGAATCCTATATTATTGCAAAATCATATAGTGACGCTTATGAGGATCAAATTGTAAAAATAAAAAATATTTTTTCCAAACTAGTCACCCGTCGCAACTGTCGACATTTGACCGTAATTTAAATTTAAAAACTAAACTTCATTATGTCCAAAGTAGCACGAATATTTCTCAAATTCAAAAAAAATTAATAATTTTCAAGATATTTTGAACGCACACGTTAAAGGTAAAAAGAGATATAATTAACTAAGCTGCATTTAAAAGCAATAACGGGTATTTTGACTAAGACATCTGACATTTTTGACGTTATCTTTTCATAGTAAGACATTAACTGTTCTATTTCGTTTATTATGTATGTATTTGTGTCAAATGCAAGGCAGTATGTGAAATATTATTTGAAAAAAATATTAGCAGTGCGTAATCTTTCTCTACGTCAACTATAATCGTGCGTAATTTCATACTCCTCCATCTGCGGCAAGTATCTTAAAAACGGATCACAAGTTTTTGCTTCACGTATTATTATATAGATTTGGCCAAGAAGTGTTTTAAGACCTAAAATAAGTACCAATATAATGAATAAAATAAAATTATACAGTATAATTTGTAATGGTTTATTTTAAAATATTGAACTAGTTCTAATAATTTTTAAACTAAATTGTACTATTTATCCTAAATTTAGTAGCTATATCACTCCTCAATACATACAATATAATATATCCTCAATAAATATTTCATAAATAGATTTAAAATTACAAAATATACAACTATATAGCTCTAAACATATAAATAATTTCAATAATTTGGAGTCGCCCAAATATTTCGCTATCTGTTAGGAGGGGCACCATCATCCAACTTCTTTTCGATGTCATTCAATCTAGTTTCAGTGGTTTCCACAAGCTTGTTTATTTTCTTCGTCAAATCGGTCAGTTGGGTTTTTATATCAACCATGCATATCTCCTGTATAGCGTTGACTGTGAACGACATTGGTCTATTTCTATTATCGTTGTTTGCATTGGTAGGCTTCTTTCGTCTCACAACATTTTGACTTTCTAAGGAGTATCGATCGAACAAATAGCTTTTTCTCTTAACTACTTCCTGTCTCTCTATGTCTTCCTCGTCTTGAACTTTTCGTATTCGACATTCGTAATTGTTGTTTTTTCGTATACTCTTCTTGGTGTCTTTACGTTTCGCCACCACCATTTTGTATATTGAAGCAATAAGATCTTTCGGTATCTGGAACCAAAGGATGTTTAGGTAAGTAGGTACATACACTTTTATATTTTATTTGACGGAAACTGATTACTATTCTCTATTTAGATGATTATTACCTAGACTCATCGTCTGGGTCGTCTCTGTTTGTTTTAGACGTTCAGCAAATATAAAATAACGATTAATGAATGATATTATAAAAGGAAATGCTTAAGTAATATATCCTCACCCTGTTTTCTCTGGGATCATTAGGCCGAATGTTCATAGTACGCAAATGTGAAGCTGTAAGCAGTGCGCCCCATCGTAACACAGCTAATAACTGTTTCGGCGCACACGTTAGCAATGAACTGAAGAGCATACTCTCTAAATGACCAACTAGCTGTGTTTGTCGAACTAGTCTGTCAAGACCGGCACTTTCTTGTAAAGCCTGAAAGATGAAGATTAATTTGAAATTTAAGAATGTCTTGCAGTAAATAGAACAATATCGTATTTTAGAGACAATTATTTGCCATTTATTGAAATACAGGTTCATAACATAGGATGATAACAGAATCCATTACATAGTTTAGTTCGTTACCATATCGAAGAAAGTGATCCACTTTTTTATTTGTATTTTATGAAAATTATAATGCTGCATTTGCATTCTGAAGAGTTTTGAAAGCCTTGTTTATTAAAGAGAAGTAACATTTATTTCTGTTAATTTCAATCACAAAATCGTAACTTTTTAATTAACTAGATGATGGTCTACGTTATTAGGAGTAGCTTCAGGTGTTTAACTCAATATGTCTAAATTTTGAGCTCGGTTTTTTCATTCCCTGATATGAAAATCTTGATTACCTGAATATCACTGACAGCCAGACCAACCAGCAAATTAGTTAGAATCACAGTAACAAGCACCACGAATATCAAGAACATAGCGTGTGCCGTAAAAGGATAATGAATCTGGGAATCCGTGCAGTTGTTGTAGAATATATCTTCATACTCCAGCTCCCCTGACATCATCATGACTGTTTTAACGAGACCGGCCGGGAGGTGGAATGCGGGGTAGTTGCTGAATAGTACACTGAAGGCCAATCCAAATGCGATGAGCAGACAACTGTAGGCCATAAGGAACGTTGCGAAATTCAATGTCACTGAAAAAGAGAAAGGCTTTTCTACATTTGAAACAGTTATGTATGCATATCGATTATAATTGTCCTATTACAGTTGTCCTGTTTAATGATCACGATCGAAGATGGTCAAGGACGAATTTTTTATAATATACCTACATGTCGGCTGGAAACCGCGTATTTACGGAAAACACGTTGCCGAAAATGATTATTATAATTGGTTTAATGACTGAAGATTGTTTGATTATTGAATTAGCAATATTTAGTGATTTCTAGAGATGATAAATTAGTCTACCCTCCATAAATGAGTATTAAGTTACCTCACACAACTTTGTTATAAATCGAGCCGCGGGTATCGACCATTGTTCGAACAGTCGAAGCGATTAGACCTCCTCAACTTTGAATATTTTTTAGAAGAATATCTCCTGTATTTTATTGGGAACTTTAGAGGATGGATAGTAAACAAAATCCTGACTTTTCTGACGTCAGCAATGCTGACTTCATGTTTTTTTTTAAAAAAAAAAGGCCTGTGTCACGCCTCTTCTTCATACATTATTAGCTTTGCCCGCTGAGCCTGAGTTTTATTAATTCAATGTTCTAATGCAAATCAGAAACTGTCAGTGTGACATCTGTTTAGCCTGTTCAGTGTGAAATAGTAACAAATACCCATCCATCCAAAGAATCTTTCACATTTAAAATATTACAAATATCCGTTGTAATCGTATACAATAAAATCAAGAGTGAAATTAATGATATTATCAGCAAATGAATGTAAATATTATAACTAAAATATATGACCAAAATTTCACCTGTGGTAAACATCTGAACGTATAGCCCAAACGTAGGAAACCGTCCGATGATCATCATAAGCTCCAGCCAACAGAAAAATATCGTTGTAGCAGCCACGTCATGCTGCCAATTCGAGGTATTGGTTCTTATAGCCCCATTTTCCATATCCCATGAAGGCAACTGGAAATATTAAATATACATCGTTAACCACGTAAATATTTTTTTCGCGGTTTAGATGTTTTAATGTCATTCGCAAAAGAATCGGAAGCTGCGTCGTTTCGTCCTATCAGAATGGTATGGTCAATGAAAACCTTTAAAAAATAACAGACCGAAAATCACCAATTAGACCTGTCCTATAAGAACGGTACATAAGTCAGTTTAGTTCTTAACCTTTTTGTCTTCCCTGAAAAGTTGCTAAAATGACTTTGCTATAAATATAAATGATAAAGCTTAATATACGATACGATACTTAATATACGATTTCACAGTGAAATGTAAATTGAAAAATAATTTTCAGGTTACTGCCGTGCCACATAGGTCGTTTATAAGTGATTTTTTTTCATGGTGTACTGTGAAATTGTCGATATGGAGGGATATTTAGGACTTACCGTACACAAAAATACTCCTATAATAATTAACATTTGCAACCAATTCTCCCATTGTCGAATGTAAGCTGACCAATCCAAACATGCCTGAAATATCTCTTTGGACAAGAAACATGTATTCAAAAGCAATATCAAATACTGCACTGGTCTGAGATATGACGGAACATGGCAGGTTACATCCTCGCATAAAAAGATCTCTGCAAAAAAAATACTTAAATTTATGTACATTTTTATAAAGTCTCGCATAAGTATGTCTTCGTTACCTCCAATATACCACGTAATAAGTGTGGCGTGTCAAAATACAAATGTTTCCTACGACCTTGATATATCGGAATAAACAAGCACAAAAAAAAGGTTATCCACATCAATTAAATAGGTAATTTGATACACTCAGAATATCTAAGTTAAAATTTATATGAAGTCTTTTGGACCGTCCTTTAAATGAAGGAAGGAAGGTATCATGAGTCTTTTAAATTCAACGGTTTCCATTATCTTCAGATCATCGTTACACCAAATTAAGGCTACATATTATAAATCAATTTCATATGCAGATACTGCTGAGGAGTTTTTAAATTTATACAGACATAATTATATTTTTACTCTATCAAAGTTTGATAAAACAATGTAATATTAGAAATTAATCTTAATATATGTCAACTTACGTAATATGTACAGGCTATAAAGTGTTATAAACAGTGCGTGATACACAAAACTCAGAACGAAAAATTTCCTTATTCTTCGCCATTTTAAGAATAGGAACGTCTCTGCTACAGGATGTTTCAGGACATCTTTTCGTCCTACCTAAAAAAATACAAGCAATGTTACCTTTAATGCCAAAAGCTTTAACATCTATCGTTTAAAGAAGTATTCCTACGTCCGCTTTCGTAATAGTATAAGTTTTGTCAAAATTACGTCAAAGCGTATTAAAGTTTCTTAGGATGGATAGGAAGTTATCAAACGAAATTATAGTCGAAAAGATTTGGATCATATAGCAACGTATCAAATCGCACTCCTATATTGTCATAAAAAACAATTGTAGATAAAACCTTTCCTTACTGAGAAAAACAAACGAAGTGTAAATAAAATAATTTACAAATTAATAATCATTTCAGAAGTGCATTATCTCTATAATGCACTTCTGAAATAATTACATTACGAGATTTGTAAATCCAAATTTTATATATGTATCCAAAAATATGAGTATAATTTATCGATTCATTTTTTCGTTGTCTTTCCTTGTCTTACTTAAAACTTTCCTTACTACTCCTTCGACGACAATTCAACAAACCGTACCTCAATAAAAGCCAGCAGTAACTCAGCCTCGCCCCTGGTGATGCAAGGCACCAACGGCCTGAAGTCGATGGTCAGTTCGCAGTCCACGTCGCCCAGTTCATGTTCACTCACGTGGACTGCATCGTCGAATTTATACAAATAACGGGGTATCACATCAGGCACTCGGCGCACTATGAAAGATAATGCAGAGACACCGCCATTGGTACGGAGAGTCACGTCGCCGCCGTAATCTGGAAAAACGGATTTTGTGTTTTCAAAAATATATTTTCATACATCATAAATTCCATATACACGGTTTAAAATTGATTTTATTTAATTTATTTTCTTGATATTGGATATTGTTGGATACGGCAGAACTGCGATAGTCTTAAACGATGATCATTTCATTGCACCTGATGATGACAAGTTCACTCAGATTAAGGGAACTGAACTCAATAGTATAGACACCCCTCCTAACAAAACATAAGAACTGCTAACAAGCAATAATAGTGTCGGTGGGTGCCCCAGTAAAACAATATGTGTTCTACTATTCGTCCAAGATAATCAATCCTAGAAGGTCCTTTAGAGTCTATTTTTTTATTTTGTATAAATTCTTACCCAGAAGTAACAGGACGCAAGCCGAGAACTCATTCAAGGCAGCGATATGTAGAGGCGTGTAACCAAAGTTATCCGGTGCGTTAGGATCGGCGCCTACTGAGAGTAGCAATCGCGCGACATCACACGCTCTAGCTCCCCGGACTATCGCACAATGGAGCGGTGTCCTGCCGTCGATGTCCCGAGCACGCACATCAGCTCTCCTACCCACAAACAGTTCCACTACTTCAACTGACTGTGCTAGGACCGCTGGAAAAAAAACGATTTATCATTCATCTTCTTGGTGCTTTTTAATACGTCATTATATCGGATTGTGCAATGAGGAACACTGTAAAGCCATTGGAGGCTTGATTATCCGGACTACATTTATACGGATTCATAATTTTCACAACTGCCAACCACATACATTGCAGGTTAAAACTTATACTGACTTTCGACTGCCGTGGTACCACCACAACACCTATTTTTAGCGTGAAGCGGTCCTTGCGTTTCCGAAGAAAGGTGTGGTAGCCGGTTCACTTCATATGAAGCGACTATTTCAGTCTTCGGAAGAAGCACCGCATCTGTAATTGACTTCAGACAGAGCCATCGTACTGTATGAAGTTTCTTACAGGCGTCAATAGATAGTAATGACAACATACAAACAGGTTCGTATTTAATGGACTCCCTGGACAATATGTCTCAAATTAAAATCAAATGTTTTAAAAGCATAAAATTCTATAAAACCTTAGTTACCTAGATGAAGTGAGGTTTGTCCTCTCGTGTTTGGCCAGTCTATTCGGGCGCCGTGTTCTAACAACAAACCAGCGCATTCCGCATGACCATCGACTGCAGCAAGATGCAATGCAGTCGCTCTTCCCGGACCATTCGCAGCTCGGACGTCAGCTCCTGCATCTAGGAGCAGCTTCATACATGACGCAGAACCTAAGGACGCGGCCACGTGTAACGGAGTTTCTGTAAACACCTGCAACATTTATTTCGAGAGATCAAACGCGGTTAGTCATGAACAAACAGTGTATCTGTTTGATATTTCGTTTTGTTTGACATATGAATGAATAACGGATAAAGATGGACATACTTGTGGAGTATCAGGACAGGCGCCGGCTTCTAATAATGCGCTCACCACTTCTGGTGCGTCACTTAGTACGGCGTAGTGCAGTGGCGAATGTTCAGTCAGCCCTGCATTCACGTCTGCTCCGTGTTTTATTAATGCCTGGAATTGTACATCGTTCTGTTCAAGATTATGTAGAATGGTTTGACTAGATTCTTGCTTCTATATCGGATGTATGATCGTTTATAAGGGAGAGGAAAAGCCCCTCCTCTAGGGTAGGCATGAGTGAAAAAAATCTTAATTTATTTGTATTTTGATAATAAATTTCTTTTTTATCTAGGGCCTCCTTCCTCCCCTTACCGTTAAGTGAAAATTTGACGGCCTTTTTTAAACTTCCTTTCAAAAACTATAGCAATACCCATGATATGATATTTTATTTTTCCTTGACGGTGTTGAACCTACCTAAAATAAGTCGAAGATATTATTGAACTTGAATGTTACACTCATTCTTATAAGATATATCCCTGAATAAATGGAGTTGATATTTTTTCTATTCATAAAACACGTCAATAAAAATTAAATGGCATACGTGATTATAAGTTCGAACCTTACCTTGACACATGAGAGTGATTTGGCGCTAGCAGCACAGTGCAACGGTGTCGCTTTTCCATCCCTTACTGAATCCCACTTATTAGGGTCAGCCTTGTACTCCAAAAGCAAATTTACACAATCTACGTTCGCGACCAAACAGCTCAAATGCAAGCATGTTCTGAAATTTAAAGAGATTTTTTTTTTATTAAATTGGTTTTCCTATCAGAACAGCATGAAGCATGTAAAGAGACCTTCTGCCCATGCTTAGAACGTATAAAAGGGTTTCTGAAATTTTCAAGTACTGCTGAATAACACAAAGTGCTTGAATTCTACTAGAATTTATTGAAATTGTGTTTTTTATGTATAATTCTATATTAATCTAAAAATGTTATGTAGTTCATCTATTTAATCTGTAAATTTAAAACATGACGATCTTTGTTTTTGAACTCTGTCAAAAAAGACTTAGCTAGCTTTTCTCTTCATGTTTTATTGTTATCATCATTACCTGCCACAATCATCTGCGCAGTTCGGATCTAGTTCCAGTTTAAGCAAACCAGCCAGCAATGTGCTTCTTCCTAACCAGCAAGCCCATAATGCTGCTGTTCTCATGCCAATACCATCAGCTTGTGTGGCGAAAGAAATCGTCTCATCAAATTGTCCGGATTCGACCAGAGCAGCGATTTCTTCAGCGTAAGGAAGATGTTGCAGGCTGCATTGTATCTGCTCTGAAAAGTGATGAACGTTTTATTTATCTTTGTCGAAGTATTCTTGGCGTTTGTTTAACTTATTACGGAGTGATAAACAAGTTTCATAATTTTACTTCGTTGCATATATAGGTCAATCGTTTCTGTAAACGATCTACATTTATTTGTTACATCGTTAGTGGTTTAATCTCCTGTGTTATAGACAATACTAAGAGTGTTGAGATAAGTAGGTATTTTCATATTTTCAGGTAATTCATATTTTCAATGAAATTCAAATACTATTGCAAAACTTTAAGTATAATAGCTGACCCGCCAAACATTGTTTTGCCATATAAAAATTCAAAAAAATGTTAAGGGTGGACAACCCTTATCACTAAGGGGTATGAAAAAATATGTTGGCCGATTCTCAGACCTACTCAATATGTTCACAAAATTTCATGAGAATCGGTTAAGCCGTTTCGGAAGAATACGGGGACGGTCATTGTGACACGAGAATTTTATATAGGTATATAGACTTACCTAGCTCCCAGATATCCCTGGAAGGTTTGACTCTTAACCTATCTCCTAAGTCTGCAGCATGAGCAGATTCATCGCTAGATATGTATGGAGCTTCGTCTGCCTCGTTTGTGGCCTCTGATATCTCACTTATGTCGTCCCTCCATCGTGTGGTGTCCTCCCGATATGCCTGAAAAGACCATATTTTTAGCGTTTCGTCGTCAACCCATTATTGTCCCACTGCTGGGCACGGGTCTTCCCTCAGAATGAGAGAGTTTAGGCCATAGTCCACCGCGCTGGCCAAGTGCGGACGCACATAAATCAGTGGTGCGTGCCTGGGTTTGAACCTCGGACCTCCCGATTGAGAGGGCAAGTTTCAACCATTAGGCTATCACTGCTCCGTCTTGTCCGTTCGTCTGTCACCAAGCTGTACTCTCTTGAACTACAGCTACGCAGTTGAAATTTTCTCAAGTGATGTAAATTATACATCTCGGGGGCCCCCCCATATGTATAATTTATCGCATACAACAAACGTAATTTTTTTTAAAGATAATAGTACGGAATCCTTTGTGCGCCATTCGGACTCGGACTTGGCCGGTTTCTTTTTATTTTAAGAGCAAATCGCTTCGTAGACTACGTAATTAAAAAATCAATGATTTCTGCAACAGTAATAGTAGTTCCTGTTCTAAGAGGCCTAAATTTTTCGTTATACATTAATAACGTATGTTGTTTAATAATTAAACCACTTTCTTGGCCTCATTTAAACTTTCATGAAACCATTATTTAATACATATTATTTGCTGTATTAATACTACTTGAGATATTTTAAACTGATACTAATTTCGTACATTCTTAAAAGAAATCGTGGTTATGAAAGTTAGAAAAATAAGCCTCCAGTCGGCTTTTTTTTCTTATGATATTGTTGCAATTTTTAATATGTAATTGCATAATTGTGTGTAAATATAGCTTATTAAAATATTTTATTCCTTCGTCGCAAAGTGGTACAGTAAAGAAATTCAAAAAATATATTGTATAAACACTTTGAATATTTTTTTATTTCAAAAAGTAGGTACCAATTTTATAGAAAGTTATTACAGAAATATTTAGAAATCACCATACCTATTTGTAAAGTGCCTATTTTGACTTTGTTGCAAGTTATTTAAGCGAGTTCTTAGAACCTGTATTCTTTTATGTATATAAAACTGACCAATTGATCTATATTTCACTATAAGTGTTAATAAATCCGCGGTTGTTAAACCAGTTCATAAAATTCGTGAAAATACAAATTTGTAACCACAAAGTGTTCACTGCTGAGTCCACGGGTAATTTGTTGCGAATAAATAAACCTACTTACGTCTAATGACCAATTCGCACTTGGCCAGCGCGTTGGACTATGGCTTATACCTCTCTCATTCCGAGAGAAGACCCGTGCCCAGCAGTGGGACAATAATGGGTTGACGACGACGTGTAATGTGCCATACTTAATATAAAACTAAATAATTTGGAAACACACGATCATCATAAAGCTTTAGACGATAAACATAAATTCCTGTTTTTATTTTTTGTTGTTTTTGTACATGTCACTTATATATAAACTTTTGTACGTTATCGTGATAAATTTAACAGAAATACTTCAATTGCAACATGCATTTTACGATCCAAAATTGCTCTCCACTTACGGCGACGACGAAATTTTCGTGCACGTAAATTTAATTTTAAAAATAAAACACGTATATCTTCATTTAACAGTACACTGAAACGATTCGACACTTAAAGTAAAAAATGGTTTTGTTTAACTCAACCTTTTTCCTTCTGAAGATGACTCCTTTCATAGACATCGCGATCCGACGACGCGACCGAGTTTAGTAAACTCACAACTAAACTTCCGTGCTCGCCTAAAATCTCAAAACACTACACTGAAGTATATAATAGATCCTTGCGCTAAACCAATTAATCCAAAAGCACTAAACACGCAAACACTTTAAAGACTTAAATACTCAATTGAAAATATTTTCCCCCAAAAACGTGCCCGTTGGAATCAGATGCGTCTGCGCACTCCCACTCGCTTTTTGAGAGTTAAAACATATTTGTGCCACGATGTCCCAATTTTATCGTAGGTTAGATCATAAAAACTATGTCGCATCCATAAAATAGCTGATATAATACGGAGTTTTATATAAACGAGCCTCGAACACAATGGCACTTGCATACTTTCAGAAGCAAGAGAAACAAACTACCTACTTATTACTCATGGCGCTATAACGTAAACAATTTCTCGCCCATTTTTTATTTATACCTTGAGAGATTCTAACAGTATGCGTAGTGATAGAACTAATAGTGATTTGCTTGATTCATACGTTAAAACAATCACAAATGTAATAACATGAAAATCATTTGAATCACTTCAAACTAAACTGAAAATAACGATAGTAATTTTGCAGTAGTAATAACGGAATCGAGGTCGCATACTTAAGTATTTTACGACTCTTTTATAAGATTTTGACGGTATTAACATGGAATATTTTCATAGAAACTACAAATAGTCATACCGAGCCTTTTAGATGTTAGGTGTTACCGTTGAATCACAAGTAGACACGTTACAATTTTTCAGATTATGAGCCGTAAATAACCTTGGCTGAAACTATTGTTTAATTTATAATCTGCATTTAGCAATGTTTGCTTTTCTGTGTTCAATTTGAATGATGTGGTTACAGTACGTGCCAGTACACGCCATCTTTCGATGCGTTCTGACTTAGCCCTTAGGATTAATGGTAATCACATTAATCCTAAGGACCATTAACAAGAAATTGGTATAAAATGAAACAAAAACGCAACCACTACAACTAAAATTTGCAGTCTGGTATTATTTTTTGTTTTATTTATTTTATTTGTCTCTTTTTAGGAGTTACGTCTAAATAATTACTTAAAATACTATATTATAGGTATATATTTTTGTGATTGTCTATTAAGTAGCTTTCATTTGACACGCATTTTGTGCTGTAGCGCATGTCAAAGAAATAGACATACATACGCTCGAAAAATATTTCACTCCTTTGGACGCAATCAGGTAAAAAATACATTGATGTAATATTACATATAAAATACTAGTTGACACTGCGTACTTCGTTTTGCCTAAAAGTAAAAAATCTAAAATTATCAGTGTTTCTCCACTATATCAAACATAAAATCCTTCCTTATGAATCGCTCTGTCTATTCAAAAAAACTAGCGTAGTTTACGCTACGGATTTTTATGCAGTTTATAGATCTAAGCATACGTAGAGAATCGACTTTGTTCTATACTATGTACCTAGTGATGTTTATAGTAAAAAAAAAAAAAAAAAAAAAAAAAAAAAAAAAAAAAAAAAAAAAAAAATACGTGACGAATAGATAACCTCTTTCCTTTGGGAAGTCGGTTAATAAAACTCACTGTTCAGCGTGGGCGTTAAACATAAAATATATTTACATAAAAATAAAAATAAAAAATATGTACTAAAAGTGCGAATACAGTTACCTGAAAAACCGGTGGACGTGGATTATTAATTTCAAATTTAATACAATAATTTCATCCCTACATTATAATAAATAAACATCGTACTAGTGCTTATTCACCCGTTAATAAATATTAAATCAAAAGCAGATATTAAACATGGCGAGCTTTGTGAAAACATGTCATATTTTAACTAAAACCATATGGCAGCCGAGCGGACGCGCAAACAATTGTAGCGAACTTCCAATATTAGTCCGCCATCACCACACGCAAACAACTCTCCAGTTGTTAGCTCAGAAAATAGAATCCTATGAAGTGCACCACATCCTGGCGAAATGGCGCCAAGGAGCTAAGAAATCTATATATTAATACGTGATGCCGTGGACGGATTAGTATGAAAATTTGCACAGTTATAGTGGACGTAGAGAAGGAGTGCACAATGTTAATATTTTTTCAAATAATGATATGCATTATTTGAACAAATAAATACATTCATAAAATCAACTAAAAACACATTACACACACTACCGTGCATTTGTCACAAACACTATATATGTGTAAACGAAATAGAACATTCAATGACTTACTATGAAAACAAATAACGTTAAAAATTTCAGATGTCTTTGACAAAATACCCACTATTGCTTTTAAATAAACCTCTTACCTTTACCTTTAACGGGTGCGTTTAAAATAACTTGAAAATTATTTCAATTTATTTAAACTAGAGAAATATTGGTGCTACTTTGGAAAATATGAAATTTAGTTTTTTAATTTAAAATACGGTTGAATTTCGACTGTTGCAACGGGTGACTAGTATTGGTAAAACTACATAAATAACTATAGATACCCTGAGATATCCGGAGAAACGCGCCAATGCTCATGACTTGAAGCTCTTGCATGGGAGCATATTTATAGACCTAAAGTTAATATAAACACCTGATGGAAAGTAATCATCGCCTCTGATGGCCATTTTCAAAACCAGAGGAATTGTTATGCGTCGCCGACTTTAAGAGACCGCTCTTTTCTCTCCTTTTTAAGGACCCCATGTCATACTACTAAAAAGTAGAATTCGTTTAATTACGATGGTGAATTTTTTACAGTGAAATTCATGCTTTTCACGCGTGTGTTTGTATATATGCATAACGAGGAAAGTCGGACACAAACACTTTATTCTCATACGTTTTCAAACAAATTTCGTTGTTTTATTAATTAAGAATATATTGGCCAAGTGCGTGTCGGACTCGCGCATGGAGGGTTCTGTACCATTTCGTATTATAAATAATAAATAAAGTTGGAACAGGTTTCCAACTACTAACATAAGTTTGTTTATATAGTGTTTGTATGAATTACAAAGTTATGTTATTTCGGCTTTTGAAAAAGTGATATGTTTCAAAAACTGTCAACCGTATCTTGTTCGAACCAATTTTCGGTGAAAGTTTTGGTTAACATCTACAACATAGATTTTATCCAGATTTTTTAAGCGATCGACTTTGAGAAAAGTGTTGACAGGATGAATATTTTTTGAGTTTCAGTTTTATGTATGGGGAGCCCCCCTTTTTATTTTTGTACATATTTCTAAAAGCGGTTTACAGAATACACTTACCTAGCAAGTTTCAACTCAAGTAGTCTTAATAGTTTCCGAATAGAGAGGCTCTGACATACGGACAGACAGACATGAACATGACATGAAACTATAAGGGCTCCAATTTTTGCCATTCGGCTACGGAACCCTAAAAATGGAAAATGTTATGGTAGGTGCTATGGTAGTTGTCTAAATCTTGCCGTAGGTACATAGGTACGTAGGTAGTTCTTTTCCTCTCGATCGTCATCCATCCTTTCAGTTATTAATAAATCTAATTTATTTACCAGGATGTAGAACCAGTGTAGTTCGACCGAGGAGGTACCACCGCCACACCTATTTCTAACGTGAAGCATTTTTTTTGCGGTGCGATGGAAGGGTGTGGTCGCCGGCACATTTTTATATGAGGCGACCATCCTAGTCCTCGGCAGTAGCAACGCGTCTGTGATTGACTTCACATAGAACCCATGTTCTATTTGAAGTTTACAGGTGTCCATGCGCGGCAGTGACCACTAACCATCAGGTGGACTGGATGCTCGTTTGTTACTTCAATCAAATAAAAAAACGGTCTCTTCAACGATTTTTCAGTACACAAGAAGCCGATATGTTTCACATCGATTGTTTCAAAGTATTTACAGTACGTCCGTGTACGTCTATTTTAGACGATGTTTAGACATACGTCTAACTGACGACCCCGCGCGTTCTTTATAACGACGTTACACTTTATATAAAAAGATTTTTTTCATTGAAATAATGAGTCGAACTGAAATTGACAAATTAGCGTTTTTGTTTTAAGGTCGGTTATCAAGAGAACATATTTTTTCGATTAAAATAAAAAGTGTAATGGTAATTTTCATTTTTTTTTTGTTTAAAAATCTCTTATAGGTACTTTATCTAGTATGCGTTTGGGATTGAATAAGTAGAATCTAAATTTGTATACCTACAAGGAATCTATACTAATAATTCGGTCAAGGGGTACGGTAGACTTGATTGCAAAAGCATAAAAATATTGGTTTCGAGTCGACAACATAAATCCGCAAAATTTGGATGGTCGAGTATTTTATTAAACCAGTCACCCGTCACAATGGTCGACATTAGACCCTAATTTAAATGAAATAAGGTAAACCTTATAGTGTACAAAGAAGCACCAACATTTCTCTAATTTAAATAAATAGTAAAGCAATAGCGGGTATTTTGACAAAGACATCTGACACTTTTGACGTTATGTGTTTCATAGCAAGACATTGAATGTTCTATTTCGTTTAATAAGTATGTGTTTGTGTCAAATGCAAGGTAGTGAGTGTAATGTGTTTTTAGTTGATTTTATGTATGTTTTATGCATTATTTGAAAAAAAAATAGTATTCTGCAATCGTTCTCTACATCAACTATAGACGTGCGTACTCATACTCCTATTTCATACTCCTCCACCTGCGGCAAGTATCTTAAAAACACGTCACAAATTTTTGCTTCAAGTATTAATATATAGATTCTAATGGTGCAAATTTAATGGCATCTGCCATATTGGGCATCCATCTATCTTGAGTTCGTTAAGGCCGATTCACACGTATAAGTTAATAATAATGATAGACTCTGGAATTATTTCAGACCCTGGAGTCCATATAATATTAGTCACAGAAGATAGTTATGTCACAGTTCCGTCCGATTCTGCACTACTGAGGCGGTACTCCGCCATATTGTCTATGAACGCATCCCTGTCAGTCAGTGTCGATGATGACATAGTTTCCTCACTGTGTAAATGAGCCTTCATTGATTGAACGGTCAAACAAACAGTCTTGATGTTTTAGCTGTATTCATTTTATTTATTGCTGACGTTTCAAGTAGTTTGAACATTGTGTATTATGAGCCATATTCCACCTAAGCTGAGCTAGGTTTTCATTTACTCTTCAAAATATTATTTACAAAAAAATCGAATCGTTAGCAAGGCGATTGAATAAAAAAGCCGTTCATAAACCATACAAAAATTATTACTTAAATTCGATCTTAAAACTATGTCGAATTGTGTTTTTTTGTTTAATGGTCTCTTAGGTATTTTGTATTTTGATACTAACATTTCATTGTATTATTTTCCTTGTTGGGTACAACAAAGTATATTATTATTATTTATATTCCATTTTGCACACAAGAAATATTATAAATATCTTAAGGTCTAATCTTAGTATCAAAATTATGAACGAAATAGATACCATAAAAATAAAAAAGATGCATTAACACTGTATCTTACAACTTAGTATAATATAGTTAAAAATATCGACATTTAAAAAACCTCAATGAATCTAGCATAAGCTTGACTAAAGGCAATAAATAAAATATATAAATAAATAATAAATAAATAAATAAATAATACCACATTATTTACCTGTGTCACTTCGTCGATAATCTTGTCGTACAACATCAGGCACTTTGTATCCACAGATATTCTGAAGGCAGTCAGTTTACGAATGGAAAATAAAACTTCGATATAATGAGATCAATCGAAGCTATTTCGTGGATATTTATCGAAAATGTATTTATTTGACCTAATTAACACCAAGAGCGTTCCAATTTTTCACACTGAATGACCGGATATCGTCGCATGCAAACATTGGGAAGATTTCCCAAGAAATTAAACTGATTGGTCACGATTTCATGAAACCGGATAAAATTGTACGCGCTTGAGAGATTAATCAAATATAACAATGATTTGCCAAAGTACCAAAAGCACTATAAAACATAAACAGTATTGTATAAATGAAAAATACCGATTAAAATTAACATGAAGCCAATTCACGAATCACCACTATTTTTGTCAATAATAATTTCGAATGATACGCACAAATTCTATTATTATACGCATTAAGTCAATGACCTTTGAAAAACATTTTCCATTTTCTTTTCCATTTTTATATTGCTATTACCCGAATTAGGTGTTTCATTAATTAAATTAATTAAATTGACACTCGAGTCCCCACGTTTAGATTTGGTCGTACAAATTCCCCGAGCACACTGCACTGCGACCCATCCACTCGCGTTAATACGTGAAAATACAAATAAGTGGGTACCGTGACTCCAGAAATATGTAATTACAGCAATCGTTACAATAATAACCGCGTTTAGTTTGCTGCTTCAATGCGTTGTTCTATTTCCCATCAATTTGTTCTTTGTTCTTTCATGTTCATGTTCTGATCTTTGAAGATGTTATATAAATCAAGCTAAAATACTTTTGACACTAAAAATAAAACAGTTCCGTTAAATACAGCTCTTTTAAAATCGACCTTTCTGACAGTAAAACTACGTAACATGGAATCATTATGGGACTGCCCAGACGGAAAAACGATTACCGCTACTCATGGACTGTCTTTCTTGATGAAAAGATCATAACTGACTAAATGCCCTTTGTCATATCAATTTGGGATACACTAAGTGGAAAGTATTGTTGTTTTATTACCAAAGCCCAACTCGTTTTATGTCCAAATTAAATACTCATCTATTTACTTTTACTTTCGAGAAAATAAGTGTGACATTGGTTGTTAGATCTACATTATATCGCCATCATTATTCTATATGTAGGTGTCTTCGGACTTCAGTGACCTTGAAATTCGAAAAATTATTCAATTACTAGCTGTCCCGACAAATGTTGTTTTGCCATATAAAAAATTTAAAAAAATGTTAAGGGTGGACAACCCTTAAGGGGTATGAAAAATAGATGTTGGCCGATTCTCAGTCCTACGGAATAAACATATAAAATTTGGTAAAAATCGGTCAAGCCGTTTCGGAGGAGTATGGCAACAAAAACTGTGACACGAGAATTTTATATATTAGATATCTTGGTACCCTTAAATATATGGACTTATATAAGGGTATCCGAAAGGGATTCGGACCGTGCCCACCTCATTATAAGCGATAATAAATATATTTTTGAATATAACGTTTTTTGTTTTTGTCGTTGCATTTCGGAGTGTATTTATTCCACACCACCTAGCAAAAAGTGTTTTTTTTTTTCAGATTAGGTGATTTTTTTTTCGAAGAATTCTGTTAATATCCGCTTTGACATCGGTGTAGTTGTGCCCATATTTAAAACTGTGAATTAAATGTATTAAAAATCTGATTACCAAATTAGAACAGCTCATTCCTGATCAGATTTTTGAAGCTTATCTAAATTTTTAACATTCTCGGTATTACGAGATCAACCAAATTCCAAAGATTTTCCTTAACGAATTAAGATCAAACGATTTAAAGAAAACACTTTTACGAACACACGGGTTTTCGAAAGAGTACCTATTTATAAATCATTTTGGTGGGTTTAAATATATCACATAATCCTTGATGAAAGTAGGAGAGGACCATTTAGATACGAGTATATCGCCTGATTATATTTATATTGTGTCTCATGAAAATTGACTATCCATTCTACAAAGACTGGTAGACTGTATATGGTTCGATCGGTGAGATACCACAGTCACACCTATTCCTAGCCTGAAGCAACTCTTGCGTTTCGTTGAAAGGGTGTGGTTGTTGGCTCACTTTAAGTGAGGCGACCATCTTATTCCCCGGGAATAACGCATCAACTTCGTTCCGCCTAAAAGTCAAAAATCTAAAATTATCAGTGTTCCTCCACTATATTATACATTCTTTATACATAAAATCTTCCTCTTGAATCAATCTATCTATTAAAAAAAACCTCAATTAAAATCCGTAGCGTAATTTTAAAGATCTAAGCATACATAGGGACAGACAGCGCGAAGCGACTTTGTTTTGTACTATCTAGTGATTACCTCACTGGGTCAGACAAAGGGTTATGTTTTTCAGGCCTATGTACCTAATAATTTGTATTTATGAATGTATGTGTGTTTCTATGTTCATTCCTTTCGCACGCACTACAGCCCAAACGTCTTGAAGGATTGGTACACTATACATGGCGTATCATTAGGTTCGACTCATCTTGCAAAATGCCATAGGTTATTTATACATATATATTTTTTATGATTACTGATGGGCGTAAACCAGAAATTCTTCTGACGATAATGCCACTGCAGCAGAATAACTACGTTACCACGATTTCTACCACGTTCATCGTTCATCTACCGAATATTTTTATATTTATTGAAGGAACAACTCATTCAATTAGTATAAAAATGTTCGGTTGGACGCATTCCACGATATATTTATACGTGATTTTACTAACGTCGCATCAGACCAACATATCATATAAATTGCTGCAATAATGACAGTTTTAACATCGTCGGGTTTCCTAATATAAGATTCAATTTTAAAACACGAGGCATTCCGGTCCAAGAATCTGAAACCATCTCAGATTCTTACCGGAACAAATGCAAAGATTTAATAAAATAAAAGGCAATTTATTAATTTATGAAATTGTTTACATAATTAATAACAGTGAGATGTAGATGTGGACTAATTTTTTCCATCTCTTTGGCATTCGTCCCACATTCATCGAGTCGAGTAAAGACAGGAAACAATTTGTTTTTCTAATGAATGTTACAAATGGATTAATATGACATCAACGGTAAAAAAAAGTAAAGCAAAGGTCGGGTCTTTTTCGCTAGCCTTTCTCAGTTGATAAATGTGATGCTTTTGTTTTTATTACACGGAAATAACAAACGACTATCCTCTTTATTAGATTTATTGCAAGTAGTATATTAAAAAAAATCGAAAAGATGGCTTAAAATATCGTTGATTTTTAGTTTAGATGTTTTGATTAACGATGGCGAAATATCATAATTGAATAGCGGCACGGAATTTTCACGATCTTCCATTACAAAAACCAGGATCAGGATATCTGCTTAAGACTAAAATGTCATGACCAATCCTTTCTATAAAATTGAAGTAGCAAACGACCATGCAGTCGATCTAATGGTTATTGGTCACTGTCGTACTTAGACATCTGTAAGAAACCTCATACAGGGCACCCCTGTTAAGCTTCTATCTAAAGTTAACCAAAGATTCGTTGTAACTCTCGAGGCCTGAGATGGTTGCTTCATTGAAAATGCAACTCATTGGGAATTTACTTAATAAAGGATTCACTACATAATATAAAACAAAATCGCTGTCCGCTGTCTGTCCCCATGTATGCTTAGATCTTTAAAACTACTATACGGATTTTAATGTAGTTTTTTTTAATAAATACAGTGATTGACGAGGTAGATTTTTATGTCTTATACATTTATAATATAGAGAAACACTGATAAGTTTAGATTTTTAGGCGGAACGAAGTTGCTCGGGTCAATTAGTCAAATATAAAGTTAATCAAACTATACATATCGAATATAGTATATTTTAATTGTGTTTCAGATAGGTGCAGACGGCGCTAATTCAGCTGTTCGCAAAGCTATGGGCGTACAATACTTGTCCTGGAACTACGACCAAATGGGTGTCGTGGCCACTTTACACTTAGCTGAGGTATATAATATTTTTATTCCCCCAAAAACATTAAGATTAGAGCAGCAATAGCCTAATGGTTGAAACATGCCCTCTCAAACGGGTCGGAGGTTCAAACCCAGGCACGCACCACTGATTTATGTGCGTATTAGAAATTAATTATCACTGTTTTGCTGCGAAGGAAACATCGTGAGGAAACTTACACACCCGAGAGTTCATTGAAAAAAAGTTCTCAGAGCCAGTTGGCCAGCGCGGTGGACTATAGCCTAAAACTCTCTCATTCCGAGAGAAGACCCGTGCCCAGCAGTGGGACAATACATTAACGTTAGAAAAGAGCTACCGAAAAATCTCTCCTTCCTTACTACTATAGTGGTATTAACTTTACACTATTGCACTATCCACCAGAAGAGAGGGAGTAGTGTCATTGAAGACCTCACACGGCACAATACTCTTTTGCTACGAATAATGTTAAAAAAATCTAAGTTCAATATCTCGTGTTTATTTTCTAATTTCAGGAAACAGAGAACACTACAGCATGGCAAAGGTTCCTACCGACCGGTCCGATAGCGCTGTTGCCTCTGGATTCGACAAGGAGCTCCCTCGTATGGTCGACGTCCAACACTCACGCCAAAGAGTTACTGAATCTACCTCAGGAGCAGTTTGTTGATGCACTCAATGATGCTTTGGTAAGGTTTAGTTAGTTTTCTTTATCTAAAGTAACCTAATTTGATTCACTAGTCAGTCGTCACAATGGTCGAAATTCGACCCTAATTTAAATGAAAAAAAACTAAACCTTATATTGTACAAAGTAGCAACAATATTTCCCTAATTTAAATAAATTTTAATAATTTTCAAGTTATTTTGGACGCACCCGTTAAAGGTAAAAAGGGGTTTATTAACTAATCTGCATTCCAAAGCAATAGCGGGTATTTTGACAAAAACATCTCACATTTTTGACGTAATGTGTTTCATAGCAAGACATTGAATGTTATATTTCGTTTATTATGTATGTGTTTGTGTCAAATGCAAGGTAGTGTGTGTAATGTGATTTTATGTATGTTTTATGCATTATTTGAAAGAAATATTAGTATTGCACAATCCTTCTCTACATCAACTATAACCGTGCGTAATCTCATCCGCCTGCGGCAAGTATCTTAAAAACACGTCACAATTTTTTGCTTCACATATTAATTTGATTTATCTCCACATAAAGGGGCTGCAAATGCCTATAAAATATGGAGATCTTATTAAAGAAGACATACATCTGGCATTCCATTAAAACTATGATACCGTGGGGAACAAATGCTACATTAGTTTTCAATCATCTATCCAAGTGTTTGATAGGTTACCGGCTAAGGAATTAGCCAAGCCACTTTACGAAGTAATGTTGCTAGCATTCTGGAAATTCATCCTATAGACAGTAATTTGGATGCAGCGTTTTATAATTATTTAATTAATTAAGTAGAAAAATGCCTTTTTACCATATAAAATTTTATATCCATATAATTTTACAAAACAATAAATTACTATTCAGTTATATTCAAATTGATATGTTATTAAAATGTCTGCCTGATATTTTGAAAAGATCAATTTCCCAAAAATCTGCTTTCAAATTATTGAAAGATGCATAGTTGAATCCATGCGTTGGATTCCGAAGGCACCACAGTTTCATCTACTTCTATTTTATAGCAACAGAGTTTAGAGCTGGTGTGGTCTGGTTTAAGTGTGGTCAAGGTTATATACTTATCTGAAACATTCCAACTTACTCTTCAGGGGCAGCAACGCATCACTAGGCTCGGGTAAAACTGTAATCTTAGCTAGAGTTGCCATAGGGTACTAACGGTCACCTATTGTGAAGTAGACTTGTTGTTACTTCAATATTGTAAAAAAAATACACCTAAAAAGAACCTATTAAAAATCAAATTCTCTAACTGTTAAAACAGATGTTTCGAGAAATCGATATTTATTTATTTATTTATATATTATATTGCACCTTTAAAAAGTTACAATAGGGCAAACTTAATGCCTGATGGAATTCTCTGCCAGTCAACCCTGGGTGGCTGGAAAATTTGCGGCAGGTGTTTTAAACACAAGGAATATAGATATTTAATATATTATAAATACATCACATTATTATATCATTAAAATATATATTATACATACATATAATACACAAAAACAATACATATTATATAAAAGTTAAATAAAAGATGTTTATGACAGTATTCAGATAATGCTCTCGGACAAGCTTTTTAAAGATGAACTTACTGTGTGCTTTCCTAATGTGATATCAGATTCACTATTTTTCTAATTCCTCATTTTCAGTGGAAACAGTATCCTCGCAGTAGCAGCGTGGACACATGCACCTCCTGGGTGGGCTCGTGGCTGAAGAGCGTGGGTCTCCCCGACGGAGCGGAGAGACAGTTACCCCCCAGCATCAGAGATATCGCTCAGGGATCAAGAGCAGCTTTCCCCCTCGGCTTTGGACACAGCACGCGGTATATTGCGCCTGGCGTCGCTCTTGTGGGGTGAGTCTATTAATACGGTAAATTAACTCCTAAACATCTGGTGGAAACAGTACCATGGATACGAGGACCTGCTGGCTGGGTTCCTAGATAAAGAGCATGAGTTTCACTGACGGAGCGGAAAGATAGTAGTTTCTTAGATAAAAAGCACTTATTCTCCCGACGGGGCGGAAAGACAGCTGCCCGTCCAGCATCAGAGATATAGCACAAGGATCGAGAGCAGCTTTCCTCCTCGGCTTTGGTCTTAGCACGCGGTATATCGCGCCTGGCATCGCTCTTGTGGGGTGAGTTTATTTATATAATTAGTTCACTCGTATAGGACTGGTAGAGGCAGTATCGTGGATACGAGCACCATCTGACTAGGTTTCTACCTGAAGATCTCGGTCTCGATGACGGAACGGAGAAGCAGCTGATTCCTACTGCACCGGTTTTAAGAGCAGTTTTCGCCTTTAACGTTGGTCACAGCACGCGGTGTATCGCGCCTGGCGTCGCACTTGTGGGGTGAGTCTATCGATATAGTAGCCTCCTAAATATCTGGTGGAGGCAGTAACGTGGAAACATGTATCTACTTGGTGGATTATTGGATAAAGGGCGAGGTTCCTCCCCATGGAGTGAAAAGACAGTTGAGTCTCTACATAAGGGATATTGCAGTACATCGCACCTGGCATCGCTTTTGTGGATTGAGTCCGTTGATTTGGTAAATATCTGGTGGAAGCAGTACCACGGATACACCTGCTGGGTGGGTTCCTAGATGAAGAGCATGGGTCTCACCGACGGAGCGGATAGTGGATTCTTAGATAGAAAGAACGCCCAATGGGGAGGAAAGACAGCTGCCCTCCCAGCATCAGAGATATAGCACAAGGATCGAGAGCAGCTTTTCTCCTCGGCCTTGGTCATAGCAGGCGGTATATCGCGCCTGGCGTCGCTCTTGTGGGGTGAGTTTATTGATATGATAAATTCACGACTAAATGTCTGGTTGAAGCAGTACCGTGTATACGAGCACCATCTGACTAGATTTCTAGCTGAAGATCATGGGTCTCGATGACGGAACGGAGAAGCAGCTGATTCCTAGCATCAAAGATACTGCACCGGCTTTAGGAGCAGTTTTCGTCTTTGGCTTTGGTCACAGCACGCGGTATATCGCGCCTGACGTCGCTCTTGTAGGATGAATCTATTGATATGGTGGTGTTGTCCAGGTATTAGAACCAGTGTAGTTTGACCGGGAAGTACCACCGCCACACCTATTTCTAACGTGAAGCAGTTTTTTTGCGTTTCGATGGAAGGGTGTGGATGCCGGCATACTTTTATATGAGGCGAACATCCTAATCCTCGGGAGTAGCAACGCGTTTGTAATGGACTTCAGATAGAACCCTTGTTCTATTTAGTTGCTTACAGGTGTCCATGGGCGGCAGTGACCACTTACCATCAGGTGGACTGCATGCTCGTTTGCTACTATAATCAGATAAATAATGGTGAATTCCCTCCTAAATATCTGGTGGAGGCATTAACGTGGATACATGCATCTAGATGGTGGGCTATTGGATAAAGGGCTAGGTTCCTCCCTATGGAGCGAAAAGACAATTGAGCCTCAACATAAGGGATATTGCAGTACATCGCACCTTTTTTTTTTTTTGTTTTCGAGGGGGAAACTTTCAAAAAGTACCCGACGTCGTGGGAGCGACGCGGGTTATGTGGGATTCTTACCGTACTAAAACCCCCCCGGTGGCCGACGTCGACGCTGCGAAGAGGACTCCGGGAACTCCACTTGACCGCCGCCGGTGTCCTCAGCGTGTGCCCCATCGGGCTCTTCTCTGGTGGGCGTGAACTGCTCACCGCACCTTCTGGTTTTTACGGCAACATGCAACCACACATGCCGCCGTCCTTCCCGGGGTCACTTGACCGGACGGTTCGAGCTCCCACTCTTCCCGCCCGCAACCCCGGAAGCCTCTTTTAGTCGCCTTTTACGACAGGCAGAGGGTACCGTAGTCCTATTCTGGTCCCGGAACTACAGGGACAACCGTACATCGCACCTGGCATCGCTTTTTGGATTGAGTCTGTTGATTGGGTATATCATACTAATATTATAAAGGCGAAAGTTTGTGAGTGTGTATGTTTGTTACTTCTTCACGTCTAAACGGCTGGAGTGATTTTCATAAAATTTGGTAGGGAGTCAGCTGACACTCGAAGCGAAGCGGCGGGGTTCAGCTTTTATCAGACGTTTAGAAAAGAACTCTTTTCTAAACGTCTAATAAAATCAGTAGGTACCGGGAATACGTGCACTTATTGGGTGAGTTCCTGTCTATATAGCGTGTACTATGAAGCAAAAAGACAGCTAGTCCATGAGAAAACAAAGGTTTTTCAAGAAGCTATAACTCCGAGTTGAATAATCGCACAGTAAAAAGAAAAAAAGCTAATTGTAGCTTCACTTTTCACCATAAAAAGCTGATCCTGCTTGGGCGTAAAGAAATCTACGAAAAGAAAAAAAAAACAATTTTTTTCTCGCCTAAAAAAGTCTACAGACCAGACAAGGCACTTTCACAAGCTTGTTGAAAATCACCGAAAAATTAGGATTTTTCTTTATATCACTTAATTCTTGTGACTAGTGTATTTTGTGTTATCTTTAATGTCACATGATTTTAATAATTTACATTACATGACAGATTACATGATACATAATTATTTGCATTACAGAGACGCGGCACATAGAGTGCATCCTTTGGCCGGACAAGGCGTCAATCTAGGATTTGGCGATGTAAAGGACCTGACGGATTTAATGGCAGATTCTATTTATACAGGCTACGATATCAGTAAGTATTATAATAAATAGATGTAATACAATGAAAAATATTCAGGTTGATAGAAAGGCTTTTACAAGATAGAACACACCTATACCTATACCTGACTTTCATTACCATGTAAAAAAGAAAAACATGATTGTAATTATCTATACTAATATATAAAGCTGAAGAGTTTGTTTGTTTGTTTGAACGCGCTAATCTCAGGAACTACTGGTTCGAATTTAAAAATTCTTTTTGTATTGAATAGACCATTTATCGAGGAAGGCTTTAGGCTATATAACATCACGCTGCAACTATTAGGAGCGAAGAAATGATGGAAAATGTGAAAAAAACGGAGAAAATTATTCATCCTTGAGGGCTTGCATTGCGGACGAAGTCGCGGGCACAGCTAGTTAGTATTTAAATAAAATGGATATAAATAAGAAAAAAGACAAGCCCGCTGAGTTTCTTGCCGGATCTTCTCAGTTGAGGTCGTATTCCGATCTGGTGGTAATGTAAGAAAAAAAATGTAACTGACAATTTGTAAATGCCCCCGTAGGCCTATACAAAATAAAGACATTTCATTTCATTATACGCATGAAGCATTTCCTGCGTTTCCATGGAAAGGTGTGGTGTCGTCTGCGAACTTTTATATGAGCCCATCATCTTAATCCAAGACGGTCGTAACGCATCTATTTAATTTAAACAGCACCGTCGTTCTGTATGAAGTTGCTTACAGATGTCCACGACCGACAGTGACCACTTACCAATAGGTAGACTGCATGCTCGTTTGCTTTTTCAGACTGATTAAAAAAGCTATCATACGAAAAGTTTTTAGAAAGAAAGAAAGAATATTTATTCACGATGAATGTGATACAACATAACATGAATTTCTACGTCCTGCGAATCTTTCTTGTACATCTCGGGCCCCCTTTTTGGGGCTGGCAGACAGACCTCGAAAACCTAATTTATCATTTAAATATGTTATGAGATAATTTTGTCTTTGTATTATTTCACTGACAAATTTGAAATTAATTCCATAATTAACGGCTCGCCATTATTCCTTGCCCTACGCGTTTGATACTTAATTAAAAAAATTAAGATTGGTCACAATAATTGGTAGATTATTGACAGTTGAAATTTAACTTAAAGAAGACCGTTAGTAGATAGAAGATAGCCTTATGGTCGAAACTTGCCGTCTCGATCGGGAGGTCCGAGGTTGAAAACCAGGCACGCACCACTGACTTTTCTAAGTTATGTGCGTATTAGAAATTAATTATCACTGCTTTTGGGTGAAGGAAAACATAGTGAGGAAATCAACACACCCGAGAGTTCTTTAAAAAATAACAAAGTTTTCGGAGATGTGAGAAGTCCACCAATTCGCTCTTGGCCAGCGCGGTGGACTATGGCCTAAAACTCATTCTGAGAGAAGACCCGTGCCCAGCAGTGGGACAATAATGGTTGGCACCAAAGACCGATTGTTTGCTACTTATAGATATAAAATATAAGCTTAATATTGTAACCCTTTAATTTCCAGCACATAACGATTGGCTAGAGAGATACGAAAGCGCTCGACAGAGACACAACGTGCCCACCCAGCTCGCCGTGGACGCTCTGAACAGGCTGTACGCCTTCGACATCCCGCCGCTGGTCCTCATCAGGAGCGTTGGCTTGCAGATCACGAACGCGCTGCATCCTATCAAGGTACCTTTTTTTTGTTGTCGAGGGGGGAAACCCTCAAAAGGTACCCGATGCCGTGGGAGCGACGCAGGGTTATGTGGGATTTTTACCGCACTAAAACCCCTGCGGTGGCCGTCCTCGGCGCTATAAAGAGGACTCCGGGAACTCGGTCCGACCGCAACCGGAATCCTCTGAGCGCGCTGCCCCATCGGGCTCCTCCCAGATGAGCGGCTGGGCCCACCGCTTCGTCTAGTCTTACCGAATATTATCTATTATAAGAGTGAAAAAACAATTAAGCATGATATGATTTTAGACTAGTATTATCGCGGAATTGATACATTATAATACTTAACGGGTACTCACGATATGCGGTTTATGAATTCTTATAGAATTCTTTTAGCCGTTCAGTTTGGCCGTGACCACGATCCATGCAACTGGGTCGAAATATAGGCAAAAAGAATTCTATAAGAATTCATAAACCGCATATCGTGAGTACCCGTTAAGTATTATAATGAATTAAGCATGATAGTAAAAGATCATTACGGCAGATAGTCACAAGTAAGCAACCTCATTAACCTCAGTTGTCAATCAGTCATAAGGTGCTAGAACAAGTGTAGTTCGACCGGGGAGGTACCACCGCCGCACCTAGGAAGGGAGTGGTTGCCGACACACTTTTATATGAGGCGACCATCAGTCCTCGGGAGCGGCAACACATCTGTGATTGACTTCAGATAGAACGCATGTTCTATTTGAAGCTGCTTACAGATGTCCACGGGCGGCAGTGACCACTTACCACCAGGTGCACTGCATGCTCGTCTGCTTCTTCAATCAGATAAAAAAACCTATTCCTAGCGTAAAGCAGTTCTTGCATTTAGGGGGGAAGGGTGTCATTCCTAGATCATTTTATTTGGGGCGATCATCTTATTCCTATGACAGCAATGCAACTACGATTTGTTTTTATTCATATTATATACTCGTTTTATTTGCTATTTGAGCGAAGGAAGGCATCTATTTTATTCACGTCAACACACAGTACATAGTGATTACTGTAAATAATTTATTTGACATCTTGGTCTATGGATCTCGATGTTTCTATTATGTTTTTATATGCTTCGTCTTCTCGTCAACCCATTATTGTCTCACTACTGGGCACAGGTCTTCTCTCAGAATGAGATTATTTAGGCCATAGTCCACTGCGCTGGCCAAGTGCGAATTGGTCGACTTCACACACCTCCGAGGACTTTTTTTAAATAACTCTCGGGTGTGTAGGTTTCCTCACGATGATTGCCTTCACCGAAAAGCAGGGACAATTAATTTGTACTACGCACATAAATCAGTGGTGCGTGCCTGGGTTTGAACCTCGGGGCTTCCGATCGAGAGGGCAAGTTTCAACCATTAGGCTATCACTGCTCTAACTCTGGTTTCTTTTCAAAACGCATAAATCTTTCGCCTTTTTATTTACTTATTGGGTAGTAAATATGTATACTTTAAATTTATTCGTTATTATTTATCCTTTATGACCATAGTAACGTCTTATGCCTCAATTACTTTATTATACCTTCATTCATGTAGCTACTAAATAGTCAGCTAAGGAATTCAAAAAATAGTTAAAACTAATCTCTTCTATTGTTATCTGTTATTAACATACTACTAGTTACATTTGTAGTTGTTAACAAATTAGTAAATTACCGTTTAGTCTCAATTACTTTTGTTCATTAATACTTTATTTTGTTATTATTTGTTCTTCCAGTAATATTTTTGTAAAACCATAATTATCTCTTTTGAATGCTTTCTTAAGATCATTTGAATAATAACACTAATTCTCGGTAGGGTAATTAGATAATTGTTTTTTGGAAACCTCTTACCATTTTTGTTGTATTAAGAATTTGCTAAATAATGGGGAGAAACATTTAATCCTTCTAAGAATTCTTATTGTTACTTTTAATATTTGTAATGTTAAAGCAATTCTGTAAATTCCATAACACCGATACTAATAGTACTTGTCCGTAAATATAGTGGAATTATTGATGTAAATAGATATTAATACATACTAACTGAATCCCGCAGCTTCGCCCGCGTTAACAAAAATTGATTATCCCGTGGGAATAAGATATTTTCCCACAGTAAAAAGTAGCCTATATGATAATCCAAAGTATCAGATAACTCCCTACCCTCCCTAAATTTTATTAAAATCGCTCCAGCCGTTTACACATGAAGAAGTAACAAACATACTCACAAACTTTCGTCTTTATAATATAGCTAATATTACATTTATATTTGTTCTTTACTGTGTAATATGTTTTGAGAAGCAACATAAAGTAACACCACTCCCTCTCATCATTGGCGTAGCTAGGCGCGGGTGCAGTGGGCCGTCCCCACGGCATCGCACTTAAAGGCCTCAAGTTGCAGTAATTTGTAGTAGTGATGTAAATAATATTCGAATCCATCCATCAGCCTTTTGATGTCTACTGCTGAACGTAGGCCTCCCCTAAACGGCGCCACTCGAACCGGTCCTGTGCCCTCTGAATCCAACGGTTTCCCGCTATCTTCTTCATGTCATCGGTCCACCTGGTAGGGGGGCGACCTGTATTTCTTTTGCCTAAACATGGTCGCCACTCGAGGACCCTTCTTATTAGTATTCGCGAATATTCGCATGTTTTTTGATACTCGCATTCGCAAGAATCAATGCGAATGCTTTGCGAATATAGAATTGCAGCGCTTTGCAAAAAAAGTTCGCGAAAATCAATATAAATAAAACAGATCGCCAAAATTTATATCCTCCGTCGCTCTGCACCGAAAACTGAAACAACTTATTGTACACGCGTTAGAAGTTATACTTCTTTGGCATAACAAGATAAAAATCTTCATTTTTTTTATCTTTTGCCTCATCATTTTTTCATAACGCATCTAAAGAAGTATAATTTAAAAAAAAACCTGCGGCACCCGGGGACTGCCGCAGTAAAGCTATTGCATAACATTTTCATTCTCATTTCAACTTCATACTGTGACTTTTGTGTGACGAATCTTAAAATTTCACTCTCATCATGTTTTCATAACACGCTTAAAGAAGTGTAACTAATCTAGTCTAGTACTAGTCAAATAATAACACTCGTTAAATCAGTAGTTTGTAGTTTTATAAATGCGCTTTTATTTTACTTAACTAACCTGATCTTACTTGCCTACCCTATTACTTTTATTAATAACAACGTCCTACGTATCACTAATAGATTTATTGGGAACATATTAATTAAATGATGATTTATTGTTTCAGAAATTAATTATGTCTCATGCCGCAACGTAAGAATTTCTGGGAAAATAATATTCTAATTGTCATTATAATTAAATGAATTAAAAGTGACTTAAAACGATTGGTTCAGTGCAAAAATGTATTTGTATAGTGTAATAAATAAAGTATTATAAATATAGATAACTTTTTTTATTTCTTCTAACGCTTATTATACTTCCTTAATATATAAAGAAATTCCAATTATTCTTGTACGTCCTAATTTTAACGGATGTTTGACGGAAAGAAAACTATAGAAATTTTATATCGGAAAATGTTTTGAATTTTTCTTCAAAATTATAACTTATATTAAATTATTTAATGTCAAAAGTTTAACATACAATGCACTAAATATTAAGAATAAGATTGTAAAAAACGAAAGAAGACCTAAACCAGTTTAATGTAATTGAACTATACTTAAAATAATGTATTTTGTCACTAATTTTGCAATAACATAGGTTGCTTACACAGGACCATTCATGTAATATCCTAAATACTTGAACCTTATTATTGGATCTAAACATTGTCATACCCATCGAAATATAACAACAGCACTTCTCTTATAATATTCAGAACGGGTATGTTGATCCATTTAATTAAATCGCTACATTGCTTCGATTGAGAGGGTATTATACTTAGTATAATACTTTAAAAAATATACTCAGCGGCAGAAAATGTGTCCCAAAAACAAATATTGATCAAAATTTTATTATGTTACATTTTATGAAACTTACTATTTATTTTTTATTAATTATGATATTATATTATATGGTATATTAAAAATTAAATAACGTTGAAAATTTTGAGTTGATGAAAAAAAACGAAATTATTGAAAAAACATTGTTTAGACAAATTTCTTTCTTTAGCAGGCCTGTAGCAGTCTGACAGGAGGTCAGAGTTTGCCTTAAGTAAGGGTATTAAATAAAACAAAACTGTTACAAGTAATATTTTCTGCATTTATTCTGGGAAAATTTAGACATGACACTTTCTATATCTACTTCTTTCAGTTTAAGATTTTCGGGATAGCAAAGATACTAAAATATAAATAGGTGTTGGGCCGCGGGGCCCGTAGCATTTGCTACTCTTGCTATGTGGCTAACCCGGCACTGATAGCATATCATCATTGGCAGAGAGTGTTATTTTTGTCTTCTATAAAATCACTAATGTCCGTGTGGTTAAATATAATTTTACTCAAGTGTTAGCAAATTAACGTGTTACTGAGAAAATCGAAGCCGTGTATGTCGGTGATTTCCCGAAACGTATTAGTTAACACGTGTTATCATAGTAGATGGTTTGTATAAATATGTTAGACTGAGGCAATCATGTTTCGTGATTTAAAAATTAGTCTCCTATCAATTGCACTTTTCATGATAACACGTTATTTCAGCAGAAAGTCGATAAGAGGATATTAATCAACATTGCCAGTTTTTGAAGTGAAACTTCTTTATCGGGGTTGTTGAAGTGAATGAAACTTCTTTATCGGGGTTGGAAAAAAATTTAGTGTAACATTTTTTCGTTACGCGCCATCTTTTTCTGTTACGCGCCATCTTTTTCTTATCCCTACCACGCGTGATATTAGATAGATTATTATAGATTAGATTATTAGATAAAGTTTAATAAAAGCCTTTTATTAAACTTTATCTAATTTATTTAACCAATTTCTGTAAAGTTGCATATAGTAAATTATTTTTTGAAAAATAACGTCATAAAGAAGTTTCACTTCTTACGATTGTACGCTAGTACACGCACACATTTTTTTTACTAAGTCGGGATTTGAGAACTCTTAGGGTGAAAACAGCGGGACTACATAGTCAAAAGCGGGACAAGAATCCTCGCGCTACAAAAGGCCCTTCGCTTTTCCTTGGTGTAAGAGGGCCGGAGGATATGGCGACCTTTTTTTGCTCCACAAACTACAGATCGACTTAAATTTATATAAGTTTGGCGACATTTTTTACAAAAGTCCGGTCCTCCTCGAAACGCGGGATTAAGCCTGTCCCGCGTGGGACATTTAATTTTAATGAAAACATCGGAACGTCTCGCACAAAATAAGGACTTGGCAACCCTGATATTAATCCATTTTTATATTTCAAGATTTTGGACATGTGGTGAAAAACTATATAAAACTTAAAAGCAAAACTGTTGTCACTCATATATCTTATATTGCTTATGTCATCTAGTTTTCTGTTTAATAAAACCTATAATATACGGGTAATCTTATTTCAATTTATTAAACAGAAATTTATCAATGTATAAATATGTATCGGTTTTTAAAACCGGATAGATTTGATGTTGATCCAAGTTCATCTGAAAATGCTTCATCTCAGTGGATACATTGGAGAAGAACGTTTGAAAATTTTCTAGAAGAGTCACAGGGATCGAATAAATCTGAGACTGAAGAAAAACTTTCTGAACAAGTTAAGTTAAAATTACTAATAAACCACATATCGCCGTCTATATATGATTACGTCTCATCATGCAGTACTTACGAAACAGCCTTATCCACATTAGAATCTATTTACGTCAAACCTAAAAGTGATATATTTGCACGCCACAAGCTTTCTACTCGCACTCAACAAGCGGGAGAATCCATAGATGAATTCATTCAGTCTTTGAAATTGTTGGCTAAGGATTGTAATTTCAAGTCTGTTTCCGCAGAAGAAAATGAAAAAGAATCTATTCGTGGAGCCTTCATTGCTGGAATGTCTTCATCGCTTATTAGACAAAGGCTATTAGAAAATTTAACTTTGACTTTAGATGAAGCTATTCACAAAGCTCGTGCTCTAGAGTCCGCTCAGATACAATCCGAAAGTTTCACTTCTCCTTGTGTGGGCGCTGTGAACAAACCTAGTAAACTGAATCATAACGATCGTCAAATGACTCCTATTATTAAAAAAACAAATAAATGCTATTTCTGCGGTGATTCCTTACATGCTCGTCGATTTTGTCCAGCTTCAAATAGCATTTGTTTAAAATGTGGCAAACAAGGACATTTTGCTAAGGTTTGTAGAAGTTTGGCACCTGTTGCCACAGTAAACGATACAGATGAAAAGTCTTCATGTTTAATATCAGCCTCAGTAGGCCTAAAGAAATGCACTGTTTTCATTACCGTGAATGGCTTACCATTGAAAGCCCTAATTGACACAGGTAGCACAGCAAGTTTTATCAATGAAAATATAGTAAAACTTAACAATTTTTCTATACAACCTTGGCGTCAAGCTGTTTCCATGGCAAATTCGTCTTTTCGATTCGATATCGAATCAGTATGCATCGCAACTATTAAAATATATAACCAATCGTTTTCTACACCTCTGAAAGTAATGAAAAATTTATGTTCGGATGTTATATTAGGACATGATATCCTAGAACAATGTTCCTCAGTTGAAATAAGATTTGATGGACCTAGACCAGCATTACGAATAGCGGTTCTAAAAGAAGCAGTAATAGAGCCGGTGGATCTATTTCCTCATATAACATCTAATTGCAAGCCTATAGCAGTTAAATCTAGAAAATATGCTCCTGATGTCCTATTATTTATACAAAACGAAATTCAAAAATTGTTGGCGGATGGAATTATAGAAGAGAGTAACTCTCCATGGAGAGCTCAAGTCATCGTGACTTCTGGGGAACATCACAAGAAACGAATGTGTATCGACTATTCTCAAACAATTAATAAATTCACACAACTAGATGCGTATCCTTTGCCAAATATTGAAAATGTTATATCAAAGATATCTAAATATAGATTTTTTTCAAAAATAGATCTCAAGTCAGCTTACCATCAATTCCCTATTTTAGAAAGGAATAAACCTTATACGGCTTTTGAAGCATGTGGAAACTTATATCAGTTTTGTCGCATTCCTTTCGGTGTAACTAATGGTGTAGCTTGTTTTCAACGCGCAATTGATAAGATTATTGAGAAATCAAAGTTGGAAGGAGTATTTGCTTATTTAGATGACATTACTATATGTGGAGTAGACCAGGTTGATCATGATGATAAATTAAATAAATTCATGCAAGCAGTTGAAACATATTCTTTAACTGTTAACAAAGAGAAATCAGAATTTTCAAAGCAAAGTATCAATATTCTTGGCTACAACGTTACTGATGGGACAGTTAAACCGGACCCAGATAGACTTAAATCACTTTTAGATATGCCTACCCCTCAAGATTCAGCATCACTAAAGCGTGCTATAGGATTATTTGCTCACTATTCGAAATGGATACCAGATTTTTCAAACAAATTACATCCTCTTGTTATCACCGAACGATTTCCTCTGGATGAAAATCAAAAGGCTGCTTTTGAATCACTTAAACAATTAATAGCTAAATCTTCTTTAACGGTAATTGACTCTAATATACCATTAACGGTTGAAACTGATGCTTCTGAAGTCTCTATCGCAGCTTCTCTTACACAAAATGGAAGACCCGTTGCATTCTTCTCTCGGTCATTAAATGAAAGTGAAAGGAAATATCCCATTATAGAAAAAGAAGCTTGTGCTATTGTAGAAAGTGTAAAGAAATGGAGACATTATCTTCTAGGTCGCCGCTTCTATCTAATAACGGACCAAAAATCAGTAGCCTACATGTTGCAGAATCATGCAAGTAAAATTAAAAACGAAAAAATACAAAGATGGAGACTAGAATTATCTAACTACAATTTTGATATAATGTATCGGCCAGGGTCGGAAAATATTGTGGCTGATGCTTTATCAAGGCAAATGTGTGCTTCACTCAGAGATAATCAATTATCTAGTCTGCATAATGATCTGGGGCATCCTGGTATAACTCGTTTAACACACTATGTAAGATGTAAGAACTTACCCTATTCAACGGATGATATTAAGAAGATTGTATCACTGTGTAGAATTTGTTCAGAAATTAAACCAAGATTTTTAAAATATACCGGGACACTTATCAGAGCAACAGCACCATTTGAAAGGTTAGCAGTTGATTTCAAGGGTCCATTGCCATCAACTAACAAGAATAAATATCTACTCACAATCATAGATGAATACTCCAGATTTCCATTTGCGTATGCCTGTCCAGATACAAGTAGTAAAACTATCATAAAGTGCCTAAGAGATTTGTTTTCCATTTTTGGAATGCCGTGTTATATTCATTCAGATCAAGGTTCCGGATTTATCTCAGCAGAGTTAAGAGATTTCTTAAATAACCAAGGTGTGGCTGTTAGCCATTCTGCACCGTACAATCCAAGAGGAAATGGACAAATCGAACGTCTTAATGGCACTCTATGGCAGACCATTCGTCTAATTCTGAGATCCAAAAGTTTACCCATTACTGACTGGGAAACTGTTTTACCTGAAGCTTTGCTAAGCATAAGATCGTTACTTTGTACAGCGACGAACGCAACTCCCCATGAAAGAATGTTTAGTCATGCAAGACGTTTTTCCTCAGGTCAAGCGTTACCTTTTTGGCTTCGTCCCGGTAATAAGGTATATCGACGAAATCCTATATTAAAATCAAAATATGACCCATTAGTTGACGAAGTTGAACTAATAGAACCAAATCCTTTATACAGCAGAGTTCGACTTTCAGATGGAAGAGATGTAACTACTTCTAATAGAAATTTAGCGCCCACAGGATCACAAATAGATCAATCACCGTCGTCATCATCATCGTCACCTCATTCTTCTCCAGCATCATCGTATTCATCACCTCTGGGTTCGCCGCAAGTTCCGACTTTAAGAAGATCAGAAAGAATACGGCGGCCACCTGCATACTTCATGGACTATACTACATAAACAACAGCGGGGAAGAATGTGGTGAAAAACTATATAAAACTTAAAAGCAAAACTGTTGTCACTCATATATCTTATATTGCTTATGTCATCTAGTTTTCTGTTTAATAAAACCTATAATATACGGGTAATCTTATTTCAGGACAATGGCATATTCACTTCATTTATAATTCGCGGCAAAAAATCTGTATTCGCAGATGTAGTCGGTACTAGTAAAAAGATTGGGCGCAATAAGCTTTTAAGTAACGTTTGTTTTTATATTATTTCAGATTTAGAAAATAACACTTAGGTAATCATACATTGATAGCAGTGATAGCCTAATGATTGAAACTTGCCCTCTCGATCGGGAGGTCCGAGGTTCAAACCCCGGCACGCACCACTGATTTATGTGCGTATTATACATTAATTATCACTGCTTTTCGGTGAAGGAAAACATCGTGAGGAAACCTACACACGAGAGTTCTTTTAAAAAAAAAACAGTTCTCGGAGGTGTGTGAAGTCCACCAATTCGCACTTGGCCAGCGCGGTGGACTATGGCCTAAACTCTCTCATTCCGAGAGAAGACCCGTGCCCAGCAGTGGGACAGTAATGGGTTGACGACTCGAATCATACATTGTCATCCCAAACAAACGTATAGCATGATGACAACTCAACACAAGGACAAGGACAAGGACTCTCATATAAAAACGTACTAACAAGGAAAGTTTTTTTTTTTTTATGTTATATATAAAGTACCGAATAATAGTGTCCGTCAGGATGGCCGGTCACTACCCATATTTTACATCGAAATAGTTACTAAGAGTTGCTACCTAGTTGCTACCAGTTGCTACCAATCTTAAAATAATTGCTACCTTCGTATTTAAAAAAATAAACTGCTTTTTAAGGTGACCGGCCATTCTGACGTCAGGATGGCCGGTCACCATTCCAGTTAGAACAATCTGCGCAAATGATTGGAGTTTTTTTTTTACCAAGAGTTGCTACCAAATTGCTACCTTTTTTATACATCGTAATTGATCTCATAGCTGTTAAGGATAAAAAGATATTACAGATTTAATATTAAACGCCTGCACAACTAAATTAGCAAATCCGAAGTTAAATACAATATTCGTATTTTACACAGGCGCCACTTGCACTTTATATTTATATTATATTATTGTTTCGTACAATAATATAATAATATCGTTTGATATTATTTTTTAAATAATGAGTAAAAAGGTAAGTTATTATTAGTCATATAAGATTCATCGCAATCTACTAGTAAGTATTTGGCATCCGATCTATACTTATGTCAATAGTTTAGTCTATAGTACAGTCCACTAGATTTTTAATAAATTCAAAGAGTGAAGGAGGAGTGCTCTTTTTACACTTTTCTTGAAGAACCCTATGTCATAGCGCTCTGGGAATACCTCAGGAGGAAATTCATTTCACATATTGCACGTTCGCGGCAGGAAAGAGCGCGCAAACCGGACCGTGGAGGACCGCCACGAGTCCAATCGATGTGGATGGAACCTCATCCTTCGGCGCGTGGTGCGATGGTGGAAGGGCAATGAGGGCACCAGATCGAAGAGTTCCTCGGAACACTCACCGTTGTAAAGCCGGTAGAACACGCAGAGGGAACCAATGTCCCTCCGCAGGCTTAAGGGCTCCAACCGATCAGAGATCCTTGGGTCGTTGACGATTTGGATCGCGCGTTTCTGTACGGAGTCAAGTGGGTTAAGTTGGTACTGAGGCGCTCCAGCCCAGAGATGCGAGCAGTACTCCATGTGGGGCCTCACTTGTGCTTTATAAAGCAGAAGGAGATGCCCTCCAGTGAAGTACTGCTTGGCTCTGTTAAGAACGCCGAGTTTCTTGGATGCCAACTTGGCTTTATCTTCCAAATGACTCCGGTATTACACATCACACGAGATGTCAACTCCCAGCATCCCCACACTTCTATCAACGCTGAGTGAAACTCCTTGAAACTTTGGCGCTATGACAAATGGGTTTTTTTTTGCGGTAAACGCGCAGACTTGTGTCTTCGTGGGGTTGAACTCAACAAGATTATGTCGACCCCATGTCGAGACCCACTCCAGAGAGTTCTCGATTTCAGACACAAGTCGGATTCTGCTTCTCTGTAGTTCCGGGATCAGAATAGGGCTATAGTATCCGCTGTCTGTTGTAAAAGGCGGCTAAAAGGAGCTTCCGGGGTCGCGGGCGGCTAGAGTGGGAGCTTGAACCGTCCAGCCAGGCGATCCCGGGAAGGACGGCGGTACTTGCGGTCGCATACCGTCATAGAGACTAGACGAAGCGGTGGGCCCAGCCGCCCATCTGGGAGGAGCCCGATGGGACAACGTGCTCATAGGATTCCGGTTGCGTTCCTTTGAAGATCCCGGAGTCCGCATTGTAGCGCCGAGGGCGGCCACCAGGGGGGTTTTAGTGCTCATTATTTGGCGAAACGAAGTTCGCCGGGTCAGCTAGTATAATATAAATTAGGGTTGTAACGGAGTTAGGCCTCCGCCTCCGTTATTGCGAAATTCCGCAAAAAATCAAACCTCCGCCTCCGCATCCGCTTCCGCAAAATTCATGCGGAGTTTTAACGGAGGTTTTTTTTACGTTGAATATGACACTAGGCGACGCAGCCGTTCGTCTGTATGTTGTAATGTGAGGGAAATGGAATACAGGATCGTGGGCGGTGGAGGAAGGTACGCCAAATGACAGGAATCAACTTGTCGAAAAATAGCAGAGACGATGACGATGAAGAGAGAACACAAAATGGTAGTACAAGCGTACTACCATTTTGTGTTCTCTCTTCATTCATAAATACACATTACAATACACATTAGTACATTCATCAATACACAATTATAATTTTCATATAACAAGGTTTCTTTTGATAAGCATCAAAAGAAACCTTGTTATATGAAAATTATGAATTAATGAATAGTATAAAAAAACTGATTCAACTGGATTTTATCCTGAGATATAAGATGCCATATAAATTAGAACGTTAACTAAATAGTTCGCATTTACTTGTTGGTGTCGTGAAGTTCAGTGCCAGATGAACTACTATTTAGTGCAGCTGGTTGAACTTTTTTTTGAGGGAATGCAACCTTCAAAAGGTGTAACAAAGCTTTGGGAAAGACTCCGGGTTATGTGGGATTTTTACCCACTCAAACCTCCTCGGTGGTTTTCCTCAGTGCTTGCAGGGGTCCCCGGGGTCCACATAGGAACGCACCGGTGCCACCTGGCACATCTCTTGGGGACGTGTCACCATCCCCCTGCACCATACGGTTTCTACGACGACATGAAACCACACATGCCGCCGTCTTTTCGGTATAGCTGTCTGGTCGGTTTGAGCTCCCACTCTAGCCAAACCCAACCCCAAAAGTCGCCTCTTACGGCAAGCAGAGCAGGCCGTATTCTACTCCCCGGCTATAGAGGAATCTCACCGACTACATTAAACGTTTGGAAGGCCGCAAAGCTGTTATGCCATAAAAAAATGTTTGTAATTTTTTATTATTATTAGTAATTACTCAATTTTTGCTAAGAACTGTACAATGTATCTGTTTGAATTATTTTTGGTTTATATCTATTAGTGTAATAAATCAATGCTATTCTTTTTTTCTACTTAAAATTTCATCCCCGCCTATGTTAAACCTCCGCATCCGCCTCGGCCTCCGCTAAGAGACCTCCGTTACAACCCTAATATAAATATAAAGTGCAAGTGGCGCCTGTGTAAAATACGAATATTGTATTTAACTTCGGATTTGCTAATTTAGTTGTGCAGGCGTTTAATATTAAATCTGTAATATCTTTTTATCCTTAACAGCTATGAGATCAATTACGATGTATAAAAAAGGTAGCAATTTGGTAGCAACTCTTGGTAAAAAAAAACTCCAATCATTTGCGCAGATTGTTCTAACTGGAATGGTGACCGGCCATCCTGACGTCAGAATGGCCGGTCACCTTAAAAAGCAGTTTATTTTTTTAAATACGAAGGTAGCAATTATTTTAAGATTGGTAGCAACTGGTAGCAACTAGGTAGCAACTCTTAGTAACTATTTCGATGTAAAATATGGGTAGTGACCGGCCATCCTGACGGACACGAATAATAGGGTACTTCATATTAATTACAATCTAGCCTTATATAAGGCTAATGAGTAATTCTAATCTGACTTAAACTGCTAAATAATTGTTTATTGAAGGAAGCGTCCACTGTCACTGCACTTCTTTGTTCTAACATAAAGGGGTAGACACATTGTTCTTGTGTTCTATAATTTAAATTAATTCACTATTTCACTAACACTACACTATGTTATATCACTAGCTCAAAGGGCTTAGTCCGTTTGAGTCTTCTCACTAGGTCCGTCGTATCGAGGAGCTGGATGGCCTCGATATTAACGTGATGATGAAGTCTTTTTTGATGACATTCTGCATATTTATAAATTACATTTTTGACAAGGTCTACTTGAAGGTCCCGATGTAGATCTTCGTTTCTTACATACCAAGGTGCATTAGCAATACCCCTCAATACTTTGTTTTGAAATCTTTGAATGATTTCTACATTACTTTTTTTGGTACAGCCCCAGAGTTGAATACCATATGTCCATACTGGCATTAGGACTTGTTTATATAATAATATTTTATTATATGTAGACAGGGAGGAATGATTCCCCAGCAGCCAATGCATAGCTCTGTATTTGAGCTTCAACTCGTCCCGTTTTTTTTTGACGTGAGCTCTCCAGCGCAGCTTCACGTCAAGAGTCATGCCAAGATATTTGGCTGTATTTGCGTGTGGTATAGGTGTATTATTTATGTATATAGGTTGGTAATTATTACGCCTATTTGTAAAATCAACATGTACTGATTTGTTTTCGTTGAGCTTCACTCGCCACTTTCTCGTCCAATTGATTACTTTGTTGATAGAGATTTGACATTTCTGCGCAGCTTCAGCGTGATTATCCCCCACAGCTATGATGGCAGTATCATCAGCAAAAGTTGCGAAGATATTATTTTCAGATTCTGGGATATCACAGGTATATAAAAGGTACAGGACCGGCCCCAATACGCTACCTTGTGGCACTCCAGCTTTTATTTCTTTGAGATCAGAGTATGCTTCTCCTTGTCTCACTCTGAAAGCTCTGTTTGGAATATATGATATTAATATTTCTGAGAATTGCTTTGGTAACAATGCTCTTAGCTTTAATATCAAGCCTTCATGCCAGACTTTATCAAAAGCTTGTGCTACATCTAAAAACACTGCAGAGCAGACTTTATTCTCTTCTAAGGATTTCTCTATGGTATTGGTAATCCTATGAATTTGATCAATTGTGGAGTGTTTTTCTCTAAAACCAAACTGGTGATCAGGTATTATGTTTTTATGTTCTAATATAGGTTTGAGTCGCTTTAACAAGAGCTTCTCAAAGACCTTAGACATTATAGGTAACAAGGAGATAGGCCTGTACGATGCAGCTTCATGCGGCGGTTTCCCCGGTTTAGGAATCATAATTACTTCTGCAACTTTCCATAAGTCTGGTACATATTGGATTCTAAGAGAAGCATTAATTAAAGTAGTTAATTTAACTATGCCTTTTTTGGGAAGGTTTTTCATAATTTCACCTGTGATTAAGTCGAATCCAGGAGCTTTTTTGGGGTTGATGCTACGTTGTATTTCTGTATATACTTCTTTTGGTGTCACAAGTTTAATTTTTTGCTCTACTTGTTCTATATGGTCACTATTGTGATGAATATATTCTCCTTCGTTTGGCTGGAAGATTTCTTCTAGGTGAAAGGCAAATTCTGAAGCTTTTTGCGCATCATTTATAACCCATTTACCATCCTTATCCTTAATTGGGTAAATTTGCTTGGTTGGGCGTTTTAATCCCTTGGTTGCTTTCCAAAGCGAGTATTCTGTGCTGCGATCATTTGTTAAGCCTGATAAATAGGTTTTCAGGGTATCGTCATTGAATTGTTTGATTTTTCTCCTCAGTGTTTTTGTAAGGTTGTTCAGATGTGTCTTATCTTCAGGTGACCTAGTTTGGTGCCACTTTTTTCTTTGTCTCCGTTTTTCTCTTATAAGGATGAGTATTTCCCTTGGATATGTCGGACGTGTGACTCGCAATCTGACTTGCGGGGTATTTTTCCAGGCTGAGCGTTGGATACTTTTGACGAATTCATCGACTTCTTTGTCTATATGTTCTGGCGTTTTAAGTGGTACATGCTAATTTAAATCACATGTGAGATCCATTTTAAAACTTTCCCAATCGGTGCGCTTATTTACAAGGCTTGGCTGGCTATTTTTGTGTATAAAGCTTTGATTTAGAGTCAGTATGATTGGTGAATGGTCCGAGTTCATGTCGTATGCCTCAATGCTCATGTAACTTCTTGATATTTTTTTATATATAAAAAAATCTATCAAGTCTGGATTTTTTTTAGGATCAGTGGGCCAATATGTGGGTTGTCCTGTTGATATAACTTCACATTGTATGTCTTTCAAGGCATTGAATAGTTCTTTGCCTTTGGGATTTGTTAACCTCGAACCCCAATAAGTATTCTTGGCGTTAAAATCACCACCTAGGATGAATTTGTCATTAAATTTGTTTAAAAATCGTACATACTGTTCTTTTTTAGGGAGTATCTGGGTGGGCAATAGATTGCTGCAATAGTAATATGATATTCTTTAGTTTCAATACCAATTGCCACTGATTGTATGTCTGGTTCTTGATGTTTAAATTGCTCATAGTGATAGAGATTTTCTTTAACAATGACAGCACTGCCCCCTCTAGCACAATTGTCTGGATGGATTGCGTGATATACCGCATATCCTTTAAATTTTATGTGTGGAGGAAAGTTAAATAAAAGATTATAGTTAAAAAATATATCCTCGTGTGAATAAACTGTAGGGTTACAGTTTATTCACACGAGGACATTTAAAACGCGTATCCTATTCCCATTGTCAAGCACAATGCTCACAGAACCTGTTTCGTTTCGGTTCCACGGTCTCTAAGCATTCTCTTAGGCGCCCTTTGCTTATATAGAGCATAATAACGCATTTTTTTTTAACAGAACTAGAAAATGTTGTTTGCCAAACGACATTCTGCCGTATATCAATAGTATTCGTTGTCATGAATAATTAACTCTCACATGTATTGTTGGAACGAAGTTCCTTACGGCAGGCTTGGCGCTGCCCCCTTCGAAGGGATCTCCAGCTTCTCGTGGTGAGGGGGCTTAGTAACCGTGACTTGGAGTTCCATGGTGATGCCAAGAGGGATCCCAGGGAGGGGACGCTCCGAGGGGGCTTGGCAGGGGGCCCGCTCCGGATGCATCCGAGGAGGCTGCGGGGGACAGAGTTTCCTGGCCTCCGCAGCCAGAAGGGGTCGCGGGAGGCTCAGTGTGGCGTGCACCCTGTCTCCCGGGACCAAACGGAGGGGGGGCACCGTCAGATGCGTTCTCGGTGAGGCCGCAGAGGAAGAGGAGATGCGTTGTCGTTGCCGTCCCCCCTGTCCTCTGCGGCCGTTTGGTGTACACTTTTTAATAAATATTTTTGAGCATCAAATCAAGTAGAATGACATCGTTAAACCTGGAATGGGGGTGTTGTACTACAGGCAATGAAGATGGCAATTATGTAAAATGCTCGAAATGCAAAGCGGTATTTATGTATCTTATTTAGTTACCACAAGCCAATATTTTAAGAAAAAGAATTTAATTGCATTAAATATTAATAAACGCTTTTTTTTTAATTATTTTTTTGTAATTCTATGTTGTCAAATAAAAATAGACATATTTTTTTATTTCACTAGATAATTTGAATTAAGATTTTTTTATTTACTCTACGTAATTTGTTATTTCCTAAAATACTGATTTTCCTGAATACTTTTATGTATTTAAATAAAAACTAATCAGCAAAATTTAACAAAAAGTCAAGAAAACCTATATAAAATTAAGCACAACTTTTTTGCAGAATGTGTCGATTCTATATTAGCCAAAGGGAACTTCATTCCTACCTGGTGTCCCACGACACTACATCTTTTTTATTGCTTTTTTACCGTATGTATGCACACTACTATGATAAAGACACGACAGATGTAAGGATGTCGACAGGTGTCGTAAATGCTTTCTTGGACTTAGACAACAAAAAACGTGGATTGGCCAGTAGTTGCCGCTTACATGTGTGTAACGAAATAATAAAAATAATTTTGGAGCAAGATGTAGCTTCCCATGTTCTTGAGAAATACTTTACTTTAATAGTTTCGTATTCTACGAAAAGTAAGTACCTATCGGGGTGACGCTATTAAGGGCGGATTCTACGCGCATTGTATTGCGCTAAACTCAATATAAGGGGCCATTAATCACGTGATGTATTTTTTGGCATTTTTTGACCCCCCTCCCCCTTGGTGATACGTGGTGAGGTTTAAGACTACCCCTCCCCCACCCCCCTATATCACGTGTATTTTTTCGTACCTGCAAAGAATCTATTTTTTTATTTATAAAAAATACTAATTTATGTATCTATGTATCATCTAATTTTATTTTATATATTGTACGCGTTTGACTAAAAATAAATACATGTGACGCCGCTTTTCGGTTGAGTATCGCGCGTTTGCCGAAAAAATAAGTACACGTGATATATTACTTTACCCCTCTCCCCCCTTGTGATATTTGGTGATTTTTTATGGACCCCTCCCCCCCTTTTCGAGCCTCACATGATTAATGGACAGCCCCTAAGTATATCATCCTAAACGCCTTGATATGCGACAATACACGTGAGTAAATGTCATACTGTACTAAATAAATTAGATATTTTTAGGCGTACCCACCTACTCAGGCTAACCATGAAACATTGGCTTCGAGCGTCATTAGAAATTTTACACGAATTTCAGTAAATTTTGCTATAGGTAATTGCAGAAAATGTATATGGCCTTTAATATAAATATATGCTGCCTGGTTTGAAAAGTATGCGTCATCTACCTACCTACTAAACCTTGATTGTAACTGGTAGTATATGTTTTAGTATTTTGAGAGGGTTTAAAGGTTTCTCCCTCGAAAACAACAATAAAACGACACAACAAGGCATCTAGTCATCACTAATGATTGCCGATCATATACAGTGATCGAACTCATATTTGGACAAATTAGGTTGAATACTCCGCCGTAGTCTATCGAGTACCAAATCAAACAGTGAGGATTTCTTGCCAGAAAACGATGAACATCTATACTAATATATAAAGCTGAAGAGTTTGTTTGTTTAAACGCGCTAATCTCAGGAACTACTGGTTCGAATTTAAAAATTCTTTTTGTATTGAATAGACCATTTATCGAGGAAGCCTTAGGCTATATAACATCACGCTGCAACTATTAGGAGCGAAGAAATAATGGAAAATGTGAAAAAAACGGGGAAAATTATTCATACTTGAGGGCTTCCGTTGCGTGCGCTGCGAAAACGGTACAAGATACCAAAAATATATGTTTGAAAGAATTATTTCTCTTGAAATGATCTAAAAAAATGTCCGCGACAGTATATGTTCTTGTATGTATCTTTTAAGATTAACTCACTAGAACCGTTTTCATGGTTATCAAATTCGGTCGAAATTAGTTAAGAGTTGTATCAACGTAATAATATTAATCTTGGTCCAAATAAATGTGTTGTTGATTAAGAGTATTTAATTGTGAACAAAATTGTCTTTGATATCACTTAATTTCAATGAACATCTTAGAAGATATGACAATTTTAAAATAACACCGATATAAAATTCAGCCGCGCCGCATGATGTGCAAAACATGACGCTGCAAGGAGGAGGGGCGTTGCTTGCGAGGGACGCGGAGAGGGGTGAAAATAAAACTAAAAATATAATTGACGCAGAATTACTCTAAAATAATTATGTTCTTTTCAAAACTAAATTGTCTAAAATAATAATAGAAAATGAAACGGACAAATTTATGGGTTACAGCTATAATTTATAAAGCTGCGGAGGTTGTTTGCAAAAATAAATTATGCCCAAAATAACTATTCCACGCGGACGAAGTCGCGGGCACAGCTAGTAAATGATAAATCCGTTAAGAACGTTTAGTAATCGCTCGGTTAAAGAAACTTCCTAAAATATGAACACGATTTTGTTATTTCCAAAAAATATTTATCTTATCTTGAAATATATCTCAATATTAGACGCAGTATGACGCTTCTAATTTGGTTCACTGGTAGAATTCATAGGAATTTCTTGCCAATATTTCGACCCAGTTGCACTTATCGTCGTCACGGCCAAAAAAAAATCGCCGCTTATCGTGAGAACCCGATACATAATAAAATATATAAATTCCGCGATAGCAGGTATTAGTTTAAAATCAAATTATTCTTAGGAAGCCCTAATAAGCATAGTAAGAATAGTTTATAGGATAAATAGTTGTATGAAAAATAGTAAGTACCAGGTATACGTTTCTAAGAATGAGCGGAATTTCGAATGTTTAAATGTTATCAGAGGTTTGTACTTTTGTTTGGTGTTTTAAGAAGGCTTAACAAAGAGTTTTACCAGGCAGGTAGTTGTGCCCAACCTGTTTCACTCAGGTAAAACGGATAGGAACCCGAATACAAGATTTCAATACTTTTATGCCAAATTGACTGGCTTAGAATTATTGGTAGACTTTTATCTATTATTTTATACGAATTAAAACAAAATGTAAAACAAAATGTTTTCATCATGTTCTTGGCCCTAAACAATATGTTTAAAATTAGTAACACAAATACATATCAACTCTTGGAAGAGGTGATATTAGTGTTAGGTAATGACGCACTCGGCACGCTCATTATTTGCGAAACGAGTGAAATGACGCACAGGGAAGTCTGCGAACAATATCTAATGAGATAATGAAGAATGACTGATAAAATTGAAGTAAATAGGAGTTTGATAGATTATTTTGCTTGCCATTTGCAAGTACCTATATAAATTAAATTTTATTGTAAAAGCATAAATGGATATTTCTAGAAAGATAAATTGATCAAAGTTTTAATATGTAGGCTTATACCCGTGGCTCCGGTCATCTATGGCCACGTTTTTCACGGTAATAAGTGTGTATCCAGGTAAAACTCTGTCCCAAATTTCAGTGAAATTCGATCAGTAGGTAGAAGTCGTAGTTGTCCCTGTAGTTCCGGGACCAGAATAGGACTACGGTACCCTCTGCCTGTCGTAAGAGGCGACTAAAAGAGGCTTCCGGGGTTGCGGGCGGGAAGAGTGGGAGCTCGACCCGTCCGGCCAAGCGACCCCGGGAAGGACGGTGGCATGTGTGGTTGCATGCTGCCGTAAAAACCAGCAGGTGTGGTGAGCAGTTCACGCCCACCAGGGAAGAGCCCAATGGGGCATACGCTGAGGACACCGGCGGCGGTCAAGTGGAGTTCCCGGAGTCCTCTTCGCAGCGTCGACGTCGGCCACCGAGGGGGTTTTAGTGCGGTAAGAATCCCACATAACCCGCGTCGCTCCCACGACGTCGGGTACTTTTTGAAAGTTTCCCCCTCGAAAACAAAAAAAAAAAAAAAGGTAGAAGTCGTAGTAGTAGTAAAAGAGTAGGTAAGAAACATACAAACACTTTTACAAATTTTTCGCCTTAATATAATTACCTATAAAATTAACCTTTAACATGGCATCTTAGTAGAAACCTAACATGGATAAGATTAAGAAACGATTCAAAAAGCGAAACCAACGTTCAACATAGCCGTGAAACAAAAAAATCCAACCGTCCCACTCGCGTTATTATTATACTTGGCTACGACTTCCCCTCGCATTACTTCTACACATCACGTGTGGGAAAGTTCGTTATTTGCGTCGTTTTATTTAAGGGCAAAATGAGGTCGATTTATAGTACAATACAACGCTGCGGTGGAGAACCGTTGCGACTTGCGTTATAAGAAGGGTGAGGGGGGAGGTCGCAGCTGCTATCGGAATTATTTCTAGGCGTCCGAAGCGGTAGAGGGGGACTTACGTCACACACTTGCATCTGTAAGCGTTCCATTCTAACCGTGTCATTGAAAAGAAGTCATACAAAAATGGACTTTATACCTTTGTATCAAGTAACGGAAACCCCCAGAAAATTCCATCCATATTAAACTTATCGGCTGACTCAACCTCGTTCGGTTCATGCGTGACGCAGAGTTGAAGCTGAGTCAATCAATATTAACATTTTACGCACTTGTATTTTGTAGATCTATTGTTATTAAGAAACAAAGATATCGAATTTATTTATTATTATTAAAATTATTATTAAATTATTTCATTTCTTTATTGTTATTTTATGATATAAAAATTAATCAAGGTAGGTATATCCACCAATTCGCACTCCCATTCTGAGAGAAGATCCGTGCCCAGCAGTGGGACAATAATGAGTTGGCACCAGGTATTTAGGTAGATACCTATATACCTAATTAAATACCAACGAATATTGGCATTTAGCAGGACATACCTACGTATATGAAATTATTTTTTCTGACAATAAAAGAGACAATAGGGAGCTAGAGATGTAACAGTAATTAGCCGTCTAGTTACTGTTAAAAATGAAAAATCATGATAAGCATTAGGCACTAATAGATATATAGGTACCTATATATAAGAAGGCATTTAAAATAATTGTAATGTATGATGTTGCATTCCGCATCAAATCATATTGTAGTTTCAGCCATATTGTATTTATCAAAATTATATTTTAAGGCATCATTTATGAAACCCAAAGCCATATAAGTATAACACATGTATGGATGCGGGCAAAGCTAGTCTTAGGAATTCTTACGTATCGATCGCGTCTCCCTGAGCGGCCCCTCGCTTGGCTCAGATCAACATCCTCCCCCCTTGCCCCCGCTTCTTCCCCTCTCCCCGTTCCCCTCCCAAACAACTAACCGCATTGCGTTCGGATATGTGTATGAACTCTTAATAAATTTAATTATTTAATACATACTATATTATGCTGCTGGTTTCAGTTGTATTATTATTGTTATATATTCCATTAATTTGAATATTGCTAACATAAAGCTACTGTCCTAAATAATATATAAACATATAAACTTCCGAATCATGTGAAAATCTACAATCAATCTCTATAAATATTTTCATCCATAGCCATAACTGTTGTTTTCTATTGTTTTTTTATATGAATCTATAATTATTTAACCAAAATGGTGGTCAATGTGAAATGTTAACAATACCTACATAATGATATATTGTTAATATTTCATATTATTATAGTATTATGAGTTATAGCATTTAATTAATACTTTTAATGATATTAATTAAATTCTATAACTTATAATACTTATGTGTATCCTATAAATATAAAATTAAACCTAAATCGCTTCAATTTGCGATCATTTAGGTCTTACATAGTACACAATATAAATTGTTGATAATAATTAAAACATTGTATATGACCACATCTATCAATCGCTCTCTTTAGATGTTCTACAATTGCGAATTCAATTCTATACATTATTCTATGTAAAAAAAATATTAAATATATTATATTATTTTACAGTAAGTACTACAGCGAGTATCCGAAACGCGGCTATCGACCGACGCTATTGCGCCCTCGAAATGCGTCTATACGCCGCCATTTTGTTCATGAAATGCGCAGTTGGGAGTCGGTTATATAAAGCGGCCATGACGTCAAGCGCCGTTCTCATAAAATTTTCAACGTGGTGAAGTGTAGACGTCTAGTGTTGTGCAGTGAAAAGAAGCTCATCTAGTCAATTAGTGCCTGTTTGGATTCAGGTGTGTACAATTCTCACCCGCAATATAATATATCTATAGCCCAAATACTAAAAAATGGGCTATAGTGCTCAAGAAAAATCTGTCGTTGACTTTTGTGAAAGTAAAGCAGAATCCCTATCTAACTGGGTCCGTAAAGTTAAATGTAAATCGATAAATGCTAGAACAAAGAGAAAGCGTGATTTGCGAATAATCGCCATTTTGAGTAACTCACTGTCTCGCGCTGAGAGCGAGCTCATATCGAAACAAAGAGAACGTGCTAGAAGGTGGGCGCTAATGCAAGCTGATCTCGGATTGTGCAATAAGGAAGAGGAAATGGCCAAGCAGCATCGAGAGAAAATAGATAACTTATGGAAGAATGATCTCAGCGGTCTCGATAGTTTTTTTAAAGAATTAGACAATGTTAAACCCATAGCTAGCGTAGGGTGATAGGAAAGTGATTTTTCGTTTTGTATCTGTGATATATGCAGGATGTTTTTCTAAATTACAGTCCCATTGCGTTTCGCGTGGGTCTGCATCCGACGGCCGCCATCTTGGTTGCCGCTGGGGCGTGGTCGCTGCTTACTACAAAATGGGTTTGTAACGGTATCATGCATTTATTTAGTTAATTCCTTTTAGCAAATTGTAAATAAATTTAAATTATAGCTAATGATTTCAGTTCTCTGTTGAAAAATAGTAAATTGGAAATTGAGTTTTATTCATATTGAATAAGAATATTGTAACATATGTTTAAGTATGAAAATAAAAGAAGTTTTAAAAAAGTGTTTCGAATTTCATTTTCTTCTTCTTTGTCTTATTGTTGTTTCACCCACAATGTATTATTCCATGAGTCATCGTCTACACTTCCGAGAACGTGGCGGTTGCGGGGAGGCGAGTCGCTGAACGTATGAGAGCTGTTCGTGGAGACAACGTGCTGTCATGTCGAGGTCGCTGCGTATCACGCCACGACATACGGCCCACTCGACACGCGATAAACGGCGTGCGAACATGAATAAATCCCGGTGTCAGCCCACACTAGGTAACCGTTAGGAGATTGCGCCATAATTTCTAAAATGTAATCATGTAACCTAAGAATTGTCACGAAGCGATATGGCCGTCTACGGACGGATTTTTTCGTATACTTGTTGTGTTTGGAGCCCAGATGCCTGCTCTTATCTAGCCGTGGAGTATACAGCCCGACCTGACTTGACCTGAACATGCTCTACCGTGCGGGTGACGCACTCTGGCACTGCGCCTACTGTCCGTCCGCTGGAGGAAAGTAAGGTGTTGGTGAGTGTATGTTATTAAATAATGCAAAACTATTTTACATTAATCGCCCACGTAAATGTTTGGTAAAATGTGGGCAATATTTTTCCTTTAACGTTAACCTCTCGCAGAGTTACGACCAGCTCCTGATTTCCAAAGCTGTGGAAGGATGACGGAAGAGTAATGAATCACTGACATGCCGATTTAAAAATAGACACGCCAGAGAACACGTCAAATTGCGCGTTGAGAGCTGTAGGCAACAATTCCAGGTCAGGTCTTCTATAAACAACTTGTCTGTGTATGATGTGGAACATATATGAAATAATTAGTGGTGATTTAAAATTTATATCGAAACTGAATCAATTTCTGTGAACTATGAATTATTTAAACGTGACAATCTGTGGGCTGATGCACGAAGTGAACGAACTACGTAACGTAAGGGACGACGATTAGGGTATCCTATCTACTTATCGAACCTGCTACTCTTGATATAAACTGAACTAAAATGAGGACATGGAAATAGGGACTCTATGAATGGACCTATCATATTCGGTGAGTTTACTGAACTTTCTAAAAAAGAATTAGGTGTATAAACATGTGAAAAACTTATTGTTAGCTCAATATTTTTAACAAAAGGACATTATTAAATTTTAAAATCAATATGATCTGGTCAAGTGATTAATTGGTTTGTGTACGTTTCACAGCTAAACGGGATGCCGTGAACTTGGTGAAAGAGACCGCGTTCATGCTCCAATTCGACAATTCTGCACTAAAAGGAATAAGTCCTGGGAAAACTAGACTTTTCCTATAGTAGATTTGGAATTATCTCTTCTACATTATACAAATGAATTTATTAAATCTTAATAAGCACGTGACATTTACCGAAAGGGATAAATCTTCTAAATCAAATATGAAACTTATAAGCTGAATAATCGTATCGCGCTCTGAGAATGACCGAAGTAACACTTAGGTAAGTGGTCGTTCTACTTATGTAGTAGATCTTTTACTTGTAAGGAAATTAATTATAATTACAGTTCGTATTTTCTTACAGACTGCATGATGGATTTGATAACTTTCTATATTAGCAATAATCCCTGACCTATTCCTAAATTCGAACCTCATCAGCCTGTATAGAATACGAACTCTACAATCTAGAATTAATTTCTTTACTTTGTCTGGTTGATAGAATTATCATATCCTTGTATCTAGTTGATAGAATTACATCTTAGACTTTTAATATTTCAGATTTGAAGGGCCATATCTACCCAACTGAATATTTTAAGGGTCGTAAACGAAAGATATATTTCACACATTAGTGTTAAGAAATACAAATCTTACTTTGCGGATTAAGAGTCAAACGTTATATTATGAATGAATTATCTATCTAAATAGTATGTAAATTCCATAACGTATATTTATATACAAGTAACAATATATTTAAAAATCTCTCAATTAATACTACAGTATACCTACAGTTGCGATGCGGTAAGTCGAAGTCTATGATGAAAATAACATACCTTGAAGATTCTAGATAGTTTTTCTATAAAATATCAAGATTTCTCTAATGTAATTCTAACCTATAAGGGCAAGGACCTAAAGAAGATGATTAACATTTACTCAATTTTTTCAGATACGGTTATTAATTATACAACTAATCAGATCTTAAGTTAATACAACCACTTAAATGCATTTATGAAATTAAATAAACCATTCAATTAGTTATATGACATACATCGAAAAAATCTAAAACTTAAAGGAAATTTTGGGAATTCTGGAACTAGTTTGGATAGTCTTGGCGTGCTTAATTTATTTTTTAGGTTATAGACGCGTATACATCTCAAACAAACACAAAAACATATAATCCGATTTTGTCTATAAATTAATTAGCGTGATGAACAAGAAGAATCAACAGATGGGAGCTATCGAATAAGACAAAATAAATTTTCAAGTCAATATCGGGATTATAACAAGTTTGCAGATTATATTATATATTTTTACGTCATGCGACAAATTGAGACAAAAAATCATTCGCAAGACTTATGCCAGCCTCCTAGACATTCTGTGGCCGCTGTGGTCTTTCTTTTTCAGGACTCTGTATTGAAATATTATTAAACAGTCTTAAAATAATATAAACATATGGAACGCTTGAAATAACATGGAAGTTAACATTTTTATCAATAGCCATTTTGGTAGGCAAATTATTTTAAAACAAAATCAAACGTAAACGCTCGTTATAATAATATTTTATTAAAACTACAATAATTTAGATGAAATCGCTAATTTACAAAGAAATAATTGGCAGCGAAAATTGCGAGTATGTGAGGTAACGTTTTGCAATAATTATTTTATTGCTGCATGATTGATGGTGGTACGTTAATATTTGTTAGATTGCTTGCTCGCTTGTTTTGATCTTAATTCAGGAACGAGTCATCCTGTACGAGAGTACACTGGAAATTGCGCTACTCTACTAAAATTATGTACGAGTAAAGTAGGAAATGAATTCAACACACCTCGGAAGATTGAATGAGACCTGATGATATGACTTGTGTGCGGATATGGATTAGTAAAACGAGAAAAGTAAATCACTTATTTTCCAGCAATTCTCAATAGACAAATGATGATTGGAATGTATGACATATGCCATTATAATCATCCTTAGATTCATGTAATCTATCATCTTCACGTGTGATAAAACTGTTCATGCGCCGCTCTCGAAGCCCTCGTGAGTAAATTCAATCATTAGAATTGTATCTTGGAAGCTGAACAATCCTCTGCAGAGCACCTGAGTTACTGGCGCTGCTGTACAAGTATGTGTATACTTATGCACTTTATCTACTTCTCTATATATCAAATAAACATGCCAACTATACCAAGATGAGCTGAGACATCGATGATTTTAAGTATAAAACTAGGATTATATATTTGACAAGAATACCCGCAGCTACAGTACATCACAATAATAATAATCTACTTGAATACTCAGGTAACCACCAATACTTTCTTACATTTCTAAAATGATTGTAAGTACTTAGCAATGATCTTACAAATATTCGTTGTTGCTTTTTGTTACTACCGAATATTAAAAAAACCTTGAACTTTTACATTTTATTATAAGCAAATATTTTACTTGCCTGTAGTTAAATGTTGCATCCTGTATATTAGTATACCTACCCATGGTATGTTTTTATTATGATCTGCTTATTCTTTTAACGTTTAATTATTAGATATAGGTGTTAAATCTTTACTCCTTCCCAACATGTAGGTACCTATAGTAATATGATGAGCAGTGAAGAAACAATAATCTTAAAAGTGAAATAATGTATGAGTGTGTGAGTCAATGGAACTGTATTGTTAGCTGTCTCATCTGTACGATGTAACAAGATAATACAAATAATGATATCCAACCAAGATATGAACCAAGATACTACGTAACTAAAAGCAACCTAGTCCATCAGTGATGTAAACCCAAGAAGTACCTACACTAAAATGGAAAGAAACTGTATAAACGCTTGTGTAAATATGGTCAATCACGAATAATATTGACACTTAGTTGATGGAATAAGTACGATAACGTAAAATGTGAAATTCAAATTCTATATTCTAGTTAGTGCATCAGTGTTTTCTCTCCGAACTATCTGCACTCTATATTTTTCAACAGAACGCAAAGAGCAAGCATTCGAGGGGCTGCCTGAGTTGGTCAAACCGCATTCACTATCACCGATTTGTTTCCAGCCCAGGCGAATAAAAGTATTATCCTGTCGATAAAATGTTACACTGTTATAATATGTAACTACAACAAAAAGTATTTGACCTTAAGAATGTTCTGTACACATAAAAGCCAAGTGGTGCAGCCCTAGAAGTATTCGTTTTGTAGAGCTAAACAGAAGGTGACTTACATACTGCATGCTCTTTACAACAATTTTGTTTCAAATACCCTGAGTGAAGTGTGTCGGGAGAAGGGTGTGTGTTGCCTAAGTTGTTTGTGTTGTTAGTGTGCATATGTAATATTTGTGTTAAATCTAAAGCACTAGTAATTGTATGTGCATTATGGTAAAATGTAAACATGAAATACTTGTGTGAGTTCTATCAACTTTAGCAAGCTAAACTTCGGAATAATGAAGCCTTCAATATATTTGGAAAATCGACCTTGTATGTACTAACTAGTCTATGTACGTGGTGCGTTGAGAGCAGTCTGGTCAAAGGAACCCTAGCCTGTTGCCAGCTTGCATGTATCCCTGTGCGTAATTAGCTAGCTAGGAGTGCTTGGCTAGCGTTTCTATGAGTAACCTACAGCAATGTAAGAATCTTCTGGCGGCTCCTTCCTGAAGAGGTTCTCTGCTAGCCAGTTCGTGGGATGGTCATCTCCTGCCAGGCTGCCTACACGCTCAGCATCCTTCGCCCTACTCAGCAGCTGTTCTACATCCTGTTTCGATGCTTCTCTACTTAACCCTTTTAGTTGGTAAGTTATCTCCTAAAACTCAATGTGCGTGTATTATATCAATTATAATACATACTTGTATTTAGTATCGATCATTCAAGCGATAATCGTATTCTGCCAGCTGCCTGCAGTCAGCATCCACGTGACAGCCCTCAATCTTCGCGAGTCTTGAGCTAATCGAGAGACATTCATGTCCTGGGTACGATGTCATTGCCTTTCTGTGGCGAAGGCTCCAGTCTTCGCATTCAACTACTGAACTTCGGACTGAGCACCGTTTGCCAGCGTCAGCAGGCCTCACCTTTGCTGTAACTCGTGATTGACGATACACTTTCAGCTGGTAAGTTTATCCCAGGAGTTATTTACAACACTTATATAAATAAAGGAGGTTGATCTTAATGGTTATTAAGCTATGTTAATTTACCTCTTTAGCTGCAAATATGCTGCAATCCTGAATCTTCGTGTCAGACCATGTCTTGTGAAGAGTCTTCGGACGAGGGCACCAAAATGTAGATGATTGTCTTCTGTCCTGTTCCTGTGTTCCTTTGCTGCCGAGCATATACCGGATAAACAGCGAGCTGAGAGACGATTACCTGTATCAGCGGGTCTACATTTCTACCTCCTCCTCCAAGCTTTTTTGCTTTCAGTTAGTTGGTACGTGATCTATTTACTTATTATTATAGATATTGTAGTTCTTTAACTTAGCATTAATAACTTAAGTCACAATAATATCCTGGCAGCCTTCTTTCGGCCGTCGTCGTGTCCACGTGCTTCAAGCTGTGGGGTGCTTACGTCTGCGTGCAGCCTGGTTCATCGTGCCAGCCCACACAATACTTATTTGTCATCATTTGGCGAGTGTTTTCGTGCGATCTCCAAGACTGACGTGCCTTTGGGTCACTGCGTGATACGTCGTAGTCTTCAAGTCCAGCTTCACCAGCCTGTCTGCTGCGAGCCGAGCTACCCTAGTCTGAACCAGCGGTCTACACTCAGCTTGCCATCTCTATCAATGTTTCAGTCTTTTACCTGGTAACTTTTTTTCGTTTCTTTACCTTTTATTGATTTTACTAGCATAATCGTGCTGTTTGCACGATAGGTGCTCAATGTACTCACTACAAAAAATGTTCCACCAGTTCGAGTCTTCGAGTGATGTCGCGTGCTACGCAAAGCAGCAGCTTCTAACTACGAATCTTCGTGCCTGACACGTGGTGGTACTTCATGCTGCTTAAGTCGTCGGACCGGTGTTCATGCTGCCAAGGCCTTCGTGTTGGCCGTCATGCTGCACGAGCTCCCGTGGCAGTCTTCGTATGGCACAAATCCCCTTGCCGGCATTCATTCATTCAACACGATTCTCCGTGCCGGCCTACGAGCTGCACTGTATGAGCCTTCTTGCCGCCAATGTGCTGATCAAGTATCCTTGCCATGCTGCGTGGTGTACCAGCCTCCTCGCTATCTGCGTGCTACTCCGTGCTGAGTGAGAGACTCCGTGCTGGCCTTCGTGCTTCACGAGGCGTACAGCCGCCTGCATCCGGCACGCGTCTTCGGTCGTCGTCGGGTCCCCCCGACATCTGAATCGTGCCCGTGCCCGCTGAAGCCTGCGAGCTGCGTGAGTTTATTCACTGCTTTTTGTGTTAAACTAGCCTTTCTAGCCTTCGTGCGGGACGTGCATCGTGCAGGCCTTCATCTAGTACTGGTGTCCGTGCGGGCCGTCGAATTACATGAGCCCACGCTGGTTTTCACTGCAGTCTCTGCGACAATCTTCATCCTGTACAAGTATCCGGCCTATCTTCATACTGCCGGTCTATACATCTTTCTGCCGGTCTATAACCTGCTCAAGTCTCTGTGCAACAAGCCTTCATTCTGCACAACTCTTTGTGAGGCTTTCGGCACAAGTCTCCGTGATGATCTTCATCTTCAACTAATCTAAACCCGGGCCTCCGTCCTTCATCCTCCCCAAGTCTTTGTGCCTGTCTTCAGCCTGCACGACCCTCAGTGCGGGTCTTCATCCTGCCCAAGTCTTCGCGCCAGTCTTCAGCCTGCACGACCCACACTGCGGGCCCCAGCCTGTCCGCGCTGGTCATCAGCCTGCATAACTGTCAATGCGGGCCTTCATCCTGCTCAAGTCTCCGTGCTCTGGTCTTCAACCTGCACGACCCTCACTGCGGGCCTTTTGCCTGCGCTGGTCTTCAGCCTGCCCGACCCTTATTGCGGTCCTGCAGCCTGCCCAAGTCTTCAGCCTGTACGACCCTCAATGCGGGCCTTCATCCTGCCCAAGTCGCCGCGCTGGTCTTCAGCCTGACCGACCCTCACTGCGGGCCTTCAGCCTGCCCAAGTCTTCGTGCCAGTCTTCAGCCTGTATGACCCGCAATGCGAGCCTTCATCCTACCCAAGTCGCCGCGCTGGTCTTCAGCCTGACCGACCCTCACTGCGGGCCTTCAGCCTGCCCAAGTCTTCGTGCCAGTCTTTAGCCTGTATGACTCTCAATGCGGGCCTTCATCGTGCCTAAGTCGCCGCGCCGGTCTTCAACCCGCACGACCCTCACTGCGGGCCGTCAACCTGCCCGAGTCTCCGCGCTAGTCGACAGCCTGCACGATCCTCACTGCGGGCCTTCAGCCTGCCCAAGTCTACGCGCTAGTCTTCAGCCCACACGACCCTAACTGCGGGCCTTTAACCTGCCCAAGTCTCCTCGCTGGTCGACAGCCTGCACGACCCTCACTGCGCGCCTTCAGCCTGCCCAAATCTTCGCGCTGGTCGAAAGCCTGCACGACCCCCCTGCGGGCCTTCAGCCTGCCAGAGTCTCCGTGCTAGTCTTCGGTCAGCGCGACCCTGACTGCAAGCCTTCGGACAGCACAAGTCTTCGCGCTGGTCTTCAACCTGCACGACCCTCACTGCGGGCCTTCAGCTTGCCCGAGTATTCGCGCTGGTCGTCAGCCCGCCCGATCCTCACTGGTGGCCTTCAGCCTGCACGAGTCTCCGCGCCGGTCATCAGCCGCCCCGTCCTCACTGCGGGCCTTCAGCCTGCAAAAGTCTTCGCGCTGGTCTTCAGCCGCCCCGATCTTCACTGCAGGCCTTCAGTCTGCCCGAGTCTCCGCGCCGATCATCAGCCTGCCCCGTCCTCACTGCGGGCCTTCAGCCTGCCCAAGTCTTCGCGGTGGCCTTCAGCCTGCGCGAGTCTTCGCGCTGGTCAACCTTCACCGCCTTCACTGCGGGCCTTCAGCCTGCCTAAGTCTTCGCGGTGGCCTTCAACCTGCACGAGTCTCCGCGCCGGTCATCAGCCGCCCCGTCCTCACTGCGGGCCTTCAGCCTGCAAAAGTCTTCGCGCTGGTCTTCAGCCGGCCCGATCCTCACTGCAGGCCTTCAGCCTGCCCGAGTCTCCGCGCCGGTCATCAGCCTGCCCCGTCCTCACTGCGGGCCTTCAGCCTGCCCTAGTCTTCGCGGTGGCCTTCAGCCTGCGCGAGTCTTCGCGCTGGTCAACCTGCACCGCCTTCACTGCGGGCCTTCAGCCTGCCCAAGTCTTCGCGGTGGCCTTCAACCTACACGAGTCTCCGCGCCGGTCATCAGCTGCCCCGTCCTAACTGCGGGCCTTCAGCCTGCAAAAGTCTTCGCGCTGGTCTTCAGCCGGCCCGATCCTCACTGCAGGCCTTCAGCCTGCCCGAGTCTCCGCGCCGGTCATCAGCCTGCCCCGTCCTCACTGCGGGCCTTTAGCCTGCCTGAGTCTGCGCGCTGGTCGTCAGCCTGCACAACCTTCACTGCGGGCTTCAGCCAGCCTGAGTCTCCGCGCTGGTCATTAGTCTGCAAGACCCTCACTGCGGGCCTCCAGCCTGCCCAAGTTTTCGCGCCGGTCATCAGCCCGCCCAATCCTCACTGCGGGTCTTCAGCCTGCCCGAGTGTTCACGCTGGTCGTCAGCCTACACTACTACCATCGATGCTGCACGCGTCCCCGTGCCAGCCGATATGCTGCACGAGTCCCCGTGCCAGCCGACATGCTGCACGCGTCCCCGTGCCAGCCGACATGCTGCACGCGTCCCTGTGCCAGCCGACATGCTGCACGAGTCTCCGTGCCAGCCGACATGCTGCACGAGTCTCCATGCCAGCCGACATGGTGCACGAGTCTCCGTGCTGCAGGAGCGGCCGTAGGAACCTGCGCTCTTCACGCAAGTGTGCCTTTTATATAAGCTCTTCAGCAATCCGTGAGTGTCTTTGAATCACATCATTAGACAAACAATGTGAACCTCATATTAAAAATTGTCCGTACCCAAGTATTGGATGTAGTGCATGGTCACTATAAGCTATAGACGCCTTGTCTTGCCACATCAAATGCCATCCAATTTACATACGTATGCCTTTCCCCTTGTCTGTGTTCCGAATTTTAGCATAGTATTTAGAACGCAAAATTCCGGGCTGTTATCAGCCGGCCACGCAAATTCTGCTTTTTTCTTCAGATTTTACTTCTGATTTGATATGGCGGCTTAGCACCTGCCATCTCTGCACTTACAATAGTACGTCTATCACCGTGCATCTATCACCTTTGAATCTGCGGCTGATCCCCAGGAGTTCGTAAGATAGTAATTCCTTACTACTGACTCTGCAAAATGTGCATATAGAGCAAGCTGATAATTTGATTAGAAATAGATCACATAATAAGATTTGGCAATATTTTGATTGTTTTCCTAGCAAGATTCATTGTACTGTGATCGTATTTTGCTTAAATGTACACACATTGCCTGCGATTTTTAATTAGTCGATTTATTTCTGTGTATGTTTTGTTATTCGATGTAGCTAGACCCCGCTTGTTTTTGTGGTTATTTTATATGCAAAACACTTCAGCGCGTTTAGGTGATATGAAATCGCGGGGAATGCATTTATTGGAAATTGTAAAGAATTTTTTACGTGATTTCACATTCTGTCTCTTGGTCTCCCAATATTTTACATGATTCAATTGATACAGTCTATAATTTATATATTTTTATATTTCTTAATATTACAAGTGGAGAAATTTTCTTCACGACATTTTGTGTTGATCATTGTTTTCAGATTTGCTACTTTGTATCTTATGCAAGTACAAACTGTAAAGCACGTTTTTGGTGTGATTTTGCGATTATTTACTAAATCTTTTTGTTATGTGTAATTGCATTGCATAATAAATAGAGGTTTATTAAATTTGCAAATTGACGAATGAACAGTGTTATATTTGTATTTTGCACCATAACCGCGAGGATGCTTCTCGCATTGTTTGTTTTAATTTTCATGTTCTCAGGCTTTAGGCTGGTCAGCATGTGAATGTTAATTTGGGAGGCGGATTAATGTAGACATGATTGGTCTGATCGTCGCAGTGCACAAAAGCTCGTTTTGTAGAAATTCTGGCAAAGGTGTCGTAAAAGTGAATGTAACAAGCAAACCCGTATTTAAACAAGCCTAACGCTTACTTGATGTATGGCAATTGGGACATGCTGTGTCCAAACTTTAACGATGGGGATGGACCTTGCACGGTATAGTTTTCATGTTCGCAAAAATAGTAAATTCTTAGCTTAACATGACGTGAACAGTAATAACTATATACCTTGAATAACCTTACTTATTCTATAGTATTCGTTTTTAGTAATAAGTAATTGAACTGTTTAACGTGAGGAATATATCCTTGCATATTTGTGTGGCTTTTTCCGTTTTCTCAGAACTAGCACGAGGACCAACTACGCAGCTTAGAAGGGTTCCTTCAATCTTCAAAATGGTATAACACAACATTTGAGTGTTACTAAATACTATAAGCATTACCGTTAGGTTAACGTAAGGAAAATCCTTGCATTTATTGCGTGTTCTCAGGTTTTTGCCCGCAAGATTTAGAGCTTAGTCACGTGATTATCACATGTTAAATGTCTAAAGAGATCCTGCAACCCTTCAAGACGGGTACAACAAAAATCATGTCTAAACGTTACTTGATCCTTAGCAAACGTGAGGACATAATCCTCACATAACGTTGTGTTATTGTTCTCGTGTTCTCAGAGATAGCTTGTGGGGCTTATGGTTCACAGCAGAGGCGACTTTAGGCTAAGCCGGTGCTGCATATCTTCAAAACTCAGGTCAACACAAAGTTTTCCTTTGTTTTTATTAGATTTAGCTAACGTGGGTCTACCCTCACATTATTTTTTTTGATGTTGCCGTGTTCCCAGGTTTAACTTTGATCCGCACGTGGTTGAACATGCTAAACACAACAATATTAGTTGCGAGTCACGCCGAATAAGGTCAGCATAACAAAGTTTTATTCGAATTCGTCCTTGGTTTGAATACGTGGGGTGTCAGCCCCCACATAAAGTGTTTTTATTTCTATGTTCTCAGGGGCAAAGCTTACGAGTTTGCCTTGTACGGATAGACTTATGCGTGAGTCGAGGGATCCGGCAAATCGTCAACATTCAGGTCAATACGTATATTTTCATCTGTTCTTAAAATAATAGATGTAATTTTAACGTGAGGGATCAATCCTCACATAATTTTGTTACGTAATTGCCGTGTTCCCAGGTTTAATGGTTTACGGTCTTCGCTATATATTTAGAACCTACTACCAATGAAGGGTCTGCGGAACGTCTACATAATACAGGTCATGCATTAACTATAAAACATATCTTGTCTGAGCTTCTCCCAGCAAAGGTCAATTATATATAAATAACGCAATGCTAGGATATCTGTGTGTTACTTTAAGTGTTCTCAGGTATGGTGTTGCGTTGTTGCATGAATGGCACATGACAACTGCATATGCACTAAGTAGAAGGGTTGTATTGCGCACAAACAAATGCTAAATCCGTTAATAATCGCATGCTGCCAGATTATTTCCACGGCTAAAAGCAAATGGACTAAGGTATACTGGTATCGATATCAATCATCAATACGACAAAATGCGACTTTGTATATATGTACATGTAACAAAATATATAGCCAATTGCAGTCGACAACGGAATTCGAGGCCTGGCCTCTTTTTGCTATGCTCTTGCTTACAGATAATCCCAATTCGTAAAACTTCGTGTTTTTCGGTACACACTGACTATTCCTACCAAGATTTAATGAACATGCATTGGACATCAAAGGATATATGGCATAATCGAGAATTGTCATTTTCGCCACACTAAATAGGATCGGCATTCGGCTCTAAGTATTGCTTGAAATTGCATGCAGAGATTGTGAGTTCCACAAAATTTGCAAGTGACCAAACATTTCAGCTAATGTTTACTTCGTAAATCATCAGGTTTATCCTCACAATATCTTTTGCTGCTAAAATCTTATACCCAGAACTGCAGAATTTTTGATCTATGAATATTTTCTTTGTACTAAGTAAGCATGGATTGCACTCTGGCAAACCTTGTGCTAACTAAGTAGTGAGGACCATCCTCACGTAACCGTATTCCCTTAGTTTGTTTCCAGAACTATGTATTTCGCTACGGACAGAACATTAACGTTCAACAAGGAAATTGTAATCTTATTTCAATTTACACTAAAATACCTCGCACACAAATATCAAAAATGGTACGTGGAAACATTCGATACTTATGCATGGATTGCGTGTCATAATCTTGTGCTAAGTCAATAGTGAGGACTAGCCTCACGTAAAATCCGTCGACCCCGTTAGTTTGTTCTCAGAACATTAATCCTGGTGTTGAACTGCATTTCGAAGATACACAGAACAACCGCGAGTTGAAAAGACTAACCACACGACTTGGTAAATATAAGTTTCCATAATTGTCTACATAGTCGAGATTCGAGCAATATGTCCAGAAGAGTGTAACGACAAGATACGCAGCAAAATACAAGTAATTAAGTTTTAATTTTGTATTTGGAGCTGATCGCATATTTGCATGAGTACATAATATCCTCGTAACCTGGATCTTCCATTACGTAAGTGGTAAGGACTAGCCTTACATAATGCTCTTTGAGATGATTTTGCCCACAGAACAGCTAATTTCTGGAAAGTACCCGGTATAAAACAACAAATAACTTCAGCAATTGCTACATCGAGGAAAGCATGTAAGCTATACCAAAGTTCATATACAGATTAGGTATATAATATAACGAATGTATTTCGAGCAACACACGACAAAGAAAGTCTGCGTTTGAGGCTGTAAAAAATAACCTGCAGTAAGTCTTGCATTTATTATCGACAATTAAATACAGAAAAACACGACTACGTAAGTAGTGAGGGTTAGCCTCACATAACTTTCGTCTGTTAGTCTGATCTCAGGAAAACCACTGCGAGAGTTCTTTGGTTCGTGCACGGATGCAAATGAAACATTACTGAGGTAAATAAAAGTCCCAGTCAATTAGAGGTAGCTTCCAGAACGTGTTAGATAAAGTGAAGGGAATAAATACTCATCAGAATACCGTAAGTCGTACACCACATGAAAAGAACCGTGGAAGAGTGTCTACTGAACTCAGGTCAGCTATAAACATGAGTAAAGGAATGAGAAAAGAATTCTTATTGAAGATTGCTTCGTGAGGCGCGGCCGCACGTAATTTTTGAAGTTAGCTTGTTCACAGCACAATTATATTAGTTTGTAATATTGGAAGATCTATAGATGAAGGCTGATATGAAAGTAAACGTAAGATTTTGTACCATAACGTCGAATAGGGCCTAAAGGAATGCTTAAACCGAGGTGATCAACTCGTGCGATGATCAACTAAATAACAAACAGGTACCTATATCGCTTTATTTCTAAATTTATAAAGTATAAGGTAAACAATTGCATTGTCGTTTACGTAAGTAAGTGAGGACTAGCCTCACATTATTTGTTTTCCATTTTCCTGTTCTCAGAGTGCAATAGGTTTTCCCACCTGTACGACAGTTCGCGTGAAGAGTTATAATGACCTAGAAACGTTACGCATAAGTACATGTAAGATTGCTGGAAACGCAGGTACGAATAATGCTAATATAAGATGAATTGGAACGTGAACTAGAACTAAATCTAGCTTGCGCCCAGGTGATGAGAGAGTTCTGATGACAATAGGTATGACTAATAAATAATTGGACGATGTTATTTTTGATCCACGAACACCGGATAGTAATAAAATGTTCTCATAAAGACTACAACAAAAACAAAAAATATATGAACAACACAGCAAGTCATATGGACGAACACCGAGTTGAAACTGCTTTTAAGGTACCCGTCAAAATTTTGCATTATAGTAAACGAAGATGTACCATCAATCCATGTAAGAGTTGAAACAACGGTTCTACAGTTGTGAACAGGGTAAGTGAAAAGGCTAATGCAAGATTACAGACATCTGCGTGTAGACAATGACAAAGAGTGATTCAGCCATCAAATGGTGAAAAAAGCGTTTACATCATGACTTTAATAACGTAAATCGTCGTCAAGCAAGAATGACACAATAGGAGATCGATGGTAAAGTTTTTTTACTAAATTACAACACAACGAGAATGCAGTTAAAACCGACGATGGATTCAACGCAACAAAGGTACTTACTAATAGCAAACGTTTTTTACAAATCTTAGGTACCCACTCTAAATTTATTAACGCAAAACATCATCAAAGCGCTGAATCTGCGTTGAAGAATTATTTGATAGATTACAATTAACCAAAGACAGTATATAATACTTATAAAGGAAAAAGTATATTATTAATATCAATGGGAGAAATAGTCAAATTATTGTAAAAACTGTACTGAGTAAAAATAAGGAATTTCGTCACGTAGAGCGTAAGATTTTATTATTATTATTATTTGTTGCCTAAACGTTGTGTTCTTTTTTACATACTTTTTGTCTTTCCTAATACATATGCTAAATAAATGTAATTTCCTAATCTAGTAGTGTGACAAAACGATAATATATTTTTTGCAGATCACAGGATACGGTGAGATTGTAATTATCAATCTTAACTTTTTATTGACTTAAATATAGTGTATTGTTTAACTTTTAACTTTATTTTTAAGTTTTTGACTTGTTGTTCTATTATTACGTGGATTGTTGTGTGTTAACTATTGTTTTACAGAATGTTAATAATTATGAACATAAAGGTAAACATAATATGTTATATGTTAAGTTTAACTAACTTTTCTTCTAGGCCATGCGTAACATTATTTCTTTCAGGGTTTACATTTAACTTATTTCAGGGAAAGCAAATATAAGTACTATCACCAAGTAAACAAACAAAAAGATTATACGTCATAAATCACGCCAAAGAGTTAAATTTTACGTGAAGACTAATTATGATGCCAAAATAAATTTACAACAAAATATGGACAAGTGATTACAAAAGAGTAATAAGACCTCATGTTAGGAAACCATAATAATAATTGTTCACAGATTGCTGCCAAAATTAATATTCAAAGTATATATTTGAAATACATGGAAATTTTTCGAAATTACGACTAAAGAAATGGATGGGGAAATTAATTTTATTGAGGAGATTTCGAATCACTTAAAAATTACTAAATATTAGACTGAGACATCTTTGGACGAAACGTTAAATTGATTAAAATATACATATGGAAAAAGTAGAAAGTTTCTAAAGTTGAAAGATATGGTCAAACTACATAGAACTATATTATGAATATCCATAATTATATTAAAAATTGTAATTTGTGCCACTGTAGATAAGTAATTTAAATATGTGTATCTCAAAATATAGTGGAAAAATACTCGTAACATATAAAAATAAGAAGCTAATAAATCAAGAAAAAAGTACATCATAATATTAAAAAAAAAAAAACAAAAAAAAGAATGGCTAGAAAAAAAATAAAAAACAATGACAAAAGATACTAAAATAAAAACAAGAAAATATTATTGAAAAAACGCAAGCTTTAAGAAAAAAAAACTATTGAAGGCTAAAAAATTATAAGCTAATAGAAAAAAATCAAAAAAAGAAACGAGTGGATGTACTTGATGATTTAAAACAAAACTTAAAAAAATGTGAAGATAACAACTAACACATTATTAAAAGAAACAAAGCGTACGAGGAAGACTACTAGTAAAATATACAAATACTTTCACTGTAAGATCCAAGATGAAGAAAGAAGATCTAAGACGAAGAAAGAAGACCGAAGATGAAGAAAGAAGACCGAAGATGAAGAAAGAAGACCGAAGATGAAGAAAGAAGATCGAAGATGAAGAAAGAAGACCGAAGATGAAGAAAGAAGACTGACGACGAAGAAAGAAAATGCAAGAATACTACAATGCAAGAATACAGGGATAAAAACCAAAGAGGAAGAACAAAGACTGAAGACGAGAAGATTATGTAAAAGATCCGACGAGATAAACAAAAGAGGACTACATACGCATAATGTTGTAGGTTATAGAAAAATAATTTTACAAAAGATAATAAGAACCTTGCTTAGAACAAAAAGACTGCAGATAAGAAAGAAGATTGAAGGTCAAGAAAGAAGACTGAAGATAAAAAAGAAATTGAAGGTAAAGAAGGAAGACTCAAGGTGAAGAAGGTAGACTGGACGTGAAGAAAGAAGACTGAAGTTGCAGAAAGAAGACTGAAGGCGAAGAAAGAAGACTGAAGGTAAATGAAGAAGACAGGAGGTAAAGGAAGAAGACTGCAGGTGAAGAAAGAAGACTGAAGGTGAACAAAGAAGACTGAAGGTGAAGAAAGAGGACTGCAGGTGAAGAAAGAAGACTGAAGGTGATGATCGAAGACCGAAGGTGAACAAAGAAGACTGAAGGTAAAAAAAAGAAGTCTAAAGGTGAAGAAAGAAGATTGAAGATGAAGAAAGAAGACTGAAGGTGAAGAAAGAAGACTGGAGGTGAAGAAAGAAGACTGGAGGTGAAGAAAGAAGACTGGAGGTGGAGAAAGAAGACTGGAGGTGAAGAAAGAAGACTGGAGATGAAGAAAGAAGACTAGAGGGGAAGAAAGAAGACTGGAGGTGAAGAAAGAAGACTGGGGCTGAAGAAAGAAGACTGGCGCTGAAGAAAGAAGACTGGAGCTGAAGAAAGAAAATTGAAGATGAAGAAAGGAGGTTAAAAAAATGAACAATATAGAAACTGAAAACTGAGTAATAACGAAGAAGATTGGGCAATATGCGAACCCTGGAATTAAATACTTACAGGAATTACAAATTAATTAATTTTAAATTAAGAACTCTTAAGGGTACATTAGGAAGTCCAAAGATAAAAAAATAAGGAAGCTTAAGAAAGAAGACAAGAGAAGAACCCTAGAGTAAAATAAACTAAAGAAATAAAATAAAGAAGACTTGAGCCGAAGAAAGAAGACTGGAGCTGAAGAAAGAAGACTGGAGCTGAAGAAAGAAGACTGGAGCTGAAGAAAGAAGACTGGAGCTAAAGAAAGAAGACTGGAGCTAAAGAAAGAAGACTGGCGCTGAAGACAGAAGACTGGGGCTGAAGAAAGAAGACTGGCGCTGAAAAAAGAAGACTGGAGCTGAAGAAAGAAGACTGGAGCTGAAGAAAGAAGACTTGAGCTGAAGAAAGAAGACCGGAGCTGAAGAAAGAAGACGGGAGCTGAAGAAAGAAGACCGGACCTGAAGAAAGAAGACGGGCGCTGAAGAAAGAAGATCACAACTAAGGAAAAAAGACTGGAGCTGAAGAACTGGAGAAGACTGGGAAAAAGAAGATTGAAAGTGAAGAAATGAGATTTTATATGAGGAGCGAGGATAGATAAATAGATAACTATTATCTGAATAGAAAATGAGCAGAGCATCAAAAAGTAGATAGAAAATTAAATAACGTACAGAAATTGAGATAAGAAAGAAAACAGAAGGAATCGCGAAGTCTCGGTGCTAAGAAAGCTAAGCTTAAGATCAATGACGGACAAGGATATAACTAGTGAAAAATTATAATTATAATGAAAAATGTGTAACTTAAATGTTGAAATTTTGCTAATATTGAAGTAATGAAATGAAAACCAAAATATGACAATGAGAATGAAGTACCAAAGGTGAAGAATTGCGAAAGCAGTATAAGAAGGATAGTATAATTATAGACGAAAAGATGATATTAAAGACTTAACTTCAAGAGTGAAGATGAAAAAGGAAGATGTATAATGAAGAGGAAGAGTTAAGATAAAGACTGAACTTGAAAAATGAAGAACCAAAATTGAAGATTGAAGATGAAGAACCAAAATTGAAGAACGAAGATGAAGAACCAAAATTTAAGACCGAAGATGAATAACCAAAATTGAAGAATGAAGATGAAGAACCAAAATTGAAGAACGAAGATGAAGAACCAAAATTGAAGAACGAAGATGAAGAACCAAAATTGAAGTATGAAGATGAAAAACCAAAATTGAAGAAAGAAGATGAAGAACCTAAATTGACTTAAGTCAGAGGAAGTTCATTGAAAACCAAAGTAAGAAACTGAACACCGAATTTGAAGAGAAGAGTGAACTTAATAAAGAAAACACAGAACGAAATCGAATTATGTAAAGAAAAGAAAAATCCAAATAAAGATGAATTAAAATACCAATTGAAAAGTGAAAGCTGTCTGGAAGAAATGAACTATATAAATATTTGATGAATTTTAGAAAGAAGAAGAAGAATCATAAATACTCTAAAATAACAAAAACTCAAAATGCATATTTGTCAAAAATACATTATCACATGGACTACAAAGTTTTCATGAGAAAAACGGAAAAAATATAATTAAGCTAAGCTCCGAACAGAGGAGTATTAATGAAATTTCTACATTAAGAATAATAGTAAATAGATATAATAATTTTGAGCACCAGCCAGAGCATGCACTATGAAATTTTAAATGAGAAATAACAAGTATTGAAACAAAATCATAACCAGAATTACCGAAGCTTCTGTTTATTTAACTTAAAAAGAACTGATAATACTGTACAAGAAAACTGATGAAAAAATAGACATGAAATGAAAATGAAGGTACGATATGATTATAATTTATTTAACACTCAATGAAATTTTTAAAACAATATTGTATTATGAAGTTTCTTAAATTCATTTTCTTTTTCAGATATTCTCCGACGAAGCAGTCGTCGAGGTTCCGAACTGCTGCTTTTCCTGCAAACATGCACCGCCGAAAGTCATCGCCTAAAATTTTTGAGCAACTGAACCTAGGATTGTAGAAAACGCTATACAGCTATTAAAATAAACCTATTTCTCAATAAACATAAATAACACATGCGACTTTATTTACCTTAGCTAATAAAATAAATTAATTACCTGATCATAAACGTGTTAACTCATATTCTAAATCAACACCATTAATTATAAATTATCAAGTTACAATAAAATGTATAAAAATCTAATATCTTTTAATTTTATTCATCAGATTAAACCTATATGTACAGCTGAATACACTAAACAATAGCTACATAACTACACACACTAAACAATAGCTAAACAAATAATTCACAGAGGGCATTATAAAGTTTTAAAACTCCATTAGTTTTTCCGTCGTGCCATAAACTATAGTCCGTGGGAAATTTGATTATTTATGCATATAATTATATATCAGGGTTACCAACTTTCAAAAATCTCTCATAAAAAAGAACCCTAAAATTGCCACAATGAATTGGAATTTCTGGCAACCATGATCATGTAGCCTGGCGGGAGATTTCCCTTTGAAAATAACACCTATAAGTTGAAGTTATAAAAACCCCTAAATAAAGTACCCCTAAAAAACCCTATCCTACTTTTATCCCATAAATCCCCCCAAAGAAAAACCCCACAACTTGGCAACTCCTTGGGTACTTAGTGTTTTGAAATCCAAGTTATAGAATAAAAAAAACAAATTTTAATTATTTTCTATATGAGTCAGTGAACACAAATTAACGTTAATAGACAAAAAAATCGTTAATACAAATTCCTATTATTAATGCCATGGACAATAATTATACGGCTAATTACAACAGAAACATCCAAAACAAATTACATGAATTTCACTTAGGTGTAAGCGGTACAAATACAAATTAACCCTATTTCGGACTACGATAGAGAGCTACTAGAGATGCTACTCGCATAAAAAATATTTTAAACATACCGAAACTTAATGTGTTACTGTATGTTTCAAATACAGTCTCATAGCACTCTCTGTCCTTATGTATGCTTAGATCTTTATAAATTTTATTGCAGTTTTGTAATAGATAGAGCGATTATATAGGAAGAAGTATACATGCTTATAGAGTAGGAACACTGTTAATTTTAGATTTACTATGATGAAGTTCGCCGGGTCAGCTAATAATTAGTATAAAATGAAATGTTACAATCGTTACAAATTTGCTCTAATAGGTGACGTAATTTTACACTGACGACCATATACGAGTACATGTAAGAAAGGTGCATTTGGATAAACGGTGACAACTTTTAGGAAGGAAAACCAGAAAATCCAATAAATTTTATTTTTTGGAATGAAGTTCCTTATCGCGCGTTGCGTCTACTACGCCTAGACGGAAATAAAACTGGCGAAAAGTTATCACGACACTTTTTGCTATAGTGTAGTTTTTTTTTTCGTCGTTAGGCATAAACATGTAGCCTAGTGGGAGATTTTCCTATAAAAACACCTATATGATGAAGTTATAAAAACTCCTAAAAAACCCCATCCTACATTTTTATCCCCTAAATTTGTGGGTAAAACCCCTAGCTTGGCAACCCTGTGCGCATGTTTCTTTGTCTCTCTCTTTCTCTCTTTAAAAAGAAAGTCAATTACTATTTTGCTTTTAACAGTGTAGTGTCGCGCCGATTATTTTTGGTTTAATAAGTTTAAACAGGTTTTTTGTATGTTTCTCTACATGTTTAGCACGTATAATAAAAATGTAGTAAAAAAAGTTATAACCAAAGTTGATCTATGCACTTTTCGTTGTCGTTTAGAACCAATCTTGTCAATGTCAAATTTATTTCTTTAGATCTTCTACTTAATTCATTGCAAAAACTTGATTAACACTGCCTTTTTTTTTTTAAACGCTTTCTACACTCATAGCCCCACAGTAGGATTTTCTCCTGTGTCGTGGGTACCATGGTCACATACAAACACGAATACACAAACACCCAGACCCAGAACAAGAATTTAAAATCATCATTCAGATACCTGTCTGGCCGGGAATCGAACCCGGGACCCACTGCGTGTCAGACCGGTATGGTAACCGCTGCACCACGCGGGTCGTCGAATAACATATTTGTTATAATATTCGCTTATGTAATTTTTATAAAGGTACATCAAATTTAGCTAAGACTAGAAATTCGATGCTGTGCTTTTTTCAATTATATTTTGTTTATGGATCTAAATCTTTTTATTTATCTTTAACATATTTACATAGCCTATCACCTTAGACCTGGTAACATTTGTCACTTTCGATGTCACTTGTCAAGTTGTCAAGTTTCGCGAACTGAATTCTGAAATTTGTGAAGAAAAGTCATTGACACAATATTCTAAAAGTTTATTTTGTGTTAATTCTGAAAGTAATATAAAATTTCTGATTACTTGTATTTTAGATAATTATAAATATACTAATCAGCAAATATGTCATATCAACTGTACAGAAATACTACAATCGGGAACACATTGCAGGAAAGTCTTGATGAGTTGATACAGGTAAATCATAAATAGTAATGTCGTAAACATAGCTTGGATGTACGGACGTTATGTGTACTAATAGTTGTTTGAATTTCCAGTATGGGCAGATAACGCCGAATCTGGCTGTAAAAGTGTTGCTTCAGTTCGACAAATCCATAAACCAAGCACTATCAAATAGAGTTAAATCGAGGTTAACTTTTAAAGCAGGAAAATTAAATACATACAGGTAAGAGCTCATCCAAGATCATATCAAATTAGTTATCAGCATGTAATAATATCTTGATCCCAAAATTTCATTTATATGAAATTTCCTAAAGTTATATCTTAAAATAAAATATGGTACAGGTATTGTATCTATATATTATTTATGTAATAATATATATTGTAAAATAATAGTGTATTAAGTGAAAAATCAGGATAATACAATTTTGTTGTTAGTGAGTTTTTCTTGTCACCTGACAATATATGAAATGATATATGTTATAGAACTTGTCTGAATTAGTTGGTAAAATTATTGATTATGGCATGTATGCCATAATCAATAATTTAATTTAATTTAATTATTTAATCAATAATAATAATATAGACACATGAGTCATTGTATGTATACAATGACTCATGTGTCTATATTAAAAATAATCACAAATCAGCATTTGTGATAGCTTTAAAACTATATTTTTACTCAAAGTATAACTATTGACTTTCTTATTGCAATTATATTATTCTAAATTCTGAAATCTAGTCATTTGACTAAAGATATCACTAAAAATAGTAGGGCACTTTATGCTTTAAGTACTCTGCCATCTTCCCGCTCTACCACCATAACACCTATTTCTAATTATGCTAGTAGTAAATTGCTCATGTTGAAAGCATTGAAACAACTTATGCCAATGTTCTAGTTATAATGTTAATGATATAGAATGTAGGTTACAATTGCTATATTTAGATTTAAATGAGTATTCATGGGTTGAAGTATCCACTTGCATTAAGTTACTTACTTTAGCCGGATCCGGTGAATTGGTACCAGATCCGGTAAGTGTAAAATGATGCCGGATCTGCCAGATTACTGGATCTGGTTTTCAGGATGTAATCCTGAAAATCCCTAGATAGAACTCATGTTCTACATGAAGATTCTATATGTCCATGGGAGTCAGTGACCACTTACCATCAGGTGGACTGCATGCTCGTTTGCAACTTCAATCTTATAAAAAAATGAAAAATTAAGAGAATACAAAACATAATGTGTGAGATGAAGTAAATTTTCATTTCTTTTTTCAGGTTTTGTGACAATGTGTGGACATTTATGTTGAATGATGTTGAATTTAGAGAAGTGCAAGAGGTAGCTAAAGTGGATAAAGTGAAAATTGTAGCATGTGATGGTAAAAGTAAGTATTTTTATCATGAAAATAAATGTATGTTATATGTGTATAAGAAAGTTAATCGATTTCTTTAATTGCTGAGCACGTAACAAGCCTTCTGTCTAAGGGCCGGCGCACATATGACGGAGCGCAGCGCAGAGCATTTTTCCAGTCAAACTTTTATCGTCATTGTCCCTTTAGAAATAATATCCAAAATTAAATACCAGCAATTTATTTCTGAAGAGCATGGAAGCGACCATATGCGAAAGATAGCGCGCAGGAGCGCGACCCCGCGCGCACGCGCGCTACTCCGCGAGCGTGCGCTTTCGCAGTAATTTGCGCGGATTTCGGGTAGTGTGTGATTCGTTTAGACAATTTCGCGGGCATGCGCTGCGCTGCGCTCCGTCAGATGTGCGCCGGCCCTAATGCAGCATTTTCTATGATAATACGTTAATCAAAAAAGTCAAACATTTGTCAATCAAAGATCATTGACGTACGGTTGTTTTGATGTTTATGGTTGTTATGACCATCTATATATAACTATGTACATTTGACAACAGTTTTAGGTGTCATTTTTGTTCGAGACTGTGTATCTAGTGTATTTCTAAATCAATGTCTATCACTGTTCCACAGCTAGTCACGTTATAGATTGAGAAGCTATCACACTGATTAAGTGTGAAAAAGTAGTCAAAGGACTGTTAAGTCTAGCCAGACTTAACAGTCCTTTGACTACTTTTTTATTATCTCTGTGTTATACGGGTTGCCTCACTAGGTTTTTTTCAACATTAAAGCTAGTGATACGTAATTGATGTCTAATGCACATATAACTCTATAATTTCAGAGGTATATGCCTAGAATTTGAACTTCAGACCTCTAATTATGATGCTAAGTTTTTATCAAGCTTGTGTTAACTATAATGCGTGTTATATTTATAACAAAACTATTTTTTAACAAACTGTCGTTTTTGATAATGGGTCCAATAATATAACTGGATTATGGTTGGTAAATACACATTATTTTACTACTTCATAACAGTCATTTGTGTTATCAAAAAAATAGTGCTTTGATAATTCTCATAATAAATTAATCTTCCTTTTATTTATTTCAGATGTTGAAGATCGAAGATAAAATGCAAATGTGATGAACAGGGACTATTTTTGTATATATGGCTACAAGTGATCTATATGATTATTGGTTTTGTGGATGTCGGATTTCTATTTTGTTAATTGTAACTGCGTATGATGTTATGATACCTATTCCTAAATAAATTGTGTGTGGCAAGTTTTATTTAATTTCTTAGCTTGTCTATAGCATCCACTTTATATCTACAGATTCCTAGAAGGCGTTTCCTGTTTTTATAGTTTTATCTAACAATAAGTAGGCCACCTGATGGAAAGACTCGCAAATGTATCGCCGGCGTTGAATGAGAGTTCCTTTTACACCTTTCTTGAAAAATCCCGTGTCATAGTGCTCCGGTAATCGCTGCGGAGGAAACATATTGCATATTCGCGGCAGGAAAGAGGGAACATGGATGAAACTACTATAGCGTCCTGTTGATGTGGATATCTCATGTGGATGTAGTTCGGCGTATGGTACGATAGGAGGAATGTCGATAAAGGCATGAGATCAAAAAGCTCCTCAAAACATTCATCATCGGAAAGAAAACCTTTGTCTGTCCGCAAGCTTAAGAGTTCTAACTGACAATGTTTATTAATTCTCTACAGATTTAAGTAAGTTAAGTTGGTACTGTTGCGCTCCAGCCGAGAGATATGCGCGCAGCACTGCATATGGGGCTTCACTTGAGCGTTATAAAGCAGAAGATGCCCTCCAATGCAGTACTGGTTGGCTCTGTCAAGAACGCCCAGTTTCTTGTGGTGACACTACTTCAGTGTTTTTAATTAAGGAAAAATTAAGTTTGCATAAAGATTAGAAAAACGAAATGATCGTCATAACTCAGCGGCAGGTTTAAAAATGTTAGTGATGATCAAAATCATACATTTTAAGTAGGTAATACATGTACATTGGATAGGTACTGTATGGTGTTCCAGCAAAAAACACACATTTGAATATATTTATTATTCCATCAGTGGAACTGCCACAGCCTAGTTTACAAATGTTCTCTTATCTTCCTTACCTTCTACATCTATACAACATTTGAATACTTACGAGTTTACCTGCAAATCCAGATATAGTAGAATGATTTAATCATTTAAAATGGAGATAGAGCTATTTAAATAATATCTATCATCCAATAACTATGAATAATTACCGGCTCCGGAAAATATATTACAAATGTTATATAATTCCAAAAAGCAAAAAGGGATGTAGAACTGTCGAATAAGTGGAAAATATTGTAGTGTAGCACTCCTACAATATAACGATAACAGTTGTTTTATGATTCACATTGGTAGTCGAAATTCATAGAATACGATTCAATATTTTTAAAATTTAAATATTTGAATAAATAAATACGTTTTAAATATAGATGCGGCAAATAGTGGTTTTACCGAAAAACCGGATGCCGAATACTATTCGGTATAATTCTTACCGAACCGGATATTCGGCCGAATTATTCGGTTTAGTGTGTTCATAAAAATCATTTAATTCTATGTTCCGAATCCAAAGTATTAGCGTTTTTAACGCCCCAGACGCTCAACTATTCATAACATAACTTTAGTGCACCTCTACCCTGTTTAGTACTAACCCCAATAACTAGATGGCAGCATTATTGCAGATTTGTTGAGTTACGTATCTATTCTTCAGTATACTATATTATTATAAGATCAGTTGTTTGCAACGTGACCGCGTTGTTGTCGGTCGTTCGCGGTATCAACGCCGCACTGTTGTTGCACCGTGTGCTTTATATGAAGACAAACGACCGTCCATGCAACGTTGCGGTACCGAAGACAGATTAAATACACATACCAACTAGTATGTGTAGTTGGTATGTGTATTTAATCTGTCTTACATTACTTTAATCTGTCTTATATACATACGTTAAACCCAAATACACATACATACGTTCAAAAAACATTACAGTTCTTCTGACGCAATCGGGTAATACATGTATTCCACTTGACGCTCGAACATAAATATGTAAAGAAAACATCGAGCTCATCGTATTTTTCGTCGACAGATGTCGTTGTTTTACATTCCATTATCTACTAGCGCCCCCACTTCCGGAACAAATTAATGACCAAGAAGCCACCATTTTATTTAATCATTCTTGCGCCGTTCTTTGAACTGTGAACTGCTCCTAACATTATAAGTAATACGAGCTTTTAAGATAAAATGTAAAAATATTGATATAGTGTTTTGCTTAGAATAGTAGAAGTCTTTATTTTTTTTAGTAAAGTAGCTTTGTGCTTTGTGAAGTTTGTGATAAATGAATAACAGTGAGTCGTCGTGCCGTCAGCAAAGAAGAAATCTCGTTCGTCCGAATCAAGCGCATATCTATCATCTTCAAGCAAGTCTGGGGATACTTCGAAGAGCACCCGACTGCAAGAAAAACACCGCCGCCGTAATTTTTCTACATCAGAAGTATCTGATGTAGATCGAAGGTTTGGTGCTCAACAGCTGGTGAGTTATTAGAATAATTAATATTTTACATTCTTATTTCGTATTTAAAGATACAAATGCATGTACCACTGCGGCTCGTAACTATTATAATTACCACAGGATATTACATCTACCCTCTCAAGGGTCAATTTCCTACAATCCCCAAATGTTTAAAATTTCGAAAATATTTTAGAACCCATTGTTTCAATCAAAGACCCGTCACAATCCGGACCGAGTTATCAAAATTTTAGTTTTGCAACGATTTGATTCAGCAATGGATTCGGTGCGCTTTATTGATATTCAAAAAACATGCTATTTTTTTGGAATTGAGGGTAACTGGAGAGCTAACGGGGATTGCAATATCTTTTTCTAACCTTTTAGTCTAAGCGTAGATCGTATTGTCTAAGAGCCAGTAGCCGGCGGTATGTAATTGACCAGACCTAGATTTGCGTACAGTGAGTCTCCTAGATGTAACAAACAAGGAGTGAAAACTAACTAAATATAAGGCGGTGAGCCTGCCTTGATTGGGTACCTACGTTAGGCGCCTAAAAATAACTAATTTTAAACGTATTTGACCACATCTGCACCCTTTTTTTTAATATACTTTACATCATAGAGTAACCATAGCAGACATTATCGCGCGTGTAACATCGTGACAAGTGTGGTGACAATTTAAAGTCTACCCTCAATATATTTTGTTACTATATTCTTGGAAGCTTATATTTAATAAGGCAGGATTATTAAGGTAGGTTTTTATGGAAGATAAACTTTAGCAGACTTTAAAATCTTAAGTGTTATGCGAGCAGACGTAGGGTCGTTATGGCAACAGAGGGTTAAGTGGACACACTGAGCCAGCACCCTAATAGACAGAAAGAATAATATGGTAACGGCCGCGTCATTTTTCATACGTCAGACGGGTGGCAATGTTTTTCGTGTGAGTTTTGTCTATATCTATGTCAATTTATTTGGCACGCGCTATTGCCCAAACGGCATGACAAATTTTGACGGATCGCCGGAGTTGTGAGAGTGGTATAGGCTATATAATTGTTAAATATGGCGCCTGCTTTCATAAAATATTATAAATATCCACCTTTATATTAATATTTTGACACAAACACCAAAATCCTTAAATTGTAGTGTGGCGTAGCGAGGTCAGTTCGCCACGGGGCGGCACTTTTTGGGGGGCGGCAAAATAATTGGTTTGGGACCTTCTTTTTTGGTCGTCAATTTACAGAGAGATAGGGCAAAAGAGTAAGAAGGTTTCGCAACCTTTTTTTTTTGATGCTCTTATTTTTTTTTTTTAAATCTACTTCCGCCCCGGTCGGCACGAAGTCACGCTACGCCAGTGGTGGGTGGTCTCTTCAGTGGACACAGTGAGTTGACACATCTAGTCACAGGCTTCTCTAACTAAAATCGAATATGATTGTTTAATTATAATGTTGAATTATAATTTAATTAGAAGAATGTCCAAAAACGTCCATTATGTAGGAAAATAAATATACACAGCCAAAGAAAACACGAAAGTATGTCTTCTAGAAGTTAAATCAGAAAAAAGAACGTGCTATAATATTGAAGTGTTAGTATTAAGAATGACCTTAAACCCTTAGGAAATTAATATTTTCCCCTGGGAATGACCCACCACCCACCTGTGTGCTCAGCTGAGCATATATTTCTCAAAGATATATGTATTTTTAAATGAAACTAGGTGAAAACCCGGATTCGCGTGGGTGATATGTGATTAGTAGGTATATCTGAAATAACATCTGCTGTAAAATAAAGCATTATTATCGATTGTAGATGTAGATTGCAATTTCTACTAAATAATTTAATGTTATGGTGTTCGATAGCACTCTTTTAAGATTGATCGGTAGTACTTCGTAAGTTTTATAGAATTCACTATCTAATAAATATACATTCAAAGTAATTCAATATGAGTGATAACTGGCCCTTGTTTAATATTTTCACTTATCGGAAATTCCTCTCAATTGTGTCTTTCGTATTTATATTCGTAAATTTTTGGTACAATAAAATAACATTTACTTGTATGAAAATGATTGTTACAAATTTATATGTATTATGGCGACTGTAATTTACAATTGCACCTTTAAAATTTAACAAAATACTCGACGATCTGAATTTTGCGAATGTATGTTGTCGACTCGAAATCATTATTGTTCTTGTTTTATCATTTAGGCAAGGTATCGACAGTCTTGTCATAAACCTTAGCGGAATTATTTAATTCAAAACCCATCTCCTATAGACAAAAACCTGCATGACCAATACTCAGTTAAGAAAGATTGCTGAAGTGTATCCTCCATGAAAACGTCTGTCTTGATAAATATAAGCTTTAAAGACCACACTGAACAAAATATATCAATGGAAGATTAGGTCACATACGTTTAAATTTTTTTTTGCACTATCAATTTTTCTGCCATGATGTTAGTCGCGGTTATTGGTCTGCTATGGTTACTTTTTAAAATAAAAACAAAATTTTCAAAGTGTAGTTGTTGTCTAATTCTTTCAAAATTTTTCATTTTTATACACCTAACATAGACAAGATCCAGGCGTCTGCCGCGCTAGATCTAGCGCTAGTTCTCACTTCCTGTTTGTAACATCAGATACTCGGGTACAAAAATCCAAGTCTGATCAATTAATTAGAGGTAGCCGACAGCTGCTCTTAGACCAAGGTAAGTGGGGGCACTTGTAGTACAGAACACAACGACATCTGACGACGAAAAATAGAACAAGCCCCATGTAATCTCTATCTTAATGGCACGTAAAATTTGCATAATAATCTATAATTGATTTGCCTTAAAATGTTTATTCTCAGCCACTAATGCTGTAACTGCAAGAGTGTACTATTAATGATATGTTTAATATGAGAGGATATCGAATTAAATTATATATGCAGGGATTTAGCGTGAGGCACTTACGGGGCGAAAAAATAATAACATTTCTCGTCTATTTGTGGACACATAGGTGTCAAAGTAGGGTTGGTGACCTTTGTTCTACCTGGGTGGATGGTTAATCCCGCTCCAGGCTGCATGTATGCGTTAATTAGAAGTGATACTTATAATGAAATTTTTTAATTTAAACCAAAGTATTTTCGTTCCTTTTTGTAAAATTGTCTTAAAATCCCAAATGGATCAACATTATTGATAAAGAAAGAAAGAAAGATCTTTATTTAATCAATTTTTGGGTTACAATATCTTTGATTATATAAGATGTTTAAAAAGGGCGCCAAAAATGGATATGCCGGTTAAGGCGTTCTAAATGTATGGCACTCGCATACTAGTATTTATCAATAAAAGACTTAATTAGACACTATATTACAATGCTGATAACTTTAGCAGATTAACATGTTTTTGTATTTTTATATTATTAAATCATCGTTTAAGAATTCGTCATACGTGTAACAGCATTTTTTTGTTTATATGTTTTAATTTTCTGGCACATAATTATGTGGTCTTTCTTCATTTGTTTTAATTGGTTAGGTAGTTAATAAACTTTATGGCCATACAGAGTGTGGCTTTTATCACTACTGCTAGGTTTTTGTTTGGAGGGTATATTAATTTTTGTTCGCGGCAATTATTGTCCCTATAATTACTTAATTCAAACAAATGGCGTTGCTTACGCACACACATCACCATTTCTAATATGTATATGCATGGAAACGCCAGCACGTCAGCACTTTTAGTTTTTTGTACCATGGTCAGCAACTAGTATGTGATATGTTTGGAGTTGTGTATTTTTTGTGCTTAACATCATGAACAAACAGATGAATAAAACATATCGCGTTTTCATAAAAAAAACACAGTTGGCTTATTAATACTATGTATTTTCAAAAACATAAAATACATTATTTTTATACAAACAAAACTCCCCCAGATCTTTATTAAACAAATCATATAAACTAACATAGGTACACAAAGTAATAAAATAAAAATATTTTACAGATATACAATTAATATTGTAGAAGAAAATATGGTATGGAATTACTGTAAACAATAATATGAAACATGGGTAAAACCCCTACAAATAATACACACTAATATTGCAAAAATAAAAAAATCTGTCTTTAAAGTAATACACCGGTTATATTCGATAGACAACATCTACCGTCACCTTTAATAAATGGAACAATCATACACGAATTATCCTACTAAAAACTTTACGCCTAGGAAAGAGCATTCCCCATATACTTAAATGCACAAAGTCCCGTAACGTGTAGTTGCTTATGATTGATTCACAAATAATTCAACTTGCTTGTTATTTGTCTGAAAGACAGTGTCTTTGGTGCTTCTATGAATAATACTGTGAAGATCTGAAAATAATTACAAACTATTGTTTTGATTCTCGTAAGTAACTTTTCATTAGTCATAGATTTAAATCATATGTACACTGGACTCTGAACGTTTCCTTAACGTGTTGTCTCTTAAAACCGTATAAAAAATTCCGAATGAAATTTTCGCGTATTAAATTTCAGTATATTTTTTTCGTAAATAAAGTATTATCTTATAAAAATGTGAATAATGACTCGAATTTTCCAACTGTTAAAACGGCACGGCGAATCTATAATTTAAATCGATGATATGTTGTTTTTAGTTGTTTTAGAAGCTGTATTTCAGACACAGACATAGTGTTGGTAGAAAGTAGATATAAATAAATTTACAATCATATGCTGACTACACTATACCAAAGCAATAATATCTTTAGCTATACGAGGAATTAATTTATTTACCAGAATAAAGTTTATGCATTATTTTATTAAAAAATTACCCTACAATATATCGTGTCGCTCATGACGTAGCGTAACATTTAATTATATAGTAAATGTATATAGGATAGAGACATTTATGTGCGAAAGTTTGTAATCCGCGCATTGTCACATAAATCACAGATAAACTTAATTAAAGTACTAACGATATTTTGTGCCAAATTGGAAACGGTGGAAAATTTAATATACGATAATTGATATGGCGCTGGCTGCGAGCCAAAGCTTATAAATTGTGTTGTATCAACGCGTAAAATTTCGTCCCGTTTTATCAAACGCGCCATTAGTAGAACTTAAAAAAAAAGCAATAAACATATATAATTTCGTATGTCGAGTTAGTGTTACTGAATTAGCAGATTACAGACTTTTCGCATTATTACGACATGTATCGTTACATATAAAAGCAACCAGAAACACTACTTACGTTACAAATATAGCCACCACTTAAGTTAATGTCTGCATCGCGTAACCGCACGCAAAATGTATAATAGCATACGGTTAGTTGAGTGACAGATAGGCAAAAACATATTAAAGTTAAGTTATTTCATCACATCCAAACCCGTAAGCCGTAACCCGGACACCAGAGAACCGTGAATTGTGATCTGTAAGCTGAGATATTATATATGCCTATATTAGTGCGATATCTCGCAATAAACTAATGTCTAGTGTCTGTGCGTGTGGACAGGGCTCGATTTACGTCAATAATCATCATGCTATCCTTGTCACCTTAACTCATGAGCAGTGACATAGGATTTGTGCCGCTCAGAATTAATTTGCCGCCCGTTATAGGAATTGTTCAGCAAGAAGTCTTCCTTTAAGAAAAAATATGGCAGTTATATAGCAGAAAATTATAGAATCGTATAGCGAAAAGTATTATTAAAAAATAGGGTCGGCGACAAGTGGTTTACATAACTTTTTGTGTCCACTGTAATTATTGCCGCCCTTCATTTTTGCCGCTTTCGGCAAATTGGCCGGGTTTCTTCCCACTGAGTTATACGTAGATGCGGCAAAGATATTATATTTTCCATTAGGGTAAACTATCCATAGAACTGACCATCCTAATTTGTGACATTACAGATAAAATACTAGTAGAAAAGTAACAATCATATTCTACTTCTTTGTAGAAAACCACGTAGAAACGAGTATATGCATTAAATGGCCACACGTAATACTAAAGACGAAGAAAGCAACATTTATTCAGGCAACACTCTTTGGCCTTTTTCATATAAAACATTTCGTAAAATGCGTTGCACAGCGCCACAGAAAACACTAATAACGAGGTTAAATAAATATCGGCATTTCCTGGCCGTAAACAAAATTTAATGAGTGACATATATAATATCTTCCGTTACGCTTAAGCGCAGTACGAAGGTGGAGAAGTGAGGTCGGCGAGTAGATCCAACTCTTCTTCGGTGAGTCGCTCGCGGTGTTTCGTCCAATCGTCCTGATGGGTGCGTCTGAACTCTGCTAACGCGGCTCGAATGGTCGCTGGGATGGGATCCGGTGCGTTCGTGTGTTTCGCTAGCTCCGCCAACACGCTGCCCAGCTGTGGGCCCAGGCTGTAGGGTCTGGACGCCAGGTACGAGCAGAGGCCGAGGACCCCGCGGTGTCTCTCCACCAGCTCCTTGGAACGGCAGCTCTTCATAAGCAAACGGAGCGTACTCTCCTCGTCGGGCAGCGCTCGGCAGTGCATCAGACCGGTTAGGAGTTTAGCCGCTAATTGACGGACCTGTATCACGAAATACACAGGTAAGTGTTATTTGTTACAGATAGATTTCTTATTTTTGTCAGCCCATAGCATGCTGGGCATGGGTGTTCTCTTAATAATGAGTTTTAGGCTATATTCCAACGAGCTGGTGAGGAGCGAATGGGTAGATTTCACACACCGTTATTTTTTTTTTTTTAGAACGCCGCCTTCTGACACTTGTAAGCAACTTCATATAATAAGTATCTTAAAATAAATCACAGATGCGTTGCTACTCGTCGTCAACCCATTATTGTCCCACTGCTAGGTACGGGTCTTCTCTCAAGAGAGAGTATTAGGCCATAATCCACCGCGCTGGCCAAGTGCGAATTGGTGGACCGTTGCTACTTCAGAGGTTAAAATGGTCGCCCTAATATAAAGTGATACGTTAACCTCCCATCCCTTAGTAAATATAATGTAAATTGTGTTATGTAATAATAAATATCAAACTCGCCTCAAGCCTAGCATCGCGCATAAGTTTCAAAGCGAAGCGTTCCGCCCTGACCGCCCTCTCTGGTTCATCGCAGAGCAACGGAAGACCGTAGAAGAGTAGCGGCTGAGCAAAGTCGAGGCAGGCGAGCCTGGCCCACCAGGACCGGCCGTCCGCTAGGCCTTCCAGCACGTTCAAGGCCTTGTCGAAGGCCTGTGGAGAGTGGTGGGCCAGAGCCAGGCTGGCAAGGAAGCCCCCAGCGTAGCGTGGTAGCTCGTCGTGTGGCTGGGGAGGTCCGCGGGCCGCGAGTGCACACGCGGTCGAGAACATCTCGTACATCGTCTCGGTTCGGCTGTTCAGGCTGCGCACTATCACCCCCATGCAGCCTCGTAACACTGTGGAGGTAACATTGATTAATATTGATTAATTTTGATTTATATTTGATGATAGTATTTTTACTTTTGTCTTGTGCAGATTTAACTATTTCTACCCTAAGGTTCGTCCAAGCTGGTCTCAAATTAACTCCAACTGTTAAAGATCTATCACATAAAGAAATCTCCACTTTGCTATCTTCGATCTGCCTGAAAAGTCTGATCAAAAGAGAAATCATTTTGGCAAAATCATTAGATCATTACAAAATTAATTAAAACCAAATAATAATAAATGGCTCCTCATAACAAAATTAATTGAAACGGAATAATATAATACTTTGCATACCTCCAAGAACTTTTTTTTAAGAACTCTCGAGTGTATTATTGGTTTCCTCACGATGTTTCCCTTCACCGGAAAGCAGTAATAATTTCTAATACGCATATAATTTTAGAAAAATCAGTGGTGCGTTTGAATTTCGGATCCGAAAGGGCAAGTTTCAACCAGTAGCCATCTTACGCACTGGCGGTTAACCGCGGGCGCGGATAACCGTGCGGCTAGCCGCTTTTCCAGTTTAATGAAACCGCCCCAATATTTTAAACTGAGGCGGTTGAAATTTTGTGGCGGTTTCATATTTAACTGGAAAAGCGGCTAGCCGCGCGGTCTGCTCTGTCCGCGGTTAACCGCTAGTGTGTAAGAGGGCCTAGGCTATCATTGCTGCTAACTGTATATGATAACGTTATTCCTATTTTAGTAATGCATTTTATTTTACTTAAAATTATGTTCATAATTATTTATTTACTGATTAATTTTCCTCATTACAGAGCGAATGTACTTTGTACCTATAATTAAGGTAATTATCAAAATTGTATTTGTATAGCTTCCACCTCAATGTAATAGTGTTTACTTTGTTGGTACAACTGAATAAATAAATGAATAACTTATATTGCAGCGTGAGCATACCCGTGGTGAAGAGGTTAAGCGCCCGCGCGTGCTCGTTGGCGGCGGGCGAGGCGGGCGCCGCGGCGGCGGTGGGCGCGCCGGCGGGCCGCGCCACCAGCCGCCGCGCCGCGCGCGCGCCGCCGCCCACCACGCTCTCGCCGCCCTCGCCGCTCTCCACGCTCTGGGGATTATATGGTAATATTAAGCTTATTTGCTCGTAGTTTAACAATAGTTATAGGCAGCGGTCCGATCGGCAACGATGAACGAGAAACGAGTAGAACTAGAAACTATAAACGAGTTGGCGATCAGCGGGAAGCGAGTGTAGTTTCGATAGTTTTGTCGCCGGGCTATAATTACTATCGTAAAATACATCATCGTCGTCGTCTGAGCTAGACAAAAATGAGAGTAGCAATGATTTCTTGGTATCCATCGCACGTCTACTTTCAATGCCACACTGTGGAAATGATGAAGCGGGCACTATAGCTGAGTCTGAGTGAGTTTATTTTTGAAAGCTCGTCGCTTAGCGATAAAACTAGTAAAGCGAGTCGTCGCCGGCAGTGTGAACAGTCAGCGATCAACTTTTTGTATATGCATCTCTTTTATTTACACGGAATGTTATATCTATTGTACGTTTCTTGAGCGAGAAAATAGTCTACAGTTAATCGTTTACTCGCCGTTGGTGGGACCACTGCCTTATTTAACGATTTAACGTTTTATTTGGTCGTAGTTGTAAGTTTAAAAGGTGGTAGAACCAGTGTAGTTAACGTTTAAACATTTTATTTGGTCGTAGTTGTAAGTTTAAAAGGTGGTAGAGAACCAGTGTAGTTCGACCGGGGAAGTACCACCGCCGCACCTATTTCTAGCGTGAAGCATTTTCTTGCGGGAGATGGAAGGGCCAGCACTTTTACTTGAGGCGACCATCAGTCCTCAGGAGTAGCAACGCATCTGTAATTGACTTGAGAACCCATGTTCTGTATGTAGTGGATTACAGATGTCCAGGCGGCAGTGAGACCACTCACCATCAGGTGAACTGCATGTCCGTTTGCTACTTAAGTTCTCAGTACTTGGAAGTCGCTCCTCAAGTTAACAAAATAGTAATGCAGGTATAGTTCGATCAATAGTGGTAATATATGTAGTGTATCATTTACGTTTAGTCTATAACTTAAATTCAATGCCATATAAGCGATTACTAGACATTCGCAAAACATAAACGAGTCGACAGAGATAACACATAAAATATAGGGTAATATATATTCGGCTACGTAATAAAGGGTACCTACTGCCGGTATTCTTAATTAATTCATTATCTAATATTATTTCAGACTGAGGAGACGTAGCGCACTGCTGTCCACGAACGTCTCCGTGTTCTCACCACTGAGCACGCAACAACAACAACACTCGGATCACCTGCGCCGCGTAGTCCGGGCGCGCCGCGTCCGGCTCGAGGCGCGCGACGTGCGGCTCGCCGGCCGCGTGCGCCACCGCCGGCACGCCCAGCGCGCCCGCCGGCACGCGCACGCCCGCCGCGCACGGGACCGCCGCGCGCGCCGCGCACTGCTCGCTCGACACGAACGTCGCCGTGTTCACCACTGAGCACGCAACAACAACAACACTCGGATCACCTGCGCCGCGTAGTCCGGGCGCGCCGCGTCCGGCTCGAGGCGCGCGACGTGCGGCTCGCCGGCCGCGTGCGCCACCGCCGGCACGCCCAGCGCGCCCGCCGGCACGCGCACGCCCGCCGCGCACGGGACCGCCGCGCGCGCCGCGCACTGCTCGCTCGACACGAACGTCGCCGTGTTCACCACTGAGCACGCAACAACAACAACACTCGGATCACCTGCGCCGCGTAGTCCGGGCGCGCCGCGTCCGGCTCGAGGCGCGCGACGTGCGGCTCGCCGGCCGCGTGCGCCACCGCCGGCACGCCCAGCGCGCCCGCCGGCACGCGCACGCCCGCCGCGCACGGGACCGCCGCGCGCGCCGCGCACTGCTCGCTCGACACGAACGTCGCCGTGTTCACCACTGAGCACGCAACAACAACAACACTCGGATCACCTGCGCCGCGTAGTCCGGGCGCGCCGCGTCCGGCTCGAGGCGCGCGACGTGCGGCTCGCCGGCCGCGTGCGCCACCGCCGGCACGCCCAGCGCGCCCGCCGGCACGCGCACGCCCGCCGCGCACGGGACCGCCGCGCGCGCCGCGCACTGCTCGCTCGACACGAACGTCGCCGTGTTCACCACTGAGCACGCAACAACAACAACACTCGGATCACCTGCGCCGCGTAGTCCGGGCGCGCCGCGTCCGGCTCGAGGCGCGCGACGTGCGGCTCGCCGGCCGCGTGCGCCACCGCCGGCACGCCCAGCGCGCCCGCCGGCACGCGCACGCCCGCCGCGCACGGGACCGCCGCGCGCGCCGCGCACTGCTCGCTCGACACGAACGTCGCCGTGTTCACCACTGAGCACGCAACAACAACAACACTCGGATCACCTGCGCCGCGTAGTCCGGGCGCGCCGCGTCCGGCTCGAGGCGCGCGACGTGCGGCTCGCCGGCCGCGTGCGCCACCGCCGGCACGCCCAGCGCGCCCGCCGGCACGCGCACGCCCGCCGCGCACGGGACCGCCGCGCGCGCCGCGCACTGCTCGCTCGACACGAACGTCGCCGTGTTCACCACTGAGCACGCAACAACAACAACACTCGGATCACCTGCGCCGCGTAGTCCGGGCGCGCCGCGTCCGGCTCGAGGCGCGCGACGTGCGGCTCGCCGGCCGCGTGCGCCACCGCCGGCACGCCCAGCGCGCCCGCCGGCACGCGCACGCCCGCCGCGCACGGGACCGCCGCGCGCGCCGCGCACTGCTCGCTCGACACGAACGTCGCCGTGTTCACCACTGAGCACGCAACAACAACAACACTCGGATCACCTGCGCCGCGTAGTCCGGGCGCGCCGCGTCCGGCTCGAGGCGCGCGACGTGCGGCTCGCCGGCCGCGTGCGCCACCGCCGGCACGCCCAGCGCGCCCGCCGGCACGCGCACGCCCGCCGCGCACGGGACCGCCGCGCGCGCCGCGCACTGCTCGCTCGACACGAACGTCGCCGTGTTCACCACTGAGCACGCAACAACAACAACACTCGGATCACCTGCGCCGCGTAGTCCGGGCGCGCCGCGTCCGGCTCGAGGCGCGCGACGTGCGGCTCGCCGGCCGCGTGCGCCACCGCCGGCACGCCCAGCGCGCCCGCCGGCACGCGCACGCCCGCCGCGCACGGGACCGCCGCGCGCGCCGCGCACTGCTCGCTCGACACGAACGTCGCCGTGTTCACCACTGAGCACGCAACAACAACAACACTCGGATCACCTGCGCCGCGTAGTCCGGGCGCGCCGCGTCCGGCTCGAGGCGCGCGACGTGCGGCTCGCCGGCCGCGTGCGCCACCGCCGGCACGCCCAGCGCGCCCGCCGGCACGCGCACGCCCGCCGCGCACGGGACCGCCGCGCGCGCCGCGCACTGCTCGCTCGACACGAACGTCGCCGTGTTCACCACTGAGCACGCAACAACAACAACACTCGGATCACCTGCGCCGCGTAGTCCGGGCGCGCCGCGTCCGGCTCGAGGCGCGCGACGTGCGGCTCGCCGGCCGCGTGCGCCACCGCCGGCACGCCCAGCGCGCCCGCCGGCACGCGCACGCCCGCCGCGCACGGGACCGCCGCGCGCGCCGCGCACTGCTCGCTCGACACGAACGTCGCCGTGTTCACCACTGAGCACGCAACAACAACAACACTCGGATCACCTGCGCCGCGTAGTCCGGGCGCGCCGCGTCCGGCTCGAGGCGCGCGACGTGCGGCTCGCCGGCCGCGTGCGCCACCGCCGGCACGCCCAGCGCGCCCGCCGGCACGCGCACGCCCGCCGCGCACGGGACCGCCGCGCGCGCCGCGCACTGCTCGCTCGACACGAACGTCGCCGTTTTCACCACTGGGTGACACAAGAAACATAATCATTAGACATATTATTACCTAGCTTTATTTTTTACCCTATTCCATAAAAAATGTGTACACTTGTTTATATTTTTGTAAAATATTTGTGCGTTTTTGTGTAGGTTATACCAAATTGAGAAATTTATGTATCTATTCGTGGCAAGATTATTGAGAAACTTGTGAATTTAATAAGGAGAACTGTATATGATTTTTTGCACAATAAAAAGATTTGATTTCATTTGGTTCTTTCTGTATAAGATTTTTTGCACAATAAAAAGATTTGATTTCATTTGGTTCTTTTTTTTCCCTACCAAGTACGCTCCGTTAGGATGAAATAATTCATATTTCTACCATATCAGTTTCTATATAGATCGCGGAGAAAACGAACAGAATTAATCTTACTTTTACTATTATCATTAAAATTAATTTGTGTGTGGTTTTATTATTGGATTGTACAGTTTCACAGTAGTGAAAGAATAAGTATATATCAGAGTTTTTGCGTGTAAAAGATAACATCAAGCAAACCAATCATTCTCCCATATCAGGTGTGACGAACAAGAAGGCCACGTGTCATCGAAAGTAATGAAAGGCATGTAAATTGTCGTGACGCGCCCAAAATAATGTGTCGCTTGCCAATCAATGATTGGCCATTCCTGACCTAAATTAATCTGTATGTGTTAGTGTTGGTGTCTTTTTTAAAACTCTTTCTACACTCATAGCCAAACAGTAGCATTTTCTCCTGTGTCGTGGATGCCATGGACACACACACAAAGACGAATAAACAAGAATCTAAAACTCATCATTCAGATACCTGTCTGGCCGGGAATCGAACCCGGGACGCTGGTCCACGCTGGTCGTCAATAAATAATATGTTAGTAAGACATACCAATATCTCCGTTCTCGTCATACAGCGCAGCGAGTCTCGGTTGCACGGAGGCTAGGAACTCCGCCAAGCGCGGCGCCTTACCGGCGTCGCCGCCGGGGAATATCAGTTCCGTATCCAACAGTGTCATTAGGATACTGAAATAATAAATCAAGGTGGTAGAACCAGTGTAGTTCGACCGGGGAAGTACCAACGCCACACCTGGTTCTAGCGTGAAGTATTTCTTGCGTTTCGTTTGAGGGATGTGGTTGCCGGCACACTTTCACATGAGGCGACCATCACAGTCCTCGGGAATAGCAACGCATCTGTGATTGACTTCAGATAGAATCCATGTTCTGTATGAAGTTGATTATAGATGTCCATGGGCGGCAGTGACCACTTACCATTAGGTGGACTGCATGGTCGTTTGCTACTTCAGTCAGATAAAAAAAAAACTTTGGTTCCATTTTAATGATCAATATCAATATCTAGAAAACATTTTGTAGAATTTCTTTGCGTATCTGTAGTATCTGGTGTTCATATGCATTTTCGTAACACCCATTACACTAATATTATTTACGTAGAATCCTAGTGAAGAGGTTAAAAATATTTTATTTTCATGCTTAGAGTTAGATGGACCTAGACGTTTTAGACACTATAATATTTTCTTGGTAATTTTGACATAAAATAAACACACACACACGGTCTCTACCACATAGCCCTACAGTAGGGTTTTCTCCTGTGTCGTGTGTACCATGGACACACACAAGACGAATACACAAACACTCAGACCCAGAACAGGAATTTAAACTCATCATTCAGATACCAGTCTGGCCGGGAATCGAAACCGGTACCCACTGCGTTGCAGACCGGTGTGGTAACCGCTGCGCCACGCGGGTCATCACTATTGCCATAAAATACATAGTTTTAGCGACTCACCTGCCAACAATTTCGCGTACGCTTTGATAAGGATGCTGGATAAAGTTAGCATCATCGAGCCTTTTCAGCAACTCCGCAGCCAGTGGGGCGGCCCGCCATGTCAGAGATCCAAGGGCACCCTAAAACAATAATAAATGATTTACAATAAGGAACATCGCAGTAATCTTAACTTAAGGTTTTGTGATACTCACAGTACCGGTAAAAGGTGACTTGTTAAAAGCGCAACGCGTTATGAGGCGCATGACTACTAAACACACGGATTTCAAACAGAGAGACTCACTGTTTTAACCCAGTGTACGCCAACCTGTAGAGCGCATAACCGGGTGCACAACAACTGGATGGTGGACTCTATCATGATTTCATTTAAAACAGACTTGTTTCCTCGATAACCAGTATAAATTGACCTGCAGCACATAAAGCCACGTCCCTGTAGTCCCGGGTTCAGAATAGGGCTACGGTATCCCCTGCCTGTCTTAAGAGGCGACTAAAAGGGGCTTCCAGGGTTGCGGGCGGCTAGAGTGGGAGCTTGAATCGTCCAGCCAGGCGATCCCGGGAAATTTTAGAGGAGCCCGATGGGGCAACGCGCTCAGAGGATTCCGGCTGCAGTCCTTTGGAGGTCCCGGAGTCCTCTTCATGGCGCCGAGGACGGCCACCGGGGGGGTTTTAGTGCGGTAAAAATCCCACATAACCCTGCGTCGCTCCCACGGCGTCGGGTACCTTTTGAAGGTTTCCCCCTCAAAAAAAAAAAGCACATAAAGCCGAACGCACATGAACGACGTATGGTGGTTCAGATCAATCTATGATGGCCATTGCCTTAATTATATTTTAAACAGATGAACTTGATCAAAGACCAGTATAAGTTATCCTGCAAGCCTCTACAGCCGGATGAACGACAACCTGATGTTAACTTATGATGGACCTTGTTATTATCTCATTTAAAACAGACGTGGTTCCTCAATAACCAGTATAAACTGACCTGCAGCGCATACAGCCGCGCGCAGACCACGAAGGACGTATGGTGATCAGGATCCTGGTCCTTCGGCGCCGGTGGCGGAGTGCACAGCTTCATGAGCGCCTTGAGCGCGACCCCACCGCGCCGGGGCTCCAGCTTCTCCACCCCGGTGGCCACGCACGTGCCCCAGTCCTCCATCGTCTCCGGTGTTACAGCTGTCAACCCTGAGAGGATATGGGAATAAGAGAAGTTAGTGGCCGGCTCTAAAATTCCTTAGCATAAGTATTTGTGACTGCAATGAGGTAGCAAACAAGAATGTTTGCAAACAAACCACCCATGAAGTCAATCAGAGTTGAGATGCTATTTTTCCTACTTGCCATATTTGTTACTAAACCTGACGACTATGTTAGGATTGCCTCTGTTAAATACATATAAGTAGATCTAGCATCTAACACTTCTCTCCTATCTTAACACAAAGGTGTATATGATCATGGTGACCCAGACCTCAAATCGATTACAAACTTTTGAAGATAACCCATAACTTTTCACAAAGAAAAGGAAATTAAATGTAGCAGTGGTGACCCAGAATCGAACCACAAAGAGTTTTACCACCTTTCGAATATAATAATAACCCAAAACTACCCTCAAAAGCAAATAATACCCCTCACCCGCGGTAATAATATCCGCGGCCTGTTGATACATGGCCATCGCGGGTTCCAGCGGCCAGTAGCGCGGCGCGTGCAGCGCTGCAGCGGCCACATCCACCGTAAAGCGCTGCAGCACTACAAAACTACCCACAAAAACCAAGAAATCGCTCACCCGCAGTAATAATATCCGCAGCTTGCTGATACATCGCCATCGCGGGCTCTAGCGGCCAGTAGCGTGGCGCGCGCAGTGCTGCAGCGGCCACTTCCGCTGCGAGGCATTGCAGCGCTACAAAACTACCCACAAAAGCCAACAAATCGCTCACCCGCTGTAATAATATCCGCAGCTTGTTGATACATGGCCATCGCGGGCTCCAGCGGCCAGTAGCGCGGCGCGCGCAGCGCTGCAGCGGCCACCTCCGCCGCGAAGCGCTGCAACGCTTCCTGGGAGTCCGCGGCGCAGCGCAGCGCGTGCTCGAGCAGCCGGTTGGCGACGCGGGGCCCGAATTGCGCGAATACCATCTGTTTGGACGAAGAAGCTTAGTTATAACCACGTGACTTTGATCTATGGAAGTGGAAAGATCGGCAAAAAATAAATTTAAAACCGCATAGCGTGGGTACCCGTTACATTTATTTATAAGATTCAAATATTGAATGATTATGCAGTTCACTTAATGGTAAGTGGTCACTGCCGCCCACGGACATCTGTATGCATCATTATACAGAATAATTTAAAGTCAATCACAGATGGGTTGCTACTCCCGAGGTCTAAGATGGTCGCCTCATATAAAAGTGTACCGGCAACCACACTATTCTATCGTAACGCAAAAATTGCTTCACGCTAGAAACAGGTGTGGCGGTAATACTTCTCCCGGGCGAACTACACTGGTTCTACCACATGTTCTGTATGAAATTGCTTAAATATGTCCATGGGCAGCAATGACCACTTACCATCAGGTGGACTGCATGCTCGTTTGTTACTTCAATCGTATGAAAAATAAAACATATCAAGTTGGGAGACATTTGGCATCATCGCTAATGAACATAGAGTTTACCTATTGAGCTCACACTCAGTATATTATTTCGCACTCACCCTAAACATGATAAAGCGAACGCCACTGAACTTGTCCTTTCCCTTCTTCTCTTCAACAGTGAGGAAGCCCACCAGCTTGTCGATGTTGGCATCATCGCTGAAGAACTCGTACACATAGCGTTCACCTTCTTCCATGTCTTCGGGACGGATGTCGGACGGGTCGTACTGACTCATTGGTGGTTCTACTATCTAGATGTACAATAGAATTTGTTAATATTGCGGTATGTGTATAATATATTGGTATACACAGTTAAAATGCAGTTTGGTCCTTCAAACTAGATTCATACGACCAACTTAAAATAATCTCATGTTTTATTTGAATTAATGTAATTAATTAATTATTATAAATTTAATTAATTAATTGAATTTATTTGAATAATAGATTTTATTCACAAAGAATAATTAAAATGTTATGATATAAACACATTTTAAGTGGTTTGATGAATCATATAAATGCACTGTCTATACATACATAGATAACAACTAAACCAATGTTAAAAAAATATAGTATTAGAAAAACTTATACCAACATAAACTATACTATTAGTTCGTTTAAATATTTGTAATTTTTAATAGATAATTGAAAAGCAAAAGTAACAAAGGAATAATTTGATGAAAAATATTTAATATACCTCAAGTTTTTTCGGCCAAGAATAAAATCCAAAGAAGGGATTTCTCAACCATGGGCGATCCCATTCTTCCTCCGTTTGCGGTATCTTGTCTTCATCCCAAATTGCCCACTCGAGATCCTTTCTGTACCCTATAATAATACATCAGTTTTTTTATACAATTATGGTATTTTTTTATCAACTACTGTCCACCTGATAGTAAGTGGTCCTTGCCGCCCATGGACATTTGTTAGAGTTAGACATTTCTTACAACTAAATTTGTAAAAAAAAAACAAAAGATCTTTCGACAGATCCTCGTTTTGTAACAGACGATATATCAATAGATATATATAGTTATAGAAAAACTTTAAAAAAATTACGATCTCTTAGTAACGAGGTTTTACTATTTCAAACAATTTCGAGCAGTTAACTTAGTAAAAGACAGACTCAACCAATTTCTCTATGGGTACGAAAAAAAAAAGATTATTTTAGAATAACTTTCGAAAAGCTCTTTCCCAGAAACAAACATCACTCACCCGGCACATGCACATCAGGCCTCTCAACACCAGCCACTTCATATGGATCCACAGCGATCTTCTTTATACACCGTTTCCGTTGCTTCATAGCGTAGTGAGTGAGTCGCTGAGCGGTACGACGCACTGTTATATCGTCGTGGAGAAGCGAACGGACGATAAGACGCACCGCTCGCGCCGGGTACTGGGTTTGAAGTAATGGGCAGTAGGAGATCATGTGCATCACGATTTCGAGGCGACGCCATTGCCTGTGTATATACACAAGAGGTACATTTGAAAACTGTTATATCGTCGTGGAGAAGCGAACGGAAGATAAGACGCACACGTATATATACACAAATACATTTACAAACTAGATTTGAAAACTTAAATTCAAATACTTGACGACCCGCGTGGCGTAACGGTTAACATACCGGTCTGCCGCGCAAGACCCGGGTTCGATTCCCGACCAGACAGGTAGTTTAGATTCATGTTGTGGGTTGGGTGTTTGTGTGTTCGTCTTGTGTGTGCCCATGGTACCCACGACACAGGAGAAAATCCTAGCGTGGGACTATTAGTGAAAAAAGCGTGTTTTTCTTAAATACACTTTTAATATCGGTTTTAATGTATGAATATTGAGTATATATCAAAACAGATAAGTATTTGGCTGATTGCTTTAAATAATTGTATAAAGATTTTTACGATTATTTTATTCCTATAGGCTTGTGGACGAAAGTTTTATGCTATTTGGACCATTCCCTATCTTTACTTAAATAATAAAAAAGTGGTTTTGCTGCGGCTTTCTAAATAAAAACACCGACGAAAGAATTATATCATAAAATATCGCCTTGCTCCAGCGAAATGAATCTTAGATGCATCCTTTAAAAAGCAGAGAGAATTTTTTATTCTTGGCTAAACCACAAAGCAACTCTTTTATTAGATTAAGTAGTAAGTCTATATATGAAGTCAATCACAGACGCGTTGCTACTTTTGAGGATGGTCGCCTCATATAATAGTGTGCTGGCAACCACACCCTTTCACCGAAACGCAAGAACTGCTTCACGCTAGAATTAAGTGAGTTAAGAACAATTTATTACAAACTAGTTGAATCCCGCAGCTTCACCCGCGTTAACAAAAATCGATAGTCCCGTAGAAATAACATATTTTCCCACAGTAAAAAGTAGCCTATAAGTTAATCCAGAGTATCAGCTAACTCCCTACCAAATTTTATGAAAATCGCTCCAGCCGTTTACACGTGAAGAAGTAACAAACATACACTGAGTGTGTACGTTTGTTACTTTCGCCTTTATAATATTAATATGAAGTACTAGCTGAATCCCGCAGCTTCTCCCGCGTTAAAAAAACGATGTATCAATTGTCCCGTGGAGGTAGGTAAGATATTTTCCCACAGTAAAAAGTAGCCTATATGTTAATCTATCAGTGTGAGCCAATTCTCTACCAAATTTTATGAAAATCGCTCCAGGAGTTTAGACGTGAACAAGTAACAAACATACACACTTACAAACTTTCGCCTGTATAATATTAGTATGAAGTATCATAACTCACACATTGGACGCCTCAGCAACATCAACCAAGTCGAGTATCAGCTCATTATAGAGTCTCTCGTTCTTATCTGACGTGACCCGCTCCCTTTCCACTGCATGTAGGAACTGACCCGCGAATACGGGATCGTTCAACTCAGAATCGTTTAACAATTTCTTAGCGCATTCCACTGCGTTGTTGGAGAACTCGAGCCTCGTATTCACGGTGGTGAAGTGGCGATGTATGGTGTCGCTGAACGCTTGCTCTAATCTGAAAATAATGGAGAATTACATATGAATTACATAACCTTCTTCTTAACGTGAAGAACATTAAATGCATTAAATTCTCATTGTCAAACACCATTGCCTGATTGTTTTTGTTCAAATCGAGATTTGGAAACTTTATGAGTGAAAACAGCGGGACTTCATTGTCGAAAGCGGGACATAATAAGTTAAAACTGTATAATCAGATGTTATGCAATTCTTAGAAATAAATGATCACCGCCGAAGGAAAACATCGTTAGGAAATTGTACACCTGAGAGTTAAAAAACAGTTCTTAATGCTGTGTGAAGCCCACTTCGCACAATTCGCACTTGGCCTGCGCGGTGAAATTTGGCTTAAAGCCCTCATTCAGAGAAGACTCGTGCCCAGCATTAGAACAATAAAAAGATTTACGACTAGTCTTATAAAGTCTTACCTGATTATACTCGGCTTTTCACTGAGCTGAGTCTTCAATACCGCGGGCCAGAGGGTCCTTATGACCTCCCAGTCCTGTTTCGCGATGAGGGGTCCCGCGCGGGGCCCCAGCATGATGAAGAGGGCCCCCTTGTGGCGCGCGTGCCACTCGTCCCCCTCTCCCCCCGCCGCCAGTAGCTCCGCGAGCTTAGGGACCAATACCCGGTAGGAGTACGGGTAGTGGCTTAACAGCCAGTAGAGACGCACTTGGGCTAACATGCGCACCTGTGAACAAATAATCAATGTACTAATCGACCAAAACAATTAGGCACACGACAGTTGAAACGTCATTAGAACTAGGGATTTCCCATCCCGATACGAATTATATTCTATATACCAAATACCAAAAGTATGTAGGTATACCATTATTAAAACATACACCATAGTGGTGTATGTTCAATAGTCGAGTATTTATTAAAGCAATTTCATGTGTTTAATATATTCGCAGACATGGAATATTTTCTTTCTTTTTTATGTGTGTAAGAGACTGATGCCTGTTGCAGCACACATTCGAGTTGTGACTTTGGAGACAGGAGTACTGAGCACAATACTCTTCTCTTGTTAAAAAAATGCAAATTTTGAATGTAAGAGTCCTTTCTCCTCCACGGATAGTATTTTTTCTATCCATTGTGAGGTTTATTGACAAATAATCAACTAATTCAATAATAACTTTAAAAATTCAACAATCACTCATTAAACTAACATTATAACGAAATAACATTAAACACGTGCTAGCTAACGTAAACACCTAGACGATACACGACTGCACGACACTAGGGGATGCGCGGGGTAAGAAGCGAGATGCGGGGTATTGAACCACTTTTGTTTTATGCGCCTAATTGTTGTGGTCAAGTAATAGGTAAATTTTATTTTCATCTTATTTCAAATGTTTTTTATCATTTTTATATCCGATTGAGCAGTAATAGCCTAATGATTGAAACTTGCCCTTGGAACACAAGAACTGTTTTACGGTAGAAATAGGTGCGACACTGGCATTTCCTCTGTAAGGACGGGACTAAATAATAGATCTTGAGTATACGTTATTACTGCTCTACATTCTCATACTTCATATTACTTATACTACTAATCACTACGTCACATTTATTTAGTCCCGATCTTACACCTCGGTCGAGCCAAACTGGTTCTATCACCTGCAAGTGCATTGCCACGACTATTGTGATAGAAAAAGGTTGTGATTTGTAGAAAGTTGATCACAGTTGTCTATGACCGGCATGTTCGCTTACTGAGATTGACTGCACTTCGTTTAATACTATAATGTTATTAAAATCTTATTCAGCACGACCAATAATACTTAAAGCTACAACTCACCGAGCTATACGTATTGATGGACAGCTCAAACAGCGCATTCAGGGCGTCGAGAGCGGACGGTACGATCCCGGAGTTGCAGATCAGGTCTAGCCTGCTCTCGTCTTGCAGTCTAGCGGCGTTCGCGTGTATCATGCGGAGTCTAGCCGCACCCCCCGTCCCGCCGCCGACACCCCCGCGCCCGTCCAGCGCACGCTCTAGCACGTTGTACGAACGGATTCTCGCTTCAACGCCCGGCCCGGTACGCTGCCCCTTTAGGAGTATTGTGCGCTCCCACACCTATGAAATGAAAATATATTGTTATTGTATGATTTTATTACATTGTTATGTTTCTTTAATTATTTAGTTCTTTTTTTTAATTTGACATGTCTGTCTAATTTTAAAACTTCAGAATATATTTTGTGAAGAAAGATAGATTTGGTGGAATAATAAACTTGAAATGTCGTTTCTTATTTTCAAAAGCAACACATTTGTTTATTTTCCAAAACCCTAACATATAATCTTACATGTGTAAATATTGAAAGAATAAGGGTTTTGTTTATGAGGATTGGTATTGTAAAAAAGCTTATAGTTTAGTGAAATATATTGTGATTCAATTCATGTAATTATTTAATCATAAACAATCATCCATCCATCCATCCATCAGCCTTTTGATGTCCACTGCTGAACATAGGCCTCCCCTAAATGGCGCCACTCCAACCGGTCCTGTGCCCTCTGAATCCAACGGTTTCCCGCTGTCTTCTTCAGGTCATCGGTCCATCTGGTAGGGGGGCGACCTGTACTCCTTTTGCCTAAACGTGGTCGCCACTCGAGGACCTTTCTTCCCCATCGGTTATCGGTCCTACGAGCGATGTGGCCGGCCCACTGCCACTTCAGCCTGCTAATTTTGAGAGCTATGTCTGTAAGCTTCGTTCGTCTACGGATTTCATCGTTGCGAATCATGTCTCGTAGAGAAATTCCGAGCATAACCCTCTCCATAGCACGCTGAGCGACCCTGAGCCTCCGAATGAGGCCTACCGTGAAGGACCACGTTTCGGCGCCGTAGGTCATCACTGGCAACACACATTGCTCGAATAATTTCGACTTCAGGCACTGAGGAATTTTGGACGAGAAGATACTACGTAATTTCCCGAACGCAGCCCAGCCGAGTTGGATTCTACGAGTGACCTCCCTCTCAAAGTTGGACTTACCCATCCGGATCGTTTGTCCCAGGTAAATGTACTCGTCTACAACTTCGAGAGGAGTGCCGTCAACAACTACCGGTACGGGTGTGACATGGACATTAGACATGATTTTCGTCTTGTCCATGTTCATCTTAAGACCCACCCGTTGTGAGGCACTGTTGAGGTCGCCTAGCATTGTGCTGAGGTCCGTCAGCGAATCTGCCAAGATGACTATATCATCGGCAAATCGAAGGTGCGTGACGTGTTCGCCATTGATGTTAATGCCAAGACCTTTCCACTCCATCAGCTTGAACAAATCTTCCAACGCAGCGGTGAACAGTTTCGGCGATATAACATCGCCTTGTCTGACTCCCCGCTGCAGTTGGATTGGATTTGTGCTTCTGTCGTGTACTCGGACTGACATGGTGGCGGCTGTGTATACACACTTCAGCACCTCGATGTACCTATAGTCGATCTGGCATCGCTGAAGGGACTCCAGCACCGCCCAGTGCTCGATAGAATCGAAGGCTTTCTCATAGTCCACATAAGCAACACATAACGGCAGATTATACTCCTCGGTCTTCTGTATAATCTGCCGCAGCGTGTGAATGTGGTCCATGGTGCTGTAGCCTTTTCGGAAACCGGCTTGTTCGGGAGGCTGGAAGTCGTCTAGCCTGCGCGCAATGCGGTTAGTGAGGACTCTCGAAAACAGCTTATACACGTGGCTCAGAAGCGCAATGGGCCTGTAGTTCTTCAAAAGAGTTTTGTCGCCCTTTTTGAAGAACAGCACCACTACGCTTCTGCTCCACGCTTCCGGGGTTGTCCCGCTAGTAATGACAGAATCGAACAACTTTTGGAGCGCCACTAGTACGGGTTTACCGCCAGCTTTTAGCAGCTCTGTTGTGATTCCGTCATCGCCCGGTGCCTTGTTGTTTTTCAGCTGTTTGAGAGCCTCTCTAATCTCGTACAGGCTGACGTCCGGGAGGTCCTCAGTGTAGTGTCGGGTCAGTTTGGCACGTTTGTCGTCCGCCTTGTTGCGGGCGGGAACTCGTGCGGAAGCATACAACTGTCCGTAGTATTTCTCAATTTCTCTCAGAACATCGGGGTTAGACGAAACCATGGTGCCCGATTCGGTCTTCAACCTCGTCAGCAGGCTCTGCCCAACGCACAGATCCCTGGCGAACACTCTCGAGCCCTGGTTTCGCTCAATAGCGTCTTTTACGCGATGGGTGTTATGAGCACGCCAATCGCGTCGCCTACTCTGAGAGATCTGTTTATTGAGCAGTCTGTATTTCGACATTGAGGTTGGAGACTGCACACATAGTTCTCGCCTCTCCCTCATAAGACCGAGAGTATGCTCTGAGAGAACTCGAGACCTACCACTGGAGTGGGTCTTAAAGTACTTAGACCCCACCTCGTGGACAGTTGTTACTACCTTGGTGTTAATTTCGTCCACAGAAACGCAAGAATCGAGACACGCGAAACGATTTCGTAGCTGAAGTTGAAACTCTTCGGAGCCCTGGATTTGGACAGGTGTTGGTCGGAGCGTAGACTTCATTAGGCGTGACCGTTCCAGCTTTACGTTGATATTTAATGTGCCTCTTACCATCCGGTGATCACTTCCGGTTTTCACCCTGTTGATCACAGAGACATCATTAAATATGTGCCGTTTGTCTGCCAAAATGAAGTCTATCTCGTTTTTAGATGAACCATCAGGACTTATTCAAGTCCACCTTCGCTGTGCCTTCTTCCTGAAGAAAGAGTTCATCATAAATAAGCCCTCCCTCTCCAAGAAGTTGGCAAGCAAGTGGCCTCGGTGGTTCCGTTGTCCAATTCCAAAGGGCCCCACCTTCCGCTCGCCATCGTTCCGCGTGCCCAGTCTTGCGTTAAAATCCCCCATAACAACGGTAAAGTGGGTCTTTGAGGTATGTATGGCTCTACTTACGTCCTCATACATAACCTCGACCTCATCGTCTGGGTGTGTCGAAGTCGGCGCATATACCTGTATGACCTTCAGCGAATACCGTTTAGATATTCTGAGTATAAGGTACGCTACCCTTGACGACACACTGTCGACTGTTATCACGTTGTTGACGAGGGATTTGTGGACGAGGAACCCGACACCACCCTGGGACAGGTGGTCGCCCTCCCGGTGATAGAACAAGTTGCCCGATTTGATGATTATCGTGTCCTCACCCTGTCTTCGGACTTCAGACAATCCCAAAACACTCCAGTTCAACTTGTCTATCTCTTCTTCCAGCTCCTGTATCTTCTCGTCGGTCCTCAGTGTCCTGGTGTTGTATGTTGCCAGGTGCAGAAGTCGTCGGTTGCGGTAGCCGGATCTCTGCCGGAGATTCTTAGCACCCCCTGCCCCGCCGTTACCTAGGCCGCTACCGTAGCCTGGAATAGCGGGGCTGCCGGGGACTGGGGGCCGGGGTTCTTCTGCACCTTTCATTGGGGGTTTCTGCCGATAGTCACCGCGCCTGGCAAGCGTGTTGGTGACCGCAGTAGATGTAAATTACACAAGGAGATGCTGCTGCCCATCTCTTGGATTTATGTCCCTTAGTCGCCTCTTACGACATCCACGGGAAGAGAGGGAGTGGTGCTATTCACAAGACCGACACCACACGGCCAATCATAAACAATAAATAACGCTATCTACAGTTGAGGCCTTACACAAGGAGGTTCTGTGGCTTCTGTGATGTAAGTGCGTTGCATATTGTAAGTATATAGATGTCGTAGGAGGCGGTTAAGGCCATCAGAGGCGACTATTTTCAAAAACCCTCATTAGGGGAAGCCTTTCTCCGGCAAAAAACACAAATGGGCTAATGAATGGGTGCACTATCACGATAAAGACAAAGTCGTCAATCAAAGCTCTTACACATATACACCTAGACCCAAAACAGAAATCTATCTAGTCTACCTACATCGAAGTCAGAACCCATTAGACCAGACCTATTAGGTATCAGCCACAGGTGACAATAAAAAAATACTAAAATTTAATTTCAAAAAGATAACAGTTAATTTCTCAAAAAAATTTCAAGCAAAATCTACAAATCTTGATAAGCTAAATTTACCTGTATAAGCATCTCAAGGCCCTTCGTATCGTCAGTCTTGTCAGCGAGCATCTTCTCCTGGACCTGCATCATCAGCTTGGTGAGCGCCGCGCGGATGTTCTCCCCGTCCAGGGTCACCGCGAGCTTACTGCCGCACGTGAACGGCATGTTCAGTGGTGGCACTTGGGACTCCATTCTGGAAGGTGGAATTGAATGTATAAGAGACTAGCTCATACGTCAAAGGTAATTAACATTAGCATTTGATACTAAATCCAAAACTTGCAAATGAATTTAGCTAACGCCATCTATTAACAACGTCTGGAACTACAAAATATGTATCAACTAACAAAACATCGATATTCTCATTGGAATGAGAGAGCGCGGTAAAAAGTAGCCTACGTCACTCTCCGCCCTCTTAACTATCTCCCAGCATGTAAACCATATCATATAATAGCTATGTGGCGACGTGAAAGAGGAACAAACAAACACACTTTCACATTTATAATATTAGTATGGAAGTATGGATTCGGTTTAATGTTTTAGTATAAGATTTTTTAACGACACTAAAGCATTTCCATAGCTAGTAAGCGAAGAAAAAAACAATAGTTTTCAATAAAAATAGTACTGTTCTTAAGGACAAAAGATTAAGCAAAACCATCATCAATACTCATGTAGGAATGGAAATGTAAAGATCTAATCTAATGTTAGATGATATTTCACTAATAACCGTTAGAGGGTATTTTCGATAATATTAAAAGCCATGTAGCTGCACAGTTCCTTTTAATACGACCAACGATTGACAAATGACCCGCCTTAACCTAAACCACTCGTTTTTATAATTTTCTGTATCCCCTCTCGCTACCAAGACAGCCAACTTCCTTTTTGAACAAGTGCTGCCATCTTGGTAACGGAAGAGCACATATTCTTGTATTACAACGCCATCTAGTTAATAGTACGAGTAACAATTCGATTCAGGATTTATCTTATGCACTGTAATGTTTAAAATCACAATGATATTCATTAATTTATAAAATTCTATCCATTACTTTTAATCAAACTAACACTAATTAATTGGCAAATCTTTGGAAGCGACTACTGGTTGGTTATGTGAGGTCACAATAAATTTAATATAACGCCCTCTAGGGGAATAGTCATGAGCAAAAAAATAAGAGCGCGTTGGGTATGAAAAAACAAGTCTTTAATAGTATATTCCAAATATATAAATAATTCACATTCGTATCCTACAATTCGCTACAATATAGTTATGCCGTTCGACCGTAAAATATCGTGACTAAAGCAGCTTAATTGGCTTTAAATGAATTAAGCAAAATAGAAATGACTATCCCCATTCGCTTTATCTTTCTTTTGGAACAGGTAATTAAAAAAAAAAAAAACTCACGTGATAATAGGTTTCTCGTCAGGTGGCGGCAAGAAGTTGCTGCAAGACAGCACGGCGGTGATTATGTGGAAGCACCTCAATCTACGCTCTCGGCACATCGGCCTTTCACCGCTGAGCCATTGGCGCAGTCGATTGATCTCCGGCTTCAAGTATCTATCCACTAACATTTGTGAGCATTCCCATTCTTCTGTGGACGGAACATGCCACTTGAAGTTTGTATCCTTAAGGAAACAGCCTTTACCCCATTCCCTGATCGGCAACCACTCTTTGGGTGCCGTGCTGAAATCCTTCGGCGAGCTACGCCATTCCTTCAAATCCATGTAGCTCAGGGAACTAAAAACGTGGGTCAAGGCCTCACACGCCCTTGACAGCGCATAGTTGGAGTGTAGCTTCAGGGCTCTATCTAAGACGGCCATCACTTGCGGCATATACTTCATCAGAACCAGACCGTCACATTCGACGCAGTGCATGAACAACACGAGTCGGTAAACGAGGTCTCTGGGCGGATTCTCTTCGTGCAATGCCTCGTCAGTGGACAGCAGTTCCTGTAGCTCTTCGCAAAGCTTCGGCAAGAAAGCGGCGACAGTCAATTCGGGATTAGTGCGAGCGAATACGCGTAACAACACGCCAACCATACTGCCCGATACGTGAGTCTCGAACGTGGACTCCGTTGCGAAAGACTTGAACTTCCTCAGCGCCTCTTGGAATATCTTTGGCGAGCACTGCATTATGACTGAGGTGGCCGCTGAGGCTATAGCCGTCTCCATCACGGCATCAGTCTTACTGCGCATGCAGTCCGAGTCCTTTGTTTCCATACGAACGTGCTCCATAACACTGGATTCGATAATGATGAACAGTCTATCTAAGAAGACCAGCACGAAGTCCTCGAACTGAGCAGTTAGTTCGCAAGTTAGCAACTCCTCCTCGGTTAAATCCGACCAGTATTCGTGTGCTGAGCTGCAGTCTATGAGGGGTACCATGCAGCTGAATATCAGTATAAACTGCAATGACGTCAACGTCTTCTTGATGTCATTAGGATCTAGTCCAGGTAATACCGCCATGAGGAAGGGTATCACGTGGGTCGGACCTTCTGGGTAATCGTGGTCCGGGCCTCGAAGCATAGGCCTGGCGACCGCTGCGACCGCGGACATGGCGGCTGTCACCCTATGGGGCTCTGTGAGCGACGTTAACGAGGTTCTGAGTCTATCGACCAGCGGTGGGACGACTATGGCCGGTCGCAAGGTGGCCAAGTTTTGCAAAGCGTTAGATATGTCGAGAGCACCGCTTCGGCTGTACACCGCTTGGAGGGTCGGCTCCAGGACTATGGTGACGAACTCCGTTATATCAGAGTCGCGTAGTGTATATGACTTCGGAGTCTGGTTCTCCCAACCCTTTTTAAATCTCTTCTCGCGTTCGCGACGGACTCTGCAAATATAACAAGTTTATTTTTATCACCATCTCCTAATTTATTTTAAGGCATAATAAATAACAAATTGATCTTTATTTGAAATGGAACAATAAGATTTATTGGCAGATAAATCTATTTGTTATGGTTAGTGTTATATTTTTTTCGTGTTATAGAAGTTTATTGTACGAGTAGCAGTATTTACTTTTACAAAACAACAAAGCCATTAGGATTTAATTATGTACGAACAATATATGTGCCAAAAATACGTACAATAAATCCAGAACATACATAAATTATTTATTTTCCTTTCAGTCTGGTAGCCTGATTTGTTTAAAACAACTTGTTATGGTATTATCGATGACACATAGCTCGTTTAACTGAATTTCGTGGTTGCCAGATAACTTTCATGTGATGCGACCATCTTAGTACTCGGGAGTGGCATCGCATCTGTGATTGACTTTAGATAGAACCTCAATTCTATACGTTTCCGCGGTGTTAGAACTTAAGCGACGATATTATGACCTTACCTGTTCAGAAACTCTCTAGCAAGCTTCCTCAGCAGGTCTCTCAGCTTGTACGACCAGCGGCCTGCATTAGCGCTGTGGAGATAGCTCTCCACGCCTCCGAGGAAGGACCTCAGATGTTTGAGCACCACGCCGTCAGGGCAAATGCTCCACACGATCCATGCTGCTACGTGTTTTGTATCTGGAACAAGGAATTTGGTTTTTATTGACTGTATGCTCATCCAACAACAGATAACTTCTCCAAACGATATTGACGGGGAAAATTTTAGGTAAGCGGCAAGTCGGACGCAAATCTTGGCTCCGGAACATCCGAGAGTGGACAGGACAGGACGAAAAGGCCTTTGCTAAGCTGACTGCTAACGAATGATGCATTAAGAGGAAACCAAAAGTCAGATAGTTCTATAAATCTCACAAAGTGTGAAGTCTACAAATCCACACCAAAGGGATTTTAGATTTATAGACTTTGAACTTGACCCCTTTCACTCTCAGAAAAGACTAGTCCATTTTTAATTCTTAAGTAACTATTATTACTTACCAAGTGAGTGATTCCTACAGTACTGCAGGTCTTTGTAGCCAACGGGTAGGTTAAGCGCGTGGAGGAATCGTGCAAACATGTTGGGCACATACGGCGACCAATTCACGGCACCAGGATTTCTCTTCGCCAGGGAGGCGAACAAGACTATGAGATCCTGAGATATATAATATTTGTTAGAAAATGTAAACGTAAACAAAACCTTACGAATTTATATATCCTCCACAATATGGTGAAGATGATGCTACTATTTATGGCATACAATTTTACAAACACCAAAAATAACAGACAATGTCTTACAGAAAAATTATAAAAAAAAAAAAATTACAATTGTTGCATTTGTGAGTTTCTTCATCTTCAGACATTTTGTGTAGGCGAAATGTGGGTATACGGGGAATTAACAAACGAATAAAATGTCCCAACAGATTTAGTAAAGAAACTAATAACAGTTCCTAGAGAGACACGCTCTCCACAACGGCCGAAAGGTAACTCGCGCGAAGTGACATGAGTGTCGATTGACGTCATCACAATAGTGCTGCCATCTCTGAGCTCGTGCCGTGCTTCGTTTACCGTCCATACTAATGACCATCTCCGACATATAGTTTATAATATTTATTCTTTTTAGTTATACAGTTGATTATTTTTAATGAAATTGACGATATTAAGAGATTTTTTTAAAATATGAATACTTAAGTTTCATACAATATAATTTCGTATTGAACTTTTTACTATATTTTATTTATTATTAAAATTGTCATTATAAAATTTTATGTAAAGACGCGATACTTAAAAAAATCACACATTTGACACAAAACCAATGATATCTCATGTGTTAAAATCCGTGAAATAGTTTGCGTTGCAGAGCGTATCAAAAAAATAGTTACGTATATGCGTAAGGTCGAAAAACATACTCCCCCCCCCCCTCTCCCTGACGCAGCCAATAAAAAGCACCTTATAAGTCGATCATTAAGTAACATAACTAAGAAATAAATATTTTCTTACCGTTACCCCACACTGGGAGTTATAGCAAGTATCCCACACAGCCATGAGTTTGTCTAGCCACAGCTCATGTCCATACTTCGCGTACTTGGTCTGCAAACCGTTAGGTAGGAACACCACAAGCTGGCCCACTGTGTGAGTGTCATTGGACCACAGACCGATCTGGGGCAACATCTCTTCTAGAATCTCCTTTGTTGCGTTCAAATCAAAGTACCTGTAAGTTATGTTATAGTTTAAAGCTGATATAATTCTTTGTGGATGGCATCTGGAGTTACCCCCGCTACACATTCTACTTACCTAAAACATTAGTGTTCAATGTCGTGTTAATAGTAGGGGAGCCCAGGATGCTAAATGTGGAGTTACTCGAGCGTCGCGGAAACTTATTAGGTTTGGTAGATTAAATGATAGGAAGGATAAGTGGTCCTATAATGTTTTCTCATTGACTGGTGGGATAAGCGTCTACAGAGTTTATTTTTTTTTTTAAATAATCTATGATATGGAATTACTCGAATGCATCATGTTAGGGCAAAGTGAGGTTAATTACACCCTTAAATATGTCCAATTTGCTAATCTGACGATTTGAGCGTCACCTAAGGGGGTGGCAGGGTTACTAAGTTCCCCTGGGAGTACCCACCTATGCTAAGGCCGCATACTGGCTGGAGGTACTTATCAATATATAAAGTATCTTACTTCATATTAATCTGCCGCGCTCGAGTATGTCCCAAAATCCCCTCTTGGGCTCCCCTACTATAATGATGTCGAGGCGTTTTTATTTAGTACTCAGGGGTCGCATCGCATCTGTGACCACCTTCATGTAAGACTTTTCATATAAGATGTTGACTAAATATGTCTAAGAATGGAAGTGGTCACTTGTCATCAGAACTGCATCTTTGTTAGATACCTCTATATTATAATACATAAATGTTTATTTTTGATTTGTTTAGTATTGTAACCATAGTTTCATGCCTTCCATAATAATAGCTTCAGATTAAGGCTTCCTGCTGGGGTGGCCAAACTTTAAAACCAAGACCCAGAAGGAAAATTTATATTATAATCGTAGTGAAATTAACCGCGGTCTGCTTTAAGATTCCTTACTAGATCAAATAAAAATTATACTCACGGCTTAGCACATTTCACCATGGTCAAGTAGGATCCTTCCAAAGATCTGAAAACACACGGGAGTATATAGCAATCAAGTTAACTTCGTACGAACACTGCAACCCATCACATGCACACCTGAACCGACACCCGCTGTACATGACTGCTGATTGTGCTAAGAATAGTGACAAGATGAGGAATGATCCCAACCGCCCGACAACTACTAGCATTGGCGTAACTAGTATAAGCTATTGTTGACGATTTTTTAAATGTTTTGTAGACATGGAGATGAGAAGAGACAGCTGCTCCTACTGTTACTGCTTACCGTTAAAAAAATTCAAAAAACGCTTTATACTTTCTACTCTGTGGCATTCGACGTGTCTCAATGTGACAATATTTCGCGACCCCCAATGTGATTTCAAAAGTATTATTTGAAATTCGTACAATTTAACCTATGTTTATAACTATGTATCAGTTAGATAGAGATTATCTAAGTACTGTGTATATAAATGTCATTAATTTTACACTATTCAATTAAATACGTTAAACTTTACATTGTAATATGTTTTTCAAATGAAATTCACTTCATGACCCCGTTATGAACTTCTAGGAGATTGCAAAGTATAGGTTCACTTTAGGACAGAGAGTGGCACTTGCCGCATCACTAATAGGAACTTCAACTTTCAGGATACAGGCCATGAAAAACGCCCTGTTTCATAGCCGAATTGAGAGGTCTAGAGGCCTCGAGGCAATGATGGTGTGAAAATATTTTCTTCTCTTTCCCTTCTTAAATTTCTTTTTCTTAACTTCTTTCTTTTTAAATATTTTCTTTCCTTCTCCCAAATATTGTCAAAATATAGTGAGCAATTTATGCAGTCCAGTTTTTAATAGGTAATTTATTGTGAAATTATTTACATATTTTTAGCATTTAACAAATAATTACAAATACCTACATATAATCGGAAACAAGAGTTAAGTGTCTAACATGTTATGATTTATTTTATTTGAAATGTCTGTACAAAACACTGTGGGTAAAAGTTAAACTTAAATGATCTTTGAAACAGGCGTCTGTGCAATTTGGAGGAAAGGTACTATTGCTTATTAGTTGAAATTTGAAAGATTTTTCCGAATTAGGTGTGCCCTCTTTCGTGGGAACCGAGGCCGCATCCTAAACCCGCCCCTACCTAGTTACACCAACGCACTCAAGCGCACCAATATATTCAAATCAATTACGCTGGCAACTCATTGTCGACGTTTTGCACGAGTCCGAACAAGCTTAGAGCGTCATCCAGCCCGGAGCCAGACAGGAATTTGCGTATCATATCGAGCATACCGCCTTCTTGCTTGCCAGTATTCTTTCGCCTAAACACACAGGTGAGCTCATGTGTATTAACCACTTAATTTAGACAAAATTATTATTATTATTAGAACAACAATAAAAATAGTTTCTCTGAATAGGAAGGACAAATGTGAAACAAATATACATTTGGTGAAGGGCTAGAGACGATGCATATGCTTTCGTCTATTATGTTTCTTGTTTACAGATATTTTTTGTATAAGTTGTTTGTTGAAGGTGGTAGAACCAATATAGTTCGACCGGGGAAGTACCACCGCCACACCTATTTCTAGCGTGAAACATTTCTTGCGTTTCAATGGGAAGGTGTGGTTGCCTCATAGTCATAGTCGCCTCGGGAGTAGCAACGCAACGCATCTGCGATTGACTTCAGATGGAACCAATGTTCTGTATAAATTTGATTACAGATGTCCATGCCCGGCAGTGACCACTTACCATCAGGTGGACTTAATGCTTGTTTGCTACTTCAGTCAGATATATAAAAAATATATATTAATATAGCGAAGTAGTCCATAGATTAATGGTATCAAGTGTTTACTCAGAGACACTGATTTAAAAAAAAATGTACAGTAATTATTTTAAATAGCTTGTATTGATATTTGATATTTAAGTATCTTGATTAACAATTTAAGTACCTACATAATATATTCAAAGTATTTAATCAATGTCCATTACGTAAAAACATTTAAATATTCAATAGATTCAATTCTACCAAAGAGGTGTTGAGTAACATTCACGACTATTGTTATAGGTTGCTATAGGGTGCGTTCCATTAGACGTTCACAAAGCGCACGCTCACACAGTTTTTCCCGTTCTATTAGCTTGCATAACTTGAGCTTGCATAAGTGAGCTTTACGGACGTATTCTCTTCTGGAACGTTCACTTCAACCCTTGTTAGATGGGTCGTCGTGAGCGTCGCGTGGGCGTAAGTCATGACACAGTATTATTATAGATATTTGTACCGTGGTCATGACGTCTCGAGTGACGTTTTCGCCGCGACCACAACGACCGCGGTCGTTTTGTGGAACGACGTTTTGGGCGTTTCGGGCTTCGTGAGCGTTATCTGGAACGCACACTTATAATGCACATAAGAATGGACATCCAAATGTTGTCGAAATGTAACGAAAAGTATGGGCAGAGCTATTTTGACAGTAACAAAATACTTCGTCTACGCAAGCAAACCTGCGGGAATAATTTAGCAATGAATATACATACGGTTGGTAGTGATACATCCCGACGTGTGTGGAACTCTTATTGAATATCTTGTTTCCAAGATCGTATAAGGGGCGCCAGGGAAGAGTCAATTCTTCGGGTGTAATAAGGTTTCTTTTTCTGTAAACATACAGGTCTTCGTACAGTTTATCTATATAGTTCAAGTGATACGAACTTTGCCAAATCATTTATTTTTGACGGCCAAGAAATGTTATACCTGTATTATAAAGAATGCAATCACTCACATTGACCTATATATTAAACAAGTGGAAATAATTACACAAACAAACAACTGAAACCAATTAATTTATTAGTTTAAAGATTTGAACCTATTTTATTTATGAAATTCTACTATCTGGAACAATAGTAGTGTTGCGCATAATTACGGATGGTCTTTTTACCATCCAAGTATGTGTTGCTTAAGCTAGTTTGCTGCAGAAGTTAATGGTCTAGAGTCTTTACTAAAAATAATTGTTTAACTAGCTTCCTAAATTATATTAAGCCACAGGCCCCAGCCACAGATTATATATGACCAGGTAATTAATATAGTGATCTGCGACATACATACTATGAACATTTAGTAATTTTTAACGCTATATTATATAATAAAACAAAATTCGCATACAATACTTACTTTGCAAGTAATATAAACACAGTGGCAAACTTGTGAATTTTGCAAGGTTCAAGATCTGGTATCAGGACCAGTTCATACGCCAGCTTGATCAGTGCGATGTGGTCTTCCTTCCCAAACTTCAACCCATAAACCCTTATGTACCTGGAAGTATAAAAATCAAATATTAATAATAATAAAAAAATGGCATACACAGCAATATTTTATTACTGATTAGGAAAATATACGCGTGTTTAGTATTTTGAACTCCCAACAACAAGATCTCACCCAAAAAAAGGTGACAAGATTTTTCTTTTGTATAAATAGACTTGAAACCTCACTATCCACAAATGCTATTTTGACATTATTTCCTTTCCACTGTCAATATGTAATATTTTGAAGATGGTAATATCCTCTGTGCGTCACTGCAGAAGCACCACCACCTTCTTTCTGCCTGTTCTTGTGTAAGGGGTTATTTAATAACAAATAAATCTTAAAAACTATGAAACACGCTTTTGTGAAAAAATTAGGTATATGTTACCATTGGTACTTGATACATGTGCAAAGTTTGAAATTAATCAGAATTCTGAAAACCGGTGAAACTTGAGCTCAAAAATTCCATTACATACATAGATATATACATAATAATACTATATATATATATATATATATAAGATTATATCTTAGGGTTTTGGAAAATAAACCTATTTTCTTTATATATATAAAAGCGAAAGGTCACTCACTCCCTCACTCATCACGAAATCTCAGAAACTACAAGTGCTAGGAGTTTTAAATCTTGCATGCGGGTTCTTTTAAGGACGTAAGTGCTCACTAAGAAGGGATTTTATGAAATTCAACCCCTAAGGGGTGAAATGAGAAAAACTTTGTGATACATTGATTTAAACGCGGGCTGAGCCGCGAGTATAGCTAGTAATAATATAAAAGTCCTTTTAAAAAACATTTTGCTCAACTATAATTATCATAAAATCAAATGATATTTAAAAAAAGTTACATTGTTAAAATATCATTAAATCAATTAAAAACAAACCTAAAAATGCTTGATTTCTTTTTTTTATCTGATTGAAGTAGCAAACTGGCATGCAGTCCACCTGATGGTAAGTGGCCACTGCCGCCCATGGACACCTGTAATAAACTTCATACAGAACATGGGTTCCATCTGAAGTCAATCACAGGTCGCCTCATGTGAAAGTTTGCCGACAACCACACCCTTCTATCGCAACCCAACTGCTTCATGCTAGAAATAGGTGTGGCGGTGGTACTTCCCCATTCGAACTACACTGGTTCTACAACCTCGAAAATTACTTTTATTCGGTGGGTTTTTGTTTTTATAACCATATACTTAAGGAGGGGGTCAAGTTTTAAAAAAAACCCATGTCACTCTTGCAATGTCATATGTTAAACAGTCTATGATGCTGTTTCTGCTGTAGCATAATAATAATTATGCCAAGGAAACGAAAATACATAAATACACAATAACATATGTTCCAAAAACACTACCCTCTTTCAAACACAGTGAGGAAAACATGAAGGAAACAAAATTACAAACAAGACAGGTCATTGATTTCTTAACAATTTAAAGATTTATTAGATGTACGATATGATAGGTATTTATACAGATAAGATATTACAAAATGGAGCTTACATTACAATATTGTAATTATCTTTCGTATTGGGAGGTAATTCCTATTAGGTTGGCCAATATTGATTAAATATGAGCGATATATATAAAATATTTTTCCAGTACCTACATTATCTTTGTACAACAATGGGGTATTTGTAAAATGTGTTTTTAATGTAATAAAGTGTAAATGAACTTCTAAAATTTTACATTGAAATTTTATAAAACTGAAAAGTGACTTAAAAACAACTTGCAATTATAATAACAAAGAGACTGTTATTTCCAAATTAATCTTTAATTGTGATTTTAGGTGATTCAGAGTCAAAACCTAGGTGGTCATAAAACCCTGGGGGTTGGTTAATAATAACAACATAATGACACTTCTACACCCACACTACAATTTCCTCCTGAGCCGTAAGTGCCACGGATGCACAAAAACAAATACACAAACATTCAAACTCAGAACAGAAATCTTAATAGAATATTCAGATATCTTGTAGCTGGGAATAGAACCTAGAACCCAATGCACATCAAACCAGTTTGATGTAGCTTCAACACCACTAAAGCGCTAAAGGTACAATAAGTATAAAATAGAGAGACTAGGACAGAAAGTCTTGTCCCTGTAGTTCCGGGACCAGAATAGGACTACGGTACCCTCTGCCTGTCGTAAGAGGCGACTAAAAGAGGCTTGTGGGGTTGGGGAAGGGAAGAGTGGGAGCTCGAACCGTCCGGTCAAGTGACCCCGGGAAGGACGGCGGCATGTGTGGTTGCATGTTGCCGTAAAAACCAGAAGGTGCGGTGAGCAGTTCACGCCCACCAGAGCTCTTCGCAGCGTCGAGGTCGGCCACCAGGGGGGGTTTTAGTGCGGTAAGAATCCCACATAACCCGCGTCGCTCCCACGACGTCGGGTACTTTTTGAAAGTTTACCCCTCAAAAACAAAAAAAAAGGGCAGAAAGTCTACCTTTGAAGAATAATTCGATACTTACCACACCTAGTTTGAGGCAAAATGAGTATGGCTGTGGGGTACCTTCACCTACACCCTAAAAGATTTCTATCATGATGTTTTAATTAAAAGTTCTGTAAGCATGATTATATTAATTACAAAAAAAGTGATAACTTATAAAGTATCACCATTTTAAGACAGTTTTGTTAATCTTATATTATTGTACAATAATAGAAGCATTGATAAGACAATAGATAACACTTTCTATACTCACAGCCCCACACTAGGATTTTCTCCTATGCCGTGGGTGCCACGGACAAACAAATACAAAGATGAATACACAAACAACCAGACTCAGAACAGAATTCGAATTTCTGTGTGGGCAGGAATAAAACCCGGAACCCACTGTAAGACAGATACCACTGACAGAGACCACTTCGCCACACAGTCAATATAATTAACATCACAATTTTTTTATACCATAGAAGTAACACATAAGCCTACAGTCAAACTGATGGAAACTGCAGCATATAGGCATTTGATAACGGAAACATTATTGAATATCAAAAGTTGGATAAACGCTACGTATGCACCACTGCTACACCTATTTATACCTAATAAAAGCTGTGTTAAGCACTTGTGGTCTTTGTGGTAGGAAACATTTCTGATTTATACAATCCAATTAAGTTTACATTAGCCCTGACAGGCTAATCTCAGGTAAGAATATCTTATCTGGAATTGATTACAGATCTGCATGGGTGGCATAGGTGTTCTCTCAGAATGGGTTATAGGCCATAGTCCACCATGCTAGCCAAGTGTGAACTGGTGGAAGATTGGAGTCCTTCCTTTGGTCCGCCTAAGACACATAACTATTTTTGAAACTATTGGAACACCTTGCATATGTGTCTCTCGTATAACACATCCTTAACCCAGTAATGCTTGTGATGTTGATGAGGTAGAAAAGGAACAGTACAGTAGACAGTTGTTTCCAAAGTCAAATAACATGATTCCACCATCCGGAAAAATTAATTATCCAATAGGATGTTTTACGTAACAGGTATTGTTTATTGCAGCACTACTGCACAGCCAGAACTATGACAGCTGAATAGTTAGAACTGGGCCTTTCAATCAAATGTCTGAGGTTCAAATCTTACGTACACCTGTCTCACACCAATGATTTTTATAAATTTAGTGCATATCAGGAATTAATTACCACTGATTAACCGTGAAGGAAAATATTGTGAGTAAAACCTATAAACCTGAAAGCTCTCTAGAAAAAAAAACTTCTCAAGTGTGTAAAGTCTATCAATTCGCACCTGGCACTCTTATTCTGAGTGGAGACTCATGCACAGCAGTGGGTTAATAGTGATTTGATCTCTGCTTATTATTTCAAATTTGCTTATGCATAACCACTTTAGTTTTAAATAAATCTTCAATAATATAATACATATTATAATAAAACCATATGTTTTAGACGAGCTATAATAAAAAAAAATTTGGCTTATATCAATTCTTCATTGATATTCCATTCATAATACCATTAAATAAGAATTTCATTATTATCATCAGTGATAGTAAGCAGTACAATGCCAGGTGTAGGGTTAAGGAAGTTCTGGGCGGCCGCCAGATATTTGAGACATGGTCAACAATACACTGCCAAAGGTTAAGTTCACAAACATATACACTTTAAATATAGACAAACTTCTGATATTATCTAAATTACTTGAAATCTTGATGAATTAAAACTATAAAAAATATTGAGTTTTTTTTTATTGTAATAGTGACCAGCACTTTATGAATTTGACATTTGAGTGTTATTGTATACTACTGGTATATTTTTATGCACTATTTAACATGGCGTAAGCTTGTAGCCGCATCCTTTATTACAAATTAAAATCGCATTCCTGTGTTATTCAGTAGACTATACTTTATGTACCAGATTCGATACTTACTTCATCAATCTGGCCGACCAAACACCGCATGCTGGTTTCATCTCGCGCAACATCACAGCTTTGCCGAAATTAGTCTTCACTTGCTCCAGAAACTTGGTGGATTCCTCGTCCAACTCACTGGCATACGGCAGGATATGATTCGTCAAAATCTCCTTCTGCGGCTGGTACCCCAATTTATCCACCCTCTCCGGGGGCAGTTCATACTGCTCCGACTCTTCGTCTTGAATCATTTTGCACGATTTACTTCCAGTGCCTCATTTAATAATTATTCTTGTAACGACGTCCACAGGAACGCAGCTGTTGCGAACGAAAACACTTTTGCATATAATCACTATCGACTCGTCACTCACAAATCAAATCAACAATTCAACACTGAATTTACACAAGTCATCTACATAATTTCCTCCAGAAAAGAATCCGAATGAATCGAAGTATACGCACGTTCCATTCTACGGCATTTGATTGACGTAAATCTACAAGTATCTTTTTGCAGTGTCACGTCATTTGCGCGCACTGTCATTGATAGATTTCAGTTCTTTACACGCATTTGTTGCATTTTAAAAACTATTGAAATAATATCAACAATTTAAACAATCAGTGGTTCTTACCCTCATATTTCCAATTTTATTTTTATTATATCTGATAAATATTTAATTGAAAGGTATTTTGTCAACTCATAGTTTTTTTTTTGTACCGTATCATATTAATGATGTATAAATCCTTTAAAATGTACGTAAATGAATTGTTTCAAGATATAAACTCGATTTGGGTAACTTTGAACATTTTTTACAATATTTGTGATATTATAATCTGTTTTATATTTATTGCACCTTGTTTTTATTAAGTGAATAGTGTCCTTTTTAGCTGGTTTATTAATCTAACACAATAAATTTACGGAGAAAACAATTAAACTATCCACAATTACCCCTAAAACTCAAATTCAAAGTTATCCTTAGTTTTGGGTAACTTTGAATATAATTTTTTGAGGATATAAAATCCGTCATTAATCGAATATTTTAAGGTCTGAGTAAAATTAATTAACATATTTTTGTTAATTAAAACCAAATCTATAAAAAATACATTTATTTTGATATATAAATACAATAGACAACTTGGTCTTGCCATATGAATCAAGGTCGATCAATTTGGTGGTAAAATAAGATATTAGTTTTTTTTTGATTATTTATTCCATCCATCCATAGGATGGACGGAACATCGGGTACCTTTGGAAGGTTTCCCCCTCGAAAACAAAAAAAAAAAAAGGATGGACGGAACATGGACATAACATAGGCCTCCCCTAAATGGCGCCACTCCAACCGGTCCTGTGTCCTCTGAATCCAACGGTTTCCCGCTGTCTTCTTCAGGTCACCGGTCCATCTGGTAGGGGGGCGACCGGTACTCCTTTTGCCTAAACATGGTCGCCACTCGAGGACCTTTCTTCCCCATCGGTTATCGGTCCTACGAGCGATGTGGCGGCCCATTGCCACTACAGCCTGCCAATTTTGAGAGCTATGTCGGTAAGCTTCGTTCGTCTACGGATTTCACCGTTGCGAATCATGTCTCGTAGCGAAATTCCGAGCATAACCCTCTCCATAGCACGCTGAGCGACCCTGAGCCTCCGAAAAAAATATTTTTTTATGATACAGGTAACTTTGAACCGTTCAAAGTTACCCATATAACATCCAATTTCGACGTCGTCAAAAGTTTAACAGTTTTACGCAATATTCAACATGGGATACGGATAGTACAGTTTCAAAATAATAATATACAATATACATTTTAAAGATAAACACCAAAACACACCTGTTTACGGTAAGTTTTATATTATAATTGCTATTTCAAAATGAAGCATCAAACACTTGCAACAACTTCACTACGGAAAAGGCGGTATTTTTTAAAATTATGTCATTGACAGGTACCTTTTTTTACTTTCATTGATAATACAACATTTTGGCAAACCATTTTACGCAGGTACGATATTGAAATAACAAGAAGTTTCCATGTAATAAATTAATATATTTTTTTCACAACTTTGTTCAAAGTTACACCGCTGTTCAATGTTACCCAAATTGATTGTATTAATAATAAAAAGATTTTTGTATAGTTGTTATCGTATACATATTTTTCATTACCATGATTTTAGATTTACGATTGTTATAATTAAGAATCTGAAGAGTTATTAAAACCGACCCAATGCTAGTACCGCTCATACCCAATGTTTTCGAGCCTCTCCTTTGTTAATTTACTCTTTGTTTCGAGCGTAAATAAAAATAAATGGATTCCTTGGTTATGATCAGAAACAGAATACTTCCAGTTATATTGAGATACTGTTACGTAAAGAAACATTTTTAGGTGATAGGTCCTGGGCGATAGTGTCTTGCATTTTTTATATTATTTATCGTTATATATTCTATTAATAATTTTAAAAAAATATTTGAAAACGTTTGCACTATATTAAAAAAATATTATTTGATTTCTTTGCCCCCTGAACGTGAACCATAATTTATAAAACTTGTTTACGTTACATGCGCGTTTATAAAATAACACTTTATAACGTTTATTACGTGTGATTGAAATTCTTCGGTCTAGTACATTTGGAGCAATTTAGTTGTGACCAAAGAGTAAAATAAGATACGGGTTGTGACAAAACGGACGTTTAAACGGTCCAGTGATATTTCAGAGTTCCATTTTTTCGTTCCACGTACCTACGGATTCCAAGAAAATATTACTGTTTTCTGTTACTTTAATTATCATTACTTACACATTCAAGTGTTGTTAAAGCATTGAATCGTAAACGAATATGCAGTTCATCTGTTATGTAGCCCTGTCGTTCACATCTGTGATCAACAGCAGACAAGATTACTATGAGTAGATCTTACTTGAGGTTGGCTGCAGTGTTACCATCTTTGAGGACTAAGTTGGACAGTCTCTGTGTTTTTCTTACCACACCAAAATGTAGTTTAGAAAAATATTTATGAAGCCTAATTTTTTTTTCGTAGATTTTTTCATCAGACACATAGACATACACTCACACTCACATAGACAAATGTACAATCGTATAACGAAAAAAAAAAATTTAGATAATAAAGAAGAATAATTTGGTTGTATGGTTTGAAGTACAGTAGGGTGGCAATAATAAAACACATTGCAAATCAAGTCTTGTATTTAATTAGTACAAAAGTACAATACAGTATGTTAAGATTGAAAATAATACTAATAAGTAGAAGCGAATGTCCTTTATGTGAAAAAATATCCGGATCAGGAAAACATTCAAATACATATGAAGGTTAAGTGGCGTTTATCGTACTTTATACGTCACCATATATTTTCCTAGTTTCGCTTCTATGCAATAGTATTAATGTCAATACATTGCAATACATTTCCACACACAAAGAACCTGTTACTGAAAAACAGGAAAGGAAAAATAGGAATATAAAACTCAGATCATTATTTCATTATGGGAATTAAAAAAAAAACTAGACGGAAGAGGTAGGTAAATTTACAGAATTTTATACAAAAATGCCAACATAAAAATTTCAAGGGCTTAGTAATGCATAACGTGTACATATACATTTGAAACCACAGTAATTATATAGTTTGAGCAATAATGTTTGGCGGGAAACCGGCTTCAATATTAGACGAAGAAATTATCAATATATTATGAATATGTACTACACTCTACAGAAAAAAAACCAGTGAATGTTTTTCCACTAGAAAAGGAAGGACTAGCTAAGATGTAATAATTATGATACTAATACCAATGATTGAACGAGATACGAAATACATGTAAATATCCGATTAACATAAACCTAATAATAGTATTTTTTTTAAATTTGACATTTTGGACAAATCAACATAATATTTTAAGCTTTGAATATTCTTTATGATAATTATACATAGTTAATATAATTATATAGTTTAAAGCATGCATTCTATTTCAACCCTGTGTATAGGCTACAAGCGCAAACATTTTCCAGTAGAAAATAACTAATGTATCCCAAGGACAACATTCAGGTGCCATAGAAAAAATGAATAAATTATGTCAATCCTTTCCCTAGGGACAATAAAACTTACAACTACTAGAAACGGCGTTGGTATGTCATATATAGATTTTAAAATTCTGTTGGATCCGTGCAAAATTACTTTGTTTATGATATAAATATAATGTTGGAGTCGCCAGTCGCCACTGGTGTAAAAAAGTTAATGTGTTAAGGTAAAAACAAGATGGCAAAAAAAGATATACAAAGAAAAAAGACAAACCCACTGAGTTTCTTGCCGGATCTTCTCAGTTAAGGTCGTGTTCCGATGCGGTGGTAGTTTAAGAAAAAACAAATGTAACTGACAATTTGTAAGTACCTCCGTAGGCCTATGCAAAATAAAGACATTTCATTTTGATTTCATTTCAATAACTGTTGCTTACGTAATTAGGATCTAAGCCACCCCCCTCCCCCATGTAATCAAAAATAAGCAAGATAAAGTCCCCCGCCCTTCTACTACCTACCTAATACTTGAACGACCCCATACGGGACATTGGTATATTTGTAATTGACAGTTAATATAGTTAATTCCTAATGGAATAGATTTTAAATTTTCAAGCGAAAAATAGTCTGAAATTCTTCTGCCATAAAAGGTCCTAAATTCACCTTGATTATCATCACCACGTTTTGAGAAACCGGGACAATTTTGTAAAACCGGAAGATTTTGCGTCCATATATTTTTATCGGGTACATCCGTATGAAGGACTGAAAAACCGACGGTAACAAAACCGAACATATGGTCACACTAGTTGTACAATGGTATGAAACTTCCAGTTAGTGATGCGACTCGAACAATTTTGCTATATCACTCGAGTTATACTTGAGTTTTCAAGTTACTCGAGTGAAATCCGACTCGAGCTACAAGTTGCAAACTTCATCACGGATCACAGTTAAGTGTTTTTTTTTGTAACATGTTTATTAATATAAGCCAATTGGAATATCAACAAAAGACAAACTCAAAATTATGCTTATTTTAGTTTGTACCAAAAGCCGGAAATAGAAATAGAGTAGTCAAGGGAGATTTAGTTGCAACAAAAAAATAAACTCGATGCTCCGAGTTGACTTGGTATGCTGGGTTGACTTGGTAGCTCGAGTGCATAGGCACTAGAGTAATTCATTTTTTTGAACCGAGTACGAGTTTGACAAATTTACTCGAGTGATTCGAGTAAAACTACAACTCGAGTCGCATCACTACTCTCAGTAAGCCCTGTGTGCGACAGAGCACAATAGATGTCCCATTCGCTAGTTTTATTGCCCCACGGGTAAGGAGCGTAATTCTACTATTACATACATATTAAACAAATCGGTACATTTAATAACACCACATTAATATAGCTATGAATTCCTTAAGGCACGTTTGTATCAAGCATACTCTTTCACTGTTTGTTAATATCACTGTTTTACCAGAACAATTTAATAGCAAATGTGGGCATGGTACGGGATATATACTGGTAATATCAAATAATATCATTATAGGTAATCGCAGTGGCGTATCGTAATTACTAGCCTCACAGAAAATCTGACTTAAATCTGTTTTGTCATTATGACACTGTATGCATTTTAAGTAGGTAAATGCCATATAATAACACCATTTTTTACTGACAATTCTAAGAAATACATATCATACGATTGATTTTACTATATCACTTTATATGTGAACAAAAAATTTCAGCAGAATTGAAGAATTAAATTTAACTGTTGCTGTATTAAGTATAAAGAAATTTCTATAATTATGTTTATGTAACTCTAATGCAGTAATCACTCGCAAGCAATAACATAATCGGAGTACAAAAATCTACAAATTAAATATGTTACACATTAGTGAATCACGTTCAATAAAATAACTACCGATAGAAGTTTAATTAATACACATAATTTTACAAAAATACATATCTAAGCTGAAACGTGATGGACTCACAGCGCCAAAAATGACTATTTTTGTATTTATTTGTCGCTATTTACTTCATGTGATATAGTTACTAAACAATTTTATTAATTTATTGCAAACGAGTCTTTAATAGGGATTGCAATCCGGCCTCATTTTCAATCCGGCCGGATCCGGCCATTTTTTTCTCAATCCGGTCGGATCCGACCGGATCCGGCCAGATTAATCGAACGGTTAAAACAGTGTAAAAAGGATCGATTTCTAATTATTTTTGTAATGTGAAATCTTTTCAAAATATAAAATCAGTTAGGTGAATTGGCACCGGATCCGGTTTGTGTAAATTTGTGCCGGATCCGCCGGATTACCGGATCCGGTTTTCCGGATTACAATCCCTAGTCTTGAATCAATATTAAATGTATGGCCTGGTAGCAATTATATCATTAGGTCAAGATTTAAAATCTGACTAGATGTAGATAATTTTTGAAAATTTTCGACTCCCGTCAACATTTCGAAAAAAAAAATGTCGAACAATCAGCGACACGAAGGCGTGGCGGAAACGATACAATTAGAAATTATAGGTATTTTGTCGAGTTCTATAGCAACATTTTATTATTATTTCAAGATGTCGCAATACAACTGTGAAATTCAACAATCGCATGTGCATAGCTAATTATTTTTTTATTAATCCTATTTTGAAAATATTTAAGTACTATTTAAAAAAATATATGTTACTACGTCCCTGCCACTTTTTAATCCAACATTGCATAGCGTTTAGACACTACAAAGTATATCATACTTCATACTAATATTATAAAGGCGAAAGTTTATGTGTATGTTTGTAACTTCTTCACGTCTAAACAGCTGGAGCGATTATCATGAAAATTGATATGGAGCACTCTGATAACTAACATATACTTTTTACTGTGGGAAAATATCTTATTCCCACGGGACAATCGATTTATCGATTTTTTTAACACGGGCGAAGCTGCGGGGTTCTCCTAGTTGCAAAATAAATACGTCTCTCCACGCCTTCGATTCGTTGTTTGAGGAACAAAACATTTAGAGAAAGGTGGAACCCACAATGAATCGGGGTACTATTATATTGTGAGGCGACCATCTTCGTTCTTAAGAGTGGCCAAGCGCAAATGATTTCAAGTAGAACCTTGTTTTATACGTGCTTTGTCTTAGATATCCGTGGAAAATAGTGCTTACACGCTTTCTTTTTTTTAATCTGACTGAAGTAGCAAACGAGCATGCAGTCCACCTGATGGTAAGTGGCCACTGCCGCCTATGTAGAACATGGGTTCCATCTGAAGTCAATCACAGATGCGTTGCTACTCCCGAGGACTATGTTGGTCGCCTCATATAACTGTGCCGGCAACCACACCCTTCTATCGAAACGCAAGAAATGCTTCACGCTAGAAATAGGTGTAGCGGTGGTACTTCCTCGGTCGAACTATACTGGTACTACCACCTTCAAATCCAAATGCTTACCAGTAGGTGGACAAGCTTATTTGCTAATTCAATCTTAAAAAAATACGCTCAAAAAAAGCAACGTACGAACTTTTTATATTCCTGCTATACTTAAATAAAAAAATCGAGCCCTTTCGCATATGCAGTTTAAAACAAATCGCTTAACATTAGCTACATTTACATTAAGTTAAAGCGTCTTTAGCGGTGGTGTACAAGCTGGCGGCAAAGACGATATCCCTCTTGATTGCGACCGACGCCTCCGTCATTTTTGCTTGCAGTTTCGTATCCCCAATGGCCACCGCTGCGTCTTTTACGTCGATTAATAGCTGCAAAATTAAGTTATTTTCATTAATATACACATTAGTGGTTGTATTAAATTGACGGATTTTTGTTAAATTTATTAATATAAAGTACAGTTACAAATGTTCCTTATTTAACTTCTGCTAAACTGTTGGCCAGTTTGTCGGCAGTATAAACGGTTCTCGTGGTCTATTTTAATAACATTTACAACCTTTCATGTCTAAATTATAGATTAACAATATACCTATTATATATTATTTTATTTTAAGAGTACAAGTTTGTGAAGCTGCAAATAACATGGAATTTATTATTATCGAATTAATGTTTTATTTGTATCAAATCAAATGGTGCATTTTGCATTGATATTTCGTGGCCTTGTTAATCGGACATATACATTTGTTTGTTAGGTTCAACGTTTACGCTTAAAAGTATTCCTTTCGTGATCAGCGGATTAGAAAAATACTTTCCTTTACTTTACTTCCTTTTGAATAGGAAAGTATTGGCCTTAACTACGTGTACATATAAAAGTGACGGCCAACTCTTAATTTTATTACATTGAAATATATTTTAGTTAAAATATTGTGTCATATAAAAGTTATATTAAAAATTATATTGGGACATAAAACATCGGAAATCGTCAAAGCAATTATGAAAAATAAATTTTAAACTTGTTACAAATATTCAACAAAGTATTTTTTATATATATTTTTTTTTCAAACATTTTTTTTTCATACATTCCGAAGTAACAACTGTTGACCCGGCGAACTTTGTTCCGCCTTAAAGACAAAAATCTAAAATTATCAGTGTTTTTCTACTATATTATACATAAAAACTGCATTCAAATCCGTAGCGTAGTTTTAAAGATCTAAGCATACATAGGGACAGATACAGCAAGAAGAGACTTTGTTTTATGCTATGTAGTGATTGTAATGCTAAAGGTTATATATTTCTCTTGTGGTTAGACTCTGGCGGCATCATCGAAACGCCCATTTTTGCTTAATAATAGATAGATAGATAACACATTTATTTCACAGCTTAAGACACGACACAAGAAAAAAAAAACAAACATACAAAAAGAAGAGATAACAATAATAGCAGTGTTAAGCGCTGTTGTTTTCTGGTTTATCCGAGAAGTTCCAACTCAGTCCTTGAGGATTATAAGACCGTTGCGTCTTGGTCCGTTTAGGCGAGTGTATTTTGAAGTGAAACTTCTTTAGGCGCATGAGGGTAAAATTTTTACAGATGAAACGTCACGCCGGTATGCAACGGAAGTGTCGGAAAAGAGAGAGTGATCGAGACCGATTGAGAGAGAGTAAGACAGGGCGAACGTAGCATGAGCAACTAGCCGTGGAGTGAGAGTAGGGAGCAAGCGAGTGAGAAAGATTGAGAGAAAAAGTGAGACAGAGCGAACGTCGTATCACGCCTTTTTCCCTTCCTCTTAATCTTGGAAATTTAAAGTTTTAGATTTGTATAAATATAAACAAGATTTATAAATTAGTTCGCCAAAGAAGTTTCACTTCTGACATGTGTACTTTGTACGCACGCATGTTTTTTTTGTTTACAATCGAAGTGACAAACGAGCATGGAGTCAACCCGATAGTAAGTCGCGCATGGACTTAACACAACATAGTTCTACTTAAAATCAATTAAATATGCATTGCCACTACTGAGGATTAAGATAGAGGAAGATAAGGAACTAGTCCACAAATTCGCACTTGGCCAGCGTGGTGGCCTGTGGCCTAAACTCTCTCATTCTGAGACCTGTGCTCAGACAATAATGGTTGACGACATAAGGAACTAATATTTAAATCAACCCTCATAGTATTTAATTCCAGCGAAACACAGGAATTGTTTTACACTAGATATATGAGTAATGGTGGTACCACCTCTATTAAACCGTATTGGTTCTACCACCTTTTTGAGCTGGAATTGTGTACATCGAATATATAAGCTTCTTGTGTCATAGTTAGAAATTGAACTCCTCCGAAACGACTTGACCGATTTTGATGAATATTTATATTTACATTTAGTAGGTATGAGAATAGGTCAACAACTATTTTTTTTACGTGCTGTCCCACCATACCACATCATTTTTTCCTAAATAACTGTTTAATGTCTTTTCAAAATGTATTTAATAAAAATTGCAGTCGGCGGAACTTGCTATTATGCTGCTCCTAAGCGAAGGAATTTGGTAAAATTACTGGTCTATCGGTGTTACTTTTCGCCTCGTAAACAGTATGAAGTAGGGATAGGAAAGTTCTCCTGCCCCTCTTGCAATAAACTGTATCTTACTTCTTACTGTTTTCGGGAAAATTTCGGCCATTATTATTGTTTGTATTGTACGTCAACCGCAGTGACGTTTACAATAATTATTTTATCATTTTCGTGTAATTCTCTATATACATACAGGAAAGTCGTTTTAGTTAAATCATTTATAACTCAAGAACGCCTGGATTAGTTTTTATGGTTTTGTGTGTTTACATTTATGATGATGCAAGGCAATCTAATCTTTCTTTGGCGAAACGAAGTTCGCCAGGTCAGCTAGTAAATAAGAATAATTCCAGACCTCATGCTGGTCAAATAGAGAAAAAAGCGTGGCATACCTCATGCAACTGTTGAATGCACCTCACAATGATGCCCTCTTGCACGTCCGTTAGGTCCATGATGTCTGCGAACGGTTTCTCCAACGCCCATTCGTACACCACCCTTACAAGCCCGAAGTTCAATCGGTCTGACTGGCATTCGAATTGTTCAACCTAAAAAAAAACGCTTTCTACACTCATAGCCCCACACTAGGTTTTTCTCCGGTGTCGTGGGTACCATGGACACACACAAGACGAATACACAAACACCCAGACTCAGAACAAGAATCTAAACTCCTCATTCAGATACCTGTCTGACCGGGAATCGAACCCGGGACCCATTGCGCGTCAGACCGGTATGGTAACCGTTCCGCTACGCAGGTCGACTATGATGACCTAAAATAATTAGTAGAAATTAATAAATTTGGTTCTCCGATTACTTATATAAGAGTTCGATGGAGTACATGGGTTTCTTTAATTTAAGGGTTATATGTCTAGCAGAATTCCATTTTTTTTATGCTTCAATTTTGTTTTTTCTGTTTCGGACACGTTCGGAAAACTGACGTTTGTATCAGCAGTTAAAATATTATATATGAGACGGCATTACAATTTTTGTTTAGTTTAGTAGCAGTCAAATGAAATAAAAAACGGTAGTAATTGCATATGGACCTCGTCTAAGACACTCATCTTCAACAATTCTACATCATACAATTCTTCAAGAGATGGCGCCAATAATGTTCTGGATCACTATCGAAGTTTTTTTTAATCTGACTAAAGTAGCAAACGAGCATGCAGTCCACCTGATGGTAAGCGGGCACTGCCGCCCTGCGATATCTGTAATGTATGTATGAAGTTGATACAGAACATGGGATTCTATCTGAAGTCAATCACATATGCGTTGCTACTCCCGAGGACTGAGATGGTCGTCTCATATAAGTAAGCCACCACGCCCTTCCACCGAAACGCAAGAAATGCTTCACGCTAGACATAGGTGTGGCGGTGGTATCTCACCGGTCGAGCTACACTGGTTCTACCACCTGGAAGTATTCTTAAAATCTCAACATATGTACAAACACCAAACTGAGACAGTCAGAACCCAGCTCCAAAGACTTCAACCTTGACATTTGCCTGAACCAAAATACTTACCAGATACTTAGATTCCAGCTGCGTTATCTCCGCATCGATCTCTTCAATAGCTCGTACACCCTCAGCCAACTTCTGCGTCAACTGGTTTTCCACATTCGTCTTCGCTTGGAACACGAAGCAACTGAGCAGCGCCGCGATTTCCGCTGGGTTCTTATGAGTGAACACATTACGGAACACCAGCTCTGATATGATCAGTTCATTCGTTCCCATTCCGCAAGCGACCCTGCCCTTGAGGATAACACCGTCTCGTTCATCTATATAATTTAATTCCCGTAACACTAGAAGTCGTCTTTGGTAGTCGGAGTATAGAGCTAAGTTCTCGTGGGAGAGCAGACGTCTGTATTTGTCGCGGATCCGCTCGCACTGTTTCCGCTCGTAAACAATTGCGAATTCCGATTTGAAGTTCGCGATGTCTGTTGTCTTCTTCACCGATTGTATTTCCGCCTAGAAAATTATTGTATCGTATTAGACATTGACGTATAATGAAAGGGAGTTTACCAATTTAAAAAAGTTACTTAAATCCTGTTCTGTTTGCATTAAATTTTACGGAACAAAACACATTTTTAAGTGCATGAAATGAACATTGTAGAATAAGTGAATGTATCTATGAAGTGAATGAACGGTATACTTATTAGATGTTGATGAAATTAAAAATAACATTGTAGGATGGACACATAATTTCAAGTATTCACGTATATCTAATTAGAATTGGAATGTCCTACATCGCGTTGACCAACTCGCACTTGGTCAACGCGATGGGTTAAGGCCTGAACTCACTTACTCTGAGAGGAGGCCCGACAATATAACAATAATGAGTTGTTGATGACATATATAACACAATAGAATCACACATACATATAAAATATAGTATTATTCAATTGAAATGAAATTGTACTGAAAGGATTAAAGTGTTAAAAAAATATTATTAATTTATATTCGTGAAATTTCTATTTCTATTATAGTTGACATTTGCATTTATAGTTATTATTATTTTATTAGTATATTATGTCTCTATTAGTTAATTTTGTAATTTTTATAATGATTGCAATTTTATGACATTTACCATTAATTTAATAACGGTAATGTGTAATCTTTAATTTTGTGTCTACACTAACGAATTAGGTGAAATCCTGTAATGTACCAATACTCACTTGGCCAGCGCGGTCCTATGTCCTAAAATTCTCTCATTCAGCGAGAAGACCCGTGCCCAGCAGTGGGACAATAATGGGTTGTACCCTACCCCCTTTAATGTTAGTTGTAAGTTTTGTAATAAATAAATAAATAAATAAAAATAAATAAATAATAGCAAAACATCGTAACCTCTAGTATCTTCATTTTATCCAACGCAGTGAGTATCTCCCCGGTGGTGATGGAGAGCGAGTGGGTAAGACTAACGTACTCGAGAGTGGTAGCCCCGCTGCGGACCGCGTGCGACAAGCGCAGTAGCTCTTGTACTGCGCTTGCGCAGCTCGAACCCACTGGGGCATCGCGGAACCTAGAAAAATTGGGATTTTTTTTTAAATCTAGACACATTGATTAAATTGATTTATTTTTATTAGCTTTTTATTAGCTTCACCTGTATGTTTGTTTGTATGTTTGTAACCGACTTCTTTGGGCGCGATTTTGACTCACTTTAAACGGTCAGATTTCGTTCAAACTTTGTAGATTTATTGAGGACCGATGACAATACACTAATTTGATAAAATTATTTAAAATAGAAATCTAGCTACATTACTATTAAGATAACTAAACGAGAAACCTGAACACACTGTTATTAAAAATACTAAATTAACTATGATGTCTTAAATGGATGTGGAGATAGTACCCTCCCCCTTATCCTCCCTTTTTGCTGAGTTTATAATTAAAGACCCAAATTACCTTGGAATTTGTCTATTCTCCCAATCTTTAATAATGATATTGGGATCAATTTTGAAATTCGTTTTAGTCAATGATATTATGTTCTTTGGTGCTATACACAAAATTGTGTGATTTATTGTGCTTTCATCCGTGCCTGTAATGACAGAGAAAATATTAATTTTAATATAATTATCGATGCAGGAAAGCGAACTTGTCGTATTTCAGAAAATGCTATTTTACACCAGAAACACTAATAAAAATACTCTAAAAATATTGATTACAAATGCAACACTATTTTAACTGGAGTACTTTGCAGAAGTTAATAATTCTTTTAAACATCTACTAGTACATTCGACTGTATATGACCACTGCTGCCTATGGACATCTGTAATGAACCCCAGATGTCATCTTACGTTAAGATTGATCTTATTCAAGATAAAGGAAGAAAAAAATGTAACTGACAATTTGTAAGTGCCTCCGTAGGTCTATACAAAATTAAAACATTTGATTTTATTTCAATCAGTTTTAGATGATTATGGCCTGAGATGCTTTTTAACCCTCGAGGACCATGGTGAAATTCGTCAGATTATCTTCAAACAAGCCACAGCATCCCTTATAGTGTCTAAAATGGCTATGAAAATGGTACCTTCGAGGTCGAGTCTCAAGAGTTCTACATTTTTTGCTTATAAGATACTTTATTTTGTAGATTATCTTTTCTCGAGCAACTATATGGCTACCCTACTTTTAGTATGTTGACTAACTAAATCGGTTTATTCATATAAAATAGAATAATATAGTACCGCCATCTCTTGATGAGTTACAGGAGGTCGCCACATACCTATATAGTCATACTGTGCAGAAAAGCTAAGCAGTCGATACCACGTTTCATCAACATCGAATTTGTAGTTAGTGGTGTCTTTCTCCACCGTGTCCAGAGCTAGGATCTTGTATGGAGTCAGTCTGGGACCTGTAATCATAGCACTTTAGTGGAAATAAAGTCATACAAATCTAAAGATGTTTTACAGTTGTACTAGGAGCTTGCTTTAAACATTGATTTAAGCATATCAAGGACTAGCTGACCCCCGCAGCTATGCCTGCGTTAAAAAAAATAGATGTATCAATTGTCCCGTGGGAATAAGATATTTTCCCACAGTGAAAAGTAGCCTATATGTTAATGCAGAGTGTCAGCTAAGTCCCTACCAATTTCATGATAATCGCTCCAGCCGTTTAGATGTAAAGAAGTAACAAACATACATACTCACAAACTTTTGCCTTTATAATATTAAGTATTATTAGAAACTACATCACACACAGTGATAAATATCACCTCATCATCGTCTGGACTGGATTATCAAGGTAAGTATTATTTATATTTTTTTTATATGATATTAGAAAATTCTTTTTAAAATCAAATTTCAGGCACAGTAGAAATTCTTTCTTCATTAGCATCATGACCCTAATATCAGGAAAACTCCCAGTAAGACTACATTTAAAAAGCTTGTCCAGGAGCATTACCTTAACATGTCTTCTGTTTCTTAATTACTTATAACTTCGTTTATATAGAGTATTTATTTGTTCACATATTTATTTTATTTATACCATGTAGCATAATAGTATTTTGTATGTTATGTTTAAGCTAGTATATTAAGTATCTATGTATATTATAGTTTACTTTAAATTTAACACCTGCCGCATAATTTCCAGCCACCTAGGGTTGACTGGTAGAGAATGTCATAAGGCATTAAGTTTGCCCTATCGTAATTTTTACATTGTAAGGTGCAATAAATAAATCATTCCACAATCAAATACATACAAACGAACCGAGTTCATTCGGTAAAATTTTATAAAAACAGACTTACCACTGGTATTCAACAAAATCCCAAGCTGATTGATATACGGCCCAGCTGAGAAAACGATCACTTTCCCCGCCACCAATTCCTTCGCAACTTTCGGCTGAGTGAGCAATATCGGCATAATCTCATTCAAAACATCAATATAGTCCGTTACAGTGTCATAGAACTGTGTCAGCGGCGTCAGATGGGCGGCCAAGGGTATACTGCATTTTTTCTCATACTCCTTCTCTGCTAATTCCAAGTGTTTTTTGTTTTTGTCCACTTGACATATCTGGTCGAACTCACGGAACGAACGCTTCATCATTCCCAAAACTGATACCGTCGCTGCTCTAAAAAAAAATGTGTGCGTGTACTAGCGTACACTCGTAAGAAGTGAAACTTCTTTATGACGTTATTTTTCAAAAAATAATTTACTTTAAGCAACTTTACAGAAATTGGTTAAATAAACTTAAATTAGATAAAGTTTAATAAAAGGCTTTTATTAAACTTTATCTAATAATCAAATCTATAATAATCTATCTAATATCACGCGTGGAAGGAATAAGAAAAAGATGGCGCGTAACGGAAAAAAAAGATGGCGCGTAACGGAAAAAGATGGCGCGTAACGAAAAAATGTTACACTAAATTTTTTTCCAACCCCGATAAAGAAGTTTCACTTCAAAAACCTGATATTTTTACGGCTGATCAAAGTAAACAATACACTATAAACACACACAATTTCTACACTCACAGCCCCACAGTAGGATTTTCTCCTCTGTCGTGGATACCATGGACATACAAAGACGAATACACAAACACCCAGACCCAGAATAGTAATCTAAATTCATCATTCAGTTACCTGTCTGGCCGGGAATCGAACTCAGAATCGATTGCATGTCAGACTTAGACTGGTCGTCTAAGCATTTAATTATATCTAATATACAAAATTCTCGTGTCACAATATTCGTTCCCGTACTCCTCCGAAACCAAATTAAATCGAATAGAGTCAAGATTACATTTACAAGATTAATTTACATTATCATGGTCATAATTAAAACTAATACATAGGTCACATTTTTTCATACCCCTTAGTGATAAGGGTTGTCCACCCTAACATTAAAAAAAATATATATATATGGCAAAACAACGTTTGCTAGGTCAGCTAGTATTAATTCATATTGCATACCTTAGAATCAAAAGTGGTATTATAAGGTCGTAGAATAAGTATTACTCGAGCATTGACCACCACCACAGCTATTTCTACCTCAAATGGTCACCTCAAATGAAAGTGAGCCGGTAAGCAAACCCTTTCACTAAAGCGCATGAACTGGATGTATATTTCGCTAGAAATGGATGTGGTGGTGGTACCTCCCCAGTCAAACCATAATCGTGTTACCACCTTGCTGAGTTTTAAAGAAAGCGTTGATATAAAAACTATAAAAGGTTCAGCTTACCGTAAAAGGCTAAGTATCATGGCGTAGGTTAACCTAAATTGTGAGGACAGTTTCTGAGGGATGCCCAGCATCATGCCTTTAAGTGTCATCTGGTCAGGCACCTCGTCCTTGCACAGAATTATCACGGTACCTGTTTTGTCCAGACCTGCGAGTAATGAAATAATAATATCACTAAATGTCAAACAAACAACTACTTTCTATACTCACAGACCCATTTCTCCTGTGTCGTGGGTGCCATGGACATACAAAGACGAACACACAAACACCCAGACGCAGAACAGAAATCTAAATTCATCATTCAGATACCTGTCTGGCTGGAAATTGAACCCTGAACCCACTATGATCAGAACAGCATGGTGATCGTTCCGCCATGTGGGTCCTCAATATACTCTATTATTGTAAAGTTATGCAAAATAATAATTAAAATTATTATAAACGGTTATTATACAGGCCTACTTTATAGTCGCATAAACTTGAAATGTATACTTCTAGTTACTGAAATTAAGTATAAATGCTCGTATAGAAAAATCCTGTTTTATATTGTTCCGTCGGGTTATATATAGTATAGTATTATAAAGCGGAAGAGTTTGTTTGTTTGAACGCGCAAATCTCTGGAAGTACTGTTCAGATCTTTTAATTCATATGTCGGCATTTGTTTCACTCGATATCAATATCTTCAGAGATGGTGTGGGCGACTATGGGTTTCGTGCAGAATAACAAATCTTGGGGTTAATTCGATTGTTATAATTATCACAAAGTCTTCTAACATAATTACAGCAACTAATACATTCAAATGGTAATTAACTTTATAAAGAAAGAAAAGAAAGAAGTGGTCTGATCACTACCCCTTAGAAGTTATCTGTGATCTTGAACCCATATGTTACCAGCTGGACTTAACACAAGTTAATTACGGTAATAATAATAAGATAATTTGGGGAAGGAGGGATAGTGATCAGACGGCGCTTTTTACAGAATACTGTAATGAGAGGCTATGTAAAATTGTTTACCCAACTGAAGCCATGAAATGTTGTTTCACAAACTGTCACTGTTCTGAACACAGAAAATTGATTGATGACATGTACTCAGACATAGTTTGTATCTTACAGAAGGGGGCAATATCGAGTAGCAAGGTAGTCCGGCGAAATAAAAAACGGTTTGTCACCGGATGGAACAAACACGTTGGGCCGTTGCACACGAAGGCTCGTCAGTGCTTTCTGTCTTGGGTTGAGGAGGGTAGGCCAAGTAGCGGAGTTACATATGACGATATGTGTAAGTCTAGAAGAATATTTAAAAGTAAATAAAAATGGTGCCAGGATCATGAGGAACAAATCAAGATGGAAATGTTGGCCACGGCCCATGACACCAAAAATTTTGGTAGGTTCTGGCACCTAACAAATAAATTGAATATTCGGGCGGGTCTCCCTATAGAGGTGGGAGGTATAAGGGGAGATAAAAATATAGCAGATATGTTTAAGTCTCAGTTCAAAGTTGAGCCACTGAGTACGTGTCATCAGTCGGGGGCTGTCGCTCATGACACGGTGGACACACGAGAACACCAGGTGCGTTTCTCAACATGTGAGGTGAGTAATGCTATAAAGCGCATGAAACGCGGGAGATCGCCGGGGCACGATGGCTTGAGTGTGGAGCATTTACGATATGCCGGGGTGCATCTACCAGGGGTCCTAGCCATGCTCTACGGTCTGTGTATAAGCCATAGTTATCTGCCGGAAGCAATGATGAAAACAGTGGTGGTACCTCTGGTAAAAAACAGAACAGGGGATGCGGCAGACAGATCCAATTACAGGCCCATATCCCTCGCGACCATTTTAGCTAAGGTGCTGGACGGTTTGCTTGATACACAGTTAAGTAAATCTACAAAGATCCACGATGCGCAATTCGGCTTTAAAGCAGAATTATCAACAGAGAGCGCAATAATGTGTCTCAAGCAAACTGTCCGCTACTATACAGACAGAAAAACGCAGGTTTATGCCTGTTTTTTGGATCTGTCTAAAGCATTTGAACTAGTGTCATACGAGGTCTTATGGCACAAATTAAAAACCGAAACCAGCCTAAGACCGGAACTGTTATCATTGCTTCAGTACTGGTACGGCAATCAGACAAATGTTGTGAGGTGGGGAGACACTATGAGTGACCCCTACAAAATGGACTGTGGAGTAAGGCAGGGAGGGCTGACCTCGCCGAGGCTTTTCAACCTATACGTCAACCAGCTGATAGAGAGGCTCAGCAGATCGGGTGTCGGATGCTCGATTGATGGAGTTTTTATAAACAATATTAGTTATGCTGACGACATGGTCCTGCTGAGCCCCTCCGTCAAGGGCCTCCGACAGTTACTAAAGATATGCGAGGAATACGCCGGGGTGAATGGACTCAGTTATAACGCTAAAAAGAGCGAAATCCTTGTCTTCAGGGGGAAAAACAAACCCTCCAACTTTCACCCTACGTTTACACTGTGTGGATCCCCTCTGAGACAGGTAGCTGAGTTCAGGTACCTCGGTCACCTGGTTGACGAGCGTCTCGAAGACGACGGGGACGTAGAGCGTGAACGACGGGCGATGTCGGTCCGGGGCAATATGTTGGCCCGCAGATTTGCACGTTGTAATAAGCAGGTAAAGCTGTCGCTGTTTAGAGCCTATTGCCAAACTTTTTACACGTGCAGTCTGTGGACTGACTATAGACGGGGGACCTTCAGAGCTCTACGTGTGCAGTACAACAATGTGCTGAGGGCGGTGTTGGGGAGGCCGCGTCATTGTAGCGCATCGGCCATGTTTGCTGAGGCTGCTGTGGACGACTTTTACGCGGTCATACGCAAACGTATTGCGTCCATGATGTGCCGAGTGGTGGAAAGCTCCAACATCCTCCTCAGCACATTGGCGTGCAAATTTGACAGCCCTCTCTGGGCCTGCTGGAATGGCGCACACACGCTCCTTAATAGGCATCTGTGCAGTTAGGATTTTTAATACATTTTATTACACTAACATAGGCTAAGTTGTTTTTAATACTAACCCGTGTGCTGTTTATAATTATTTTACTAACATAGTTGTTAAGAGAATTGTATTACTAACCGAATCTATGGAACTTAGAATCTGAAATAAATGACTATTATTATTATTATTATTATTATTACCCATTTTTAAACATACCTCGTCTCCCGGCCCTCCCCGCCATCTGGATGTATTCAGCGGGGACCAACGTGCGAGGCGCGACTCCATCGTATTTGGTGATTTCGTCGAATATGACGGTTCTGGCCGGCATGTTCACGCCCATAGCAAACGTTTCGGTTGCGAAAAGGGTTTTCACCTGGCGATATAGATATACATAGTGATTTATTTATTTATACTGAGATAGAACGGCCATCAAGTCCAATTACACTAACTAACTCAAATATATTACAAATCATAAGAAAAAATACACAATATTAAATTGAAAACATCATAGAAATAATTATAACTTAAGAGTTGTCAATAAGAAAAATAATTAAGAGTCAATTACACTGAATCAATGATTACAAAAAAAAATCCAATGTATAAAGATTATAATTAAACAAAATAAAGAGATCTGTAATTAAATAATAATTGTAACTAATCAACAATGTGATGTAATGTATGTTATAATTCAAGGTGGTAGAACCAGTGTAGTTCGACCGGGGAAGTACCACCGCCATACCTATTTCTAGCGTGAAGCATTTCTTGCGTTTCGATACCGGGTTTCGCAACCACTCCCGGTTGCCGGCACACTCACATGGGCGACCATCATAGTCCTCGGGAGTAGCAAAGCATCTGTGATTGACTTCAGATGACACCCATGTTCTGTATGTAGTTGATTACAGATGTCGCAGGGCGGCAGTGACCACTTACCATCAGGTGGACTGCATGCTCGTGCTACTTCAGTCAGATAAAAAAAAAATTCGACATTGGCGAACGCGAATGCGAATATTCCCTACCGACAATCGCGAACCCCAATGTATTTCTTTCAGTTTTTGGTGTAAGGGGCCTGAGGATCTAGATTCAGCGACCTTTTTGATTAGTCGACAAACTGCAATTCGATTTCAATTTTAAAAGATTTGGCGACCTTTTTTTTGAAAAGCACTGCAATTAAATATTCGCCAAACATTCGCACAATTCCTGCGAATGAGAATCCGAATGCGAATATCTAATTCGCGAATGCGAATATTCGTTACATCACTAGTAGGTATACATTAATAATTTGAAGGGGTTAGAACCCTTTGTGATTCGACTTCGGATGCACCACTGGCATACTTGTCTCTGCCTAATAACAGCGAAAAGCGTGTTTTGGTCTGACGAGTGAGGTAAGAAAGACATATGTATTTATCCGAAGCGTTCCCAACTTATTTCTCAGAGCTAGCAACGTATCTGCGGCTAATCTCTGATTTTCTCTGAACTTATCCAGGGTTGTTTACAGATATAAGTGGGTGGCAATGGCTACTTACTTCAGGTAGACTGCATACTCGTTTGCCAAGTAAATAACCTTTTTAAGGATGGATTTATGCCTTAACTTGCTTTTATTTATTTTTCATTTTCATTTCATAGGTTTATTTATTTTTCAACGAGAGTTAAACCGCGGTACAGTTAGTATATAATAATCCCTTTATATAAGTATTACCGAAGTCTTATACTTACGTGTCCAGACTGGAATAACATCTCCACTATTTCTTTCAAAAGTGGCAATATACCGCTGTGATGTACGCCTATGCCATTCTCTAGGACTCTTTGCAAACGAATTATCTGAAAAAGTAGACCGTAGTTTCTTTGATGTCACACATCATCACTATATAGTATAAAACAAAGTCGCTTGTCACTGTCTGTCGTACATAGGGAATGCGTAGATCTTTCAAATTACGCTACGGATTTTAATGCAGTTTTCATTAATAGATAGTGTGATTCAAGAGGAAGGTTTTTACGTATAATAAATAGAGCAGTGATAGCCTAATGGTTGAAACTTGCTCTCTTAATCGGGTGGTTCGAGATTCAAACCCAGGCACTCATCACTGGTTTATGTGCGTTTCAGAAATTAATTATCACTGCTTTTCGGTGAAGGAAAACATCGTGAGGAAACCTACACACGCGAAGTTTTTAAAACCAAGTGTTCTCGGAGGTGTGTGAAGTCCACCAAGTCGCACTTGGCCAGCGCGGTGGACTATGGCCTAAAACTCTGTCATTCGATAGAAGACCCGTGCCAGAAAGTGGGACAATAATGGGTTGTACCCGACAACAATAATATATTGGAGGAAGACTTATAATTTTTGATTTTTTACTCCTAGGCGGAACGAAGTTCGCCAGGTCGGCTAGTAGGATATATTTAACGGCGGTAAAATTGAACCCAGCCTGCGGAAACGAGAAAAAAAGCTAGTATCAAAAAGAAAAGATTTTAAAAGACTGTAAAACCAATACCTGTGGGAGCCTACGATCCGGCTCTTTCAGTCTCTGGAGGCATCTATTGAAGAATGATCGGATGTGACTCTTCTCCTTGCCAGTCGTGAGGTCCACCGACATCAAGTTCTCCGCGTTTTGATCACACCTACAACACATTTTTTTTTTGTAAAATGAAGTTGTTAACGAGCATACAGTCCTCGTGATTGCAAGTGGTCACTGATACCCGTGGATCTGTAAGCTACTTTATATAGAACGACGTTTCTGTCAAAAGTTAATCACAGATGCTTTGCTACTCTAGAACCAGTGTAGTTCGACCGGGGAAGTACCACCGCCACACCTATTTCTAGCGTGGAGCATTTCTAGCGTTTCGATGGAAGGGTGTGGTTGCTGGCACACTTTCGCATGAGGCGACCATCATAGTCCTCAGGAGTAGCAACGCATCTGTGATTGACTTCAGATGGAACCCATGTTCTGTATGTAGTTGATTACAGATGTCCATGGGCGGCAGTGACCACTTACCATCAGATGGACTGCATGCTCGTTTACTACTTTAGTCAAATAAAAAAAATAAAAAAAAATGAAATCAACTAAAAACACATTACACACTACGCTGCACTATAAAAACACATAACGTGAAAAATGACATGCCTATCAAAATTGCTTTTAAATGCAACCTAGTAATTATACCTCCTTTTACCTTAAACAGGTGTATTTAATTAAACTGGAAAATTAATACAATTTTACTGAAATTCAGAAATATTCGTGCTACTTTGGACAATATCAAGTTTAGTTTTTGAGTTAATTTACGGTCGAATTTCGACCGTTGCGGTGACTATTACATATTAATTTATATTTACCTATTACGAGAAAGAGTGAAGGCGACTACGGGAAGTTTATCATTGGTTTTGAGGTGATCTATGAGCGCCACCCACATAGTCTGCTCGGCTTTAGGATTCATGTACTGCTTGCCACCTGAAAGTCAATAAAATTGTAAACTACATTTGTTGTTACGATTAACTTTTAAAAGTATTTGAAGTATATTTTAGCTTTCATAAAGTTCTATTTATATTAGACATTTTCGTTCCACGATATACAGACAAAAAAGATGTTTTTTATGATGAATTTATTGCCACAGGGACTAAATAACTGACTTAGTCTCAATTTTATGTCTTGTTTTCCGAGTATTACAAGTTTAAAAATAAGATTTCAGTAACACTTTCCTATAAACATAGATCGTACGCTAGATGAAAAACGATTATGAAACAATACCTTTGGGTCCAAAGCCCTTCTTATAATCGTTTTCTCTGGCCTTTTTAGCCGCAACCGCCTCATTGTACCCTCTGAGCTGGAAGTTACCTTCTTGGTCCAACACCAAGAACCTTTCGTGTTTGGATTTACCACCGGACCCTGTAAAATAGAATGATAGTAATATATAATATATAACGAAGTGGGCGTGAGCTCAGGAAGGTCAGGGTCTACATTATTGTCCATTCTTGAAGATTTCAAGTAAAACGCAGGAGTTATTCTCCTTCGATTTATTCAAAGTAGAGGAGGTTCGATAGTTGAACAAGAATCTCTTTCTATCGGCAGGCGCTCGACTTTTTTATAATAAAGTTGGGTGAGGTGACAATAATAAATTTATGAAGGGTAAACTAAATTAACATCTTTAGAAATCACTTAATATTGCTAATTTAATAAACAAATAATTTTCAATTTTTAATGTAACTAAAATAATTATTTTCGTCAACGTCTTTTTCATAAATACACGGTGTCCCGCCGACATATACTTTACATACAAAGATTCCATTTGTGTCAGAAGAATAACTGCTAATAAAAAGAAGTACTAATTTATATGGTATATAAAAGCGCAATTCTTTTTGTTCTGTGCAAAAGAAAATTAGATAAAATATCCTACTATAGATATTATAATATTTTCATGTATACACACTTTTACTAAGTGGTAGAGAACCAGTTTAGCTCGACCGAGGAGATACCACCGCCACACTTATTTCTATTGACAATCGTTTCGGTGGATGGGTGCGGTTGCTGGCTCGTTTTCCCATTAGGCGACTATCTTAGTCTTCAGGAGTAGCAACGCATCTGTGATTGACTTCAAACTCTGTTCTACAAACTCTGTTTTGTATGAAGTTGCTTACAGATGTCCACAGGCGGTAGTCACTACTTACCATCAGGTGCATGCTCGTTTACTACTGAAATTGGATACAAAATCATTTACCTGTATATAGATAATGGCAGAGTGGCACCGGTCGTTTGGGCGTGGAGACCACGTACACCTTATGTCCTTTCGTCCTACCCACCCAGTCTGCGAATTGCAACGTATTCGGTACTGTTGCACTCAACATCACTATCGATACGTGAGCTGGGAGCAATATCAGCACTTCTTCCCAAACGTAACCTCGCTGAAATATAAAATACTAGATTATTCCGAGGGTTTTGCTTTGGTCACGTTTACAAAAGTGAGTATCCTAACTATATGAATGCCAAATATCGCTGAAATCCGACCGGTATTTTTGCATGAAAGAGAAACAAACGTACATACTTACACACAAACCTTATAATATTAGAATAACACAATAAGATTGGTACAAATGTTTGGCAAAGGAATATCTTTCGCCAAGTTAGGTTTGGTTCGTTCATAAGCGTTGTTCGTGAGCGTGGGTGGTGAGTGATTCGAGAGCATCGAGAGCATCCGAGAGCAGAGTGTCAAAAAATTACGCCGCTCTGTCATTCCTACGAGAATATCGAAGTTTTGTTAGTTGATACATATTTAGTTCTAATAAAAAAAAGTTAAAATTCATTTACAAGTTCCGAATCACGCTATCAAATGCTAATGTTAATTCCCTTTGACCGTGCGGGCGAAGCTGCGGGTAAGAGCTAGTCCAGGATACTTGTGGCGCCATTTTATGACAAATTGCAGAAAATAGGCAGAATATTCAAAAAACATTCGCTATAATTACATAAAAGTATATCACCTGTGGAGCAGCTTTATCGTACAAATTTATCATGATAGATGGGATTAAAATATATCTTTCGAAAGATAAAGCTGTCGCTCATATCGCCACACAAGACAACCTTTATCAACACTTAATAATTTCATGAGCAGTGTACAAGATAATTGGCGGAGCTCATATTTCACAGTGAGACGGGGTTAAGTCTAGGGATGTAACGGAGGTCACTTATCGGAACCAAAGTCGGAATCGGAGTTTTTGATTTCATTTTATCGGAATCGGAAGCGGAATCGAAATCGGAGGTAGTGTCAGTTATTAAAAATGTGGCAAAAAAGTGTTTTATTCGGACAAATTTATATATGTGAAAAAACTGACTTAAATACTGTCATATTAACGCACAGCCCAAACGAATGTAATTAGAAATTTTGCACTATTTCCTTTTAAAGTGTAGGTGAGCACCAAGAAATATTTTTTGAAAATTTACCCCTTAATGGGATGAAAACGGAGAGGAAAGTTTGTATGAAAGTCCACCAATTTTGATGCAAATTTGATGAAACTTAGTATTTAGCTTTGTGGTTCAATATATTGTTGACTATTGACAAAATGGTAATGGATAAAACATATTATGCTATGTGCGAATGAAGTTGCGAGTTCTGCTGGTACATACTTATACTGGAAGAACATTCACCTCTTTCTAACGCAGTTTAATAAAGAAGGTGAGGTAGGAACGTTTTTTAAATTTCTTCCCATATTTAAAAAATATAGCTTATATCATTCTGTAAATTGAGTCGATTTCAATGATACATCATTAAACTGCTAATAACAACGTAAGTCAGTAAACATTTTTAACTTTAATTAAAAGTAAAAAAATACGCACACACGACGATAACAAGAATTGGCATGTTTCTTATTAACATTTTCCCAAAAACAGTTAACAAATTATCTAAATGAAATACGCTTCAGGGTTGTTTTTGCGCTGATTTTTATTTTGTTTTAATGTAAACAAATCCTTTTTTTTTTTAAAGTATCCATAAAACCTACGTAGGTTTGTCTTGGATTTAATCATTTTTTAAGGTTTTTTAAAGAATTTTCAAAATTAAGTAGCATTGACTGTCTGATTTTTTTATTGATTCAAATTAAACTAAAAAAGTAGGAAATTATATCTGATAAATAAAAGCTTTGTCGCCGTACAATGTATTTCTTAATGATTCGTAGATTTAGGCCAGCGCCACTAAAAAGTTATTCGCTTCCTTCCAAGCTTGGTGGATACGACAGATATTGGCAATTGATTTGACGACCTCCAATATAGACCTCCGATTTAAAAATTTCGGAACCGGAATCGGAACCGAAGGTGCAATTACAATCGGAACTTCCGACTTATCGGAACCGGAATCGGAGCTCCGTTACATCCCTGGTTAAGTCATAAGGCATATATGTACATAGTCCACCGCGCTGTCCAAGTGCGAAATAGTAGGTTTTACGTACATCTTTGAAAATTTTTACAGCAAGTTATAATTAATTTCTGTTCGTAAATAATTTTGAAAAATAAGACGTGCTTGGGAACCCTCAACCACTATGCTATCAATTGCTTATTATTAATATAATTGGAATGTAAATAGAAGCCATGAATTAAAAAAATCAAAAATATCTTTATTAATTTCAAAAACAATAAAATAAAACTTACCTCAGCGTTATTAATATAGTGAACTTCATCGAATATAACAAACTCAAGATCTCTCGTGACATCAGAGCCACAATACAGCATAGACCTTAGAATCTCAGTAGTCATCACTAGGCACGAAGCGGTTGCGTTGATTTGAAGATCGCCAGTGAGAAGGCCAACTTCCCCAAAGGTTTTATTAAAGTCGTTGTACTTTTGGTTGGAAAGGGCCTTGATAGGTGACGTGTAAATAGCTCTAGAATATAATATGACATCAGATCAAAATTAAGTATTGCAGAAAGTTGTAATGGATAATGGTACTGTGGTGACACTAATGCCTGCCTTATAGCTGCAATCTTCTGGTTTTGAAAGGTGTGGTAAGAGTATTTACCTTTATAATTCATACTTAGTTCTGGTTTTTAGGAGTAGTAATGTATCTGCTGTTATCGACCTACAGAACTCTTACACATCAGATTAAAATTAAGTGTTGCAGAAAGTTGTAATAAGTGTATAATGGTACTGTGGTCACATTAATGCCTGCCTTATAGCTACAATCCACTGGTTTTGAAAGGTGTGTTAAGATACATTTACATTTAGAGTTCATATTTAGTTCCGGTTCTTAGGAGTAGTAATGCGTCTCTGACCGACCTACAGAACTCTTATCTCATAAGAAACAGATATATTGAGTCGATAGTAGCAACAATTCAACATCAGTTTACCCGATGATAAGTCTATAACAAACATGTAAAAGTCTTAATAGGGTTGCCATTGATTGTTTGCAACCCGTAGTCTAAGTTGAAACGCCTCGGATACATGAGTTACTCTTAAAACGCTCCAACCGGTATACAGCACATAGCACCGCTAATATTGACCAATAAATACATAGATCAGCTTTAGACATTGCTGATTAGAATTACATAATTATGGCGGAGTACCTTCAGGAGTCGAAAAACGAAAGGTCTTACGACCTTCGAGGTGTACTATAGTGTGATCTATATAGTATAGTTACCTGGTATAGTTCCGTCTAGACATTGCGATAGCGTATTCGGCGACTACGGTCTTGCCCGCGGACGTGTGCGCTGCGACGAACACGTGGTGACCTTCTTCTAATTTGATTATAGCCTAAACAGAAAATAAATTATTTTCATATGGTATAGTGGAATATAATATTTTCATCGTACAGAGAATAATAGTAATCTAAAGTAATATTTGCCATTTGTAGAAAAACAATAAAATTTAGTTCGAATTTTGGTGAGTTTTTGAAATCGCGCGGTGATTTAAAGAACGTAACATTTATGTTTATCCTTTTCTAGTACGAATTTGTCACTTTAAAATTCGCTGGTCGATAACGTTGTAATGAGTTGTTCCAACTAATTACCGCTAATTGCCGAAATTTTGAGTCCAGTTCCTTTGGATGTCACTATGAGATATATTATCCTTTAATTAAATAGTAGTTTTACTGTTGGAACAGTAGTGACCACTTTTTTAAATGCGGGTAAAACCACGGAGCACTCATCAACCCATTAGTGGCCCACCGTTGGGAACGGTCCTTCTCTCAGAATAAGAGACTTTAGGCGCCACCGCGCTGGCCAAGTGCGAAATGGTGGACTTCACACACCTCCGAGAATTTTTTTTTAATACCTCTCAGGTGTGTAGGTTTTCTCACGATGTTTTCCTTCGAAAGTTTTCCACAAAAAGCAATGATAATTAATTTCTAATACGCACATAAATCAGTGGTGTGTGCCAAGGTTCGAACCTCGGACCTGCCGATCGAGAGGGCAAGTTTGAACCATTAGGCTATCACTACTCACGGAGCTCTATTAGTCAAAAAATAAATCCTGACAGTTACCTGTTTCTGGAAATTATCCAATTCGAATGGAAACTCGTGCGCCATATTTTTAATCCTCTCCTTGAAATCGGGCACTGGTTGTGTGACATCTATCACCTCTGCGTATTGGGTTGATGTTACCCCTACTTTCAATGAAGGCCCACCTGTTTAAACAATAAGAATGATTACAAACCACCTCAGTATTTTACGTAATAACAGACTGGTTATATTATTTATATAAAAGGTTATTTGTTTATGCAACTTTGCAATAAAATTACAAAGAAAAAAAGAGATCATATTTCAAAGAAAACTATATTTTATTACAAAGATTAAAGTAGCATGAGGACCACCTGATAGTAGTAGGCTGTAACCCGGTAGTAGTGACCACTAACTACCAGGTAGTTACAACCACCAATGGACATCTGTAGACAACTTTATGTAGACAAGTCATATACACACTTACACACTTTCTATACTCATAGCCCCACACTAGGATTTTCTTCTGTGTCGTGGGTACCATGGATACACACAAGACGGATACACAAACATGACCCAGAACATGAATCTAAACTCATTATTCAGATAGATTCAGTCTGGCCGGGAATCGAACCCGAGACTTGATGCGCGTCAGACCGGTATAACCATTCCGCCACGCGACCTGCGTGGCGGAATGGTTACCATTACCGTACCTATTTCTGAGTAATAAAGCACTGCCATGTTTTAGTCAACAGAGAGGGGTAATTGAGAAATATTTATTTGACGCTTTTGAACTTAGTCCTCAGGTAACAATATATCTTTGGCCTTAAGGCTCAGGTTGGTTTTGCAGTAATTACTGAAGTCGATGTGCAGCAGTTTTTTTTATAAGTTGGAAGTAACAAACAAGCATGCAGTCCACCTAATGGTGGTCACTGCCGCCCATGCACGTCTGTAATCAACTTCATACAGAACATGGGTTCCATCTGAAGTCAATCACAGATGCGTTGCTACTCCCGAGGACTATGATGGTCGCTTTATATAAAAGTGTGCCGGCAATCACACCCTTCCATCGAAACGCAAGAAATGCTTCACGCTAGAAATAGGTGTGGCGGTGGTACTTCCCCGGTCGAACTACACTGGTTCTACCACCTTCGCTAGTTACCATTAGATGGACGGCATGCTTAAATGCTATTTCCATAATTATTGTAACTAAAATATATATACATATGGATTACCTATCATCAGTACTGGTAACTCTGGTAGTTCCACAGGAGGTTGGATGATAGTACTCTGGAGGAAATTATCATCATTTGTATCATTTTCGACAGTTGGCTTCGGTTTTTCTTCCTTGCTAGGTTGGCTGCTTGGTTGCTCATCTTCTTCTTTCCAGAATCCTGAGAAATAGGACAAATTTATATAGAAATAACACGTGTAGTAATGTATGCACATTATAAATAAGCCCACTTTATTTTGAATTTTAGATTAATTTAAGTTTAAGTAAATCTCACTAATAACCGTGCTCAGCCAAAAAACGTTTGTGTTTTCTCAGTACAAATTTTAAGTTTTGCATATATATTCTGATATTATTTAAAAGATTATTGGATATAATACCAATGTTCGACGGTTTTGCATTATATCGAAAATAAAATCTGGACACAACTTTAACATCTGTTTTTAAAAAATATCTACTTGACTGTTGAATTGAATACATAACCTTAATAATTTTGATTAATTTATGTGTTATTAATACTCCTTACCACATACAAATACATTCTATATTTATAATGAATGGAAAATTAAAAAAAAATCTAATGTTCTGTCTATTAAAGAATTTGTTTTTTTTTTTCAGGATATGGGAATATTGACAATGATAAAAAGTACATACCAGCTAAAGTAACATTATTATCAAACATTTCTTCTATATTAATGTTGACTGGTAGTTCTATGTCCCTGGTTTCAGCGTCTTTAGCCTCTTGTCTCACTTGTTTTTCTTCCTCTGTCAAAAGGGTGAACCCATCTTCAGCGAATAAGACCATTTGCTCAGAGTCGGGTAATGATGTTATTAATGCTGTAATAAAAAAAATAGTGTTTTTGAGTTACCAGTCATTTTTATAAGCTTAGATTAACAATCACAGTAAATAAGAACATGAAAATATAGACATGACTATTTATTTCTTTATGGAAAAATTTGTCATCTACCAGTTTGGATTTGGCCAGTGCGGTGGACCATAGCATAAATCTCTCACATTCTGAGAGACCTGAGCCCAGCACTAGGAATAATGGGTTGACAGTAAAAAGAATTGTTAATTAAGTTATAGTGAAGTAATTTCTTATGCGACTACTATCTTGGTCTCTAGACTAGTTTTTAACTTTAGATAAAAACCCTGTTCTATATGTAATGCTTACTAATGTCCATGAGCAGCAGCGACCACTCACCGTCATGTGGACTGAATCTATGTTTACTACTTGATATTTAAATACAATGATATATGTTACTTGTCCACCAATTCGCACTTGGCCAGCGCGGTGGACTATGGCCTAAAACTCTCTCATTCTAAGAGAAGACCCGTGCCCAGCAGTGGGACAATAATGGGTTGACGAGATATATGTTACTTTCATACCTTCACCAAACAGTTTTCCCGGTTCATTGTTATCAAGGTCCAGTGTGATATCTAAAACTGACTTTTCCTGTAACATTGAGAGCTCCTCTTCAAATCCCGCTGGTAGGAAGGGGTTTTGTGTGGTCGAGCCTCTGGTAGCTAGACTTATTGGCAACGGTGGTCTTGTCATTGAAAGATTCTCTTCATCATCTTCAACTGGTAAATCTATTTCTTCTAAATCATCTACACTTATTATCTCACCTGTAGTCATATCTCTGGGTAGCTGGAATATAATATTTTAATAATTACATTAAAGATTTTGGTTTACTACTGCATGTAAGCAATATTTTGTTTTTGCTTCCTTTATTTTTCATTTTGATCATGTTTTAAATGATTTCTTGCACATTTCTTTATAGTTATAGGTGAATATTGACATCATAACCATTTATTATTTATTTCACATCTTTACAATAGAAAATAAAATAAAATCTTAAGTATGTATGTCTATATAATTAACCAGTGTTTACTTATACTATAAACTAAATCATCAATTTAGTAGTATTGAAAACTTTGGGATTAAATTGTTCCTACATATTAAACAATATAGTGATTTTATTATCTTTTTTTTTAACAGAGTATCCCTCGCCTCTCTCACCATTGCTGGATATATTTTAGACTATGTCCTGGCTTTTATTAGATAGGCGTCTAATATATATCACAATGAATATAATACTGGTCAGAAAACAGCCTTATATCATTTCATAAAAAATCTATTGACCTTTTTTGAATTTTTATTGTTTAATTTTTTTCTATATATTTGAACATAATGTGTAAACATTACTATTATTTGAACAATAAATTGATATACATATTTATAACAAAAAAAGGACTAGTTAATTAAGCAATAAAATACAATACCTCCAGAGTGCTATGAATATCATAGTCATCATAGCTATAAATGGAATTGTTATCATGTTTGGAAGGCCAGTGAGTTTGTAGTCTCTCCCATAAGTGAATAGACAACTTCTCTGCTTGCTGCAAGTAGCTCTTTGCATGTTCATCTATATCTTCTGCGATGGGAGGTACTGGCAGCTGAAAAGTAAAGACAAGGCATCTGGTGTTTAGTGGTAGTGAAACTTTTCATGATTCTACTTTGGAGACACTGTAGGTAAAACCAGTGTAGTTTGACCAGAGAAGTACCACCGCCACACCTATTTCTAGCATGAAGCATTTTTTTGCATTTCGATGGAAGGGATTGCCTTTTATATGAGGCGACCATCATAGTCATCGGGAGTAGCAAGGCATCTGTGATTGACTTTAGATGGAACCCATGTTCTGTATGTATTTGATTACTGATGTCTATGGGTGGCAGTGACAGTTAACATCAGGTGGACTGCATGCTTGTTTGCTACTTCAGTCAGATAAAAAAAAAAACTACTGTCACATTACTTTGTGCCCTTTAATCAGTGTGGAGCATTGCTAGGTTCAGATGTGAAGAGTGTCCTAAGGAATCTACTAACACAAAGCGTATTAACACAATCTATGAATAAGAAATAATTGGCATTTTTCTTTAGTTCTTCCTCAACCATTATTTTCTAGTATTTCATCCCATTATGCAACACTTAAGATAAAACAGTGAAGTAATTTGTTTGCTTTTTAATAAAGAAAAAATATTTTTTAATAAATAAATCTGTTAATACAATTTTTGATTTCATCATAATTTCATTCTTTTGCTTTTGGATATGACCACTAATGCATACAAAAAATAATCACCCCGTAAGTTTGTTTATTATTTTTATTCATATTATATTATTTTATTTTATTCATGTTTCACTTTATTTTTTGGAATTTTTTGTAAGGTTCATAAAAACTAAATAAGTAATAAGGTATTTATTACAGGTTAGAAGTATGTTATCATAAGTAAATTTAAATGGAAATGCCAAAAAGTGTCTAATTTATTTCCACTTTTCACGCCCGAAAGATAAATACAAACAAAACAACTTGATGAAGTAAATGTGTTTTGGAAAACATATTGTACACAATCATCATGGGAATACGGCATTCAGTTTTGTTACCTACATGCATTTTTACGTGGTATATTCCATATATAAATACCTTTAAATCAGTAAAAGGGTCTCCACTTTCTGACGACATGTTTAATGTAGGTTATCATGAATTTTTTCAATATAAATAATTTAAAATGTTATTCCCTGGTCATATTTATACCAAATTTATGAAACTGATAGTCTGATATGTCAATTTGACACGCTGCATTTGACAGCACACAACACGCCAGTTGTCAAAATCAACTGATCGCTATTTTTTTCTATTAAAGGCATTGAAATTCAGATCTGTCGGCCAAAGTGCAAATAAACAATAAATTACTAACACGATTATTTCTACGTAAAGTTTTAACAATAACATTAAAAGTTCCAATTTCAATGGTGACGTAGTTATAACCATAGATATTTAATGCACATTCCAAGTTTCATAAGAATCGAATCGTCAATACCCGAGTTACCTCAAATTATCTGAAGAACATGAGGAGTGGTAGTGGTTTCCACCCCACAACATCACAGCATCTTTATGTCCAAGTTAACAAGTTCCGCGATAAAGTTGATAGGAATTAAATAGAAGAAAAAAAATTGAAATCGGTCAAGAAACACGAAAGTCATTCGAGATTTTTAGAATCCAACATTTTCCAATTTTCCGGGAAAACTGCGTGACGTATACGTGACGAGTAGATAACCTCTTCCCTATGGGAAGTCGGTAAAAAGACTTCAACAACTACATATTTGCTAGCAAATTATTTATAACTTGTCTCCAAATTTTTTGGTGCGCGGGCGATATATTAGGAAGGACTGCGGGCCGCAAGGTCACTGTCGTGGACCATAAGCGGTCCGCGGGTCGTGGGCCGATCGTTTGCATAGAGATTAGAAATTCGTTTACCTATTGCTGGGAATTTGAATTTTCAGACCTCTGATTTTGAAGTTACCTATATGCTTATGTATAAATATTATTAGCTTTAACGGTGTGGCAAAATTTTCTGGGTGGTAGAACTAGAGTGGTACGATGCAAAAGGGCACAATCTCCACTTATTTCTAGCGTGAAGTATTTTTGCGTTTCGGTGGAAGGGTGTGGTTGCCGGTTCACTTTTATAATTATAAAGCGACCATCTTAGTCCTCATAAGTAGCAAGGTAGCAACACATCTGTGATTAGCTTCAGATAGAACCCAGGTATGACCGCTTAAAGTGGCGTAACTACAGGGTGGCAAATTAGCAAAATGCAACGGGCCCCCACCCGGAAGGGGACCCCGGTCAGACGAGAATCCCAACTCCCAACATTAATTTTTTATTTTTCTACTACATAACCCAGTTAGGATCGAAAAATAACATAACTCAACTATGCATATTTTATAAGAAAGCCTGGAAATAATTAAATACCGCTTTGTTTTTTATATATTTTTTAAATAAATGGAGTTAAAATATTGAACCTAACCAAGATTTAGTTATAGCACCAAGTTTTATTTTAGGCCTTTTTTAGAAAATTGTATCTGTAATTTAAATCTTGAATTATTAGTGCAATGGAGCAAAAATAATGAACGAATAATAAAAAATAATTACTTTTGAAAAATTACGTATGTCTGCGTTTTAAAATCGCGTTACGCTCACACGAAAACTAAGGATTTAATTAAGTGATTGGGTAATTGGTCTTTACTTAGGTAAAAGTAATTAGGTCTATCAAAAGTTATTACGATTTGAAGTTAATGATAAAAAGTTATGTAGATATCTTTTTAAACGCGTGTGAAACCGTGGCGCAGAGCTAATAAGCAATATCCTGCTACACTTTCTAATATTGCGATATTTGTGTAAAGCAGTGCTGGTCCTGTTACCGATATTTATTCAGATCTATTCCCGTGGCTTTGTTCACTTCGGTCATGTTAACTGAAGTACGTACTCATACCTATCCAAAGTATTAATTTAGGTTGTCATGCACTATGTGTACCAAATTTCAGCGAAATGTAGTAGTAGTTTTGCGTGAAAGTGTAAGAAACAAACTTTCGCATTTATTTTCGCAGTTTAAATTTGAAAAAAAAAACGGGGCAAGATATGTTGCACCAATAAAAATGTTACTTAATGTTATGTTATAATAATGTGGTTCTAAAGTAACAATAATGATGGTTCGTTGATATTATAGACATAGACAATGAGCAATGAACAATCCTAATACCTATTGAATAGATATATAACCTATTCAATAGGTATAGGTATTCTGATCCCGAAACTACAGGGACGATAGGTCTGCACCTACGAGTATTTGACTTATGTTTTACTTATACTTGATTTTATTTTTTACACTTAAGTATACTAATAAGTATTTGTGTAACAGAAGAATCTGTTTATTTTTGAAATATTTTTTTTAATTCAATATTTCAAGAAACCTGTTAAGGAATTCGACGAATGGGCAAATACATTAGCTTAGAATAATTTAAAACCAATTAAGGTAGCGTCTTAGATAACCTAAGAGGTGGAATAACCCATCGCTTATATTTGTATGTCAAGTTGGATTAAAATTGTTATTCCAAAGAACCGTATTACGCAACTAATTCTGTTTTTTTTTTAATTATTCAACGAGCAAGAGCAATGATAGCCTAATGATAGAAACTTGCCCTCTCAATCGGGAGGTCAAAGGTTCAAACCCAGGCACGCACCACTGATTTATGTGCGTATTAGAAATTAATTATCACTGATTTTCGGTGAAGGAAAACATCGTAAGGAAACGTACACACACGAGAGTTCTTTAAAAAAATAGTTCTCGGAGGTGTGTGAAATGCACCAATTCGCACTTGGCCAGCGCGGTGGACTATGGCCTATAACTCTCTTATTCTGAGAGAAGACGCGTGCCCAGCAGTGGGACAATAATGGGTTGACGATATATTCAACGAACAATAATGATATGAAACAAACGGTTAATTATAACTCGTGGATATCTGTCACGAAATCGAATTAAATACATAAACCTATTATTACAAAAAACGATGTATTTCACTGTAAAGATAAAAATAAATGCTTCAGTTATTGTATTAGAAGTTATAGTTTATTATAACTTCTATTACAGTTTATTATAAGATACTGCAAGTGATGACAGACGTGGTTATGGTAGACTTTTTTATAATGTTTGTTTGTCTCCGCTTGCACATACACAGGTGCATATTAGTGATGTTAGTGATGTAACATATTATTTTTATTATTTGCATGCGAATGCCAATATTCAGTTAATTTGACGCCAACATGGGCGCCGCCATAGGAGTAGTGTAGGGGTTGTGGATTTGTCGTAAGAGGCGACTAAAAGGGGCTTCCGGGGTTATAACTCTGCGTCGCTCTCACGGCGTCGGGTACCTTTGGAAGGTTTCCCCCTCGAAAACAAAAAAAAGGGGTTGTGGATTTAGCGACCTTTTTTTGGTTTATGAAACTGCAGTTCCATGTTCACAAAGCATTCGCACAATTGTTGAGAATGCGAATTTGAGTGCGTATATTACATCACTATTAAATATATATATGCATACATTCGTTTTAAAATATCACCTTTCTTCTGAAGCAATCGGGTAATAAAAACTTTTTATCTATTTACCCAATTTGACTCTTCTACAGCTCAGGTTCGGCCGAGTATCGCTAATTTCGTTAATTTGCTTCAAAGAGTTGAAGAGTTCCATTACTTTGTTATGGATCACGTAATCAAAACCTTAACAAACTCTCATCAGACTACCCCTGAAGTACATCCTTTCTAATAAAAATAAAAACATCAAAATTGGTTGGCGTAATATTGAGTTATTCGTCCATTTATCACACATCGTTTATGCAAATTTAAGACTTATACGCTTTTCTTATGGATGCCATTGTCAGAAGTGAACTAAAAAAATATAGGACTCTATGACATGCATACCTTTAAAAAAAACATCCAAATCGGTACATCCAGTTCGGAGTAATCAGGTAACAAATATAGAAAAAAACAGTCGAATAGAGAACTTCTTCTTCTTGAAAGTCGGAAAAAAAGGCTAGTGTTATGTTTATTTCTCACGTGAATTAAATACAGGAGCGTTAGTACCTCGGAGAACTAAGTTGCAAGTACTCGTGTATGTGCCTTATCACTCACTTTAAACCTAAACACAGCGATACGTGAGAGTTAATATTATCTTTTCTTTATTGAGATTTATTTATTTTCTGAGAGCGCTAAACAATTTCTACAAGTCACAAAGTAGAAATGTTGAATACCACGATTGTGAGTATGGTCTAATTTAGGTCATAAATAATTTGTTTGTCAAATTTCAACAAAATAAAACCAGTAGTTCAGCGTGAAAAAAAATACCTACCATACATTATGTAGGTACATCTTTGCTAATTTTCCCAATATAATATGTATTGGTAAGATTCTGTTTTATGATACTTCATATCATATCATACATCATAATAATATTATAAAGGCGAAAGTTTGTGAGTGTGTATGTTTGTTACTTCTTCACGTCTAAACGGCTGGAGCGATTTTCATACATTTGGCTAACACTTTTTAGTGTGGGAAAATATCTTATTCCCATGGGACAATCCATACATCGATTTTATTAACGCGGGCGAAGTTGCGGAGTTAGCTAGTAAAAGAATAAATTAGTGAATAAATGCTTTAAATCTCAATATCTGATTCCGTTTTGTTTAATGAGTTTCGTTAGTTTTCTCGCTTCTCAGAAGATTATCTAAAACTATAATTCATCCAAAAGTAGGCAAATACCCAATTCCAGACAAGAACCTAAAATATCCCTCAAAAATCCGTAAAAAATAGCATCGAACCCGGGCCTATGTGGACATATGTTATGATGACCTTTGTGACCGAGAAAATACCACGCGAATCGTCAATTTTTTACAATAAGTTACAAGGTTATATTATATTAAATATTAAAGTTTACAACTTTTAAATCCAGATCGCATGTTTGTTCGTTCATAAGGCTTTAGATCTGATGGTGGTGTGGCAGTCTAATTTAATTTTCCTCCTATTATTTACCTTAGTGTTTTCTATGAACTTGATTATTGATTCGATTTGGTCTTTGTTTCTCGTTTATCGTTAGTTTTAGTGTGAAATGTGTTGAATTATAAAAAAATCTCCGTAAATACGTATCGCTTATAGCATAATTTATGCGAGTTTCACAAGATTTAATGTCAATTCTTGTGCCTTATTATAATTACGGGTTTATTTCCATATAAAAACTTAGTGAATAAGTGATGTCAATTACTTTTATGTCTTTAAATGTGTGTTGTGTGGTTTTAAGTGGATTAGCATATCATGTTTGGATACGGAGATCTGACGGAATTTCGAAGGTAAGTGCTTTACACAAACAAATATTAGTTTAAGAGATTACCGAGTGTAATGTAGATAGAAAAAGCTTAGAACACAAGAATAACATACGCCTTTTAATCGATTTATGTTGTTTACATAGTCAACAAACATAAGTAGATATTATTATTATCAGATACCTAACGTCTTGGTATTAGAGAGAGCGGTCCGTCCATAATTTTTAAAAGGCTATTTGAGACGCCGGAAAATCGAGTTTTTCGTAGGTATTTAAGTAGATAAACATAGGTACGTATGTCGCATATGTCATATAGGAAGACCTATTGAACGGCGGCAAAATTTACTAGTAGTCAGGATGACCTTTTTAGCTAATTTATTAGTAGGGACAAGGAGGTGTCTAACATTCTAATTGATTGTATATCTCTCACGGTAAAGATACCTAATGGATAAATTATATTGACAAAAACCTTGTTGTGTGTTTACGAGAAGCTCAATCAATCTGAGGTACATTTTATAAATACTTTAATATGGTGCAATATTGAGATGTTATATGATTGGATCCAGCTCCATTATAGCTTATAGTTCAAGTCGACTCATTGAGTTAGAACGTGTCATATAAATATGTCACAGCAGCGCTACATTGTTGAACATAGGTGTAAGTCTGATCAAGTGGTGCTTACCGGTGGTGTCTATTACCTTTTAGACTTCACGAAGCTAATTCATATTCTTTTTTCTCTGATTGAAGCAGAAAACGAGAATGTAGTCCTTCAGTTTTGAAAGTGGTAGAACCAGAGTAGTTCGTCATGGAAAGTACCACCCCACACCTATTTCTAGCGTGAAGCGTTTCTGCCTTTTCGATGGAAGGATGTGGTTGCCGTCACACTTTTATATGAGACTACCATCTTAGTCCCCGGGAGCAGCAACGCATCTGTGATGGTATTCGGATGGAACCTATGTTCTAGATGAAGTTGGTTACAGATGTCCATGGGTAGCAGAGGTCACTTACCACCAGGTGGACTGCATGATCGTTTGCTTCTTTAATCAGTTAAAAAAAAACCTGATGGTGCACACTGCCGCCCATATCTGTACACAATTACATATAGAGCAGGTTTCTTCTGAAGTTGATCACAGAAATGTGCTACTCCCGAGGACATAGTTGCCTCAAATAAAAGTGAGTCGGTAATCATACTCTTCCAACGAAACAAAGAACTGCTTCACGCTGAAAATAAGTGTGGTGGTTGAGCTTCTCCAGTCAAACAGTACTGGTTCTACCACCAGGTAAGTTTCTGTTTACTATATTTGTGCCATGCGCCTCCCATAATGGCAGTTTTAGGCAAAAATCACCGCACCTGGCATATGTGTTGATGCGGACACAAAATGTTCGCGAACACAGGAAGGGGCTACTACCTATCTACTTTTGTCGCACCTTACTTGTCTTTTGCAATATTTACGAGAAGAGTGGGAATAGTTATTCAAGATATGCACCAGACGACAATTTATACAACACTAACTAAAAAAAATACTGACTAACAATCAACAAATATTTAATTATAATGGCAGGAAATAATTCAATAACCGTCTTTATATACGGTTAATTGCGGTAGAGCAAAAAGTCGCGTAGCCAATCGCCTACTATGCTTGATCAACAGCTCCGTAGGTGTGATGTACAATAATGGAGCTTTTATTTCCATTGATTGTAACGTATTCAAGTATATGAGTCAGTAAGCCTTGACCGCCAAGGTTGGGCAAGTGGTTCCTCCAGCCCTCATAAGACTCACTTGTCTTAGCTCCGCGAACAAATCAAGCCGCATACTCAAATATTTCTTATTCATCTCACGCGCTTTGCTAGTAATCCGATGTGGTAGTGATTTAAAATGAAGTTCGTTATGTGGTTTTATGTGACTCTACTGTGCTTGATGTACTTCATCCTGGGAGCAACGGATGGCTTGTCTCTGGTAAGAATAAGAATTTAATTTGAACGCAACCGATTTTTATAATCGCACGCTATTTGAAATTGAATGTACTTCAACTTATTTTAACTTCGGTAATAAATTATTTTTAAATTAATGTGTGCTTGACTGTTTGGTGTTAATTAATTTAATTGCACTACTGTATTTTTATGCTATAAGAACACCTTCAGAATTTAGTGATAATTAATTATAACGTTGCGTATAAATATTATACCTTGTTTTTATAGAGGCACTTGTTTATTTTGCTTTAATTAAATAAATTTCATGTACCTACTACAGCTATGTGCACATATCTAAATTATAAAGAAATATGAAGGCGTTTGTCACGTATATTTCTTTAATTCACGGAAATATTTTTTTCATTTCTAGTGAATAATAAATAGTGGAATAGCGCAATTTAATAAATAAATAAACTTCGTATTTTTTAAATGTGTTTTTATTAATTATGATGATGTGACATTACGATCCACTAATCCCCATTTGTTATCAAAAAACTTATAACATTTTGGTTTCAATGCAAAAATGTATTATTTGTTTAGTTTTTAACACAATTCTATTATCTTTTTGACATAATGTCATCGAGGTGTAACTTAAACAATGACTCTTCTGTTAAGTTGGTTATTAGAAATCATTAAATTGCTTTAATTATTTAGTACCTTCTTGAATAACTTTATGCCTATTTATACATTGTCAATTGAGAAATTCATTTTTACCTTTTCATTAAACTTGTCATCATTGTATATTACTATTACTTTTATTAAATATTGATATCTACCTACATAGGTATCAATCTTCTTCTCTATTTACGTATCGCGATCATACATGATTATATATCGTTGTTTAGTCATTATAAAGAAAATCTGTCAAACGTATGATTTCCATTTGAATTCCGTTTGCCATTTCCCCCTTAAAATAATACAAACAACATAAATAAATAGCAGTTTTACTATATTTTGTAATTTGTGATTTTCTTGACAGCGTATCAAAGATTGTAACCAAATGTGTTTGTATGTGACTGCGTATTAGTATTCGGACAATGAATTGCGATGCTAGTTTACGTAAAAATCCTACTTACTTCGGAATGTGTATTAAATTTATGCATATTTCATAGGAATTAATAAAACGAGTAATTATATTTATTCAACGCTGCTATTTTGCGTCATTTTTACGGTGCATAAACTTTAAAGTAAGTACGTAAATTTCGTGGTGATGAACTAATGGATGTTTAGATCTTCGGCTAAACAGAATAATGATGACAATAGACGTATTTTTAGAGGCATCTTGTTTCTGTATTCATGTTCATCTGTGTTCAGAACGATTTACTTTAGTGTAAGGCCTCCAGTCTAGAATGCTTCAATGATTTTTTCAAAGTGGTTGTACCCTTTGTAGTTCGAATCCGGAGAGACCACTGAAACACTTATTTTTGTTTAATAACATTAGTGTAAGTTAGACAAATTTATCGGCTGTAAACTTAGTTCTCAGGCTAATAACACGCCTACGTGAGGAAAGACTTCTTTCTAATCTTAGAGGTTGATTAGAGATGTCTATGAGCGTTAGCGGTCACTTACCTTCCCGTAGACATGTTTGTTTACTACTCCTTTTAAAAACATGATAAACCCTTTCGATGCGGGTTTAATTGTTTTGGGAGCAGTTGACTAACTAAATATGATATGTGTAATCCAACAATATACCCAGATATCTGCGCTTGGGTAGTTAGTAGTAGCAAGTTATTATACAATAAGGATAAACGTAACAATATAATTATGCTTTTGAGTGTCTGTGCGTGCATCGTGCAGTTTGCGGAAAGTTGAACCGAGGCGGGAAGTTTCGCAACAAACCGGTCATGTAATGTCGCTCCTTGTTTGTAGGTTATACTTTAGGGCTGTCGCTAATATTACTAATAAAAATATATTTACTTTTTTAATTGTAATAGTTGTAACTTGTAATAGTAAAGAATTAATTAACAGTATATACATGAACAAAAGTAGTATTAATAAAATATGTTTAAAAAATAAATGAATAAATAAAATAAAATAAATTAAATTTATGTTTTACAAAATGTCTTATTAAAAGATGCTGCTAGAAATGCTAGGTAGACAAAATACATTGATAGAGATAATAAAATATTATAAATGCGAGAGGTTGTGAGAATTCATGTGTGATTGCTACTATTTTACGCAATAACTGCCGGTTGGTTATCGGTGAAATTTGATACAAACGTAGTTGGTGATCTAGATTAGCACATTGGGAACGTAACTAAAGTAAAATCTATTATTAAAGAATTATTTAGTAAAGGTAAATTGTTATTATTATTATTATTAGGGCTGGGGAAGAAGATAATTTTTCCTGACAGAATTATTTACCATCACAGAGTCAAAACTACTGAAACACGAAATAATGACAGTGGGTTTTTTTAAGGACGTAAGTAACCACTAAGAAAACTAAACGTTTGTTTGAAACTTTTTAAGAATTATGAATGTTAGTTTGTTTCTTTCTGGTTACGCATAATGATATTGCACTTCTTTTACCGTTTTTGAGACAACTAACCCCTGGAGGGCAATTTTTTTAAATAAGAAGTATGTGCTTCTACGCATATAATTAGAAAAATCAGGATTAAGGTGGAGAGATAGCACTAATCACTGATCTCTACTTTAATCTAAAATATAAAAGAGACTAAAAAACATAATGTAGATGTGAAAAAAGGCCGCATATTTTGTGTGTATTTTGTGGACATAAATTTCACTAAATAATTAATTACATTTTAGTTTTAAGATGTTTTAAGACGTTTTTAATCCAATCCAATCCAATTCGCACTTGGCCAGCGTGGTGGACTATGGCCTAAAACTCTCTCATTCTGAGAGAAGATCCGTGCCCAGCAGTGGGACAATAATGGGTTGACGACAGAAGATGTTTTTTACTCTAATGCGTTTTAACATTAATTAGTTTTAAGATGTTTTTTTTTCTAATGCGTTTCATCCTTGCTACATCATGTGCAAGTAATGTGGGATTGTCCATCACAATGAAACGTTGACGATAAGGTACCATAAAAAACTAGGTAAGTCGCAGTGATAACAAAAATGTACAATTATTTATTAACAATATGAAATATAAATACATTAACTAAAATTAATTATTGAATATTTTTTTTAATACTTTACTTTTTTGAATTTTGAGGTATGTTTGTTTTTTTGATGATTTACCTTTGCTTATTTAAGATAACATGTAATGAGGGGTTTATCAAAATTAAATGTCGGTTGACGTTGAAGTATCTACCTATCGTAAGAAATGATACAAAATATTTTTGTAGGGCTTTATTTAATACAGGAGTCCTGATTGCAACTGTACTTGTATGAATTGGTCGGCAAAACTAAACACACTTTTACCACGGGGTAGGAGGGTCGGACACGTTATCCCCTCTTATACAAGCCCTTTTATTTATACAAGTCGCCGTGTTATATGAAATTTTTACCACACCCCGGTGGCCGTCCTCGGCGCTGTAAAGAGGGCTCCGGGATCTGCAAAAGAACGCAACCGGAATCCTCTAAGCGCGTTGCCCCATCGGGCTCCTCCCAGATGGGCAGCTGGGCCCACCGCCCTGTCTAGTCTTTACGACGGTATGCGCCCACACATAGCACCGTCCTTCCCGGGATCGCTTGACCGAACGGTTCGAGCTCCCACTCTAGCCGCCTGCAACCCCGGAAGCACTCTTTAGACGCCTCTTACGACAGGCAGGGGTTGCCGTAGACCTATTCTGATCGCGGAACTTATACACTTATACACGCTTATACACGCCCTAGCTAGTAACTATTCAATTAGGAAGACTATATAATTCACATTACGGAAGTTAACGGGCGGTTCTGCATATTAAACACAAGCGATAGATAATCTAGCAAGGAATTAAAGTGACAAGACATAGGAAATTATGTTAACAATAATGAGGAAATCACTAGGAAATCTTTATATGTCTTATACGTGCAAAAGGTTTGTTATGAACCATACGTCATTCGGCTTAAGTATGTGGTAATGTATTTACGCGTTTGTCCCTTTTTATTGCATTTTATTAATTAGTTACACGATATAAAATCATTATGCAGTAGGTATAACTGTTTAAATGTTTTTGTATACTAACGTCAAATGAAAACGAAAAAAATGAATAAAATGAAAATGTTGATAAAAAGTATTAACGAGGAAAACAGCAGTTGTTTTTATATTTAGGTGGGTATTTTAGCAATTTTTCATACGAATGTGACGGAGGTAGGGTTTAACCGAAAAGGCACAGTTGTTACAGTATGGTAGAGAAGAGTGTGGGTTTCATCGATTCGACACCTGATTTTATTTATCTGATTGAAGAAGCAACCGAGCATGCAGTCTACCGGATGGTAAGTGATCACTACCGCCCATGCTCACCTGTAAGCAACTTCATATAGAACATGGATTCTATCAGAAGTCAATCACAGATGCATTGCTACTTCAGAGGACTTAGATGGACATGGAAGTTTCGTCGGAAGGGTGTGATACACGGCACGTTTTAATGAGGTCATTAAAACGTGCCGTGTATCACACCCTTCCGACGAAATGCAAAGAATACTTCACGCTAGAAATAGGTGTGGCGATGGTACTTACCCGGTCGAACCACACGGTTCTACAACCTGAATTTCGACTGTGTTAGTTTCACGGAGTTACAATGTATCTGTGATTGACTGCAGCTAGAAACAGTCTAGCTGCAGTCAATCACCTGAAAAAAGGCATGGACAATCCGTCTGTGGAACTGTCATTTACTTAATAAAAAAAAAACACTACTCCATTACTACTATGTTTGCTACTAAGCAATGCTCATTTTGTAATGCGTACAATGTGCATATTATCTTTGGTGACTAGATATGAAGGTCCACTGAGCAATGGTGTCACGGATAGGTATAATAATGCCTCATAATAATAATGAGTGGCGATTCGTACGTCTTAGCCTTTCGAATGAGGATACAAGATACTTGATGCTGTATCGATGAAAGTGTTTATGAAGTATGACAAGGTTATATTGTTTTAGATGCAACTGTTATTTGACTCAATGTGAGTATGATCAATACCGTCTTTACAAACTAATCCTCAAAGGGCGCCGAAGGATCGACAATATCTCTCACATTTAATATCAAAATATTATGTTTGGGCGCATTACATTTCGGAGGAGTAGGTATAAACACTAAAACTGTGACACAAGAATTTTATATATTAAATTTGATTAATAAAGCAGATCATAGTGAAGAAAATTATATAGCTCAGTTCGCTCTCGTTACATTCCAAAAGGGCCCCGAATTCCTGTGTGCACAAGGGCCCCAGCATAATCTAAGAAGGCCTATGATGTAATACCCTTTATAAAACCTAATACCCTAAATACTCAACAAGTACAGATGTAGGCTTATGGCAATGAATCTCTAGAGAATTTCATTTGATTGGTAGTAATCAGTACTGACGGTTTAACGTCTCTTCAAAGTGTGCATATAAAAATTTGTCTTTAGCAAATCCAAATTCAAAATGCACCTGACATTCCTTAATTTTGGCGTGCGGACCGCAAGTACCGCAAATACGTCTCTTCGATCCCTAACGACAAGTGTTAGAATTCCGTGATTCTATCCTTATGCCTCCAGTCTCCATGAGCTCATGGGACCGGGAAACTCTGCGAAAACCACTCGAATTTCTGCGAAAACCACTCGTTTCTGCCTAATAACAGTGTTAAGTACTGCTATGTTTGTTTGAAGGGAGTAAGGGAGACATACTTATTCGAGGCATTCCAACTTAGTCTTCAGGAGTATTAACGAATTTATGACTAACCTCAGGTAAGACTATGATTTCGTCTGGGGTTTATTATTAATTGGGCGGCATTGGCCACTTACCATCAGGATTACAGGATTGAGGATGCATGCTCGTATTCTACTTCCATATTTTAAAAAAGGAGGATTGCATCACTCATCATGATCTGTCTCATCTCTGACGGCGCGAACCTCGATTGGCAGTAAGAGCTCCTCATCTATATATTAATACGTGAAGCAAAAACTTGTAAAGCATTTTTAAGTAATATGCCACGGACGGATTAGTATGAAACTTTGCACGGTTATAGTGGACGTAGAGAAGGAGTGCAGAATGTTAATATTTTTTTCAAATAATGCTTAAAACAACCAAAAAATCAACTAAACACATTACACACACTACCGTGCATTTGTCACAAACACATAATAAACGAAATAGAACATTCAATGTCTTACTATGAAAACACAACGTCAGAAATGTCAGTGTCTTTGTCAAAATACCCGCTATTGCTTTTAAATGCGGCTTAGCTAATTAAACCTCTTTTATACTTATATGTAACGGGTGCGTTCAAAATTACTTGAAAATTCTTACATGTTATTTGAATTTGAGAAATATTCGTACTACTTTGGACAATATGAACTTTAGTTTTTGAAGTGAAACTTCTTTATCGGGGTTGGTTGAAGTGAAACTTCTTTATCGGGGTTGAAAAAAATTTAGTGTAACATTTTAACGTTACGCGCCATCTTTTTCTGTTACGCGCACTCTTTTTCTTATCCCTACCGCGCGTGATATTAGATAGATTATTATAGATTAGATTATTAGATAAAGTTTAATAAAAGCCTTTTATTAAACTTTATCTAATTTAACTTTATTTAACCAATTTCTGTAAAGTTGCATATAGTAAATTATTTTTTTGAAAAACAACGTCATAAAGAAGTTTCACTTCTTACGAGTGTACGCTAGTACACGCACACTTTTTTTTTTTAAATTTAAATTACGGTCGAATTTCGACCGATGTGACGGGTGACTAGTATAATTTACCTATGCATTTGAGCGCACTGCGTTCCGTACTCCTACGTGTAAATTAACTGTGAATTCTTATCGTAATAGTATTATGTCATGGATGTGATCTATGAGTTAAATTGTTATAATAAATTTGTAATTATTAAACCTTTTTATAAAGCGCTTACCTCATAATTAGGGATATGATGTAACTAAAATCCTAAATATGCGTATCAAAGGTTAAAAAATCATGCTCATGAATTTTTCCCATGATTTGGTTTTAAAAGTATTTTACGAGATGATTCCAATATGTCTTACGATACAAAATTTATTGAAGATAGAACACTATTGGTTTCGACTCCGGATGCATTATCAACTTATTTTTATTTTTTATTTTTTTATAAGATTGAGGTAGCAAACGAGCATGCAGTCCACCTGATGGTAAGTGGTCACTGCCGCCCACGGACTCCTGTAAGCAACTTCACGTAGAACATAGGTTCTATCTGAAGTCAATCATAGATGCGTTGCGTTCTCCCGACACCACACCCTTCCATCGAAACGCAAGGATTGCTTCGTTAGAAATAGGTGTAGGTGTGGCGGTGGTACCTTCCCGGTCGAACTACACTGGTTCTGCCACTTTTAACTTTAACTTATATCTGCTGTATAACAGTAGAGTGAAGCGTTGATGTCTTTTGGTCGAAGAGTAGTAAGAAAGACATACGTATGTACCTGAGCGAGGTGTTTCAACAGTCTCCAAGGATAGCAATGGATATGTGGCCAGCCATAATTAGGACTTTAATTAATCTTATTTGAAGTTGATTTTCGATCTTCTTGGGCGAGCACTTATCATGTGGACTACATGCTTATTTATTACTTCTTAAATTTCGAAAATCGAAAAAAAAATAATTACACGGCACACGCACACATTTAACATTTTTCCATTTTTTAACTATTACTCTAAAATCTTTGCACTATGATTCAATTGTTATTAACATAATAATTGTGCCTTAACATAAATACTTCACATAAGAATGCATGTTAATTTAATTAACTGTCAATTAATACGATGGATGTATAAAGAGATAAAATAATATTTAGATATTGTTAAGTACCTAATATTTAAATGTTGGTATATCAAAACAGAGATCATTTTTAGGAAATGTAATACAACTTTTACTAAAGGGCATAAGTTCATTGACTTGATAAAATCACACTAGGGATTACGTAAAACATAGAGCACAATGTTGATTCAGCTACTATCCTCTGCTCTTTTACAAGAATATTGCATTGCCGTATTACATAAAACTTGCTAATTGTTACAGCTTGTTGGAGCAACGGGTTTTTAAGAAATCAAAACATGTACATAGAATTATATAATTTCGCATATGTAGTAGGTACGGTTTATTGGGGTTTAAGATATACTTATATACCTTCATTTAATTTAGTATTTCTTTTTTTGGACCATTAGAGTTCCAGTAATATACATCTTCCTCTTTCCTAAGGGAGATTATGCGATAGAGCAAAACCTAATCTTTTTCTCAGGAAGACACTTCTATCTCTAAGGTATGAGACACTTTTTGATGTTGACCATAACTGATCGAAGCCTTTTAACTCTTCAACGATGTCACTGAAGCAATGAGCTCTAGTACTTAACAAAAAGGCACAGCGTGAGTTCGAGCTATTATCTCAAAATAAGTGAAAGAAAAAAAGGTTCTCGGTTTGTAGGTAGTTAATTTTGGCGCTCCTTATTCGTAAGCTGAGGCCCTGGAGCCCACAAATGTTACCCGCAACTCCGTCAGCCCAAACTACGATACCAAATAATACACTTATTAAATTACTGTTAACATTTAACGTTCGGTGGAAGGATACTTCCACCGAACGTTAGTTGAAGGCTCACAGCAACTCTCGAAGAACTATGGTGGTCACCTCATTTCAAAGAGTTAAACGAGGTAAAACAAGGTGGTAGAACTAGTGTAGTTTGACCGGGGAAGTACCACCGCCTCACCTAATTCTAGCGTGAAGCATTTCTTGCGTTTCGATAGAAGGGTGTGGTTGCCGGAACACTTTCACATGAGGAGACCATCATAGTCCTCAGGAGTAGCAGCGCATCTGTGATTGACTTCAGATGGAACCCATGTTCTGTATGTAGTTGATTACAGATGTCCATGGACGGCTGTGACCACTTACCATCAGGGGGACTGCATGCTCGTTTGCTACTTCAGTCGGATAAAAAAAGATGATCTAAATGTCTAAAATATCAATGAATGCTACTACTGCGCTACCACGTGATATTATATTATTCACAATCTATAATTATAGCTAAATCTTCATTAGTCTTCGCAAGATTTCGTGAATAATTGTAGCGATTTGCATATCTATGCTACTTATAAGCAGCTAGGACATTCTATATGCATTTCCGAAGGTTGACCACTTTGCGCTCAACTTAAGTTATGATCTGTATTGCATTAGTTTACGGAAATAATAATAAATAATATTCAAATTAAGAAACATATTGTAACTTACCTGTAATGTCGATGAACTAAGTCTGATAAAAATAAAAGGTATGTTATTAAGAACCTGCTTAAAATAAATATAGTCAAGTCTAACACGCTAATGAGTATCTTATGTGACAATCGAGGTCATATATTAAATATAATATTAAACCCATGATAATAGAGCTAAAGTGTTCGTTGTAGTTATCTTTTATGTACGCAGATTTGTATGGCGATCGGTGGAAATCGCTATTTAAAGTGATAGATAGCTACCGAACATCTTCTATACTATAACCCTCAGTATAAGTTTATATCCTTAAAACAAACATCGTTAATGTTTTCGTCCATCAGAAGTACCTACATTGCAAGATATGGCCGAAAACGAAAACGTTGGATAACGTTGGATATGGATATAAACAAATTCAAGGTGGTAGAACCAGTGTAGTTCGACCGGGGAAGCACCACCGCCACACCTATTTCTAACGTAAAGCATTTCTTGCGTTTCCATGGAAGGGTGTGGTTGCCGGCACACTTTCACATGATGCGACCATCATAGTCCTGGGGAGTAGCAACGCATCTGTGATTCACTTCAGATGGAAGCCATGTTCTGTATGTAGTTGATTACAGAAGTCCATGGGCGGCAATGACCACTTACCATCAGGTGGACTGCATGCTTGTTTGCTACTTCAGTCAGAAAAAAAAAACGTTGCATTGCAACGTAAGCGTGCGTTGCAATGTATGAGGGAAAACAAGAATAAGGCTTGCTTTGTGAGAACATAATAAATTTGTGCTAAGGGCCGCTATTGGTATTAAGTAGAGATGCGCAGAAAATTCGGTTGTTATTCGGTATTCCGCGAATTCGGCATGTTTTTCACTATTCGTATTTGGCCGAATTATTCGGTTTTGGTGCCGAATATATTTGGTTCGGGTTATAGGATTTATGTTTAAAGTCAAAGAAATCCTATAAAGAGTGTGTTGAATAAAGCTAATAATATTAATCAATTAAACTTTACATCAACATTTTTGAAACTTCAATAATTTTTTTCTTTTTCTTGCATTTTTTCTAAACTCATATATCAACATTAATTTTTAAACCTCTAAAAACATTTTTTTTTATTAACACACTTTCACAGTTGATTCTTAATAATGGTAAACCGAATAATTCGGCCGAATATCAGGTTCGGTAAAAGTTAAACCGAATAGTACTCGGTATTCGGTCATTCGGTGAAACCACTATTCGGAGCATCTCTAGTATTGCTCACTGCACACTTACTATACGTAATTCATAAGTCATCATCAGTACGGCGGGATACGTACGGTTTTTCGAACTGGTATTCTGAATATATTCTCAAAATCAAAGATTCAAATGTTTACGCTGTTTCAAATTTCAGATTTATTAAAAATTTATTATAAATTGAAACTTTCAGATTTGAGTTTGGGTCAGGCAAACAAAACCTAAATTCCGGGTCGGAATTTAGGTTGGTGTAGGGGAAACAAAACCTAAATTCCGAGTCGGAATACCTTTTATAAAACCTAGCCGGAAAACCGAATGTTTGCGCCGACACAATCTATAGAGTAGATTTTTGTTTACCCGTCAGTGTGAAATTTAGACTTGTGTAACGCTATATTAGTTGTATACATATGCGCAACCCGCATGCGATAAGCAACAAGGACGTGTTACCGCTATGCAAATAAGAAGAGATAAAAATTCGGATATGTAGGTTACCTGACCATCATATTTAAAAGCGTCATACTATCAGGATTATGTATTTCTTTATTTAAAGTTATGTAAATAATATTGTTTCAAAGTTAGAAACAATTCTAGATTTGATAATATTCTAATTTTGTTTCAGGCATCTGTCTGTTGATTCGAAAGTTACAACTAACACAGGAATAGACGTATGTAGGTTCCAGATGAAATCCATAACAACGACTAATACCTACAGGCATTAATAAAAATACTTTAATACTTTTTTTTTATTTGACTAAAGTATCAAACGAGCATGCAGTCCATCTGATGGTAAGTGGTCACTGCTGCCCATGGATATCTGTAATCAACTTCATACAGAACATAAGTTCCATCTGAAGTCAATCACAGATGCGTTGCCACTCCCGAGGACTATGCTGGTCGCCTCATGTGAACGTGTGCCGATTATACTTTTGATAGATAACATTTTGCAAGGTGGTAGAGCGTACATTTATGGCTCCACCGGGAACTCGGGAAGGTACCATCCTACCACACTAACATCGTGAAGCAGTTCATGCGTTCCGGTCATAGCATGTGGTAGCAGGTTCACTTTCGAGTGCGGCGACTATCTTACTCCTCGGTTGTAGCAATTTAGCAATGTATCTGTGATTGATTTCACACAGAACCCTTGTTCTGTATGAAGTTACAAATGTCCATGGGCTGCAGTGGCCATTTACCATCCGGTGGACTGCGTGCTCGTAGGCTATTTCAATCTTAACAAATAAATAAATAGTATTTAATTCATTTCAGCCTGAAATCCCATCTCATACGTGTGTGATTGGCGCTGGATACTCCGGACTAGCAGCTGCGCGGTATCTGAAGGAAAATGGACTCAACTTTACTGTATTCGAGTCAGCCAAAGACGTCGGAGGCCAGTGGCGGTTCGACCCCCGGGTCGGCACTGATGAATACGGTGTGCCTCTGGCGACAAGTCAGTACAAATATTTAAGGTACGATGGAAGTTTACTGGTTTTATAATGGGAAAGTGACGAAAGTATGGTGCTAAAAGACTTAAAACTTAAAGTAATTTAGTAAACAATAAAATGTTAGTAAATAGTAAACAATAAAAATGTTAGTAAATTTAAATATTAGTAAGAACTGTTAGAAATTTAAAAAAACTTTGTAGTTGTAAAAGTAAATATTAAGTAAAGCAATTTATATCATTTTGTTATGTAACAAATTAAGGCATAGGCAAATTACTAGTGCATGCTGTGATTACTGTAATTGTAAGATCAGTTAGCAATGGTCCACATATGACATTCTGTATTTAAAGATTGTATCTGCCGATTCTTGCGTTAGAAATCCAATAAATAAATCAATAAATAAACACTAAATATCACAACAAAACACTGGTACTATATTAGCTTCTTATATAATAATCGACTATGGATTCTGTATGTCACAATTTAAAAGTAGTATGGTTAAAGAGCACATTTTTGTGGACATCCAATAGTATTTGGAAGGGCACATTAGATGACATCCTCCTTGAATTTTCTTCGCATTAAACTTAAACGAAAGCACGCTGTTTATTTATTAAAAATTTATGTTAGTATTTTTTTAAACAGACTTCCATTAATTGCGTGGGTACTGTCGATTCGTCTACACTCACCAAGGTGAGATGTTGCGAGATTCATCTCGACATCTTTTTGGTTTCCCATCTAAATCTCACGCTAAATTGTTCATAATGAATCGCAGTATGTATTATTGTGTAGTTTTTTCCCATAGGGCAGAATTGTTTTTGTTTAATTAACCCATTTCTCACAACTTTAGACGATTTCTTGCTGATTGTTAACAATAAGACCCGTAAATACCTCACGTGATTAATGGTTATCCCCGAAGCTTTAATTAATTATGGATAGTATAATAAACTAAAAAGAAACTCAGAATATTACTTCTAAGTTTCCTCTAGTTTTACATCTTCTTCTTCTTCTTCTTCTTCTATACTATAATAAATCTGTAAGAGGTCGCTGTCTGTACATGGAATAAATTTAGGTGAAAACCATTTCTAGAGGTCTTTAATATGATATAGAACCCAAAATAATGGTTTTTAGAAATCTTTTCTGTTTGTCTGTTTGTCTGTTTGTCTGTTTGTCTGTGTGTTTGAAAACGCTAATCTCAGAAACGGCTTATCCAATTTGAATATAATTTTCACCGATGTGTTGTGGGAAACTTCACTTAACATTTAGCGTTGATTTTATGTAAATCGGTTTATAAATAAAAAAGTTACGTCAATTTAAAACTACGCAGTATTTATTTTGTGTTCGATAAGTGTTAATATGAGTAACTGCATAGTTGGATTGGTTGAAACTAAACATGTTATGGTCTGTAAAATGTATTCTTTTGTTATGTATTTTGTATTGGTTATGTGTGTACCTATGTTATTTGATACTATACAAATCTATATCTCTATATCTATATATACTTATATAAAAACGAAAGGATGCTCTCTCACTCATCTATTGAATAAACATCGTAGAGCCTAAACTGCTAAAGATACGAATATGATTTTTACTAGGGGTTCCTTTTATGACGTAGACGTCAGTTAAGAATGAATTTTATGACCCCCCCCCCCAATTTAACCCAAATAGGAGATGTAAGTTTGTATGAAAGTCCCTCAATTTTGAGGCCACCTCAATAAAATTTAGTATTTCGCTTTGATATTTATGTTAAAACATAGTTTTAAACCGACTTCCAAAAAGTAGGAGGTTATCAATTCGTCTGTATTTTTTAATTTTATGTTTGTTACTCGATTTCTCCGCACTGGGTGAACGGATTCGATGTTTTTTCTTTTTCATTTTAAATGTAGTGCGTGTCATGGGGTCCCATTTATTTTTAGTTCACTTTTGACAGTGGCATCCATAAGAAAAGCGCATAAGTCTTATATTTGCATTAACGATGAGCGCGATAAATAGATGAATAACTCAATTTCCCGCTAACTGATTTGATGATTTTTCTTTTATTTGAAAGAATGTACTTCAAGGGTATTCTGATGAGTGATACGGTTCTGATCATAGGATCCATTTCTTTGAAGCAAATTAACGAAATTAGCGATACTCGGCCAATCCTAAGCTGTAGGAGTCCAATTGGGTTGAATGTAGAATGAGATTACTAAGCAGATATTTCCTAAAAAAATTGACCTTCAACTCTTAAATCCTGATGATGCAGGGGTACTGCTAGCCTGAACCGTAGAAGTAAGTCAATTTGTTTTTATGGATATATAATAAGATTGTTAAACAAATTCATGGGACAAAAATTTGATCTTCAACTCCTCAACCCTGATGATGTAAGGGTATTTCAAGACTAAACCGTAAGAGTTGGCTATTTGGTACTTACGGCTATGTAATAAAAATACCAAGCAAAGATACACGGTATAAATGTTGACCTTCAACTCCTCAACCCTGATGATGCAGGGTTACTTCAAGCCTAAGCCATAGGAGATGGCCATTTGGTGCTTTCGGGTATGTAATATGATTACTAAGCAAAGACACAAAATGAAAATTTCGACCTTCAACTCCTCACCCCTGATGACGCAGGATACTGCTAGCCTAAACTATACGAGATGGGCATTTGGTGCTTTCAGGTATTTAATATAATTACTAAGCAAAGACACATGATGAAAATTTTGACCTTTAACTCCTCAAACCTGATGATGCAGGGGTACTTCAAACCTAAGTTACAGAAATTAGCTACTTAGTGCTTTCGGGTATGTAATATAATTACTAAGCAAAGACACAAGAGAAAATTTCGATCTTCAACTCCTCAAGCCTGATGATGCAGGGTACTGCAAGCCTAAGCCATAGGAGTTGGCCATTTAATGCTTTCGGGTATGTAATATAATTACTAATCAAAGACACATGATGAAAATTTTGACCTTAAGCTCCTCAGCCCTGATGATGCAGGGTACTGCAAGCCCAAGCTATAGAAGTTGGCTCGCAAGTACTTACGTATAAGTAATAAGAATACTAAGCAAAGACACGGGATATTTTTTTTTACCTTCAACCCCTTCCCGTATGATGCGGGATAGTGCAAACCTAAATTATAAAAGGTAGTTACATAATGCTTACGGTTGTTTTTGGTATATATTACAAGTTTAATGACAGCTCATAAAACTGAAATGTGATTAATAAATTAAACTTCAATTCATCAACCCTGATAATCTAAGTACACAACCTACTTAAGCCGTATGAGTTTGGTACTTATTGATTACAATTCATTACAACCCGTTCCTGAGAGAACATTATGATGAAAAGTGTCACTTTGAATACCTAAATCCTGAAAATGCAGGAGTATTGTCATGTTATTGTTAAGAGTCGGATTTAGCTGTAGCTTTTAAAACAGGATGGGTTAGGTTAGGTTGGAACATAAAAGAAAACATAAAATATAGGCGAGCAGGGTGCGGCAGCGCCCTGCGAGCGGGTGCGCCCTGTTCGTATGAATTGTAAATGTGTTTTGATTCTGTCTTCTGCTTTACAAAGAACAATGCGGGATTTACGCACACAAATAGCTCGATGCACCTCTTAAAAGATCTTATCTTTGGCCACATGAAACAAAATATGAACTTAGAACATATGTCGCTCTTCAGTGATATTTCAATTTTATAATGATTTACTTCAAGTAGATAATAGTGCTTTGTTATCCGGAAAAGTTTAAATCAATCTTTATCTCGATACGTCTTCGTTTAAATGTGGAGGAGTTGGTTGAAAAAGTATATCCCGATATTGTTAATACAACCAATAACACTATAAATTGGTTCCAAAAGACGGCTATATACCCACTCACCAATGAACGTGTCGATAATGTTTTTTTTTTCAAAATTTAAAGCAGCGTCAAAGATCTACTATTCGGCAGACACAGTCATTGAGATGGAGGAAGCAGTACATTATCCACCAGAATTTTTGAATTCCTTAATGCCTTCCGGAACTCCTGAACACAAATTAATATTAAAAGTAGGTTTGCCTATAATCTTACTTAGAAATTTGAATCCGCCAAAATTACTTCAAATAGTATTTTCCAATTCGGAAAAGTTCAAATCAATCTTTATAAACGCTACGTTTTGGTTCAAATGTGGAGGAGTTGATTGAAGAAAAGTATCCTGATATTGTGAATTAGACCACTAAGAATGTAAATTGGTTCAAAAAAGCGGTTTACAGCATTAGAATTCGTCTAATTTTAAAAAAATACATAACAATACGTTCCTACCCACAAATAAGTACACACTTTAAATTCGTTTTTTCACGCTATGTTTGACCAGGTAATCCTTGAGCGGCCAAACCGATTTTAATGTAAACTTTTTATCATAGAATTCCCACGGTGTCGAGATTTGCGCGGGAAAAACTTTGTGACACGTCGATTTGCACGCGGGCAAAGCCGCGGGCACAGCTAGTGTTATTATTAAGAGTTGGATTTAGCTGTAGCTTTTTAAACAGGATGGGTTAGGTTAGGTTGGAACATAAAAGAAAACATAAAAAATAAGCGAGCAGGGTGCGGCAGCGCCCTGCGAGCGGGTGCGCCCTGTTCGTATGAATTGTAAAAGTGTTTTGATTCTGTCTTCTGCTTTACAAAGAACAATTTACACGCACAAATAGCTCGATGCACCTCTTAAAAGATCTTATCTTTGACCACATGCAACAAAATATGAACTTAGAATATATGTCGCTGTTCAGTGATATTCCCATTTTCTAATGATTTCTTGGTTATCCGGAAAAGTTAAAATCAATCTTTATATCGATACGTCTTCGTTTAAATGTGGAGGAGTTGGTTGAAAAGTATATCCCGATATCTATACTTCTATACTAATATATAAAGTTGAAGAGTTTGTTTGTTTGTTTGAACGCGCTAATCTCAGGAACTACTGGTTCGAATTTAAAAATTCTTTTTGTATTGAATAGACCCTTTATCGAGGAAGGCTTTAGGCTATATAACATCACGCTGCAACTATTAGGAGCGAAGAAATAATGAAAAATGTGAAAAAACGGGGAAAATTATTCATCCTTGAGGGCTTCCGTTGCGTGCGCTGCGAAAACGGTACAAGATACTAAAAATATATGTATGAAATAATTATTTCTCTTGAAATTATCTAAAAAAATGTCCGCAACAATATATGTCTATCTTTTAAGATTAACTCACTAGAACCGTTTTCATGGTAATCAAATTCTGTCGAAATTAGTTAAGAGTTGTATAAACGTAATAATATTAATATTTGTCCAAATAAATGTGTTGTTGATTAAGAGTATTTAATTGTGAACAAAATTGTCTTTGACAATCACTTAATTTCAATGAACATCTTAGAAGATATTGATATCTTAGAGATCTTGCGTCGTTTTATCGTCGTGTAAAAATACTTTTTAAATACTATTTGATTTTGTTTTAAGGATATTTTGTTTTAGGTTCTAATAATTTCATTTTTTTATATATGAGCTATATGAGTTAGCTATGTTCTTTTCAAAACTAAATTGTCTAAAATAATAATAGAAAATGAAACGGACAAAGTCGTGGGTAACAGCTATAATTTATAAAAAAATAAATTATGCCCAAAATAACTATTCCACGCGGATGAAGTCGCGGGCACAGCTAGTTAAATAATATAAGTACCGTAAACATTGACTAGTTGACCTTAACCATGAAGGTAATCCCCAAAACGAAGTTTGACTAAGAACAAATAGTTAATAAAAACTCTGTTTGCAAATTAATTTAGACAATGTTTTCTGAGAAGTAAATTTGTTAAGTCATGTTGTCCGCTAAATCTGCGCTGGTCCTAAAAACGTGATATTAATTTTCCAACAGTTTATGGTTAACCCATTATTGTTCCACTGCTGGGCTTGAGTTTCTACTCAGAGTATGAGAGTTTTTAAGCCATAAGCAACTGCGCTGGTCAAGTACGAAGGAAAACTTCGTGAGGAAACATACTTACGAACTTCTGTTGTGTAACCAAACTTCTGAGGGGTGTAAGAAGTGTATCAGTTTACACTTGACTAGCTCGTTGAGTTGTGGGTGAAATTTCTAGGAGACCTGTGCCCGGCGGTTGAGTAGTAATTAATTATGGTCCCTGTAGCTCCGGGATCAAAATAGGGCTACGGCATCCCCTGCCTGTCGTAAGAGGCGACTAAAAGAGGCTTCCGGAGTTGCAGACGGCTAGAGTGGGAGCTCGAACCGTTCAGTCAGGCAATCCCGGAAAGGACGGCGGTATGTGTGGTCGCATACCGTCGTAAAGACTAGACGGAGCGGTGCACCCAGCCGCCCACCTGGGAGAAGACCGATGGGGCAGCGCGCTCGGAGGATTCCGGTTGAAGTCGTTTCGAGATCCCGGAGTCCACCTTTTCAGCGCCGAGGACGGCCACCGGGGGGGTTTTAGTGCGGTAAAAATCCCACATAACCCTGCGTCGCTCCCACGGCGTCGGGTAAAAAAGAAAGTAATTAATTATGATGAATACAAAAAGTTTTTATTATAATATTGAAGTAGCAATCAAGCACGCTGTCCACAGTGTCCACTGTAATTAACCCCAGATAAGGTCCGATTCTACCTAAGACTAAGTCGCTAAACACGAGGACTAAGTCGGAACTCCTCGGAAGTATGTTTTTCTTATCACATTCTGCAGACCAAAAGACAGCAACGCGTAACTCTGCTGCTATTAGGCAGATATGTGTAGCAGTGCTTCCATCGAACATAAAGATTGCTACCAAATTTTAAAGTGTTTTTATTTCTAGTTTGAATCTTAGTTGATAGTTATAAAGACACTCACAGAAAGAAATCAAAATGGAGAAAAAATTAAAAGAAAAATCGTTCGCAGTCCTTAAGTGAAATACCTAAAATATTAACATGTTGAAAATTGTAAAAAACAATCATGATTGTCTCATAATAGATTTCGAAAAAAAAGGCATAATTATGTTAGGTGGGCCTTTTTACTTATCAAGCCAGAAGTAATTCGCACTAGATCAGTAGGATTACAGTTTTACCTGATTACTACACGATAATCTTTAAAGCAGTGAGTCACATCAGCTGTTAACCTTCCAATTACTATTTGGTTCTTTCATTAAGAGACGTGCGATGTGTGATAACGAGTGAAAAGCTTGGACTAATGCATTTTAATCAGGGCCACCGTAAGCGGTTACCACATACGAATCGACATGACCGGCTTGAGAATTGGTAAACAAGTCCCTTTGTTGGGCACTGAGTGAAATCGTAGGGCTGAAGTACATTTGCTACTTTTGATCGCGACCGTAATGAAATATTGTATATCAATTCTTATTAATATTATAAATGCGTAAGTTTGTTAGAATATATGTGTTTGTTTCTTTTACGCTAAAACTACTGGTCAGATTTTTCTGAAAGACACGCGGGAATGACTTAGTGATATATACATAGATGTATATTTTTATATATATAACCCAGTTATTTAAATAAAATTAATACAAATATAAAACACCTATGGGACTTATACATATTTTTTTCAATATTTTTCACACCAGAAACTTGCATACGTATGTAAAAGACATACAGTTTCAATAATATTTTAGTGTCCTGCATTCGTACCAATATTGTCAATAATTTGTTCTCCTACTTGGTGCATACACAATAAACTAGTAATGATTTCTGAATGAATCGTAAAATCGCAGCATAATAATGGCAAAAGTAGTTCGTTTGTTATAAGCTTTGTTCCGACTACCTGCCAACCGGTCCAAAATGGATCCACTACAACTTTTCAAAATGACGTCTTCTCATCGATTGATGTATCAGCAAAAAAGAGCGAGTAACTGTCATGTTACCTCATTTTGTTTTCAGGGGTCCGTACCCAAATGGTAAAAACGGGATTTTATTATTAAGACTTTGGTGTCCGTGTCTACGTCTATCGGTCTGTCAGTTTGTCCGTCTGTCATCATTAAAATTGGTAGAACCAGTGTAGTTCGACCGGGGAAGTACCACCGCCGCCGCCATTTCTTGCGTTTCGATCGAAGGGTGTGGTTGCCGGCACACTTTAATATGATGCGACCATTATAGTCTTCGGGAGGAGCAACGCATCTGTGATTGACTTTAGATAGAACCCATGTTCTGCATAAAGTTGATTACAGGTATCGATGAGCGGCAGTGACTACTTACCATTAGGTGGACTGCATGCTCATCTGCTACTTCAGTCAGATAAAAAAAAACAGCCTGTAACTCAAGAACCGTATCACGGTTCTTTAGATTAATACTATTATAACACTAATAGACTATAATACTAATAGACTAAGGCTACGTACTCACGGAGCGTTTTCACCCGCGGCCGCCGCGGTTGCGGGCCCGCAGTTTCTGTAGGATGTAGATATAAATGTAAAAATTAAAGCAATACTCACGACGCGTTTTTCGCCCGCGATGCGCGCGGTTGTTTGCGGCTCCCGCTGCACCGGCGGGCAACCTGTAGAACCGCGCGGGCCGCGGTCAGCCGCAGCCGCGGCGGCTTGCGCAAGCGCGCTCTGCGATCAGTTGGCGGGCGAGTGCAGTAGTCAAGACCTCAACTGATGGTAAACCGCCCGTCTTGCGGTTTTCGCCCGCCACGTTTGCGGGCGCTAATCGCAACCGCGACGGCAGCGGAACCGCACAAATAGGCGGTCTCGTGAGTTTCGCACAGAAGCTGCGGGCCCGCAACCGGGGCGGCCGCGGGTGAATACCGCTCCGTGAGTACGTAGCCTAATAGTTTACTGGATTATGCCAGCTAGACGCTAGACAGGTGATGCTTTTTTTTTGTTCTCGAGGGGGAAACCTTCAAAAGGTACCCGACGCCGTGGGACCGACGCAGGGTTATGTGGGATTTTTACCGCAATAAAACCCCCCCGGTGGCCGTCCTCGGCGCTGAAAAGGAGGACTCCGGGATCTCGAAACGACTTCAACCGGAATCCTCCGAGCGCGCTGCCCCATCGGGCTCCTCCCAGATAGGCGGTTGGGCCCACCGCTCCGTCTAGTCTTTACGACGGTATGCGACCACACATACCGCCGTTCTTCCCGGGATTGCCTGACCGAACGGTTCGAGCTCCTACTCGAGCCGTCTGCAACCCCGGCCCTTTTAGTCGCCTCTTACGACAGGCAGGGGATACCGTAGCCCTATTTTGACCCCGAGGCTACAGGGACAGACAGGTGATGCTAGACAGTCGAAATTTTCACAGATTTATTTCTATTGCCGCTATAACAACATTAATAACAAGTAGGTACTAAAAACAAACCCATTTATTTGTAGATTGGTACGGAACCCGACGTACGCGAGTCCGATTTGCACTTGATAAATTTATTGATTTAAATAAGAGGTCAACGTTCATTTAGTTAACAGATGCTTTCTCTATACACGATTTGGTACAAACAATATTGATTATTTGAACCGATAATAATTCGATTTGAGTGAGAATGATCGATTTTGAACAAACGATAAAGATTTGGACCAAATCATGTTTTTTTTTTATTTTGTTATAATTTTAACAACTATAGCTTCGTCATACTTCATTTAAATTAGAATCATTGGAACTCCTAAAAACAAATAAAGAAATGATCATTTACTTGGAGAGACAGAACAAACTGTTTAAATAAGTTAAATGTTAAATAACAAAATTCTGTGCTAAAACCTATGCCCAATAAATAAAAACACCACTCTGTTAATTCACATAAAGTTAAGAACATTTATTAACCGACTTCCAAAAAGGAGGAGGTTATCAATTCGTCTGTATTTTTATTTTTATTTTTTTTTTTTTATATTTGTTACCTCATTTCTCCGGACTGGGTGAACCGATTTAGATGATTTTTTTTTATTTGAAAGGTAGTGCGTGTCATAGGGTCCCATTTTTTTTTAGTATTTTTTTGACTAGGGCATCCATAAGAAAAACGCATAAGTCTTAAATTTGCATTTTCAATGTACGCGATAAATGTATGAATAACTCAATATCCCGCCAACCGATTTTGATGATTCTTTTTTTATTAGAAAGGATGTACTCCAGGGGTAGTCTGATAAGAGTTTGATAAGGTTCTAATCATAGGATCTTCAACTTTTTGGAGCAAAATAATAAAATTAGTGATAGTCGGCCGAACCTTAGCTGGAGAAGTCCAATTGAGTAAAATATAGAATAAAATTACTATGTAGGTATTTACTATGAAAAATTTGACCTTCAACTCTTCAATCCTGATGATGCAGGGGTACTGCTAGCCTGAACTATAAAAGTTGGTCGTTTGATGTTTGCGAATATATAATGAAATTGTTAAGCAAATTCATGGGACAAAAATTTGACCTTCAACTCCTCAACCCTGATGATGCAGGGGTACTTAAAGCCAAAACCATAGGAATAAGCCATTTGGTGCTTACGTATATGTTATAAGATTACTGAGCAAAAACATAAGATGAAAAATTTGACCTTCAACTCCTCAACCCTGATGATGGAGGGGTACTTCAATCCTAAACCATAGAAGTTGGCAATTTGGTGCTTACGGTTATGTAAAGAAAATACTAAGCAAAAATATAAAATCAAAAATTTGACCTTCAACTCCTCAACCCTGATGATGAAGGGGTACTTCAATCCTAAACCATAGGAGTTGGCAATTTGGTGCTTACGGTTATGTAAAAATAATACTAAGCAGAGGCACAAAATTAAAATTTTGACCTTCAACTCCTCGACCCTGATGATGAAGGGGTACTTCAATTCTAAACCATAGGAGTTGGCAATTTGGTGCTTACGGGTATGTAAAAATAATACCAAACAGAGGCACAAAATTAAAATTTTGACCTTCAACTCCTAAACCCTGATGATGCAGGGTACTGCAAGCCTGAGCCATAGAAGTTAGCCACCTGGTACTAACGTATATGTTATAAGATTACTAAGCAACAATATAAGATGAAAAATTTGACCTTCAACTCCTCAACCCTGATGATGGAGGGGTACTTCCAGAGGGGGCGCCCTGTTTGTATGAATTGTAAAAGTGTTTTATGTTTAATTTTTGTGAATATGTAGATGCACAAAGCAAACTTAGAGGCTTTATTTAAATACAAACATAAAAATATAGTCACTAAAAAGTGTAAAATAAAAACTTTTTAACAAAAAATATCTACCGACTTCCATGTCACAAAAAAGTAAAAAATAATTTAAATATATTTTGGTCTAGAACATACTCAGTACTTAGTACATAGTTCTGAAGTCGGTGCTCATATAGGACGTAGTTACCGTCGTCCAGCGAAATATGTCGAGCACCGACTTCAGGACTATGTACTAAGGTACTGAGTATGTTCTAGACCAAAATATATTTAAATTATTTTTTACTTTTTTGTGACATGGAAGTCGGTAGATATTTTTTGTTAAAAAGTTTTTATATGTATTAGAGCTACTCTCTATCGGTACTCTTCAGTACTTTTAATTACATTAGTGTAAATCTGGACGGTACTTGAAACATTGTTTAACTTTATTTTACTCGACTCTATTAAAAGCCACAACCCACCCATATAGTCCACCAATTCGCACTAGGCCAGCGCGGTGGACTATGGCCTAAAACTCTCTCATTCTGAGAGAAGACCGGTGCCCAGCAGTGGGACAATAATGGGTTGTACCTACTCCTCCATTTAAAAGCAGTGTAACGTTCTTCAAGTTAAGGTTTGTACCTTAACTTGAGGAACGTAAACGTAACCTTAGATAAAGCCCCATTATTCATAAAAAGAAATAACTCAAAATATACGCTTTGCGAGTTTATACCACAATGTGATAGTGATTCGCAAATCAAAGGTATTATGTTGTTTTTTTTTTACACGCTTTTTATTAGCTTCACCTGTATGTTTGTTTGTATGTTTGTAACCGACTTCTTTGGGCGCGATTTTGACCCACTTTTAACGACCAGATTTCGTTCAAACTTTGTAGATTTATATGAACTAGTCACCCGTAGCATCGGCCGAAATTCGACCGTAATTTAAATTAAAAATCAAATGTCATCTGACATTCTTGACGTTGTGTCTTTTCATTTTCATTTACTAAGTACATATATGTTTGTGACAAATGCAAGGCAGTGTGTGTAATGTGTTTTTAGTTGATTTTATGTATGAAAAATGCATTATTTGAAAAAAATATTAACATTCTGCACTCCTTCTCTACGTCCACTATAACCGTGCAAAATTTCATACTAATCCGTCCGCGGCATATTACTTAAAAATCCGTCACAAATTTTTGCTTCACGTATTAATATAATAATAAAGGTGCGATATGTATGTGCATTTCTTTGGAATGCAACATTTGGCGTTCTAAATGTCGTTAATATAAAGGCTATATGATTTTATTTGTATAATGCCTGCAAATAAAACAAGACAGCGCGAAAATGAATGTTTTTTTATTATACTAATAATATGTTTATCCAATAAAAGGTAATAAACAGACCATTAGAAAAGTCTAAGACATTCTTGCAATAATCTTATTTTAACAAAAATATTATTTCAGGACAAACACACCGCGACAGACGATGGAGTTCAACGGTTTTCCCTTTCCAGAGGACACTCCGTCCTATCCAAGCGGAAGTTGTTTTAGCAAATATGTGAAAAAGTTCGCGCAAGACTTCGGATTGTTCGATGATATTCAAGTAAGTAGGTATGTTTGCATCATTAGTGTTAGCAAATATGAGCTAACGTAGACTTAAATTAGTAATGCATCATTACTGCTTTGAATGGTTAAGCACTAATAATCTTATAATAAATCTTGACAAAACATGTATGATAAAATTTAGGAATAAAAACAAACATACCAAAAATTTAAACATAATATATAAAGATAAACCTATTAATGAAACTGCTACCTCAAAATTTCTAGGGTTATATGTAGATAATAATCTATCTTGGCAAACCCACACTGAGAACCTTAGCAAGAAAATAAATACATTTTCGTTTGCTCTATATAAATTAAATAAGATTGTAAATCAAGCTACAATCCTAACCGCTTATCACGCGTATGTTGGTAGTATACTGCGATATGGAATAATATTTTGGGGTAATGCAGTTGGTGCGGAAAGAGTTTTTAAGGCACAAAAGAAATGTGTCCGTTCTATATGTAAGCTGAGACAAACCGATTCTTGTAAGCTACCTTTTCGGAATTTAAGAATATTAACTCTCCCTTCGTTATATATCTACGAAATTGCATTGATGGTACATAGAGACATTGATAGCTATGGTACTCTAACACTCACTAGAAATATGAAAAAATTGCGTTCAATTAATTCCAGAACAAAACTGTTCCACAAAATTATATTTTGTATGGCCCCTAAAATTTACAACCAAGTTCCCAGTTCCATAAAATGTGAATCTGGATATAAATTTAAGAGATTATTAAAGTTACACCTTATTGATAAAGCATACTACTCTGTTAAAGAATTTTTAGATGATAATTAATATATATATACATGTTTTTGTTCATATAATGAAATTAAAATTTGGATATTTGACATTTAATTTTAATTGAATATGATGGAATTATAATTTGAGTATGTGACATTTCAACGTTATTAATTAAAAAACATTAAAATCTGAATATGACTTATATACATTTTTGACTAATTTAAAATATCTGTTATTTGAATGTTATTTTATTATATTGTATTGTGTTTTAATTTTGTATGATATATTGTATGCCCGTCTGTGGCGGAAATATGGAGGACTGCGAAAACTCTGATATATCCATTACATTGTACCCATATTCTACAATAATAAATGATTTGATTTGATTTGATTTGCTTCACATGAACGAACATACAATTCACTTATTTAGGTAAATGTACAAATATCGATATCATATTTTGCCAATTTATTACGCACACTAGGAATATGCACACGTTGTAGGAAGAAAAATTAGATAATGTTGCCATTTCTAAAAAAAGGATAATCCTTTATAAATGGGGTTTAAATCCATTACATATAATCTGCCATATTAGAAATTTATATAATGTAATTTGTGTAATATATGTACAAATGTATAGACTTCTAAGGTAGGTAAAACGACTTTGTAGTCAACAAGACCAGATTTATTTCTGTTTATATAACAGCAGCATTAAGTGCTACTGGGGTTTGAGAGTTACGATAGGAAAGATGAACATAAACGAGTCGCTACAAGTAAGTCCTCAGAGTGGAAGATAGATAAAAAGGACAATGTAATGATTGAAAAAACTCAAACACACAATTGTTATAAATTGTTGAATAGGATAAATATACAAAATTCCATACGTTGTGCCCAACCCCTAGTTCATCTGCATTGAAAAAATATAAGACAACTTTAAATTGCAATAAATTTAATTAGAGTAAACGGTTAATAAAATAAAAAAAGCTAACACTAATGGTTACTTGAAGATAGAGCCAATAAATATACTTGAAATGAAATTCTATAGCTTAAGTTTTAATGCAAGTTCAAAATCACGGACAAAAACTAAAAATTATAGCAATTTCTGTTATTACATATTCTCAGTCATTCAAGCTGCTTTTGTAAATATAATATGCGATGCGCAGTCATGCCATTAACTTATTAACTTTCATGTTCATAAGAACCATAAGGTCATTTAGTAACTCCTACCTATTATGTCACTGTGTACAAAAAGTTATAAATAAATAAATTTAAAGATTTTAAAAGATTTATTGAACAAATAAACGTTTTCACAATTTGCATATTCGTAAACAAAGAACTGCAATAGTTATAAAGACTGTGTCGCAGCCGTTTACGCCACCTCTGGACTTGATTGAAGTATGTTCCTTTTGAACTTTACAACATTAAAATAATTGCAATATTTTATTCTTATTCTAATTATTTTACCATACTATAAGTTACAACAAATGTGAGATGTGTGTATGTGTATGTGTGTGCGTGTGTGTATGTGTGTGTGTGTGTGATGTTTAGTAATTTCAAGTTATCAATTGAATATAATTTACTCAACCAAAAATAATTCTCTCAGACTCATCATAGGAGCAGTACTGTAAGTATTTTGTAAGTTTACATTTACATTCCCAGTATGAAAGCGGATAAATATTTATAACTTTATTTATTTTATTATAAATAAATAATTAAATGCAAACATTCCGATTTGACGTCATTACGCTTATGTAAGTTATCGCACAGGCATGTCACATGACACTATCGTAATCATATTCTAGAAACCCAATATCATTAAATGCATATTATATCAATATTATCACGTTTTTGTCAATCAATCAATCACTCAATATAGGGAACTTAATTGTAGGTATCCTTTTCTGGTGTCACGTTTATTTGTAGAGTTCCGTACTTAAAGGGAAAGACGGAACCCTATCACTAAGGCTCCAATGTCCGTCTGTCCATCTGTCCGTCTGTCTGTCTGTCTGTCCGGCTGTATCTCATGAACCGCTGCAGCTAGACAGTTGAAATTTTCACAGATGATGTATTTTGATTACTCGCGTGGCGGAGCTGTTACAATACCGATCTAACGCGCAATGGGTCCCGGGTTCGATTCCCGGCCAGACCAGGTATCTGAATGATGAGTTTAGATTCCCGTTCTGGGTCTGGGTGTTTGTGTATTCGTCTTGTGTGTGTCCACGGTACCCACGACACAAGAAAATCCTACTGTGGGGCTATGAGTGCAGAAAGCCTGAAGCCTGATTTCTATTGCCACTATAGCAACAAGTAAGACTTGACTTACTAAAGACAGAATAATTAAAATACTTAAGGGGGCTCCTATATAACCAACGTATTTTTTGGCGTTTTTTATAGCGAATGGTACGGAACCCTTCGTGCGCGAGTCTGACTTACACTTAGCCGGTTTTTTTCAATTCAATATACATACAAGGACAAGTGATTATAAAATTTTAGTAACCAAAACGTGACTGATTTTAAAAAGTTATCGTTTCTATTGTACATTATCGACAAAGTAAAAACTTATAACTTAAGGTATTCGACCTTGATTATAGAATTAACACTATTAAATTAATTTTTATTCATTGATACAAAATCTAAGTATTACAACATGCAATCCACCTGATGGTAAGTGGTCACTGCTGACTATGGGCATCTCTTAACTTATTTCATACAAAACAAGAGTTAAATCTGAAGTCAATCATATATATGACGGAGGGGGTGGTTCTTTTTCGCTCATCGTATCAGGATAACCTACTGTGGGCTCTGATAGGGAATGTTAGCACCAGAATAAATTGCAGACTTGATTTTAACACACAGTATAGTGCCGAATTAAACTTGTTACAATCACTGAATTAATCAAACTAAATTAAGTAGGCAAGTAATCGTAGCACTAAGAACGCGGGATGATTATAGAGTCGTCTGCTTCGGCCGACCGTCAACGATAGACTGAGGTGTCGGCCATTAAACTGGTACAACCCTAACTTCATCGAACGCCACTAGATGGCGCTGGCGTTCCGGTGTTGCCACAATACCGCCATTTCCGACATATATATCGTCAACTCATTATCGGAATGAGAGAGTTTTAGGCCATTGTCCACCGCGCTGGCCAAGTGTGAATTGGTGGACTCCACACACCTCTGAGAACATTTTTTTTAAAGAACTCTCGGGTGTGTAGGTTTTCCTTTTCCAAAAAGCAGTGTTAGGTAATTTTTTATACGCACATACATCAGTGCTGCGTGCCTGGAACCTCGGGCCTGCCTATTGAGAGGGCAAGTTTCAACCATTAGGCTATCATTACTCTTAAAGTAAATCATAGATCCGTTGATGTTCTTAAAGACTAAGATGGTGGCCTCATATTAAAACGCAAGAACTGCTTCACGCTAGATGTAGGTGTGATAGTTATACCACCTCAGTGGAGTCAGATACGTTCTACCATTTACATATTATAAAAAGGGGATTATAGTACACCAGGAAAAGTTATAGAAAATACCTGTATTAACGTTCTAGATAGACTAGTTTCAACTGTTAAGAAATTGATCTTATGCAATCATAAATGGTACCTAATGGAAATTATTATGGAAAAAGAGATTAAATTTAATTGTTCGTTAATAATTAAAAGTAGGATGTTCCAAGTCATTACATTAAGGTACAATGACAGGAATCGCTTCAACTTGTCGTCAGTTCTGACAGTTCAAAGAGAGACTCTAGATAGTAAAATAAAATCAGGCCAGTCGTTGTTTCTTGTAATCATAAACGACTAATAAAGACTAGAAACATCTATTGGACCCTACGTGGTGAAGTCAATCACATATGCGTTGCTTCCGAGAACTAAGTTGGTTGCCTCACATAAAAGTGATCTTTCAACCACACCCTTCCACCGAAGCACGAGTAGTTGTACGCCAACAGGATTATTATTGCGAAAACGAACTTGAAAGAGAACATTATTATGAATTCCAATATAGTCTAATTTTATTTTATTAATGTTCAATAACCGTTCTATTTCAGCTACTCAGTTACGTGACCTCAGTGACACGAGAGGGTAGCCACTGGAACTTAATTTACACCTACTTACCCGAAAACAGCAACTATACTGTTCATTGTGACTACGTTATCATCGCAAACGGACAATATGTGGAACCAGTGGTTCCTAAGTTTGATGGTCTAGAAACTTTTAGAGGTAAGGATTGTTTAAGTAAGCAGAATATTGGTTTCAGTAAGAATGGTGATAATATGAAAATTGTACGACTGTTTAAGCTATTGCATAGTTTATATCGCGGACTTTGAGCACGGCGACCGAATTAAGAAATTTCGTAACGACAAAATCTAACACCCCCCACTCCTACCTACCATGTAGCGCTGTCGAGCGTTCGCTTAACGTGTTTGTATATGTACAGTACGAAGATCGCACGTATCGAGACGTGCTGCTCGGAAATCGGACGAATAATTATGTAAGCAGCTATTTGTGAGAAAGTATATAGCATCAAAGAAAAAAACTTGAATTAATATCAAAGAAAAATATACTGCTAAAATAAATAAATTAATAGAATTACATAAGTTGATAAAATGAATTACATAAGTTATGCAATAGTTTTACCGCGGTAGTCCCCGATTGCCGCACGTTTTGTTATAATTTTAATATTTTTTTTATAAAGTAATATATATTTTTTATATATATTTATAATATATTTTGTTATTAATTGCAAATATATATTATTCCTCCAGGTTATAGTTTTTATATGTCTAGAGTAGTTACGAAAAGCAATCTTACAGTTCATCTTGTAAGTGTTACTCATATCTGAAGTGTTATTTACTTGTATAACCTACATCATCATACAATTTAATCGCATTAGTTCCCCATAAAATTGCAATTATAATTAATGGATATTATCTTTACATGACATTACAATCTCGGAAGCGTTACACAATCAATATTAGTTCTTCCTGACTACGTGATGGTGTTCAAGTCTTAGTTCAAGGTGCGTTAGTAACATTAACTTACTCATTGACTGTAGTTTGTGTATTGATTCTACACACAATATCTGTTTTACCTTGAATAATGAGAGGTTATTATTTTATAGTAACTTGTTTGTTTATATCATTGTATACTTGATATTACATATCGTATGAATACTTGATTATTATATTTTACAAACATTACGGCACGCCGCATTACCTCTGTGCATGATTCCGTATTTTTTTAATGATACAAAAGAATTTTAGGGATACAATTTACTTATTTTAATCCATTAATCCATAAAAACTTTTGTATGTTTGAATGAAAGTAGTCTCATTAAATATAATAAAGTCTATCCATGATTATCCAAGCGAGCCATAATTCTATGTTTTAGAATTTGAAAATAATGGCTATGTAAAACATGACAGTACAAAAGTTATGTGTACTTTTTGCAGGCATCAGTTTTCTTTAGTAAAAACAAAATAAACTCTTCCGTTTCTACCAAACTTGTATTCCTGTTCTCTTCACTTTTAAACTATCCTAAAATTGTTTAATTTAATATAAAGAAATATGATTTCAGGCAGAATTCTTCACAGCCATGACTACAGAGATCCATGTCATTATAAGGGACACAAAGTCCTTCTCGTGGGCGCTGGGGCATCTGGTCTAGATTTGTCGACACATCTGGTAGATGTAGCCGAGAAGCTAGTACACAGCCATCATCTGGTCTACAACCAGCCCGACTATCCCGAGAACTATGTAAAAAAACCTGATGTCAAAGGTTTTCTGCCGAACGGAGCCGTGTTTGAAGATGGCAGTTTTGAGGAAGTGGACACTGTGATTTTAGCTACAGGTAGTTTCACCCGTTTAAAAATATTTGAAACATAGGTATCGAAAATGTTATAAATACACACTTCGACACACTTTCACAAGAGGCGACCTCGGGAGTAGCTACGCATCTGTGATTGACTTCAGATGAAACCCATGTTCTGTATGCAGTTGATTACAGATATCCATGGGCGGCAGTGACCACTTACTATCAGGTGGACTGCATGCTCGTTTGCTACTTCAGTCAAATAAAAAAAAATCAATTCGTTTCTTAAATACACACAATTATGTTCCTATATACGCATTTTAAACCTTTACTTCTAACTTTATAATGTCAATAAGTGTAGATATAATACAAATTATTAATGCTAGTTTTTCAGCATAACGTAGTCATACTTATGCATGAAATGAATGAAATGTCTCCTATGGTCGTACCGACAACGGCTTTTACAAAACTCTTTTGCAATTTTTTGCAGAGCCATTTTTGATTGTTCTTAACCTGAGTCAAAAGCTGAAGATTTTTTATATGTTTGCAGGGTACAATTTCGGCCAACCTTTCCTGGACGAGAGTTCCGGCCTGACCTCAACAGGCAAATATTTGCTACCACTGCACCGAAACATCGTGAACATAATGCACCCGACAATGTTCGTAGTAGGAGTAGTGAATAAAGTCATCACTAGGACGTTAGACGCTCAGGTACATTCGTATTTCTATATGAGAAATTGAATATGTTGATTGATTTGGGAATTTGTAACTAGATAACTAATTTGACCACGCTTGATTAATTTTGTACCCACTTCAGACATTTTGATATACCTACTAAATGGGGTCTTAAAAGAGCAAGACATGGACTAAGCATATACCTATTTGTATTGTAAAAATCTGAAGTCTTAAATAACTTCGGTAAAGATTAAAATCATCACGAATTCATCTAACTTTTTTTATTTTTTGAATTTGAATTAACAAAGTCTCAGTGGTGATAAGAGATCGTTGTAGGTACATGCCAGGTTACAGGACAATGATTAGAATTGAAATCGAAATATAAGAGAAGTAGTACTACAAATCGATGGCTGCTTAAGGCCAGGACGCCTAATTTAAGCCCGACTTATCTTTATACAATTTTCAGGCACAGTACGCAGTTGGTGTAATAGCAGGCAAATTCAAACTACCGACACAAGATCAGATGCTTAAAATGTTCTTCACGCATTTGTTCACGCTTCCAATGATTAAGAACTCTAAGACCATCAATGTCAATCTTATTGTGGATATGGTAAGGTTTTACACAATTATATAATCCCTTATTATCCCTTAGAGCAGTGATAGCCTAATGGTTGAAACTTGCCCTCTCAATCGGGAATTCCGAGGTTCAAACCCAGGCACGCACCACTGATTTATGTGCGTATTAGAAATTAATTATCACTGTTTTTCGGTGAAGGAAAACATCGTGAGGAAACCTACACACCCGAGAATTATTTAAAAGAAAAAAGTTTTTGGAGGTGTGTGAAGTCCACCAATTCGCACTTGGCCAGCGCGGTGGACTATGGCTTAAAACTCTCTCACTCTGAAAGAAGACCCATGCCCAGCAGTGGTAAAATAATGGTTGGTACCCCATACCCCTCTCTGCCTAGTAACAGAAGTATTAAACGCTGTTGTATTCTGATCTGAAGGGGATGGGATCGAAGACATATTCGAGGCATTCAAATTAGTTCTTAGAGACAGCATTTCATCATGTGGGGGCAGCGGCCAAGTTTAATTAGACTCCAATCTTATCTGGGATTAATTACTGATGCCCAAGTGTTACAATGTTCACTTACTATCAGACGGACTGCGGAAGAGTTTGATTAGGGTCTAATCTTATCTGGGATAATTACTGATGTCCATGTGCGACAGTGGTCATTTCCTATCAGATGATTGCATGCTCATTAGTTATGCAAAAATCACAAAAAAATGCTAGTAAAATTTATTGTATATGCATAATAACGATATGACGGCATCCTTTGCGTTACCCTAAAATTAAATATGCTTTTCAGGACAAATATTTCGCTGACCTAACCGAAGAGGCAGGAATAACCAGGGTGCCACCTGTTCTGACCGATATACGAGACTTCAATGCTATCAATCGATTAGAAGATTTATTAAATTACCGTGACTATGATTACGACATATTAGACGATTTTAGCTATAAGAGATGGTATAACCCTAGAAATGAAACGTGCAATATTTAGTAATAGTTGAAATATTTAGAACTTAAGAATAATTGACGAGTTTTCCGGAATAATTTTTTATCCTAGGCCACGAAACATACACTTCAAGAATCAATCAAATTTAAACAAAACCAACCTATATATTGTGCCTGATCGATCACAAAATTTCGCTAAATTTACATGGATTTTGCCATATCTAAGGGCATCTCCTGTGAGGTACGGATCTCGGCAGATAAGTACGCTTTATATAAGCTTATTATGAAAAATGTGTGTAGGTATGATACTACTAAATTTAATTTAATAAAAAAAATACGCAGCAAAATTTTCCAATAATCGCTCAATGTACTCGTTTGCAGAGAAGCTATTGTTTCGTGGCGAAATGATTCTGAAGATCTTTAGTATAATACCCGTCATGTGATATGTAAATAAGCTGCAAAGGTACTTAATACAAAATGTGAAACAGTACAATTTATTTGCAATTTAAAACAACACTATATATTTATTATTATATGTACTTGTGTTACCTCAGAGTATGTTCTGTGTATATAAAGAGTGTAGTGAACAAAATTATGAATATACGTTTTTGCCTATGTAGTTTTAATTGCTTATTAACGTGTAATTTGGATTCACCTCACAAATTTTCTGAAAGATTTTACTGTTTGACAAAGGGAGAATTCTCGCCAGGTTATGTGATCATGCCTAAACAGCGACCATATCACGACAGTCTCAGTTTCAATTCGGATCGTGTATATTTGTGGGATTCCAAGATAACTTTGATAGCGTGATTCAGTATACTCCTAGCGCCATCTGTTGATCAGTTGCGGGATGTCGCCTCATCTTTGTAAGAACCTTGTATTTTAAGGGCGTTTTCGCAGTTTTAATTAACGTTTTTTTTTAACTTAAAATGACAATGTTTATTTTAATATTATAAAAATACTAAAATAGTATATGCAATGTGATGATTTGATTACAATTTTTATAGTTATTTTAAATATAGATTACCTAGATTTGTACACAGTTTAATATATTGTTATTATTAATACAAGTTGATGAAGTAAATATTGAAATAATTTATGAGTTTTTGTTTTTGGTATTCTAAAATTTATTTGAAAAGTCTGTCTATAATGTCATTTCTCTTTGCTTGGGTACAGTTCCAACAAATGTTCAATCTATTGACGAAATACTAGAAGACTAGATAGAAAATGTCTTTCTGTTATTACTTTTACTGACGCGGTTATTAACTGTATGATTATGGTTAGGGTTGCCACCTTTTTTTTCAACGATTAAAGTACATTGGCTACAAAAGGTATAAAGAAAAAAGTACGTAGCTTCAAAATAAAGTACTATTTATATTATTACTTAATTTTAGCTCTGGGATACATTTAGAACTGTGTGAGGTGATAGTAGGCAAAAAAAATGTAGATAGTAACTTGGCGCCCATATTTTTAAAAAAAGGTCACCAAATGTAAATGTTCTACTACTTTCTAAATAAGGTAGCTACGGAAACCTTGTGATCAAAGGAATTTTAGTTTACTGATTATAATCAAACTTTTAAATCCCAGATATACCAAATAAAGTATTTTCGCGCACTTTATTTTCCTCATAAAGGATAAAGTACAATTGCCTCGAATAAAGTACAATACTTTATGATAAAGTACGGGTGCCAACCCTAATTATGGTCTAAAATCCTTTTTGTCCTAACTGTGAGAGAAAATATCTCTTTTTCTACTATTCCATTACCACTGGGTAGCTATGGCTAAGTGAGAAAATCCTAACCATTTTTCTGTTTTCTGTAAGATGTTCAATTGGTCACAATGTATACTTTATAATTCACGAATGTTATAACAGGAATATCAGAAATATCCTTTGCGACTGTATGATGTATGAAATATGCGTAAGATGTATATGGCTTGATACAATTGCAAACATACAAAAACAGGTATAATATTAATACGTGAAGCGAAAACTTTGCACCCGTTTTTAAGAAAATAACGCAGACGGAGGAATATGAAATTTGGCACGGTTTTAGTTTATATAGAGATGCAATGAAGGACGCTAAAATTTTTGGAGTTTACTCCTTTAGAATCGATTTGCATATATAAGGGCCCGGTATGAGAAAAATGTGAGGAGTAAAATCTACTGATGAATGACCTCGTTACGTTTTTTATTGAGTATAACGCCATCTAGTTAAAACTTTAGAACTATTTTATCTGTACTTATGGATGGTATGCATAGGTTTCGTGGTTACGTTTTTAAAAAAATCTTCAAAAATACATAAATTATGTGTGTAATACACACTTACAGATGATAAACGAAATAATTTGACCATTTTTCTCTTAATATAAAAATACATAATGTCTAATATGCTTTATTGTTTTTAAATTAGGCTTAGTCCAGTGAACTTCATTTTCACCTTAATGGGTATTTTTCAATTAACTTTAATTTTAATACACAGTCAAAAATACAAATATACCTATATGATTTTACATAATTTATATAAATAAATATTTTTAGTTGAATTGCGGTCGTTTTCGACCATTGCGACGGGAAACTAGTTATGACTAATACCCAATCTTTCAAATATTATTTGAGAATACGTAAGACAAACTATATGTATATTACATATTATACATCTTTTATATGTGCGGAAAGATATCATTAAAAATAAACAAGTTTTACATCTGTTATAAAATTATAATTTGTACCAGTTAGAAGGAAAGAAAAGAAATTTCTTTCTTCTTTCTTTAATTTGCACCAGTTACATAAAAAATATTTTTTGAATAAATAAGATAACATATAACATAACAAACTTAATTAAACCCTTAGTTTTTTATACGTGGCGCTTCCGATCTTGCAATTGTTTAAAAATGTATTTTATAATTCACATATGAAACAAAAATATTATTAAATTTTCGTCGTCAACCCATTACTGTCCCACTGCTGGGCACGGGTCTTCTCTCAGAATGAGAGAGTTCAGGCCATAGTCCACCACGCTGGCCAAGTGCGACTCGGTGGTTATTAAATTTTACATAATATTTATTTTTGTATTTTGTTAAAGAATTATTAATATCTCTTTCATAATATTAAGAGTCATCATAAAAACGTAAGTACCAGTTACAAGTTACAGATAATATTAACTATGAACAAGTTTATTTGCACATATGTTAAAAATTTCCCTATAAAATATTTTTGTTGTAATAACATTTTCTAATTTGTGAAGAGTAATTCTGACATTTGAGGAAAGGATAGATTTTTATTAGGCGTTTTAAAAAATCTGTAGGTTTCTTTGCTACTCAATATGATGTTGAATCTCTTTGCCTATTCAATATGATCATGTGGATTTATGAATCAGCATATCTATGAGATGCGAATTTAAGAAAAAATGCGATGTTCCTTATTTCTACATTGAACTTGTATACCTACATCCGATCCAGTGGTAGTGTAAGAAAAAAAATGTAACTGACAATTTGTAAGTGTGATTAATTTTGTATTTATCCATAATGTAACCATACGTCCTGATTGGAGCGGGACTGTCCCACTCCTCAGCGAAGGTAAAAATGTCCTTTTTTGACATATAGTATATTTTTAATCGTGAGAAGTATAAAGTGTCTCGGGACTAAGCAGAATGTTAAGTTTTAATTGCCATTTACCAAACCAAAAAGTATTAATTACCACTACCATATTCCGCAAATGTCCCTTGCAGAGGACAGAAACACACTATTTAATGGATGTTGGATGGAATCATTCAATGCTATGTTATTTTACCCGACTGCGCAAGGAAGATAATATTTTTCGAGCCTATGTATTTGTTTTTTATTTTTGACTGAAGTAGCAAACGAGCATGCAGTCCATCTGATGTTAAGCGTTCATTGCCGCTCATGGACATCTACAGTCAACTTTATACAGAACATGTGTTCTATCTGAAATCAATCACAGATACGTTGCTACTCTCGAGGACTATGATGGTCACCTCATATAATAGTGTGCCGGCAACCACACCCTGCCATCGAAACGTAAAAAATGCTGCACGCTAGAAATAGGTGTAGCGGTGGTACTTCCTCGATCGAACCTTCAAGTATGTATGTATGTATGTATGTATGTATGTCCAATGTATATCCATTTATTTGGCATGACACATCATTTGAAACGACTCTTTTATGTTATTTTTTCCAAAAAAGCTCCGCATTAGGATTTTCTCCTGTGTCATGGGGATAAATTATTACAAAAAGCAATAAACTATGGGTTTTTTGTTAAGCTGTTATATATCGCTGACAATGTTATATGTCGTTTTTTAATATAAGGTATACATCCCCGGTAGCTTAAATAGCAAAATTTAGGGGGAAACGGTAGTGTCGTTCCTCGTTTCATCACCCAAGCTGCGTACAAAGTGGTCATCGTCCAACACCGTGTAAACATATTTCCTGTATGTGTATAAGTCCTCTATCTTCGCTTCGATGTCGACCATGCGTATCTTGAACATCACCGGAGGGACCCTTCCGATGCCGGATTCTTTCGTGAGAGCGTCGTAGTATTCGTCCTGAAATTGGATGGACCATCAAAAGAACCGTTTAATATTATTTACTACAGTTACCTTACAATTTAATAAAAACGTCTAGTAGTACCCGATTTATGTCAAGTGTACCTCTACCATATAACAAAATTGATATCTATCGATTAATCTTTAGTTTTTTTAGCAACGAAAACCTATGATTTTTTAGCAAACGAGCTTGCAGTCTACCTGATTGTAAGTGATCTCTGTCTGTCACCTATGAATAGCTGTAAACAATTTGGTGTATATTTGAAATCAATTTCAGAAACGTTACTATTCCCGAAGACTAGGGTGATACTCATATGAGTATCACCCTAGTCTATACAGTACATATATATGTACCGGCCTTTCCACCGAAACGCAAAAAAATCTCACGTTTGAACCAGGTTCGGCGGTGGTACCTACCCGGTCGAACTATACTAGTTCTACCACCTGGCTATATATAAGATAGAATGGAACGTGTAAATCTTACCTCTTTCTCAGCCAATAAATGTATATCAGAAATCGGACGTCCCTTAGAGTATAGGATTTCTGCACGCCTATGCCAATCTTCAAGCATTTCTTCCTTTGAAGGTAGAGTGAAGTTCCCTTTTATAAGGGCAGTCGCATAGCGGGCCTGGAAACCACATATCAAAATTAAGATCCAGTACACTAAATATTCTAGCTGGACAAACAACAAATTATAACCACCAAGTACTGTTCAACCGAAACATCGGCTTCAGTTTCGGATTCGGTCACATTCGGTCACAAAATCTACCTTCAATAAAACCTTCGATTTCGAAGCTGAAGGTCCAGCAAGCGTAGAAATTTAACAAACTGGAACGAATGTATAACACCGCGCTGGAAATGGTAAGGCGCTGGTGTAATGACACACTCAGCTTCGCTATTTTTTTGGAATTTAACGTTGTAGTTTTATAACAGAACACTAAGAGTTAATCTTTATTATATTTATCAATCTATCTGCCCAGACTAGAACCAAGGACCCTAGAATTATGAGTAAGACTTTATGGCGTGTGGTGAATTCTTGATATTTTCATTGCTAATTATTAAAATATGTGATAAAAGCAATTTAAGTCGAGAAAATTGCTTGTCATTGACGAGGTGAGAGTAGAACACTATCTTTTTCTTCATAATAATATGAAATTAGCAAACGAGCAGGCAGGCCACCAGATGTTAAGTGACCACTCCCACCCATGAACATCTCTAGTCAACCTCAGATTAGATCTCAGTCCTACCTGGGGTGAGCCACAGCTGCGATGCTACCACTGATGATTAACACGGAAAGCCTCGGTTAAGTATGAGCCAAGCGGGTCAGAGACGATAAGAAAACTAACTCACCTGTGCATCTATGGCGACCACCAAACACGCCCGCACTATTAACCCGACCAACACCATACTCGGTTCATTAATGTTTATCATGTATTTGTACAACGGAATGACACTGTGTGATTTTACAGTGAGTCCACAACTTTCATCCAAAAATGGGTAGTCGTATTCGTATCCTGGAACATAAGAAAATAGAATATATTTACAACTATAGAAGGACTTAGATCTGAATATTGAACTAACTTATTTGCATCAGGAAGTACAAGAAACAAGGTTTTTTTTAATATGAAGCACTACAAAACCAGTTACCATTTACCAAATTAGGGTCGTATCCTTGTAACATCTATTTCTACAAGGAAGCAACTAATGCGTGTCTTTGGAAAGGTGTGAATGCTGACTGACTTGAAAACGAGACGTCGAACTCGAGCCACAGGAGTACCAAAACAAATGGATTGACTTCAAGCCTAATTTCTGCACCATGTAGGATTTGTTAAATCATAATCAAAACATATATGATGTTCTTGACTTTATCTTATCCTTAACGAATGAAATTGTAATCACCCTAATAGTAGATAGACACTGCTACTCATTTGTCTGAAGTTTTACCTGATTCAGATGAGCCTGATACCTGAGCCAGCTTCAGGTGAGATACAAACACTGAGTTATAAGGTTAACCAAAACATGTAAAAGGATCTGCCTTACTCTCCTGAACCTAAATCTTCTGAAATCTGAAGAAAAAGTAAGAAATTAGAAACACTTAAATCCACTAGATAATTCTTACCTGTACAGTATATAACATCATCAATTTCTTCGTAAGTGCCATCGGTGAAGTAGACCCCAGTTTCATTAAATTCCTTAATATCGGGTTTACGGATGAAGTGGCTTGGGAAACGCGTTCTGAAGTTGATTTTGGAGTGATGACTATGAATCAGCTTACTGCTCACGTAACCAACATCGATACTAATGTCCATGCCGGAGGGTCCAGCACCCACAACGAGGACCCTACGCCCAGTGTAAGGATCCGGTTCTCTGTAGTCATGACTGTGGATTATTGTTCCTGTTGTTATGAAAAAATAGATGAGATTGTTACATTCAGTGCAGAATTATTATGAAATGATGATATAGGAGATTCTATCATAAAGCTTAAGTTGAAAGGGATTTAAGAGGACTTTATTCTATGGGTGAGAACAATTTAGGGAGATATTGGATCTTGAACTCATCTTCTAGACATTGTATTTGGGTCTAAATCGAAATGTAGCCAGAACAAGTAGTTTTCACAGAGGTCAATTTACATTGTTAGGGTCTCAAATAACGAAGATAAGACAGTATTAACCTGATATTACTAAAGAAATATTTTAACTCTTCGAATAAGATTATGATGGAATTTGAGACGTTTTAGGATATGTATGAACATACACGAAATTTCGTAATTACCTGTAAATAGATCTTCGCCCGGTATTTCTGGCCAGCTAGGCTTACTGTGATGTCCATTTCCAACGATAACGTAGTCGTATTCTTCTTCTGTCTCCTCACCAGTTTTCACGTGGCTATATTTAACTTTCCACACATTGCCGACTCGAGAAACTTTAATTACTTTATGTAGGAACTGAAATCAGCGTAAAATTCCTATTTTTTTGTGATTATTTTTTGACTTATTATGACGATGATTTTGTGTTCATAAAATGACAATATGTCCCTAAATTGTATTAAAGCAAGTATTTAACGGAGATAATAGTTTTCTGCCAATATTAAACAAATCCAAAAAACTATCAAACAATTTATATTCTAATTATGTTATCCATGATTATTAGATTTAGCAGTTAATTTAAGAGTATAAATTAATTGACTTCAAAGACTAATTGCGGTAGATAAAAAAATTTCTCTGTGGAGATACTATCGCAGCAACAGATTATAATTAGTATAGTTTAAAAAATAACAATGATGTTTTTTTTATAAGACTGAAGTAGCAAACGAGCATGCAGTCCACCTGGTGGTAAGTGGTCACTGCCGCCCATGGACATCTGTAAGCAACTTCATGCAGAACATAGGGTTCTATCTGAAATCAATCACAGATGCGTCGCTACTCCCGAGGACTAAGATGGCCGCCTCATATAAAAGTGTGCCGGCAACCACACTCTTCCATGACATACATAATAATAATTTACAAGAACGAATACATAAATAACACCTTGAACAGGATTACATTTTAGGGATTTTTCGGAATCCCCTGCGTATCAGTATAGTATGGTGAAATCTTGGTCAAGAAGGAAGAAGTAGCAGATTTTGCATGAAGTTGCTCACAGATGTCCATGGGTAACAGTTACCACTAACCATAATGTAAACTGCATTCTCGTTCGCTACTCTCTCTTGAAGATCGCAACGTCTTTTTCTGAATTATCAGTACAGTAAATTTGTTGTCAGTAACCAAGTGTGTTGCTCGCTAACTGGCATCTGGATATATGTTTTTATATGCATTTATATGCTATTAACCTTTATATGCTTTTCAAGATCGAAGTGTTTGGCGTAGTCCTTTATATAGTTGTAATACATCTCCCAGGTGGGAAAGGACGGCATGTTTTTCGGTATTGGAAATCCTCGAAGTTCCATCGTGGGTTTTGGTAAATTTGTCCTGGAAACAAATATTTTTATGTAGATTTTACTTCACAGGAGATAATTATCTTTTTGATATGTTAATGTAAAACGATAACTTAAAGGAGATCGTGACGGCGTAATGACAATAACAGATAATTTTCTTTTTTGGCCCGTGGCTTTGCAAGTACGAATATGATACTAAATACATAAAAATATAGGTAATATTTTTACCCCCTTAATAAATATCAATAAAATATAAAATCAAAAAATAATTTTGTAGCGTTTTTCATAAGTAAGAAGTACCAAAGGAGCATGCAGTCCACCTGATGGTGAGTGGTTACTGCCGCCCACCTGATGGTGAGTGGTTACTTCCGCCCACCTGTGAGCAACTTCATATAGAACAACGTTTCCATCTGAAGTGAGTCACGGACAGGTTGCTTCACATAAAAGTGAGCCGGCAGCCACACCCTTCCATCGAAACGCAGGAACTGCTTTACGCTAGAAATTAGTGTAGCGGTGGTACCTCCCAGTTGAACCACCGTTTTACACTTTCATAACTAAGTATTGTCTGAACTACAAAAGCTAGAATTTTAGCTCTCATTGATCTTATATAAATAAATAAGTAGGTTACAGCATAACCAATAAATTATAGGTACAATAATGTATCGGTAGCAGATTTGGGGCATAAAGTTCATAGTATTTATTAGCCCATTTGTCCTAAAATATAGTAGGTATATAGTACCTATCAAGTTACCTTTTTTTGCTATCGAGAGGGAAACCATCAAAAGTACCCGACGTCGGGGGAGCAACGTTGGCTTATGTGGGATTTTTAGCTCACTGAAACCCCCCCGGTGGCCATGCTAAGCTCTGTGAAGGTCTCCGGGATCTTCAATAGATCGCAACCGGAGTCCTCCGAGCGCGATGCCCCTTTTGGGCTCTTTCCCGGTGAACATTTGCGCTCATCATACCTTCTGATGTTTCCGGCATGCGGCGACACATGTTGTCATCCTTCCCGGGTTTACTGCGATGCGGGTGTACTGGACGATGCGAGGTCCCACTCCGATCGCTCGCAACCCCAGATGCCCCTTTTAGTTGCCTCTGACAACAGGCAGCTGATATCGCAGCCCTATTTTGGTCTCAGAACTACAGGGAAAACCTACCAAGATACCTACCAGCTATATTCTATCTACCCTAATTATAGGACAGAAACTTGTAGGTAACTTTAGTCGCAAAATCTAATATGTATATAAAATTCTCGTGTCACAGTTTTTGTTGCCATACTCCTCCGAAACAGCTTGACCGATTTTTACCAAATTATATGCTTATTCAGTAGGTCTGAGAATCGGCCAACATCAATTTTTCATACCCCTTAAGGGTTGTCCACCCTTAACATTTATTTTTATTTTTTATATGGCAAAACAACGTTTGTCGGGACAGCTAGTGTTATATATATAATTGTAAATTGCTCTATCTCATAGAACTTAAAGATAAAAGGTACCGAGATACTTTTGTATAAAGATAACGTGACATTTATTATCTTTTTATTGATGGTACTTGTTTACACAAGCTTCTGACTGAGTGATATACACCAATGTTTACTTGATATACTTATTGTATGATTTCTAAGTAAAACATAAGCCAGAAGTAAATATAATAATAGTTCCATAAATTGTATGAAATAAAATTATACAATTTATTGCCTATTGTGTAAATTAGAATACAATATAAGACGTCATCTGTATACCAATCATGCTTCATACTTCATACTAATATTATAAAGGTGAAAGTTTGTGAGTGTGTATGTTTGTTACTCCTTCACGTCGAAACGGCTGGAGCGATTTTCATAAAATTTGATAGGGTAGGGAGTTAGCTCACACTGGATTAACATATAACTACTTTTTATTGTGGGAAAATATCTTATTCCCACGGGACTATATCCATACAGTCCCGTGTCCGATCCCCGTGTCGGGACACGGGGATCGGACATATACATCGATTTACGATTTACGTTACATTGATTTTTAACGCGGGCGAAGCTGCTGGGTTCAGTTAGTATTTTATATTTATAAGCCGTTGATATATTTTGCGATGTTTTTTTAAATTTTACGTCGACACGTTTACAAATTTTGAGATCAGTTTTCAGATCAGAAGAATTCATTTTATTTTAATAATATGGGGGTAGTGAACGAACGCGCAGTCCATCTTATGGGAGTTGGCCACTGCTGCTCATAGACACCGGTAATCAACCCTGCTCTTAATGTTAATTTATGTATGTTTTATACATTACTAGCTGACCCGGTGAACTTTGTTCCGCCAAAAAGTCAAAAATTTAAAATTAACAGAGTTACTTCACTATATTATGCATGTATTATACATAAAAACCTTCCTCTTGAATTACTCAATCTATTTTAAAAAACTGCATTTAAATCTGTAGCGTAGTTTTAAAGATCTAAGCATACATAGGGACAGACAGCGGGAAGCGACTTTGTTTTTGTTTTATACTATGTAGCGATTTGTAAAAATATTAGCATGCTCCTCTGCTTATACTAAACTGTGCGAAATTATATACTCCGTCCGCGGTAAGTTTTTGAAAAACAGTTTTGCTTCACGTATACATATATCTACGTTTATAAACAAGAAGTTATATACAAATACGTTTGCAGTTACATATGTATTTATTTTATGATACACAAACATAAATTAGAAAGTATTATAGGTAGATATTATGTAATCAGATTGTCATTTCTTTGATAAACAATATTTAGATAATAGCAAAGATATCCAAATTCGCTTCTTTTTTATTTTTAACTGCATTCCAAGCAAAAATATGTTATTTATTCGTCGCGTAATTATATTTCTTTGTATTATATGTATATTTTGATTGTTAATCCAATCAATATGATACTTTTACAAGGTATTCTTTTAGTCCTATGACTAAAGACTTAGGTACTCGAAATACTAAACTACTGGGACTAAGAACTAGTCTTATGAATAGAGACTTAGGTACCTAAAATACAAGTCAAGTCATGAGTTGCTAGAAACGAGTGATATCTTTTAGGAATAAAAAACTCTTATGTTGTTTCTTTGAGTTTCTCTAGTTTAAGTCTAGAGTTAAGTCCTAGGTATTTGAAGTCGGCTTTCGGTACATATTTTTTTAAGAACGCTCGTAGCCCCAGGTCAAGATATTCTGCTGTGTCGTGAGAGCCAGGGACACACTCAATACATATACTTATATACCCAGATCCAGAACGGAAATCCAAATTCATCATTCAGATGTCCATTTAACCAGGTATCGAACCTAGAACTGTTTACGTGTCAGACCAGTATGGTGACCAAAATTGTTCATTCATTACCGTTTCTCCCAAAAAAGAATTACACAGCTTCGCTTAATACTTGAGTACAAGGGAGAATATAGGTAGCTCGACTTGGCGGGGGCACTCCCGTGCCCCCAGACTCTTAAAATACTGAAGTGCATCCATACCGTAGATGTTTGTACATGCTTGTGTGTATAGGCAAGCCATTTTCATCAGTGCCAACTCTGGGGTCGTATCTCCAAGTGCCACCGACGTACTGAGTAACTTCTAGAACCGTGAAGTCGATGCCCTCCTCTTTTAGGTATCTCGCTGATGACAGACCCGCTACGCCAGCTCCAATCACGCATACTCGCTTTCCTCTTGCCGCAGCCTGAAAGTAAAATAAATGGTTATACTAAAAAGTTGCGTGATGAAATTTCCTATCAAATGAAAGAAAGAAAATGGAAATCGGTTTAGAAAGACCCAAGTTATCCAAGATCTTAAGAAACCGACATTTTCCAATTTTCCGGGAAAATCGCCGGAAGGTTTTCATTTTCCTCAATATGGGACTGACTGTGAAACTAGCCGCATACAATGTCGTATGTCTCGTGTCGGTAGGTCGACGATTTCTGCCCATTTCGCCCGAACATACATAAAAAAAAAATATATATACGTGACGAATAGATAACCTCTTTCCTTTGGGAAGTCGGTTAAAAATACGTACGTGTTTGACAAAGGGAGATCTCCCGCCAGTTTCAGGGCTGTCTTGGACTATGCTGGGGCCCTTGGGCACACAAGAATTCAGGCCCCTTTTGAAATGTAAATAAAGTATGATGTACTTTTTTACTTTCTAAAAGGGTCCCGACGACTCGTCCATCGAGAAACGTGTAATGCGCCTGACCATAATATTTTGATATTAAATGTGAGAAAAATTGTCGGTCGTCCGGGCCCTCTCAGGATGGGAGCCCTGGGCACTGGCCCTTTATGGTAAAGACGGTATTGGCCAGATTTTGCGAGAAGGAGTAACAAATACACATAACTTTTTTAGTATATAATATAGTTTTTAATTGTAAGTGTAATGTATTGTCTTGTTGGCTGCCCTTTTTAAATAAATAAATAAATAAACTTTTTTTTTTTGCTCTCGAGGGGGAACCTTCAAAATCAAATCGAATGAAGTATTTTTCTAACCAGCGCTTTGCAAGGTGTTTGGATTATAAATAAGATATTTCTATTATTTTGAATAAAAATGTAATATATTTATCAATATGAATTATTAAAATGAGCTATTTTTAAATTATTGTAATTTTATCACTTATTTTCAAGTTTTTTAAAAGTTATGAAAATAATTTTTAAAACTACTTACGTAGGCAAGCAAAGTTGTTTCTTCTTAGGTGATTAAAATAATTCAAGATATAAAAAGGTTAAGACATTCACAGACAATACAGTAATCGATTTTTTTTTTCAAGTACCTATAAGTTTTTTATAATAGACTAGTCGACTCGGCGAACTTTGTTCCGCCTAGAAGTCAAAAATCTAAAATTATTAGCGTCCTTTCACTGTATTATGCATTTATTATACATCAAAACCTTCCTCTAGAATCAGTCTATCTATAAAAGAAACTGCATTAAACTCCGTTGCGTAGTTTAAAAGATCTAAGCATACAAAGGGACAGACAGCGGAAAGCGACTTTGTTTTATACTATGTACTGAAGTGGCAAACGAACATGCTCTACACTTGATGGTAAGTAGACCTTGCTGTCTATAGACACTTCTAATTACTTCTTAGATAAAATCATTGCATAGATCACTTTTATCTGAGGAACTTTGAACCTACTAGTTAAATACGTCAATATTTATATCGACAAAAGTATTTATCTTCATTTAATATTTTTATTGGGAAATTCATTTAAGTAGGTAATCATACATATTGTGAACATTGTAAAATTTTGATAGTATCACCCCCACACCTACATACTTTTGATTAATTAGAAAACTGTTAAAGATTCCTGTGTTCTATAGTTTGGGCAATATGGCCCGCCCGTGTATGTTTCCTCACGATGTTTTACTTCACCGAAAAGCAGTGATAATTAATTTCAAATACGCACTTAGTTTTATAAGTGCGGTAAAAATGCCTGCGTTTGAACCTCGGACCTTCCGCTCGAGAGGGCAAGTTTCAACTATTAGGCTATCACTGCTCATTCTAACTTACTTCTCTGGAATAGCAAAGCATCTGTGATTTAACTTCGTGGCTTCCATGACCACTTAACGTGATATCAACTGCATGGCCTTTAATACTCCTATAAGTAAGAACATTAATTATACTTACATTGATAAAATTGAATCGTATGAGAAGTATAAATTTTACAATGTCTGAATTATCCCAACCTTCGTTATACACGTTTCATAGCAGTTCAGGCTTATTTGTGTTCCTTGCTAAGAGATGGCGCCATGAGTAACAAAATTAAGTAAAGGCAAGTTAATTGTATTGCACGTTACTAAAGTAGTTCAACTAATAAATTTATAAAATACGTATATGAATGTAAGAAGAGCATTTTCTGTAAGTATTATAAAAATAACAATCTTACTAACATTAATTTAATCATACAAAAAGTTCTATAGCAATCCCCGTAAATGCGTATTAGTGTCACTGTCAGATGACAATTAATTAAATTTTGTAAGGTTGTAGGTTAGTCTTTGTAGCGAAAATTGTTTACCTATATGCCTACAAAGTTTTATTATTACTTATATTATACGTATAAATTGTGGAATACACATAAAAAAATATTTACCTACTTACATTTATCTTATAAAAAAACGATTAATGATGGAACTTTGTTAAATTTAAGAATACGTAAACATTAGAAACAATGAGTAATTATTATTTGAGTAATTTAAATAAAGGAAATTATCTCTTACCATTGGGCATCAGGGTCAACGTCACAACACTTTTACATGAATTATGAGTTGTTTTGTTTTATTTAGTATAATATTTAATTTTAACAGTAATTTGAGTTTTTAGAGACACGGCCGGTAACGTCAACTGTCTCTCGCCTCTAACGTAAACTGATAGTGATAAGTACCTACCTATATAATAATATGATACGTTTTGCGCATCTGAGACCACACCGGGTTGTAATCATTGTTTTAATCATTTTTATGATAGCCTCAGACTAAAAAATATCGACTTCTCATGTGAATCGTAAAATTTTGCACAAGCAAATTTTGCCGATGTCCATCCATACGTATTGTAACAAAAAAAGATCTCGGAGGTGTGTGAAGTCCACCAATTCGCACTTGGCCAGTGCGGTAGACTATGGCCTAGAACTCTCTCATTCTGAGAGAAGACCCAGCAGTGGGACAATAATGGGTTGACATCAGTGGCTTATCAGAGTGAAATCGCATTCTGTTATGATGATAAGCATAATTTATGCCATTGTTTTCGTTTTATATTGCAGATTTGATCACAAATATTGTTGATCGTAATCGTTGAAGTAAGTGCAATCGAACGCAGTAGAGTTGTTAGATTGAGCAAATGATGTTACCATAGCTAAGCTTTAAAAGTAACATAGTTAAATTGAAACCAATACTCAAAAAATCTATACGAGGGGCGTTATCTTTTTTTTTTGCTTCGAACTGATGTACTTTATAAGCAATACACGAGTAATGTTTTAAGTAGCGATTGTTAAATATGATGAATGTTAAACTGTCTATAATTATTTTCTTGAACGACGCGGTTACCTTGAAATTTATTTTGATAATTGAATATCTGTTGTCACAAATATTGATTAGATACATATCGGAATCGCGTGGGGAGGGATCCTCACTGGCTTCGTTGATAATTTTAATGAGTTCCGTAGGCATTATATTATTTATTTATTTATATGCGGGGGAGGTCACAATTCGATAGGTCTTATAAAAAACCGGCATTTTAAATTTCCTGGTACTATAATCCATACATAATTTTGAGTATGTGTATAAAATTATAAAAATATTATATTGATACAAAACACATTCACATATGCTAGTCGTAAGGGCCCTTGGTTCAAGACCTGTACCCAGGTACCCCGCTCATCCACCGAGACAAAGGACAGTGCTTGTCAACAAGATAATTAAAAGTACAGTTACTAAAGTAACGTTTTATGAATTGAGTACCTACTTATGCGATACATTAAGTTCAAGTATCTAATCTAATCTAGTGTATATGACATATATATATTTGCAAAAAATAGTTTGAGGGGCTGTAGGATACGTTAAAGTGGAAATTATTATATTTTTAAAATTGTTATTCATCTTTATGCGATTTTGTGTGTGTTTGAAATCGCATAAACAACACTTCTGTATTTAATTTGTAGGATTAAGAATATATTATATTTATAGTCTCTTCTCTCTATCTTGAGGTAATCAAAGAAAGAGAATATCTCTTTTATTGATTAAAACGTAGTCTAAGAAAAACATCACTTTATTTTAAAGTGATGTTATTTTGTAATTAAGTATGACAATAAAATGCAATGCATTGGACATCACCACGGCGCTTGTTCATGATTCAATCGAATCGAAATAGCTTATCTGCAACATGTTTTCATACATATGAGAAATACGAGCACATTTTATTGTATTGTCTTTGTAAATGACTTGCATCTTGTTTGAAAACTGATAAGTGACTTATTTAAATAAGTAATATATTACTTCACATGCGTAATAAGTTCTCTATATTTATTAAACATCTGTATATTTTATTGTTAAGCTATTGCATAGCTTTTATTGCGGGCGTTGAGCGCGGCGACCGAATCAAAAAATTCCGTAACGAAAAAACCTAACACCCCCTCACTCCGCCTACCATATAGCGCGGCCGAGCGTTCACGTAACGTGTATGTATTATTGTTGTATGTGGGCGGTTATCAACCGAAAAGAGTTAATACCACAGTCCTTCATGCTAACCGAATGTAAGAATACTTATGTCTTGTCTAAGTATTCTGAATTTTTACTTGTGCTTCAGGAGATTGTTTTTCGAGCACATGTGTGTATGTATGTTCGTATATGTTCGTTCATTTACCACGTGCTATTGCCCAACAGTTTGTTAGTAACATACTTATGACATATCATTTAAAACGTTCCAATTGAGAGAGCGACACAGGCTACATAATTTTTAAATATAGCGCCGGTGGTCAGAGAAAAAGGCGGAAAGGACATTTTTTATTAGTACAACAATACGGGTATCAAATGAAAGGTACCTAATAAGTAGACCATTACAAATATACGGGTATATGCATTATATTACATTTTTATTACGATCCGATGCAAAGTCTAAAAATAATAAATCCAAAAAGGTGAATAATTAGTTTGATGCAGTCGGGTTTTTTAAATAAATTAATGATGTTACAATATGCTACAACCTCTTAGCGTATGTTCAATTGTTTATTCATAATGATGTTTGCCTCCATCGTAAAAGTATAGGTACTTGTACCAGTTGTATTTAATAATTAATATAATTTTTAGACTGAATTGTGAAAGGATTAGGAAGTTAGTGCGACATAAATGAAATACAAACACACAATAATTAGGTTACTTTTGTTTAAAAAACTTTGCAATTCATAATACTATTAATTACTTATTACCAATAGTTCAGATGAAGAGGGTACTTTTAATCAAATGACTTTTACTTACCCTAGTGAGGTAACCAGAAGATAGACCGATTTGAACACAAAACACAATTATGAGTAATGTTGAATATAATTTCATTTCGACGAACTTTATTGACAATAATTATATAATTAAGGTCGTCGATCGGTCAATTATCTGTGGCCTGCCTATACTTACTGTGTCAATAGGTGTTCTGTAGTGTAACTTATATAAAAGTAAGGGTGTGGTCAAACTGGTAACTTATTTGTCATCAACTCATAATCGTCCTACAGCTCTGGATCTTCAGAATGAGTTTTAGAACATAATCCACCGCTCTGGTCAAGTGAGAATTGGCAGAACTTAACGCTTTGAGAACTTTATTTCAAGCACTCAGGTGTTTATGTTTCTTCATTAAGTTTTTCTTCACCGTACATAATTTTACAAAAAACCGTGGTGTGTGTCTAGGGTTCGAACCCGGGACCCTCGAATGAGAGGTCGAGTTTCAACCATAAAGTTATCACTGCTCAATGCATGCAGTCCACCTGACGATGGTGAGTGGTCACTGCCGCCCATGGACATCTGTAAGCAACTCCATATAGAATATAGATTTTATCTGAAGTCAATCACAGATGCGTTGCTACTCCCGAGGACTATGATGGTCGCCTAATACAAAAGTGTGCCGGCACCCGTACCCTTCCATCGGAACGCAAGAAATGCTTCACGCTAGAAATAGGTGTGGCGGTGGTGCCTCCCTTGGCGAACTACACTGGTTCTACTACCTTTAAAATGTTCATAGGCGGCAGTGACCACTTACCATCAGGTGGACTGGTTGTTTGTTACTTCAATCGGATAAAAAAGAAGAAAAAGAAAGTAGAGTCGATAAAAATTGTAATAAAATAAATATTTGCAAGTTACAAACATTTATGTCACGTCCTAAGAAGCTAGCTAAATATTAATAATTATAACAAATATGGTCACTTTAGATAACGTATGTTACAACATGTAGTGCGTCGTTTAAATTCTCGTATGTGACCTCTAATCTCAGTGTCGTGTGGTATCTAATATCTATTATTATTAAAACTTTAAAAACATACAAAAAAGTATGAATGGGATAAATTAAATAGCATAAAATATAGAAATCTTGGCTGCCGGAACATTCATTCGAGGCAAATATCTATGTCGTCGGGAGCAATAACGCATAGGAGATTAGCTTCAGATAGAACCCCTGTTCTATAAAAACTTTAAGAAGTCTGGGGCAGTATTGAACACGACATATAGGTAACCTACTGTTTTAAAAGAGGTAAATATGAATATTGTAAAACGATTTAGATTATAAAATAAACAAACAAAACAGTCTCAAAGATCAGGAAGAGAAAACATAAAAATTGAAAAGAAACAAAATGAAACATTGTTAGTCAGAACTTAGTCTCGCTTCAATTTAATAACATGACAAAGTCAGTGTTTGTTATTATAATCTTCACTTTTTGAAATAATGGTCACTTGATTTTATGTCATATATATAGCAGCATTTATCTGTTTTATGCATTTACTTTATTCACTGAATTTTCTTTTTTATTTTCGTAATATCTTATCATGATGACTGAAACAAGAAACTAATTTAAAAAATCATAATGGATGCTTATGTACTTGGTAAGGAACCACTTGGGACACTTTTAAACATTACATTCTAAAGTGCCCCAGCAATTTAGTTTAAATCTGCCCCAACACCATATTGCATAAATAAAACTCTCTCGTTCTGAGAGAACACCCGTGCCCAGCTGTGGGACAATAACGGGTTTTACCCAAACATCTCTGGAAAAAAAATTTACTCGAGTCAAACGAATTTTCATTTGTAATACATTAACGACATACAGACCATGACTTCTATCTGTAGTCAATCACAGATGCCTTGCTACTCCCGAGGACCATGATGGTCGCCTCATGTGAAAGTGTACCGGCAACTACCCTGCTATCGAAACGCAAGAAATGCTTCACGCTAGAAATACGTGTGGCGGTGGTACTTTCCCGGTCGAACTACACTGGTTCTACCACCTAGATTTGCTACTTTATCTTATAAAAAAATCCAATCTCTCACTCTGATAGGTCCGTGTCTCACATTCACACACCTTTGAATGTTTAAAAAAAATCTAATAGCTTTAGGTTTTCTCATGACATTATCTAACCATAAATACTTATAATACGCACTTCCAAAAATTTAAGGTGTAAGGTATTCAAAGGATCTTCAGATTGAGAGACTTTATTACATCAATAACACCGTGCACAACCCTCGTAGATTAGCCAGACAAAACCCGAGGGTCAAACAGAATCACCGCCCATTGACACGAGCAAATTGAATTGCGAATCAAATTAATTTGTCCCCAAACACTCGGTTCGTAGCCTTTTCCTACCAAAATAACAATTTTATATGCAATGTTGCAATAGTTATTGCTTCCAGTATTAAAGATAATAGGAATGTTCAAATGAAAATGTAATTTTTGCTTTACTTTCTAAACCAGCGAACTTCGTTCCGTCTAAAAGTCAAAAATCTAAAATTATCAGGTATCTCTACTATATTATACACAAAAACGTTCCTTTTGAAGCACTCTATCTATTAAAAAAACTGCATAAAAATCCGTAGCGTAGTTTTAAAGATCTATGCCTTCACACATAGGGACAGACAGCATAAAGGGACTTTGTTTTATAATATGTAGGCATAAAAGCAATACTAAGCAGTATGTTTTGGTCTTAAAAATGTAATAACTGGTAAGGGTGAGACTCACACACAAAGCGTTCCAACTCAGTTCTCAGCGCTTTTCAAATTTCCTAGGTAATTTTGTCTTGTGATTGTGCATATAACCGAACATACTACTTACATTTTTAACAATAAAAGTTTTTTTAAAAGAATTCCTAAATAAATGTAAATTGGACCAACACGCCTACGACTTTATATAGAGCAGTGATAGTATATTGGTTGAAACTAGCCCTCTCGATCGGGGGGACCGAGGTTCAAACCCAGGCACGCACTGATTTTTCTAAAATTATGTGTGTATTAGAAATTAATTATCATCTTTTCGGCGAAGGAAAACATCGTGAGGAAACCTACACACCCGAAAGTTCTTTAAAAAAAAGTTCTCGGAGGGGTGTGAAGTCCACTAATTTGCACTTGGCCAGCGCGGCGGACTTGGCCTATAACTCTCTCATTCTGAAAGGAGACCCGTGCCCAGCTGTGGGACAATAGTGGGTTAACGACAACTACTTACTTTGTTATTATTAAAACTTTTTTCAAAACGATTCCTAAATAAACGTAGGCGTGTTTGTTCAACACGCCTACGACTTCATATACGTGCAATTCTTACTTGAATAAATTGTATTTCCAAGCAGGCGCTTAGTTTGCAAAGGACTAGAGTATAGAGATGTAGTCACATCACGTTATCAATTTAATACCACCTTTATTTAATTTGTTTACTTATTGTGGCAGACCTAGTTTTGTCTAATGTTAATTAAGTCTAGAAATTGCTGAGGCAAAATATCTGTATTACATTACTGTATTACAAAAACCTCCTATTCTCCTCCTATAAAAATATTACATACCTACTACTTCATTGTAGTCACCGCAAGGACATTTTAATAAAATTTGTTTATTTTATTTAACACATCAATAACATTGTAGCATTTTCTTTACCCATTAAGATGAAAAAATAATCCATTAAAATATTTAAGGCAGTCGGTTTTTTGTTTTTGTTATATTTTTTTCGCATAAAGCGGGTTAATCTTTCTTAACCGTTTCAGCAATTAAATATTTGCCTAAAGTATATATTAAAAGACAAGAACAAAACCATTGTTTTATTTTTACCTGAGTCTCTTGTAAAATGAAAGTATTCCTTTAAGTTGTAATTCAATCCAAGCGATATACTAAGTATGTTTTTTTATCTGATTAAAGTGGAAAACGAGCATGTAGTTCACCTGATGGTCACTGCCGGCCATAGACATCTGTAAGCAACTTCGAATATAACATGGGTTCTATCTCAAGTCAATCACAGATGCATTGCCACTCCCGAGATCTATGATGGTCGCCTCATATTAAAGTAATGTACCTATACTTATACCTATTTCCTTATTTATTTAGTTTAGAAATTATATTTTGCACTATTAATGTAATGGGTTATGTTGATTAACTTTCTTCCAAAATTACACTGTATACGTGCACATACATAGCAACACAGCACACCTCAAAGCGTCAATAATTAACATGGAATTCTGCTAATGTACGGGCAGAGAATGTTCACTGTATTAAATTTCCTGCTAACAGATAAATACTTGTCTAGTGGAGTATGTAATCGAATGTTCATACATATCTCGGGTGCTTTCCATACTAAACTGTAATGCGTCCCTTATATGGGATACTTTACAATACAACAGCATTTGTTTGATGTAGGCAGGTCGTGTAATAAGTGACCACCGTTGGCGCGAATTGGTTGGGAATTTCATAATAATATCTCAATTTGTTACTTAAATTATGTGAACATATTATGTTTATTGCTTTTTTTAATAATTGTTACAAACGAGCACGCTGTTCACCTGATGGCTACTGCAGCAAATTCGTATAGATCAGGGCTTCTATCCTAAGTGAATTTACTACGCTACGATTATGATTGTCGCCTCATACGAAATTAAACCGTCAATTACACTCTTCCGGAACGCAAGAATTGCTTTACGCTACATTGTAAAATCGAAGGATTTGACTCGTATTAACAATTCTAGTTCCTGATTTGTCTTCTTTTTCTTCTTCACGTTTCCTCACTGACAAGTCGATTGTATTCTTCATTGCGAAATATATTAAAAAACAATAAATCTAATATATAAAATTATCGTGTCACAGTTTTTGTTGCCATACTCCTCCGAAACGGCTTGACCGATTTATACCAAATTTTATATGCTTATTCAGTATGTCTGAGAATCGGCCAACATCTATTTTTCATACCCCTTAAGGGTTGTCCACCCTTAACATTTTTTTTTATTTTTTATATGGCAAAACAACGTTTAGCGGGCCAGCTAGTAGCTCTATAAGTTTTGGGAACCATGTCTCACACGGGAATTTTAGATGGCTTGTTTTATTTATTATGATAAGTTCTTTGATTTTATTTATTTATAAGTTTAGTTTTTATTTAGTATAAATACTCTATCAAATTTTAGCATCGGGCAAAGAAAGAAATATGAATAAGCACAACTTCAGTAACTACATCATTAAAACAATGCTTGCCGTGCGTGTAATTGAAACTTTATACTGACCGCAACGCTACCTTTGTGCGCGCCATCTCGAATGGGTTTGCACAAACAAAGGGAATATTTAAGTAAAGGTGTTAGAAATATGGATGATACAAATAAAAATGTGTGTATTTTTTTATCTCACTGAAGTAGCAAACTAGCATGCAGCTCACGTGATGGTAACTGGTCATTGCCGCCCATGGACGTCTGTAATCAACTTCATACAGGACATGGATTCCATCTGAAGTCAATCACAGATGCGTTGCTACTCCCGAGTACTATGATGGTAGCCTCATGTGTGCTGGCAAGCACACCCTCCTATCGAAACGCAAGAAATACTTCCCGCTAGAAATAGGTGCGGCGGTGGTACTTCCCCGGTCGGACTACATTGGTTCTACCACCTTCCATATTATTATAGGTTTTCTAACTAGAATATAGGTATAGGGTGTTTGAACACCCATGAACTTTTGTTAATTTAGACGTAGACAAAATTATTTTGCACTTTAATATGAAGTCTAACACATTTGCGTGGAAATCCAACGTTAATCTGATAGCCATTATTCTGTTAATCTTTATCCTTGTTAAGATAAACTAGAACTATCATTACCGCTACTACTACTGTTAGGTACCATTAGTATGACGTGATGTCGCTTATATCAAAATGTTCGTCGTATTAAATTCAGTGAGTCAATATAAAGCTTAAACTTTTTGCTTTTAAAAATATATAATTCGGGGTTTTATTTTAATTTTTGTTTAGGTTATGTTTTATTCTCTATTTAAACTTTTTACAGAAGATATGCTGCGTTTTTTTCAACCTTAAACATGAAAACTGCATTTCCGGGTAGACCACTGTTTGAAACTTACGATGCTACAGATTTCAGAGGTCAGATTCGCAAACACGGGTTAAATTTAAAACACCTCACTTTGTGTTGAACTGAATGACTTTGTTGTACTAAACAGTAGGCTGTTTTTAAAGCACTTTGGCATATTTAACTCTATTTCGAAATTCTTCTTGCGGAAGTTGCGGCATGTAGGTATTATATTCATGCGGGATTTTAGTAGGCATAGGTACCTACATAGATTTCGTAGCGCAGCGCGTCAGCTGCGCGACTGCAACGGATGCTTTCTTATTATTGAAATAATTATTCAGTACTTATTATTTAATTAATTACTCTTATTTTTTAATATTTCCATTATAAAAGTACAGCGCGCCACCCTAATCAAAAATAAAAACATGCGTGCGTACAAAGTACACATGTCAGAAGTGAAACTTCTTTGGCGAACTAATTTATAAATCTTGTTTATATTTATACAAATCTAAAACTTTAAATTTCCAAGATTAAGAGGAAGGGAAAAAGGCGTGATACGACGTTCGCTCTGTCTCACTTTTTCTCTCAATCTTTCTCACTCGCTTGCTCCCTACTCTCACTCCACGGCTAGTTGCTCATGCTACGTTCGCCCTGTCTTACTCTCTCTCAATCGGTCTCGATCACTCTCTCTCTCTTTTCCGACACTTCCGTTGCAAACCGGCGTGACGTTTCATCTGTAAAAATTTTGCCCTCATGCGCCTAAAGAAGTTTCACTCCAAAAATCCCGCGGATTTAGTCGTAAAAAGAAAGCATTCTCTGCAGTAACTTAATGTGAAAACGCTCTAAGTATACGTAATATTTATAATAATAACGTAATATTTACTCTGTACTTATCCTCATTTATTTACAAAGTATTTATGTAACATAGAACATACATATCTCCTTCAACGTAAACCCAACTTCGGACCAAGTTTAGAACAATAACACGAATAAGTAAATAATGAAACCATTAAAACGGTGACAGTGGTGCGTACACTAAACTTTGCGCTGACCGCACCCACAAAGGGCGCCTTGACCGTTTCAGTTCACAAAGAGAAACTGCAAGGTTTGTGAAACTATAGCTGCGTTAAAGTGTGGTTGAAATTTTTAAAATATTCGACCTAACAATAATACCCTACCAAGAATTTGTGATGAATACAACCAAGTATGTGCATTAGAGGAAGACATTGACATCTTTCATGACACAAGCCTTGCTTTGAAAAAAAGCTAACAAATTTACCAATGTAATTAAGTAAATCACAAATATCTATTACCATATAATTAATTAAAATTAAAATAATACGTCTTTTATGTAAATTGTACACGCCTATAATTGGCTAGCATACATAGAATAGTTATACTCAGATGTAAAATGTTATAGTTCATAAGTTTTGTTTGTTAAGCTGTTGGTGTGATAAAAATAAAATAAATAAATAAATAAATTGTCAATACACCAAAATATAAAATAATGATACAAAGATAGTAACAACGTTTGTCGGTTTGTCCCATTATAAGATTCTTCGGTCGGAGGTGCCTTGGATATATTAAGACGAACACACAAACACTCAGACCCAGAAAAGAAATCTAATACATTTAGATATCTGTCACGGCGGAATCGAGTCTTTGCGTTTCCGTAGGGTATGTTTTTTTTATCTGACTGAAGTAGCAATCGAGCACCTGATGGCAAGTGGTCAGTGCCGATCATGGACATCTGTAATCAACTTCACGCAGAAGTTGTTGTTGGCTGTTGTATGTTGGCCGAGACATATTAATTTAATGATCTAGATTAACACTTATAGTATTGCAATTCGATATTCGCGAATGACTAAAAACACGCGAATATTAATACCTATGCGAATATTCGCCAATACGAATGCGAATTCAAATGCGAATATTCGTGATACCTATTAAATATTCAGAATCCTTTCAGAGTTCTGTGCATATTTGAATGTCTGTGTATGCGTACGAATTATCTAAATAATTTAAAGCACTTTCTCGTCATACAATAATAATAAAACGGTAGTTTATACATAGGTATATATCACATATTTATCTATACAATACTTTGTAAAAAAAGTGAAAAATATTGAAAATTACGTATAAATATTTCATCCTAGTACCAACGCTAGTAAATAAGCGCTCGGCAGTACATTACGGAGGCGGGCGCAATTTGTCGGGTAATGGAAAAATTCCGGGGAAATCGCTGCCTCGCCTCCTGCTTGCCTAGACAAGGGAATACTTATTGTTCTCGTTCCTTATGATATTCGTTGATGTTGTACGTTTTGACAAAGGTGACTAAGTTATTTTTTACTTTAGTTTTGGTTTGACTGCACTGACTTGGTATGTGTTTGAGATAAACTTACTTAGAGCTTAATGCAGAATTGCTGTTCTGGTGTAAGGGCTTGATATCATGACCCGCGTGGCGGAGCGGTTACCTTACTGGTCTGATATGCAGTAGGTATCAGATTCAACCCCCGGTCGGTTTGTGTACTCATCCTCGTGTATGTTTGTTTTATTGACTATGAAATCTGTAGTTGATCCTACATATATTAGACCTGTCACATATTAACATAGCATTTTGGGCGCGTTCCAGAAGACGCTCACAAAGGCCCAAACGCCCAAAACGTCGTTCCACAAGACCACCGCGGTCCTTGTGGTCGCGGCGAATACGTCACTCATGACGTCATGACTTACGCCCACACGAAGCTCACGACGACCCATTTAATAAGGTGGGTCGAAATGATCGTTCCACTAGTGATTATGTCAGTAACGGCTTACAAGCTAGTGGAACGGTAAAAACTGCGGTCGTGAGCGTGAGCTTTGTGAACGTCTCATGGAACGCACTGTATAACTTTTTTTTAAGACAACGCGTTATAATCAACAATAATAAAGTACCAATTTGACGAGCCTCGGCCAGATATTTAAATATGTGTACGTTTGAAAGAAATCTTAATTACGGATTCAGATTTCTGTCCTTGGTTTAGGTGTTTGTTTATTTGCCTTTCTGTTTGTCCATGGTATCCACGATTCATTAAGATTCCTAATGTTGGGTTATAAATGCATAAGTATAGAACGCGTTATTAATTTGTCTAAAAATATAAATATTTCACTTCAGGGAGATTCTTGCTTATTTGGATGAAATATTAAAAACATAGAGACATTAAAACATAACAGTTGCTAGGTATCAGGTTGTATTAAAAAACTACTCAATTAAAATACTCTAACTCAAGCGTTCCATATGCCCATTTTATTTTCGGTACTTTTTGTGTGTGAAATTCAAAAACTAACAAAGTGTCACTTTTTTATAATAATGAAGTAGTAAACGAACATGCAGTTCACCTGATGGTAAGTGGTCACTGCACATTTGTAAGGAACTTCATATAGAATATAGGTTTTATCTGAAGTCAATTACAGATGAGTTGCTACTCCCGAGGACTAGGGTGGTCGCCTCATATAAAGTGTGCCGGCAACCACACCCTTCCATCGAAACGCGTGAAAAAGAAATACGTGGCGGTGGTACCTCCCTGGTCGAACTACACTCGTTCTACCATCTTTAAACTTACTTTCCAAATTTTTATATTGCATAAACAACGAAAACCTCAATAATACACATTTAATACGATTTCACCTTTGTTATACATAATACGGGTAACTAAATACACAACGGGATACAAAACGTTCCGGTGATAATATAATACTTAGAAATCCTCTCCATATTAGTATTAGGCCGATTTATTTACGTTACGCGTTCAAGAAAATTGCCGTACATTTTCCGAGATCGCCGCAGTCTCAATTCACGTGTACAGATGCCAATACAAAGAGCCGGGGCTCAAATCTTCACGGTGACGGTACAATGAGTTCCGGACCTTATGAGATTAAGGCACAAAGGCCGGCTTATAGGAAGAACTACAACATTTAGGGCTTAACTTTGCGATGTCGCGTCTGCTAGAGCTTGGAGATATTTTGATAAGAAAATTTCTTATATTATTATTTGTTTCTTTTTATTCATGTATTATTTTTTTATTAAAACTGAAAGTTTTTGTCTATATATTGCTAATATTTGCAAAAAAGATAATTGAAGGTCTGCAAATAAGTTTTGGCAAAGGAAGATCTCCCGCCAGAGTAGGTGATCATGCCTGGGGAGCGGCCGTGCTCCGACAGTTGTTGTTCGGAACTTGTATATATGCCTGGTATTGAGAATACTTCGATAGTGTGTTTCAGAATATTAGTAGCGCCATCACTTGATAAGTTGCGAGAGGTCGCCAAATAGTTATAATAGACATTGTTATAGGTATATGTTTGTCTCCATGTTTCAGATCGTATCAAACATAATTTAATTCTGCGGATTGCATAATACTTATTACAACCCAATAAAGTCCCACTGCTGGGCACGGGTCTCCTCTCAGAATGAAAGAGTTTTAGGCCATAGTCCACCGCGCTGGCCGAGTGCAGATTGGTGGACTCCACACACCTCCGAGAACTTTTTTTTAAAAGACCTCTCGGGTGTGTAGGTTTCCACACGATGTTTTCCTTCATCGAAAAGCAGTGATAATTAATTTTTAAAACGCACATAAGTCAGTGGTGCGTGTCTCGGTTTGAACCTCGGACCTCCCAGTTGAGGAGGCTATCACTGTACTTAGTATTCTTCAAAAAAATCCGACCAGTACTTTTTGCGTTAAAGAATTACAAACACACATAGGTATAACACAACACACGCTTTTTACACTCATAGCCCCACACTAGGATTTTCTCCTGTGTCGTGAGTTTTATGCCATCCATGAACATCTGTAATCAACTTCATACAGAACATGGGTTCCATCTGAGATCAATCACAGATGCGTTGCTACTCCCGAGGACTATGATGGTCGCCTGATGTGAAAAAATGCTGGCAACCACACCCTTCTATCGAAACGCAAGAAATGATTCACGCTAGAAATAGTGTGGCGTTGGTACTTCCTCGCTCTTATTACACTGGTTCTACCACCCTTGTACTTTCTACCTGCATGGCCGGGAAATGAACCTGGCACCCATTGCGCGTCAGACCGGTATGGTAACCGCTGTGCCACGCGTATCGTTAACACAGACTTTAGCGTTTATAACATTTTACTTCTTGTAATTTGATCGATCAAACATGAAGAGTATATTTACAATAATCCTCTGTAATGCTTAATGGAATCAAACAGGTAATCGCACTACAAACGTTTTTGCGTCGTCGTTGGTTCTCAACTTTATTCGTACAAGAATATGTCTGTGTGCATAACGACCGTTTTTATGTACCTAAGTATGTATGTAATCCGTTACGATGATGTGAAAAGCACATTGGTTGTCAGGTCTTTTTTTTATTTTAATCATTTATTTTAGAAGGTCGTGTTGGTGTGTTAAAATATTTGTTATTATATTAATATTTATTTGGTTTCAGTTGATGTCCATATTGTTCTGACAAAAATGCCCCCAACTTTTTCTTCTTATTCTATTCACACACTTTATTTTAGATTTATACAGATAATGTCACTCCCATAGTTTAGATAAATCTAATGAAACTTCACGCGTCAATAATTGTCTACTTATTTGTGCTGGAAAGCGGGCCAAAGTAGTGGACATATAAACCCCCCTTATACAACCGTCCTTTTGATGCAATCATGTAGAACATTACATTAATTAGTTAAACTATATACCTACAATAATGCACTATATTTCTTTGATAGTACTTTTTTATTTTTACGAGATGTAAACCTTTTATAAGGTACCCGACGCCGTGGGAGCGACGCGAGTTATGTGGGATTTTTACCGCACTAAACATCCCTCCCCGCCCCCGGTAGCCGTCCTCAACGCTGCATGGGGGACTCCGGGATCTCCAACGCAATACAATCGGAGTTCCCTGGTGAGCAAATATGCCACCATACCTACCAAATGTTTTTTGACGGCAAATGTACATGTAAGAACATATTAAAAAAATGCCGCAAACTAACAATAGGAACTTTGAGCGCCACATATCTATAATCGGCTAATACTCCGAAGCTATTATCATTGCGCACATAATATTACCGCGTATTACGAGATCGAATGATTCCATCCCATTATTCACTAATACGTACCGTGAATAGTGCCCTTGGAGGGTGAAAAAATGAATAGAGCTTATGGAATCTAATAAAGTGGGACATTCTTTGAGCTTGCGTTCTGTCGGCTAATTTCATACCGTCTGTGACATATAGGCGCATATAGTATTTACTATATGCGCCTATATGTCACAGACGGTATGAAATTAGCACGCATATCCGATATTTATCGGATATGCGTTTCGATCTTTATAGCTGAGTATTAATGTTATACTGCTGAGTATTAATGTACACTGCTGGGCACGGGTCTTGTCTCAGGATGAGAGAGTTTAGGCTATAGTCCACCGCGCTGGCCAAGTGCGAATTGGTGGACTTCACACACCTAAGAGAACTTTTTTTTTAAAGAACTCTCAGTTATGTAGGTTTCCTCACGATGTTTTCCTTCACCGAAAAGCAGTGATAATTAATTTCTATTACGCACATAAATCAGTGGTGCATGTCTGGGTTTGAACCTCGGACCTCCCGACATTAGGCTATCACTGCTTCCATTAGGCTATCACTGCTCTGTAGCTCTGTGTACTGAGTAGTAATACCGATAAGGAATAATACGGATATACGGAATGTAAGCTTATGTATGCTGCTTTATAATATATTCACTTATTTTTAATTATTAATGAACTGAATTTGACGATTGAATTTGAAATGTTAATTATTAATAATACTCTAACGCATTGGACTGAGTGATCTGTAATGTTAGAAGTAAGTTGGATTGGAAAGTGTGTGTGCATTTTTAAGCGCTTGGGGTCTTTTGTTTTAGTAATTTATCAATGTTCATTGTTTGAATAATGTTATATTACCCGATTTTATATAACATTATTCTTGGTCTTAGATTCCATTAACGACAAGTAATAAAGAGCGTGGCTTTTTAATGTCATCTTAATCCGCTTACTGCGACAGACATTGAATACATTAAATATACATGGTTTTCTTTACATAGTATTGTAAATATGCCTTTACGAATATATTTTGAAAGATTATAGGATAGGTTAGGTTAGGTTAGGTTAGTGATAGCCTCCCCCTCGAAGGGCTGCCACCTTGCCGTGGTGAGGGGGCTTGCGTGTCCCGAAGATCCCCAAGGCTATACCGGTAGGTATACCCATGCCGGGTAGGCTTGGTGGGGAGGGACCAGACTAAGTGCAGCTCACCCCTCGTCGGGACCCAACAGGGGTCTGACAGACAGGGGAATTGCGGGGAAGTGCCCTGCACGAAGTGTATTCCACAGTGGAAGCACAGGGACGGGCCCGGTGTGCACTTACCATGCCACCGGACAGACGAAGATAATTTATCTAGTCACCGTCGTCATCGTAATCCCACCTAAGGGGGTGCCGTGGTCATGTCTCGCGACCTCGGGTGGGACCGAGGGTCTTGCCTTCATTGGCTGGACTGCGAGGAAGAAAACCTCTATAAAAAATCACCCCAATCCCAAGCGGCAGCGCACCGCGAGGGGATGCATGGCTGGCGGGGGGCCAGTCATTAGTGCGACTCCCGCCACGGTACTGGCCGACATCGTGGCGGGTTACACTCAGGCTTACCCGGGTACAGGGGGCACTGCACGGGTGGACCTTCTTTTTCCCCCTCACTCGTGGGACTAAAAATGGAGAGTTCAACAAAAACAAAAACAAAAAAACAAACGAGAGGAGGAGATGTAAAAGAGAGGGAAGCTATGTCCGAATCGGACGAAAGCGAAAGCGTAGTGGTGGCAGGGTCAGGTAGGAACCGTCTATGGCGGAAAGTGAGGCAGAATCCACGCTTTCAGGAATCTGCACTATCTAGTGGTGACGAAACGACATCGAACGCAAGACCTGCAAGAGCCACTGCTGGGAAAATAAAAAGCAGGCGGGAGGAGTTTCTGGTGCACTCACAGAGTGAAAGCGAGATGCAAGCGAAGGGAAAGGCAACCAGACCACAACCTCTGAACATTCCTTCAGCTGGAGATAAGGACAGCCGTCCCGCCGTAGCTTTAAAAGAGCAAGTCCTCAAGGACGTTGGCGTTATAGTAAACGTGGCTGCAAAGTCCAAGCACCTTAAGGGCACTTTTCAGCGAGCCCTTAATGAGGCAGCTAATTCGATCAAGGAAGCGGTGGAAGCTCTGCACGTGCGATCCTCGTCTAATGAAACGAGAAAGCTGGAGGCTGACAATTCTCGCTTGCTGAACAAGATAGCGGAGGTCCGTAAGGAGATGTTAGAGCTTCGCGAAGAAGTAGCACGTATGAAGAGTAGTCAGTCACAAATAGAGAAGGTGCCTGTAGCATCAGAGCTCAGAGCTACAGCTCTGGATGAGCTTACTGGGTCCATAATAGAACACGTGGGGAGTGTCTTCAACACAAGGCTAGAGGCTCTTGAAAAGAGAGTACCCCTTTCACCACTTGTCACTGACCGCACCTACTCTGAAGTTGTCTCAGCCTCAGGTCTTCAAAAGGACCCAGGTGTCTCAAGCACGCAAGTAGCTGCCAGAGCAGAAAATAGGGGGCAAAAAAAGCGAGGTCCTAGGGGGGCAAAGTCGGTCGCTAAAGTGGCTAGTCACAATCTTCCCCCATTAGCGCTTGTACCCAATGAAAATGATTGGGTAACAGTTGGCAAACGTGGGAAAAAAGGCTGAACAACAGGTTTTCCAGGGTAGGACACGCAAACCCAAGGCAAACACCAATAAGACAGCCTTGGTAAAACTGCGCTCCCCTCGTTCCTCGGCTGTGGTCATCACTCTGAAACCGGAAGCCGAAAGACAGGGGGTAACTTTTGCCAACATTTTGGCTAAAGCTAGGGCTGGGGTAGATCTCCCCAGCCTAAACATAAACGGGTTAAAGTTCCGTACGGCAGCCACGGGTGCCCGCATTTTAGAGGTGCCAGGTGCCTTAAGCGGCGACAAGGCCGACTCTCTGGCTAAAAAAATCAGAGAGACCCTGGGGGAGGAAATTGCAACAGTCTCAAGACCTGTAAAATGTGCGGAACTGCGCATTACAGGTCTTGATGTCTCAGTAACTCCAGAGGACGTCGCTGTCGCCGTCTCGCGAGACGGAGGCTGCTCAACCGAAGGGGTCAAAGTGGGGATTATTAGACCCACCCCTCGGGGTGTCAGTTCCGTGTGGGTACGTGCTCCCGTGGCTGCCGTAAAAAAGATCGGCAACCTCGGCCGGCTCTTAATTGGCTGGGTTTCAGCTAAAGCAGAAGTGCTGCAGCCAAGAAACCTGCGGTGCTACCGGTGTCTGCTAAGCGGACATGTCAGAGCACAATGCAACGCAGAGGCTGACCGCAGCGAAGAATGCTATCGCTGCGGTAAACCCGGCCACAAAGCCAATGCATGCACCGAATCACCGAGGTGTTCAGTATGCGCAGCGGCGCACAAGCCGGCCGAGCACCGGTTGGGGAGTAAAGCATGCTCCCCTCCTAAAAATAAGAAAAAGAAAGGCGCAAAGTCGACATTAGGGACTGATGCTGCCATATCTGCCCCGACAGCCATCAGCTGTCACTCTAATGAAGGGGTGGTTGAGGAGGTAATGGCCACAATATCGAATTAGTATGGCCCGTTGTCTACTTCAGGCTAATATCAACCACTGCCGCTCTGCTCAGGACCTCCTTGTTCAGAGTATAGCGGAGTGGTCGATAGAAGTGGCGGTGGTGGCGGAGCCCTACTTCGTCCCTCCAATGGACAACTGGGTGGGGGACAAAGATGGGTTGGTGGCCATTACGAGCTCCAGGACACTCCGGGTGCCACCCCTAACTACAATCAGAAGGGGCAAGGGCTATGTGGCAGTTTGGTGGCGGGACTGTCTCCTTATTGGGGCCTACTTCTCGCCCAATAAACACCTTGCCGACTTTGAAGCATATCTGGGCGAGTTGGAGGCCCTAATTGGACAGATCCGATCTCACCGCGTGCTCGTCCTGGGGGACCTCAACGCCAAATCAACGGTATGGGGTTCCCCAAAGACCGATGCCCGCGGCGAGGTATTAGAAGAGTGGGTGGCGACGACCGGCCTCTTGGTGTTAAATCAGGGGTCGGTAAACACATGTGTGCGACAGCGAGGAGGTTCTATTGTGGACGTATCGTTCGCATCCCCCGCTGTAGCAAACATCGTTCGGGGCTGGAATGTTCTGGAGGGAGTGGAAACATTGTCGGATCATTTATATATCCGGTTCGACATTTCCACCTTGCCAGATCACCCGGACCGTCGCCGCCCTGGAAGGTCGGCACCTAGATGGGTACTGGGGAGTCTGAACAAGGCTGTTCTGGCTGAAGCTGCCATAGTCCAGGCCTGGCTCGCTCCACCTGAATCTGTGGAGGTTGAGGGGGAGGCGGAGTGGTTCCGGGATGCTCTGTCGCAAATTTGTGACGCAAGCATGACTCGGGCCAAACTGCATCCTCCGAAACGCCGGGTGTATTGGTGGTCCCACGAAATCGCAGAGCTTCGCTCAGACTGCACAGTGGCGAGACGCTAGGCACCGCAGGTTGCGCCGTCGCAACGTTGATCACGACGCGGTGGAGCGACAGCTGTATGAGGCCTATCGAGAGCGACGACTGGCCCTTCAGCTGTCCATAAAGCGAGCCAAGGAAGAAGCAAAGAGGGAGCTTCTCCAGACGCTGAGTCACGATCCGTGGGGGCGCCCTTATAAGATCGTCAGGGAAAAAATACGGCCCTGGGCGCCCCCACTGACTGAGACTCTCCAGCCTCAGCTACGGGAAGAAGTAGTGTCCACTCTGTTTCCAGCCAGAGTGGAACACTCTCCTCCGACAATGGCACCTTCCGATTGCATCTCAGAATCGGAGGACTTGGAGGTGCCAAAAGTGTCGGAGGATGAGCTGGGTGCGGCCATCTTCAAGCTTCGGGGCAAAAATAAGGCCCCGGGGCCAGACGGTATACCTGGCCGCGCCTGGGTACTAGCTCTGGAAGAGCTAGGGGACCGGTTCCGCAGGCTACTTGACGCCTGTCTGGAGTCGGGACTGGTCCCTAGACAGTGGAAGACGGGCAGCCTTATCCTCTTAAAGAAGGAGGGACGCCCCGCTGAGTGTCCTTCGTCGTATAGACCGTTAGTGATGCTTGATGAGGCCGACAAACTCTTTGAGCGCGTTGTGGCAGGTCGGCTCATCAAGCATCTGAGAGAGGTGGGTCCCAACATATCCGAAAACCAATTTGGATTCCGGGAGGGCCGTTCGACCATCGATGCAATAATGCATGTAAAGGCCCTCTCGGAAGAGGCGGTGGCCCATCGTGGGGTGTTGCTGGCAGTGTCGCTGGATATTGCGAATGCCTTCAACTCCTTGCCGTGGGCCAGCATTAGGGAGGCACTGAAGTTCCATAGGGTGCCTCCCTACCTCAGCCGGATCGTTGGTGCTTACCTCTCTGAGTGGTACATAACTTACCCAGGACACGGAGGACACACACTCAGTCGAGAGATGATGTGCGGTGTTCCACAGGGATCGGTTCTTGGTCCGCTCCTTTGGAACATCGGATATGACTGGGTGTTGCGGGGTAACCTTCCCCCGGGAGCTTCCGTGACATGTTATGCAGACGATACGCTGGTCACGGCCCGGGGGAATAAATACGAGGAGGCTGCCCGTCTTGCCACGGTTGCAGTGGCACTGGTGGTTGGCAGAATTGAGATGTTGGGGCTCCAGTTGGCGTGCAAAAAAACCGAGGCCCTGTGTTTCCACGGGCCGAGGAGGGCGCCGCCACGGGGGTCCCACATACTTGTTAGTGGAACCCGAGTCGAGGTTGAGTCATCGATGAGGTATTTGGGACTCACCCTCGACAGCCGCTGGAACTTCCGCGAGCACTTTACTCGCTTGGCTCCCCGTCTAATGGGCGCGGCTGCTGCATTAAAGCGGCTGCTGCCCAACCTTGGGGGGCCTAGTGCGAGCAGCCGCCGCCTATACATGGGGGTGCTGCGGTCCATGGCCCTCTATGGGTCACCCGTTTGGGCGGAGACCCTGACAAGGCAAAATATCACCCTCCTAAAAAAACCTCAGAGGGTGATGGCCGTTGGGGTCATCCGTGGATATCGCACCATCTCCTTTGAGGCGGCGTGCTTACTGGCGGGGTGCCCTCCTTGGGATCTGGAGGCGGAGGTCTATGCTGCGATGTATCGGTGGCGCAGAGACCTCCGTCTCCGGGAGGAACACCCGACGCCCAAAGAGGAAGAAGAGCGGAAGTTCCACGCTCTACAGTCCATGACTGAAAAATGGAAGGAGAGGCTGGCCGAACCTACGGCTGGCCTCAGGACTGTGGAGGCTGTTCGTCCGGTGCTTGATGACTGGACGAACAGGCGGCATGGGTCGCTGACCTTCCGGCTGGTGCAGGTGCTCTCGGGGCATGGATGTTTCGGAAAGTACCGGTGCCGCATAGCCGGAAGAGAGCCAACCACCCAGTGCCACCATTGTAGCTGCGGCGAAGACACGGCGCAGCATACACTGGAGGTGTGTCCAGCTTGGGACAGGCAGCGCCGTGTCCTCGTCGCTGCAGTGGGGCCAGATCTCTCGCTCATGGCTGTAGTAAAAGCTATGGTCGAGAGCGAGAGATCTTGGAAATCGGTCAAATCCTTCTGCGAGGAAGTCATCTCGCAGAAGGAGGCTGCGGAGAGGGAGAGAGAGAAAACGTCTGACCTCCCTATCCGCAGCCGGAAAACCGGGCGTAGGAGAGGGGTTCCTCACGCCCATCTCCTACCCCCATAACAGAGGCATTGGCACAGGATACGGGGGTATCCTGTGCCAAAGTAATAAGCCTCGAGGTGGCGTGCGCGGTGTTCCCGCGCGCACCTCAAAGACGGAGGGATGGAGAAACTCCAGCTCCATCCCAAAAAGAGACGGGCCCTGAGTAGGGCAGACGCCGCCGGGACCGCGGTCGAATATTACTACTGTACCCGCAGTCCCAGCAAAGGGCGTACAGAGGAACACCGTGGGGTTTTAGCCGGTAGGAGTCCGGCATATCCTCTCAGCTGCCCCCGCGCAGAGAGGAACCCATGAAGGGTCTCCCCACGAAAAAAAAAAAAAAAAAAAAAAAAGGTTAGTGATAGCCTAATGGTTGAAACTTGCACTCTCGATCGGGAGGTCCGAGGTTCTAACCCAGGCACGCACCTCTGATTAATGTGCGTATTAGAAATGAATTATCACTGCTTTTCGGCAAAGGAAAACATCATGAGGAAACCTACACACCCGAGAGTACTTTAAAAAAAGTTCTCGGAGGTGTGTGAACTCCACCAATCCGCACTTGGCCAGCGCGATGGACCATGGCCTATAACTCTCTCATTTCTAGAGAAGACCCGTGCCCAGCAGTAAGACAATAATGAGTTGACGACGATAGGATAGGTAAGCTGTTAATGATTTGTTAGAGGTCCAAAGAAGCTTAACTGAACCCTGACTATGTAGGAGTAGATTCAGCTTATAGTAATAGAACTAGTATGGTTCGACTGTGATGGCACCGGCTACACAAATCTAGAATACAGAAGGCAGTGGCAATTTACCTTCTGGTGTACTCAAAACTCAAATCACTGTTGCGAGCATTTAGACCGAGGTTCAAAATTGTAACAAATTCGGGTGCTAACGACACTCTAAAATACTTTCAGAATAGCCATTCAACTTCATCACCTAAATATAAGTCAGACTAAAAATCGAACCTGGAACCGTTATGGCGACAAAACAATGTAATAACCACTGGGTTAACTTTAAGCCAACACTGCATGTAAACGCTTAGCGCCACAATCCGCTTACGGCGGCCGCCATTAACCGTGCATCAAATATGCATGGCACTCCGCATACGAGCATGCTCTCTGAGGTTTTCCGTATTCGGAAACAAAGACAAAAAGTATGTTGGAAATGTTAATGTTATTATAGAGATGTTCTTTGATCGCTTGCGTAGGTATATTCTTCGTATGTAAAATTTTGAGGACTTCACATTTTGAGAATGTCACATATTATAATGCTATCCTTTCCTTTACATATAAATTTTAGATCCAAAATTACACACTAGTTCCAAAATTACATATGACAATACAAAATTTTGTATACCTCTCCACCCCTTGTATTACTTCATCGACCCCCCCTCCCCTAACGTGTGACGTAAGTTAAGGATGGCCCCAAAAAAGGTGTTCTTTGAAGTAGGTATGTTTATACAACGGTTGCTTATAGTAATAAGGTAAAAGAAACTTATCAGTCAATGTAATGATGACCCTAGCATTAGTTAGTGGTATTATTTGTACTATTTTCTTCTACGTTGTACCGAACAAAGAATTCTATTCATCTCTTCTAGTAATGAAATTTTTATTGACACATGATTATATTAACGAACGAAAAACCACTAAATAAGAATAAATGGATGTTGGACTATTAACGAAGGTCGAGTTACTGTTTCAGTCGTTGCATATGAATAAATTTGTTCGAATACATATTTTGCTAGTGATGTGCGTTTTATGTCGTATTATTAGTAATCAGAAGTTATTTTGAAAGATTCCAGTTTTATTATTTTAATTAAAGGATTGTACCGAAGCAGGAACATTCTATTGCTATGAACTTATGCATTTTTTTAGGTAATCGAGGTCCTAAATACAAGCACGCATTTTGAGTTTATGTTATTGTATGATATACAAATAAATTAACGAGCAAATAAATGAGAAAGAAAAGATTTTTGGACAATCTACCAAACCTGATAGTAGTATGGATAAAGTTCTTAAAGGTCTGAGATTTTTATAATAATGGATCTGCTAGTTAATGATCGGATTTATATTCAGATATTATATCCCAAATTTTGCTAGCAGAATTCTGAATAAATGTAATAAACGCATTAGAAAAATATGACTCTCTACTCGGTTAGGGATAATGAAATAGGTTCTATACTACAACTACTCGTATCATGGCTGCCCCATATACAGTGAAAAACAAACTACGGGGTAATCACGCTAAATACCCGTTTAAAATACACGTACGTACATAAACGTTGTACAATATCAAAATATTGTACCAATAGAATAATACGATTTTGTCTATCGTAACAAGTTTGATCTGTAAATATGAACGGAGCCTAAGATCTATGTCTACATGTCAACGTCAATTGTCAATGTCAATGTTATTGTCAAAAAATGTAGGAAGAATAAAGTTGTTACCGTGCAAGTCAGTACTACTATCATGAGCGCGTTCCTCTTGTACCGATAGGTACAAATCATATCCACATCACTAAATCTATGTAGATATGTTGATTACGTTCATATTCCCTTTGTTTCAACATGACGTGCACACAAGTATTCTCTGTAAGCCGCTTGTGGTGATGGGCGGGGCGGGAATCCTCCAGTCATGGATTATGGGGGCGTTCAGAATACTTTATCAGCTGTCCCACCGCTGGGCCTAATCCTCCCCGGCTGAGTGATAAGTTATATAATATGCATAGCGTTTCCTCTTTATGCCTTTTGTGGTTATGTGCTGTGGGTATATAAATTTGTACATTTACTGCCTCTGCGTCGCTTGCGAATAATTTGGTGGATAGCGTATTTCTACTTTGTTTCGCGGTTGTATAAATTCTATCAAATACATTGTAAGTAAGTGTATAAGTGGTATTATTTATTAAGGAAAAAATATAAGTACTCGTACTAGGTAATTTACTAATTGTAGTCGTGAATGATTTGATATCTTTGTGTCTTTTGTCCATTTCATTTATATATAGGAGTAAGTACTTTTAAATAAAGGTAAGAGGGTTATTTCCTACATAGTCTTTGTTATTTGAGTAACTGTAAGTTGTAAACATTGAAAGTCCTGCCTGTTACGATTTTTTTAAATTTGCAAACAATTTAAATATAATTTATTCATTTATTTATCAAATTGTAATAATATTCAAGTTATTTTAAACCCACCTGTTAAAGATAAAAAGAGTTTTATTTAACTAAGCTACAATTAAAAGCAACAGCGGGTATTTTGACAAATACATCTGACGTTTTTTCATATGTATTTTCATAGTAAGACATTGATTGCTCTATTTCGTTCATTATGTATGAATTTGTGTCAAATGCAAGGTAGTGTGTGTAATGTGTTTTTAGTTGATTTTATGTAGGTATGCTTTAAGCATTATTTGTAAAAAAATATTAGCATTGCGTAATCCTTCTCTACATCAACTATAACCGTGCGTAATTTCATACTACTCCATCTGCGGCAAGTATCTTAAAAACGGATCACAAGTTTTTGCTATAAGTATTAATATATAGACTATATGTTCGAAATTGATCACCCGACACAGTGAAGGGTATAGGAACAAGGGTAAACATTATAGTTAGCTGGATAAACATCTCGGAGCCCGCGCCCGCCTTATTTGCATAACAAGCGTCAGCAACAGCTTTCAAATAAAAGGAATAGAAGTCAAGGGTGAGTCGGGTTTTACTGAGGGTTCGTATAATTTGCTACGTCACACGTATAAAGTTAGTAATATATGTACGAAATAGATCACCCAATATACTAGGTATAGGAACAAGGGTAAACAATATGGTTGGCTGGATAAACATCTCACAGCTCGCGGTCGTCTTATTTGCATACCAAGCTTCAGCAACAGCTTTTAAGATGGTAGAACCAGTGTAGTTCGACCGCGAAGTACCATCGCCATACCTAATTCTAGCGTCAAGCGTTTCTTGCGTTTCGATAGAAGGTTGTGGTTGCTAGCAAACTTTCACATGAGGCTACCGTCATAGTCCGCGGGCGTAACAACGCATCTGTGATTGACTTCAAATGGAACCTATGTTCTGTATGAAGTTGATTACAGATGTCCATGGGCGGCAGTGACCACTTATCATCAGGTGGACTGCATGTTCGTTTATTACTTCTGTCAGACAAAAAAAATAATAATAATAGGTGACAAGCGCGAGTTTGGTTATACTGAGTGTTTCGTATATCTAAAGGACGTGAAGCAATTTAACCCTTTCGTTGGAATGGTGTGGTTCCCGGCTCACTTTTTTATAATGTGACCATGTTAGTCCTCGGTAGTAGAAACGGATCTGTGATTGAGTACAAATTGAACTCTTTTTCTGTATGAAGTTGCTTACACATACCAATGGGCGGCAGTTAGTACTTATTATCAGGTGGACTGCATTTTTGTTTGCTACTTTAAACTGCTACATGCAGTGGCGTACTGCGGATCAATGCAGACGTGGGCCAAGGCCCCTTTCTATAGTTCCCAAGATCTATCCAGTAAATCTATCTTAACAAACATGCTTTGACGCTATATATTCACTCATGATAGTGATTAAGTTTGAAAAAGGTCTTATTTTCACAACTGTCTATCAATATTATGTACATCAAATCGAAGAAGCCAATAAACAGGTACGTAGTTACATGTTCGTTTGCTACTTCGATATGTTTATAGTATGTGTTCACTGTTTCTGATGGGCATCTATTACCAACTCCACATAAAACGGGGGTTCTACCGGAAGTAACGTGATTAGTGTAATTAATGTTTGCTACGATTTTTTTAAAAACAATTTGAATGCTTACTTTTCAAAAACGATGTCCTAAGATCCCAGTATTTATTTTATGAACTATATTTGGCGAACAATGTTCAATCCTTGCGGAACCCTAATAAAAACGCGTCCATAATGGTTTTATAAATAGATTTTGGAAAGTATTTTCTATTAAATAAACTTCCATTGACGTGGCGTACAGCACGATGTATGAATAAATCATATCAAATAACTATCAGGGGATGCGTCATTCTTTCCCCGTTTCATCAAAACATTTTGTTTGGAGATGGCCTACTTGTTCCGTAAATGTTTTAGGTGCAGTTTATGGGCTTCCTGTGTGTTAGTGAAGTCTCCGGAGTGTTAGTAAACTGAGGGTAAATGATATGTGCGTTGAGGTGGAGAATGATATTGGTAGTAATTCGGTATCTTATTTTGATATCGGGGTACACATGTGGTTTTTTGAAATTATGTTCGTACAAGTTTCTTTATTATATTATGTAAATATGTTACGGCATGTGAAAATGGTAAAAGATCAACAAGTTAAGCAACGCGGGGCACGGAAGGGAATATGATGGATGACTTCTTTTTTTTTTGTTTTTGAGGGGAAAACTTTTAAAAGGTACCCGACGCCGTGGGAGCGACGCAGGGTTATGTGGGATTTTTACCACACTAAAACCCCCCGGTGGCCGTCCTCGGCGCTATAAAGAGGACTCCGGGAACTCGGACCGACCGCAACCGGAATCCTCCGAGCGGGCTGCGTCATCGGGCTCCTCCCAGATGGGCGGCTGGGCCCACCGCTCCGTCCAGTCTTTACGACGGTATGCGACCACATATACCGCTGTCCTTCCCGGGATCGCCTGACCGAACGGTTCGAGCTCCCACTCTAGCCGCCTGCAAACCCGGAAGCCCCTTTTAGTCGCCTCTTACTACATTTACATTTCACAGCATTAACAACATTTTTAGTTTTTGTTCATAACAGCGACTCAAGTCAGATATTTTATCTACGTACGATTACGTACGATTTTTTGCATCGGACATTACATTAAGCCGTCGTTTCTGATTGTTAATCTTGATGACCTTTTTTCTTGTTTTGAAAATATCTGACTTGAGTCGCTGTTATGAACAAAAACTAAAAATGTTGTTAATGCTGTGAAATATAAAGATATTTACAGATTTTTTACGTATACATACAAAATACAAGTAAAGAAGACTAAAGATATTCAATACACTGACTGTCTCCTTCAATAAAGTCAAGACATATATTTCGAAAGATCTTTGCTTTGTATCTTCAAGCAATTTAAATTTAATAAATCGAAGACCTCGAAGCATGCGAATGTACTTAGAAACGAAAACAAAGCTTGTTACGTATTTCCAAGTATTGTCTGTGCGACGTCTCATTCCACACACATCTGATGGAATTCATCACACAAAATCTCGTCAGCTGTCAATGAGTTGTAGAGGGCTTTTTGCTTTTGGTCTCCGTATATATTTGTTATTCAAAAAGCAAGCGCTAGTAAAGATTTTACTGTAATTTATTTCCACTTATTATTACTTACTTTTTTTCATTCCTTACCATTTCCCATAGGTATTTATGTTACTTAACACAGCAAGTAGGGTGTTTTTTTTTGTTTTCGAGGGGGAAACCATCAAAAGTTACCCGACGCGGTGGGAGCGATGCCTAGTTATGTGGGATTTACCGCACTAAAATCCCCCCGGTGGCCGTCCTCGGCGTTACAAAGAGGACTCCGGGATCTCCAAAGGAATGCGGCCGGAGTCCTCTGAGCGCGTTGCCCCATCGGGCTACACCCAGGTGAGTGGTTTGTCCCACCGCACCGTGTGGTCTTCACGACGATAATATGCGACTACACATACCGCCGCCCCTCCCGAGGTTACCTGGCTGGACGGCTCGAGCTCCCACTCTTGCCGCCCGTAACCCAGGAAGCCCCTTTTAGTCGCCTCTTCCAACAGATAGGGGATATTGTAGCTCTATTCTGATCCCGGAACTACAGGGACGCGGCAACGTTTTGGTGGTCCGCGGCGACTCCTTCTCCGTATAAGCTGCTATATCTTGAGCGATAGTTGCTGAATGTTAAGTTTTAAAAAAGTTGCATTTGCAGCGGTCCAGTTTGTTGATTATTGCTGCCACGTTTGCGAAGCACATTAGCTACTAAAAGGACATTAAAGGGTTAGTTTTAATAGTAACAACAGTTTCCGTTTAAACGTTAAAATGACCAGTTTTAAGCGATAGCAGCTAATGTGCAGTCAAAATTACCTTTATATGATTTTAGACTAGTATTATCGCGGAATTGATACATTATAATACTTAACGGGTAGGTACTCACGATATGCGGTTTATGAATTCTTATGGAATTCTTTTTGCCGATATTTCGACCCAGTTGCATGGATCGTGGTCACGGCCAAACTGAAATTACCTTTGTTTGTCTCCATTGCTTTGGCTGGCCAATGCAATACTTCATGCATTATCTACCCCACCCTAGAACTCTCAAACTAAAATACGGGAGCGGTTTACCCCCTTCATGGCAAAATTAGACATATAGTCTATTAGTTGCGGACAAATCGATACGGTTTATGCAAAACTTTTTATAAACTTTTTATAAGTCTGTTGGTATTAAATAAATGAAAAAAAAAGTTCAATAAACCATATAAGTTTATTGCTTAGACATTGAAGAAAGAATTAATATTTAATCACCTTTACTGTCAAGACAGACAACTGATATTAGGGTGGGTTATCAGTGCCTTTGGGCATTCAACATATCTATGACTTTTTACGTATACATTTTCAGACTTACATCACGTTATTGAATTTTTCAAGTAAAAGTAAGGAGATAGGAATCCCGAAGGATGCCAGCGCGAACACCTTAAGGCTCTAAGCCTCTCGGGAGGCACTCCGATTGACTGAGTCTGAAGTAAGCGAGCGAAATGAGAATATTTTTGAAATAACCGAACGAAATATTTCGTGAATTTTATTTTTATATTAGGTAGAAGCTTAGATTTTTTCTATCTAGTAATGCTAGTTTTATAAACGTTGTTGTAGTTGTTATCAATGTAAGTAAATAAATAGTTTCATGTATAAACCGTATAAAATCCATAATTACGTAAATTATTAGTGCCTTAAGATACAATAAAAATATAGGTCAGCAAGTTTTAAATTAAATATATACTTTCAAAAGAAATATTTTATTTTTAGAAAACCTTACAGCTTACTTACATAGTATAACAGTAAATTATACATGTATACACAATTACAGCCATTTACAAGTTTTCACAAATAAACTTAGAGCATTTTTTTTTTTTCAAAAAATATGTTACTTAATAATGTTTCTTCAACTGTAAGGATAATAAAATAATAATATTAAAAAAAAAATATAGTGACTATATGGATTGGAGAACTGAAAATGAGCAGTCAAACAAGTCTGTCTGTGTTTATCATCTCATAAAACTAAAAATACCGAATTGAATTAAAAGCTTTAATGTCATTTAAAGTTTTTTCTTTTATTTGAATGAAGTAGCAAACGAGCATGCAGTCCACCTGATGGTAAGTGGTCACTGCCGCTCATGGACATCTGTAATCAACTTCATACAGAACATGGGGTCTATCTGAAGTCAAACACAGATGCGTTCCTACTCCCGAGGATTATGATGGTCGCCTAATGTAAAAGTGTGCCGGCAACCACACCCTTCTATCGAAACGCAAGAAATGCTTCACGCTAAAAATAGGTTTGGCGGTGGTACTTCCCCGGTCGAACTACACTGGTTCTACGAAGTCTTTAAAGCATTAGCGTCCACCAATTCGCACTTGGCCAGCGCGGTGGACTATGGTCTAAAACTCTTTCATTCCTAGAGAAGACCCGTGCGCAGCAGTGAGACAATAATGAGTTGACAATAATGGATTAGCAATAAATTCGTATCATACCTAGTTATATTTTAAAAATAAAATAACACCACAACACTTTTATTGCAGGCCGCCAAGTAAATATTAAACAATGCTAACAAACATAAACAAACATAACAAAACATAAATAAATTACCATAGTGTAGTTAGAGGACCAATTTTTTAATGCTAGGCTTTTTACAACTATCTTTCACTTTAAATTGATGAATTTGGAATTGTCGTGTATTGCTAAATAGAACCAAAGGACGAGCTCAAACAAATTTACAATACTTAAAAATATTTTCAAAACGCGTTAGATCATTAGTAAAAAAACTCCAAGCACCGTTATTAGCGACTCTACTTGTAGAGTTTAACAATGGTAGCGGGTGCCGGGGACGGCAGGCACGCTGCGCCATTATCGCTGTCAAATCAACCCACTAATTACGGTCCTGGGTTTGACGCTTGTGAATTTCAACGAGAAAATATCGCACGGAGAACGAAAATGACCGAATTTAAACCTAGGGAAAAAAATCAAATTCTTAAAACCTAATTTTATATCCTCTAGCCAATTGTAAAGTGAAGATTTTGTACCACAAAAGGGTAAACATAAGTATTACTTTGATTTAAGGAAATCCGTAAAATTCGTAATACAATTTTATATCCCACGAAATGCATATTTCGTATTAGGTGTCTTTTACAGTACTACAGATAGTGTAAAAGATGTACGGTGTCTACTACAGTATTGGAGGAAGCTCCAGTCTAAGCTCTTGACATGAAACTAATATTAAAATCTAAACAATAATGAAGATGGTAGGGCTCGTAGTGGGTTAACGCTAAAAGTCAGTCCTTCAGACCTAGTTCCATGAAGTTTTCCTATTTAGCGCTTCAACCCCAATTGTGAAACTTCTATCTGATTTGAGACTGTTTAAAGATTTTCATAGGCAATTACACATTAGAAGCTGTGTCGATAAATATTTTGTCATGACTTTTCTGATAATTTCTTTTTTATTGTTGTACGTAACGATAAGGCCGACCGGCCACCAGATGGAAAGAAATCAACGTCGCTTATATTATATACACAAAAAGAGTTGTCAATGCATTGCTGGCTTATTTGTCAATTCTGCGGGTAAAGATGACACACATCATGTTATTAAAATTCCACAGTGAATATCTAGATAGAAAAAAAATAATAAACTAATTTGTACCCGATGCAAACAATTTTGCTATCAATCTATATAAAGTTATGTTATAAGTTATGTTAATAGCCACTTACACTACATGGGTGATAATGATGGACTACATACTCGTTTGCCTATTTTTGATCAAAAATATTTGTAATCAAACAGCACAGAAAATACTTAATTGTTAACGACAGATAATCTCTAGATCTGATATATATACTGAATCTGAAAAAATATTTTTCAAGTATGAACATCCTGTTACAATTACAGATCACAATTGCACTAAAAAAATCAATGTTAACCTAATCAATACTTATAAAAAGTTAATAACAAAATTATAGTTCTTAAGGACCACGCGATCCGACCCTTAGCGGGTCGTCATTATACAAAATTAATAAAGGTAAAGCAATTTTAAAAACTATTAAAATTGCACACCGTAACGATTTTAAAATTGCCAGTTATTGTCACAGTTTCTAAGCAATTTTCATTATTAATTGCCGCATATGCCGACTCGTTCGTACTTCCTCATGCGAAACCATAATAAAATCATTTCTCACTATGTGTTGCGTAAATTGTCTTAGGCTTTTTCACAGTCGCGATTAGCACGCGATCAGTTAAACTTGACATGAGTTTGTCGCACTTACATAGAGACACTGCTCCTTTAATTTAAGTAGATGCACTTCTGTCGTATCCGCTTTAAGAAAATAGGCAGCACATACTTATTTATAATGCGATCCTCTTGCTGTCAAAATGTACGCAAATCGCAAGTGTGTTAACACCTTACTCTGTAACATAATAGCTTATTGTGACATTAATATTATTAGTTTTCATTTTTCATTTTACTGGATTACTTTACACTAATTAACTGCAACTGAGTTTTAAATAAAGAAAAAACAATATTTTTATTTTAGACCAGCGCTGTAGCGCTTTACCTCAACGTTAGTCCTCATAGATAAAAAGTATATTTAAAACAAAACAGTCCTGTTTTGTTTTAAATAAACTCTTCATGTATATTGCGTCTATTGTTATCATGAAATAAAAAATCATCATTTTAATTTGTTACTTCCTCAGCACCCATTATTGGCCCACTGATGGGCACTAGTCTCCTCCCAGAGTAAGAGTTTTAGACCATAGTCTACCTCGCTGTTCAAGTGCGAATTGGTAGACTTCAAACAACTTACAGAACTTTATTTAAAACAACTCTCAGAATTTCCACACGATGTTGTCCTTCACCGTAAAGAAGTGTTCATAGAATTTTATAAAGCATATCATTTTAAAACAATAGAATTTAGAATTTTGCCTGGGATTTGCATCTCGGACCTTGCGATTGAGAGTACGATTTTTAACCATTAACCTATTACTGTTATCATGCTATTTAACTTCAATGTAATTATTAATTTTTATTTGACTGAAGTAGCAAACAAGCATGCAGTCCACCTGATGGTAAGTAGTCACTGCCGCCCATGGACATCTGTAATCAACTACATACAGAACATATGTTCCATCTGAAGTCAATCACAGATGCGTTGCTACTCCCGACAACTATGATGGTCGTCTCATGACAAAGTATTAAAACATTAAATAAGAAAATATTGTCTGCTATAAAACAAACATTAAAATTAACTTATTTTTTACGCATAAACACCCCTAAAATGTGTTTAAACTAAGGGGAGGAGTACTTATAGGCGCGAGGGAAAAGATTCATGAATATTTTAGTCAATTCATTTTGGCAGACAGATTGCCAACTCATGGGGACATATTTCACCTCAATATTATGTTTAAGGTTGGTAAAAGGCATACATAAATAATAAATTAATGCTTTCTACGCTTAGAAAGTGATAGCCTAATGGTTGAAACTTTCCCTCTCGATGGGAAGGTCCAAGGTTCAAACCCAGGCACACACCACTGGTTTATGTGCGTATTAGAAATGAATTATCACTGCTTTTCGGCGAAGGAAAACATCGGGAAGAAACCTACACACCCGAGAGTTCTTTAAAAAAAAGTTCTCGGAAGTGTATATATAGGCCTATAACTCTTTCATTCTGAGAGAAGACCCAGCAGTGGGACAATAATGAGTTGATGACGACGCTCAGAGACACACACATATCTTATGTGCCATTTAAACATACTTATACTTGACGACCCACAGACAGGACAGATGGACAGACCATCTTGACCACAGACTTGACGCCTGACTGTATCCGAATGATGAGTTTAGAATTTTAGATTGATGTTCTGGGTCTGGGTGTTTGTGTATTTGTCTTATGTGTGTGTCCATGGTACCCACAACACAGGAGAAGATCCTAGTGTGGGGCTATGAGTGTAGAAAGCGTGTATTCTAAATAGACAAGACTTATGTAATTGTCGCATTTGTCAGGGTTTTAATCAAATTCATTCATTCAAGTTTATAAATTATTTCTGTTTCGAGTCTGGAGACACTACCAGGATGTCTCTTTCTGCTTTATAACAGCAGTTTTAAGCGCTCTTATGTTCTGGTTTGTACTTTGTAGTACGGCTTATACCAAGTGTTTCAACTTAGTTCTCAAAGGTAGCAACGCTTCTGCGGTCAAGACTAATCCAATCGGGTTAAACTATTACTGTCTGATCTGCAGCTTCCACTTACTTAGGTGAACTGCATATTCGCTTACTTTTCCGATTTTATAAAGAATACCTACATACACTTTAAGACACAGGTATATTTAATTCAAACACACTTCCTTAGTTTGGATTAAGATAATAAAGAACCACTTTGAGTATAAAAAATCCATTTCCGTTGATGTAGTTACCAGGAAAACATTGTTTCATTATGATGTCCGTGTTCTCAAAGCCATGATTAAATGTTGAGGATTTACGTATTGCGAGTGACATTCGCTTCCGCTGCATTCATCTGACCAATGACCCTCTCAGAAAATTAGTTTACGTCATATAAAAGACCGAGCACCAGTGAATTTCAGTAACATTATAAACTCTATTCCGTCGACTTAAACGGGTAGGTATGTAAATAGAAGGCCGGAGGGTAGTCGCGATCTGTTCGACTAACACTCGATTTGTCGTTTCGCCTCCGGCCTCTAATCTAGTTGTCGCCCCCGCTACTCGGTTAAAATCGCAAGGCTAATAAAATATTTTGACCCTTTTACGAGATGAATACGCCCACTGTGCGGTACAGTCGCCTAGATGGTTAAAATAGGACAAAATTCTTGAAAGTCTAATCTTCGTTTAAAGAGTAAATTGTTGGTAGTATTTTTTTTAATTGATTAACGATGTATTAAGAAACTTGGTCGAAATTGAGTGGAGTCGCTAGTCAACTCAGCGCGTAATGGGATTAGGCAATACTCTGCGGGCTGGTCAAGTGCAAAGTCTATTAGACGTCAAACTCCTTTGAGAAATTTGTTCAGAGAATTCGTCGGATATATATTTTTTTTACAATATACAAGCATGGAGTCCACCAGATGATAAGTGGCCACTGCCCCCCCCCCCCATCATCAACCCCAGTTAAGATCAGTCTTACCTGAGGTGAGCCAGTCAGTAAGTGTGTTGCTACTCCTGAGGACTAATTTGGAAATCTCTAATAATGTCTCCCATAGCACACCTTTCAGACCACAACAAAGTAAAGCCTAACACCGCTTTTAGGCAGAAATAGGTATTTTAGTAGTGTTTAAGGCGTTAAACCACTTAGCGTTCTAACTTTTTTTATTGCTCCTCATGTTGTTTTCTTACACCGTTACATCTTCTTTATAAACATGAATGTTTGTCTGTATGTCTATAGAATCGTAAACTATTCTATTTGATCAAATGACGAAGTTGTTATTCATGAGCGCGAAGCTTTCTGGTGTTTTTTTTGTTTTTTTTTTGTGATGGCATAGCTAGTCTATAATAAATTGAAGCCGAATTCAAATCAATGTAGTTCGACCGTGGAGGCATCACCAGCAAACTTATTTCTAGCGAGATGCAGTTATTGCGTTTCGCGGGAAGAGTGTAGTGCTCACTTTTTACATCTTAATACTCGTAAGTAGCAACGCATCTGTGATTGATTTCAGTTAGAACCCTTGTTCTGTATGATGTTACGTACAGATGTCTATTCGTATCTTAATGTAATATTTTGCGTTTATTTAATTAAAGTCCATTTAATCTATCAAAAGCTGTTACATTCATCTAAACACGGAGTAGTCCGTGGGATACAGGTAGAAACTGAAAGCCTATTAACCTAAGCCAAACCGATAGGCTTGAAAACAGCTTTCAATCCCCATCAAAACGCAACAGTGCTCTTAGGAGTTGCTGCTATAAGACAGAGGTAAATACCTATGTATTTGTGAAAAAATCTGAAAATATCGTTACTATCTGGCGGTGTTCAGTTAGACGGCTGTGAAGATCGGTACCTTTTAAAATAAAATCTTGCTATAATACTAAATTCTGGTAAACCTTTAGTTGATTAGAGATATCCGTGGGTGGTGTAGCTATATACCATTAGGTGGACGGCATGCCCCTTTATTACTCAAATAATAATAAAACACTTAGTTTAAAGCTAAGTTCTTATGAGTGCGAATGTACTTCACACCCCTACAGAACTATTCGGATGCGACAATAATTGAAATTTGTGCCCGGAGGCATTCATGGCAAATAACTTTATTCAGCATTTAGCTTTCAATTTGGTAGGAGTATTTTGCAGCGGAAGAAATCATCTAGCAGAGATGCAGTGGCGTTTTTATATGATTTTCAATGTTTGAGGTTTATTTTTTATTTTATTTAAAAAACTTTGTTTCATACATTTGTAACTTAACTGCGCAATGTATAATATTGTTCATCAATATTTATCAGGCGCCTTTTTACTAAAAACTATGCTTAATTAGTGTATCATATACATATAATTGTTAAATATTACGAATATTATAAATGTGAGAGTTTGTGAGGGTGTATGTTTTTTGCTGTAATTTGCACACAGACATTTAAAGACCTGGATAAACACATGTAAACGGATGGTAATACCATTGTAAACGGATGGATGGTAATAATTTAGTGTACATATAATTCGTAACATGTCGTCAAGAAATAGTGCAAAATTTCACAGAATTTCTATATTTTTCCATGTTTGCTTAAACTTGTAAGTGAAGTCTGCATTTAAGTCTAATTATATTGCAGTGGATGGCCACAAGCTCACAGTGGCGTTCACCAGATGGCGTGAGTGCCACCACATGGAAAGTTTCCATGTTTTGCCTACGATGGTAATGTGTATATAATTATTTGCAAGCTCGTGACTTTAGTAATAATACCCGTAAGAAAACACGAAAGGATTTACAGATTTTAGCGTTTACGCCTGCATGTTGATATAATATTATTATTATAAGTTTGTATAAAGCCTGTAGTTCTAAATGTCTTTATCGATTGTTATAATTACCAACCTTGAACGTCGTCGTCAGCAACTTACCATCAGGTGAATCAAGATCGTTTGTAAGTTTAATCGCGTATAAAAATGTTAGACTTGAGAACACGCAAACTTTGAGAACCTTTTTTTTAAATTCTCAGGCAAGTATGTTCTCTCACGTTGTTTTCGTTCATATGGTGACTAACCTGATAGCAAGTGGTCACTGCTACATGGACATGTGTAAGCAACTTCATATAGAACAGAAGTTTTATCAGAAGTCAGTTCCAGATGCGTTGCTATTCCCGAAGACTGAGTTGATCGCTTCATATAAAAGTGAAGTGGCATTTACACCCTTCCGCCGAAATGCAAACACTGGTTCACGTTAGGAATAAGTGTGGCAGTGGTAGCCCCTCGGTCAAACTACACTGGTACTACCACTTGACAAACTTACCTGAAGGCTACGGAACATTGGCATCTAGATGTATTAGTTCTTATAAGGTTTCACGACATTTCGCTACAAATTGTACCAAATTGTGCTGCGGTTCTCACAACGCTAATGCTTACAAGAACGAAAGTTTCGTGGTTCTTCAGGTTAGTCCTCAAGGGTGCATTGTATATCGAGTTTCAGAGCAGTGATAGCCTAATGGTTGAAACTTGCCCTCGCAATCGAGAAGTTCGAGATTCAAACCCAGGCACGCACCACTGATTTATGTGCGTATTAGTAATTAATTCAATGCTTTTCGGTGAAGGAAAACATCGTGAGGAAACCTATACGCCATAAAGATCTTTTAAAATAAACTCTCTCATTCTGAGAGAACACTCGAGCCCAGCAGTGGGACAATAATGGGTTGTACCCAAATTGAGTTTAAAAAATAATGCATCACTAGGTGTACTGCATGTTTGGTTGCTTCTATCATATTAAAATTGAGTAACACATTTAAATACTAAGTCACATTTTGACTTTTCATTTTTTTTTTATTTCACTGTAGTAGCAAACGAGCATGCAGTCCACCTGATGGTAAGTGGTCACTGCCGCTCATGGACATCTGTAATCAACTTCATACAGAACATGGATTCTATCTGAATTCAATCACAGATGTGTTGCTACTCCCGAGGACTAAGATGGTCGCCTCATATAAAAGTGTACCGGCAACCACACCCTTCCATCGAAACGCAAAAAATGCTTCACGCTTGAAATAGGTGTGGCGGTGGTACCTCCCCGGTCGAACTACACTGGTTCTACCACCTGTAAATTAGGTACAAAAGACTTTATTGGGACAAATTAAAATTATAAACGTTTTATCTAGAATATAGGCTCAATCTAAAATATAGACCCTATCACTTCAGTATAATGGAAGACGACATAATAATAATTTCAATCAGAAAACACCAAAACTACATAATGAAAATATAGTGCAATTTAATTTGAGCGTTACGGCGGTTGTTTTGACAAAATGCTCAAAATGTCCGGGCTAAATGTTGGACAAAATGCCGTAAATGCCCGACTAATTGTTCCTTGTTTATTGGTTCCGCACAATTTCCTCGATTACGAAGCTGCCCGCTCGGAGGCTTTAATATAATTACGCGATGCTTCAAACTTCAACATTATCACCTTTGAAATGAAAAAATGTTACGCGGGGTAAAGTTGGTATCGATATTTTATTGGTTATTAGATTTAACCCTATTGAAAAGTTAAAAAACGATAGTTTTGCGTTTGCAATGTATTTTTTAAAATGACTTACCTAGTGCTCCTTAGTGAGCAGTTTTTAATTTTTCTCGAGGAACTTTGAACGCTGTATAAGCCCGCAGGCTTTGAACTCCTTTGCCAACAACTGATACTGCACAGATGTGATATTACAGCGGTACAGGAACTGAGGTGGACTGGACAAGGTGTACTCGAGAGGCCAGAGTTTTCAGCATACTACAGCTGTCATAAGAAGCACCACGTTTTGGGAACGGGTTTCGTCGTGAGCAAACGACTCAAGCATATGGTGATCGACTTCCAACCAGTTAATGAACGTATTTGCAAGATTCGGCTAAAAGGTCGATTCAGGAACTTTACGATCATTAATGTGCATGCGCCGACGGAAGAAACAGATCCAGAAGATAAGGAAATTTGGTATCATGATGTGGAGAATGTGTACGCCAAATCACCGAAGAGTGACATAAAAATCATCATTGGAGATTTTAATGCAAAGGTGGGAAGAGAAGATATATACAAACCTACTATAGGCTCATACAGCCTGCATGAAGAGTGCAATGACAACGGCACTCGAATAGTGAATTTGGCATCATCATTGGGTATGGTGGTGGGCAGCACGCGATTTCCTCATAAGGATATACATAAGATTACGTGGCTCTCAGCTGATGGTATCACTCGCAACCAAATAGATCATATTCTTATAGATAGTAGACACTGCTCCGATCTCCTGGATGTCAGAAGCCACCGAGGTGCCAACATAGACTCAGACCACTACTTGGTGGTCTGTAGAATTAGATTTCGCATCTCGCGATTTAAATATATCAGGACGATACAAGCGAATAAATTTAACACCTTAGAGCTAAATAATAAACAAGAGGTCAGAGGAAAGTATGTGGATACAATATGTAGAGAGTTATCACAACTGGGGGACATAGATAGTAATGGCGACCCAAACGACACTTGGAGGTGCCTTAAGTCGGTTATAACTGTGGCTGCAAGCGAGGTTCTTGGAGAAGAGGAAAGATCAAAACGTAACGCTTGGTTTAACGATGAGTGCCAAAAAGTAACGGATGCAAAAAATAAGGCATACAAATTACTGCAACAGAAGTACACTCGCAAACGTAGGGAAGAGTATCGGGAATGTAGAAGAAAGGAAAAACACCTACATAAGAAACACAAACGACTGCATGAAGAACAGCATGTGAAGGAAATTGCATCAAGTCACAGTAAAAAAGAAATGAGAAACCTCTACCACCTAATTAATAAAGGAAGAAAACAATTTAATCCCAGAATCACTGCTTGTAGAGGTAAAGACGGCCAATTACTCAACGACCGGAATGATGTAATAAAGAGGTGGGCTGAATACTTTGAAGAGCTTCTCAATGGATCTATTGCTACCAGATCATCCACCATCATCAACTCACAAATGAAAGAGCCCAACCGTGACGATATTCCGGAACCCACCATGGAGGACACAGAGATGGCCATTCAACAACTCAAGAATAATAAAGCCCCCGGTAATGACAACATACAGGGAGAACTAATAAAATTCGCCGGAACACGTTTTGAGAAAGAACTCTACAAGCTAATACTGCAGATCTGGAAAACAACAACTATGCCTGAAGAGTGGTACACTGCTGTAATTTGCCCCCTACACAAAAAGGGTAACATGCTGGAGTGCCAGAACTACAGGGGCATCTCTCTGTTAAACACTGCATATAAAATATTTGCACGTATTCTCTTTAACAAGCTGCAACCATACGTAGAATCCACTATAGGGGAATATCAGTGCGGCTTCCGACCTAATCGCTCCACTATAGACCAAATCTTTTCGCTGAGGCAGATCCTTGAGAAGACCTTAGAATTTAATGTGACCACACACCATCTGTTCATTGACTTTAAGGCGGCATATGACAGCGTACACCGCAGTTTTCTGTATCAGGCGATGGCGGAAATTGGTATCCCGCCTAAACTAATTTCTCTGACTGAAATGACGCTGAAACGATCCCAAAGCGTTGTACGGGTACAAACAGACCTTTCAGAGCCATTCACCACAAAAGACGGTCTCAGGCAAGGTGATGCGCTTTCCTGTCTACTTTTCAACGTTGCTCTCGATAAATGTATCCGCGATTCAAAGATTGAAACTACAGGCAATATATTCTACAAATCCATCCAAGTATTAGGTTATGCGGATGATCTCGATCTGATAGGTAGAACTTTTCATGACATGGAGAGTGCATACAGTGCTTTAGCAAATACATCTGCGGAAGCCGGATTTCAAGTCAATGTGAGCAAAACCAGATATTTAAAATCGTCAAAAGAACTGCATACACTACCGCCCAATATAACCATCAGCAATAATACCTTTGATTGGGTTAATAGATTCGTCTATCTTGGCTCCTTGGTAACGGATCACAACGATGTATCTTCGGAAATAAGCAGGAGAATTATGGCGGCCAACAAATGCTACTTCGGTCTGCTAAGATACTTTCGTTCGAAAATACTTTCAAGAAATATTAAACTTCTCCTGTACAAAACGTTGCTAAGACCTATACTGACATACGCATCCGAATGTTGGACGCTAAATAAAAAAGACGAAGAATCCCTTTTAATATTCGAACGCAAGATTCTTAGACGAATTTTTGGTGCAGTGCTCGAATATGATGGTTGGCGAACTCGGTATAACCACGAGATTTACCAAATGTATGACGAACCCAATATTATTAAGGTCATAAAAGTTGGACGCCTACGGTGGGCTGGACATGTGGAAAGGATGGATGAAACCCGCGTACCCCAACGTCTACTACATGGTAAGCCGGACGGACGGAGAAACCGAGGAAGGCCAAAACTCAGGTGGCTAGATGGAGTCATGCAAGATTTAAAAACTGTGGGCGTGACAAGATGGAGGGAGAAAGCCCAAAATAGACTGGACTGGAGAAATATTCTGGACCAGGCCAAGGCCCACCCGCGGCTGTAGCGCCTTAGATGAATAGATGAACTTTGAACGAACAAAATGTTACCTGCATTACATTATTTATAGATCTGTATCTCTTCATGGTAAAATGGTAAATATCCTGCAAAATAGGATAAGTAGCGTCCAGCAACAGACTAAACCAAGACAAAAAGTTTGCTTAGTCTGCTAGTTATTATCATACTAACATTATAAAGTTTGTGAGTGTGTATGTTTGTTACTTCTTCACGTCTAAACGGCTGAAGCGATTTTTGTATTTGGTAGGGACACTCTGGATTAACATTATAGGCTACAAAGTTAAGTGCTAAATAAGCTGACGTCTATCTTACAAATGAATCATTAAGCCCACGAAATGATTATGCACAGATTCTTTCATTTAATGACTCTGTTAAAGTTACACGTAACAATCATCGGTTTTTATCGACTATAACTCCTGACAACTCTATTTCTTCACGCCTCTTCTCAGAGATCTTAATAAAAATATTATCCGGGCAGGCGTCAAAGAAACCCGCTTAATTTAATTATCCCCGCTTCTTAATAAACTGACTTCACCCCAGGAGTTAAACATCAATTAGTTACATAGAAATCGTCGAAGAAATGCGAAATTATTAAAGGTATATTTTCAGAAAATTCATAAACAAGTTTTCATTTATGTGCTTTAATTGCCGTTTAATTGATTTTCTGAGGAATTTTATTTATTTTGTATCTTTTGGTATTATTATTAACTTAGAATAAAGATCTCAATTGAGATGTGTTTATTTTCATTTTGTGATCTACAATTTATTCTTTTCTGACCTACCGAATTGAAACTCATCCTTAATTAATGAAAAGGTCAAAATGAGTTACAAGTTATGAAAAGTGTCGTTATTAGTGAACAAGTGTTTACATTTACACGCGTTAATTATATTTATCTAAACACTCCAGAAACTGTAATGAAGGGAAGGTGGAAACGTCTGGATCTCAGTTGAACGCGATGTTTTTTATGACAAAGAAGTTTTTATGATAAACAAGCTACTGCCGCCTATAGGCATCTGCACACACGGCATACATTCACTTGAGGCGACCATCACAGTCTTTGGGAATAGCAACGCATCTGTGATTGACTTCAGATGGAATCCATGTTCTCTATCTAGTTAATTAAAGACGTCCGTGGGCGGCAGTGAGCACTTACCATCAGGTGGACTGTGCAAACGTGCATGCGAGCTACTTCAGTCAGATAAAAAAAATCTGCAATCAAAATTAGATATGATAGAGGTGGACAGTTACACCAGCGTTGTTATCGTCGGGAAGAAAATATGAACGGTACGCATCACGGTACGGTCTTTCCCTTAGACGCCTAAAATGAGAACAGATTAGATGGTGGTGGTAGAGTAGTGATAGCCTAATGGTTGAAACTTGCCCTCTCGACCGGGAGGTCCGAGGTTCAGGCACGCACCACTGATTTATGTGCGTATTATAAATTAATTATCACTGCTTTTCGGTAAAGGAAAACATCGTGAGGAAACCTACACACCCGAGATTACTTAAAAAAAAAAGTTCTCAAAGGTGTGTGAAGTCCACCAATTCGTCCTTGGCCAGCGCGGTGGACTATGGCCTAAACTCTCTCATTCTGAGAGAAGACCCGTGCCCAGCAGTGGGACAATAATGAGTTGACGTGTGTGTATAGTACAAGCAGAGGTAGGTTTGGTGGTACCACCAGAACAGAACCGTCAAGAGTTCTACCACAAGATTATTAAAAAAGATATGAACCATTTGAATAGATATTACTTACATAGTATATAACGAAGAGAGCGAGTGAAATGTGTCGTCAGGAAGGTCTGTGTCTTTAGTACTGTCCATTCTTGAAGATTTCAAATAAAACACAGGAGTACACTTCTTCGATTTATTCACACTTGAGGAGGTCCGATCGCTTCGACGGTTAAACAAGAAACTTTTTCTACCGGCGTTCGCTCGCCTTTTCATAACAATGTTTGGTGAGGTGACAATAACAAATTTATGGAGGGTAAACTAAATTACAATTTTAAAAATCATTAAATATTGCTAATTCAATAAACAAACAATTTTCGATCTTTAAACTAACTAAAATAATTATTATCGGCGACGTGTTTTGCATAAATACGCGGTGTCGCGCCGACATATAAAAAAGTCGCTTCTTGCTGGCTGTCCCTATGTATGCTTAGATCTTCAAAGCAAAGCTATGGATTTTAATGCAATTAAAATTATTAAATTAGTAATAGATGGGGTGATTCAAGAAGAAGGTTTTTATGTTTCATACTTGTATAATATAGTGCAGAAATTTTAAGTTCGCCGGGTCAGCTAGTTTTATATAAATTACAACTGTTACTAATAAAGCTATCGACAGGTATACGCTATATATATTAAAACAAGTACTAGCTGCCAGCGTATGTAATCCGACACTATAATGTTCGCCTCCGGCGTGCACTCCCCCTGCACTTTGTGAATTATCGAAATATGCTTGCAACGCTTGCAGCCTGGTTCAATGTTTTGACTATTTCTCGTGTATTATTTTGTCGTAACAATAATTCAATAATGTTAACTTTGTTCTTTTATGAAAGTGTTAATCTTATTACCTTATTGCTGGGGTTCTACTTTTTTAAGTAATAGTACAAATTTATATTGTACCAAGTAAAATTTATTATTGGTTTATTATTTATTTTCACAGAATTTCTAGCTTTTTGGCGATAACTTCGTACTCGCAGAATAATGCAAATATTTAACTTTAGAGACAAAATAAGGGACAAAAAAAAGAATATTGATAACATTGAAAACACCTTAAATAAACTCTAAAATAGCGAGGTTTTACTTTAGAGTTTATTTACGGTGGAAAAAAAATAGTAATATGCGTGATTGATTTATACTATTGCTACTACTATTGCGGGACTGTGTGTGTAGGAGTTAGGAAAAGTGTCCACCCTTTTTAACAATCATGTGCGACTTAGAAATTCTCAAGGTGGTAAAACTAGTGTAGTTCGACCGGAGAGATACCATTTCTAAACCTATTGTAAGCCTGAAGTAGTTCTTGTGTTTCAGTGGAAGTGTGTGGTTGCTGGCACACTTTTACATACGGTTTTAGTCCTTGAGAGTATTCCTCTTGTTCTATATGAAGTTAGCAATGCAGTAAGTCGTATTTCGAGTTAGATATATAGCCGTGATGACGATCTAACTACAGTATGGCATCTATACTATTAATATGTTACGTCATAGTTCCTCTTTCATTTAAAGCTATAAAAAAAAATGCATTTATTTAAAAAAAAATCCTTATTAACTAGTAGTCGGGGCTTCCTGGTAAGTAGTCAGAGACACTTGTAGTAGGAATGCCTCGCTCTTCCTTAGTTTGTATCTTACTTAGGATTAGACATGAGTAGACTATAATCACTATGATCCGATAACAAACAAAGGATTTATGGAAGACTTTCGTATCATAACTTTTAACGCGTTTTTCTCCAAACCGTCGACTGTACTTACTGCAAATATGCTATTGACGCCAGTACAGATACCCAAACAATGTAATAACGTATCATTTATAGTAAAAAAACGTTTCAATTATATTTTAAGCACATGCATATACCATTAATATGGTGCATTATGTAACTCGGGGTGTAACATTTGCACCTTGTTTCCGGTGTGTGTGAACTGTCACCTTGTTTTTCTGTCTATTTTAACGGACTTTAATACACTATTTTATTTTGTGTAGCACTTGTAGCAGTATGTATGAAAACTACTTTTAAAGGGTCCTACAGATCAAGGTACCTCATTCTATTGAAGTATTTTAAATGGAATCAAAATAAATTGATTCAATATGAAGAAATTGAAAGAGATGAAGATGAATCTTTTTTTTTATCTGTAAAAATACTATTAATAGTTTTTTTTTTTTAAATTAAACCCACAAAATCATTTAAACCACAACACCCATTTATACATAAATGCGTAGATATATGTATATACGTAGGTATATATAGGTACATTCGTTTACAACGGGAAAGCTTTAAATAAACCTTATAATGGATAGAATTTTCTCATAAAAGTTAATCTTCAAATACATACAGTCTTACACTGGTAAAATACACCATATCCATTATTCCAAACCTTTCAAGTTCTTAACGTAATCATAAAGCAAGGTACACAGTCAGTAGATAGGCAGTGGCCGGCGAGTGGCCACTTCCGATCGCGCAAACAGCCCGACACTGGGGTGACCAACATTAGGAATAGCGTTTAACATATTCCCGATTATGTATTTTTTTATAAAAATGAGGTAACAATCGAGCATGCAAGTCACCTGATTGGTAAGTAGTCACTGCCCCTCATAAAGTTCAATTAAAACAGGTATTCTATCTGAAGTCAGTCAAGGATGTGTCGCCACGTTTAAGGAGAAAGATGGTCGCTTTTTCGAAAGTGAGCCGGCAACCACACCCTTCCACCGAAACGCAAAAACTGTTTTACGCTAGAAATAGGGGTGGCCTTGGTATCCGCCAGCTGAAAATATATAAACATACACAAAGAAGTACACGCTATAGAAATCAAATTCTTGAAATGGAAAAAAATCTCTAGTGAAAAAATGTGTTACTCAGAAAATTAAGCAGAGCATACATAGAAATATGCACTAATTACAAACACCCTTTTTTTACTAATAACTCTTTAAAAGTATAGAGATATTGTTCACAAACGCGTTGCTACTCCTAAGGATTGAGATTGTAAGGAGTGGAACACCAACAAAAATGTAATTCCCCTTAACACCCGCTTCATAACAAAGCACAAAAATACTTAAAACTGTTGTCATATAGTAAAAATGATCGTAGCGTTGGTAACACAGTAAAACAACAGCTATTTAATGAGTTTACGATGTTATGAAACGGGGTATTCCTACTTTAAAGGAATTAACTTGTAATTTAATAATATCCTATATCACACTTTTATTATGACCACCCTACTGCGCGACGGGGACTCCCTACTAATAGTTTTTGTTCCGTAGTCCATCGAACGAGATTTATAAGTCTTTGATCTGAACTTTATTACGAAGAAATAAATCTGTCTGTTAGAAGCAGCGATTCAAATCTTGCGTTTGAAGAGCTTAAAGGCCATTTAACGCTATTGACATTCGTTTCATCTTTGGTAAGTAAAGCTCTCAACAGTATATATTTCATGTCTAAAGAATGTCTATTTTTATATGGATGAGGTAATATCGATTTGGTGTACTTTTAAGGTCTACAAAAGTTATATCTACAAAAGTTGAGCGTGTCGCAAAATTCTTTAGGCGCGTTGTACGAATTTCGATAGGGGGTCAAAATATACACGACTAAAAAGATATAGCTACGAGTAACTATATCTTTTTTATTTTCCAGGTGGTAGAACCAGTGTAGTTCGACCGGGGAAGTACCGCCGCCACACCTATTTCTAGCGTGAAGCAGTTCTTGCGTTTCGATAGAAGGGTGTGGTTGCTGGCACACTTTCGCATCACTTTCACCATCATAGTCCTCGGGAGTAGCGACGCATCTGTGATTGACTTCAGATGGAACCCATGTTCTGTATGAAGTTGATTACAGATGTCCATGGGCGGCAGTGACCACTTACTATCAGGTGGACTGCATGCTCGTTTGCTACTTCAGTCAAATAAAAAAAAAGGCACTTACAAATTGTCAGTAACATATATATTTTTTACACTACCACCAGATCGGACAAACATGGGTACAACCCATTACTGTCCCACTGCTGGGCACAGTCTTCTTCTCGTCGTCGGGTCTTCTCTCAGAATGAGAGAGTTTTAGGAAATAGTCCACCGCGCTGGCCAAGTGCGAATTGGGGGAGTTCACACACCTCCGAGAACTTTTTTTAAAGAACTCTCGGGTGTATAGGTTTTCTCACGATGTTTTCCTTCACCGAAAAGCAGTGATAAATAATTTCTAATACGCGCATAAATCACTGGCACACTTGTGACGATTATTTCAGTCCTCAGGTAGTAACGCATCTCTGATAGACTGCAGATAGAACCCATATTCTATACGAAATTGCTTACAGATGTACAAGGACGCAAGTGACGATCAGACGGATTGCATACTCGTTTGCTATTTCAATCGGATAAGAAATTAAACAAATGTATAAAAATAAATTATATATATGGTTTATCTATACTGTGTAGCGGCGTCGGTGGTGGTGAGTAGAATAGTAGTAGACAGTGAGTAGAATGAGATGGTTATTTTTTATGTTATGTTATGAAATTTATGAGTCTTTTAAGATGATATTTTTAGTTAGTTTAGTAAATGTAGTGCAAGTTCAATAAATAAAGATATAGTTTAAAAAATAAAGCTTGAAATGATGACTTTCAAATAACAAAAACACCCCAAGCTAATGTACATTATCTTAATTTACATCCGGCAAAACAGATGTTCCACGGCGATTAATCGAAGCTAAATGGGATAATCGAATTAAGTATATTCGATCAATTTTTGTTTCTGTTATATTTTGTGCGTTAAAAGTTCAAAACAAAACTATTGTTTCAGTTTATCCTTTAGTTTTGTCATATCATATTGTCTAACAGCGATGAGAGCTGCGAGTGATAGAGTAATACCTAATATTTTTATCCTATTCGGACTCTTCTGACACGTTTTTCTACATTACATCAAATTGACCGTTTTTTTATAATCCTGAGGTAAGAAACGATCATGCGGTGTACCTGATGATAAATAATCAACCCTGAAGATCAGTCTTACCTAACATTGGCACAGTACAAATATGGAACAGTATGGAGACTTAGCCTTGTTTATGAAATAATTACCTACACTCTAATGTAGCAATAGGGTTGTCTCTATATATTTTTTCGTAATAGTGTAATTAATAGGTACTTATTTTAGCATTTATTGTCATGTAGTCATCAATCAATCGAATTGTAATATCTACTAAGTTACAAATAATATAAGTAGGAAATCTCACAGCTTCGCATTTTAGCATGATGATATTTATTATGATACTTTTGAAATACGGAAAACAGTTTAATATTGTACCTGTAGATGTTTGGAAATGCGTGTGATATCTAGTAATTAATAAACCATTACATAAAAAATGTTTTATTCTTCATGAATTACAAATTATTCACTAAAAATACATTGTTCTGCGACGACACATCCGGAGGTTTTATTATTAAATTTTATAGTATAAAAAAATTAAATCGCCATATAAAACGCAATACAATTGTGGCATTTTAAAAAATATTGCGGAAACAAATAGGAACATTCACTCGTCTTGACGCGACACTCGCATGTCTGTGTAAGTGTGCCCTTTTTGAACGTTTGTAGAGATCCATACTGTACGATATATCTCTACTATGACACTACTGTTAGTAGAAAAATATATATACATGTGGCGGTGCCCCCGGATTCAAACCACGAAGGGTTTCCTAGCATATTTGAACTCTTCCACTGTTTCTACGATGTTACAACGGTTTGAAGAATGAAGGATAATTAGTGATGGCTAATATGAATCACACTAATTAAACTTACACGCAACCTTCTGTCTATAAGTTTCCTTAACAAATTAAACGTGATACGATAAATTACTACCATTACGAGTTACGACACACTATTATTAGTGTGGGAATATTTTACCATTAAACATATTGCGCTTGTATGATATATATTTTAATTGATAAACTTTGATTATTTAAAAGAAATCGTAAGCTATTCTACTAGCTAAAAGCCACATAAACCGGGACACAATGTACCTACTACCACAGTCCACAATGTAGCGCCACATCTCTTTCTCCGCCACACCTATCTCTTACGGGTGGTAGATCCAGTGTAGTTCAACCGGGGTAGTATCACCGCCACACCCATTCCTTGCATTTCGATAGGAGGGTGTGATTCCCGGCATACTTTTATATGAGGCGATCATCATAGTCCTCGGGAGTTACGCATCTGTGATTGACTTCAAGTATAACACATGTTCTATAAGAAGTTGCTTACGGATGTCCATGGGCGGCATGATCACTTATCATCAGGTGGACTGCATGCTCGTTTGCTACTTCAAATAAAGAAAAAAATGTACTCTATGATTTTATCCATATAGTCTCAATGTGTGTAAAATTGCATACAAATATATGCTCCCCATTTCCTTTATCTAGAACTACAAAACTTAGAATCTAGAACTCTAGGTCTCCAACCGAAGACAATGCGTCAAAAGATCGATCGATGGAGATTATTTTTAGACTTCTTAGGTCAACGCCAAGCCATTATGCAGTTAGGAAAAGTAGACGTTGGATATCGATTGTCCTGCCTTGTTGGATAAGTAGGGGTTAGAATGTGGAGCTGTGATTACGTATGATGTCTTTGATTTTAAAAGAGTAAAATTTCTTATGTGAATTTTAGCGTTGGAGGTTGAAACTTAAAGTCCTTATTGCAGTCTACTTATTTTTACAAATATCTACGTATTAGATATAATTACTGTAACGAAAGGAAACGCTGTGAGTAGGTACGTGTACCTACGTTTTTACATGCCTATAGATTTTCTAATAATATAATTTTGATAGGGATCTATATAAAATTTAGCAGTCCATTTGCTAGCATGAAAAAAAAAAATCGAAAATCAATATTTTAATAAATAAAATTATGATTTTTGATTTTTTTTTAGGGAGCTATTGCCTAAGTTTGGTGGTAAAACCCGTGAGTTTTAGTGGGAATGCTACTCTGGTCTAAATGAAGTCCAACACTGCCTGACGGCAGCTCATATCACCGGTGGACAGTGCTTCCACTGAGGGAATTGCCCGGGTAAGGAGGGGATCCTCGAGGCCCGCAGACCTTACGCCAAGCGGCGACGCCACGCCGCGGCATAGGACGACTTTCAAAGTCAAAAGTAAATGAAGTTTTTTTTTATCATTCCATTCAACATTTTGCGCAACTATTACCTTATCTTAGGTCTAAAGTCAATGAAAATAAAATTATGTACCAAATAAGCAACAACTGATGAATAGTAGGTACTACATAACTTAGTATACTATACATAACTTAGTCGTAAGAAGTAGCAACGCCAATTGCCCATCTCAGGTAAGACTGCTCTTATCTGGGATAGATCGCTGATGTCCATGGGCGGCAATGGTTGCTTACTATCAGATCGAATAAATCAAACGTTGAAAAAATCGAACAAACAAAGTCTTTGCGTGTATTATTTATAAACAACCGACAATCGGTTGCATGTTATGGCGTAACATTAAGTGGAATACTCCGTGATCAGCCCACGTGGGATGGAAAATGTTAACGGTACCAGAGAATATAGGAAAAATAGAAGGTGCAATCTTTATAGAATATATTTAGTGCAAGCTTTTTATGAACAATGATTTGGAATATTTAGAAGTATCGTGGTATCACGGCCTGAACCATAGTTGGTAAGGTCCAATTAGGCTTATTTATATTGCTTATTTACCTTGTAAAGCAGAATACTTCGTTTGTTTGAATACGATATGTAACGCAAAACGCGCCATTATATTTATTAATCATAAAATTGACAAAATGTCTAAACTAAACCATAACAACATATTGTAAATACAGAAATAGTATTTTATCCGTAATAGATACAATATCTCATTTCGATTAGTTAAAAATATTATGATGAACCTATATTGTGTTAAACATAATTTTATCGCAAAGAATTAAATAGAAAGGTAAGGAGTGCTGGTAAATATTGTTAATAATGAAAAAACGTGTACTAAAGAGCGTTGAATTATATTTTTTTCAAAAAAAAAAAACACTAGTGCAAAATTTTATTTTTGCAGTTCTTTACATAATATTTTGCCATAATGCACGTATGTTATGCACTTGTATATTGCGTGTTCTGTGTGTATATGAGACTTTCTGTTTTACACTTATTCTGTATACAATACAGTGATTCGCGCACGTGTAGCGGAAAATGTCCCCCGACCGGCTCTCATTACTCCCAATTATTGAATATTGAAAGCTATGCCGTAATTAATAGTCATTTCGCCCTCGATTTCGAGTTATTTTTTTTCTTTCGAAATGTCATGTGGTATTTTTTAAATTACACTGGCAGAAGGACTCTATATGCTACGATTTAATTGTTTTTTTAAATTTTGGGTAGTGCATAGGTTAAAGCAATTCACATGACTTTCTCGTATTTATCTAACTATTAGTTACCCGTCACAACGGTCGAAATTCGACCGTCATTTGAATTAAAAAAACATGCGTGCGTACAAAGTACACATGTCAGAAGTGAAACTTCTTTGGCGAACTAATTTATAAATCTTGTTTATATTTATACAAATCTAAAACTTTAAATTTCCAAGATTAAGAGGAAGGGAAAAAGGCGTGATACGACGTTCGCTCTGTCTCACTTTTTCTCTCAATCTTTCTCACTCGCTTGCTCCCTACTCTCACTCCACGGCTAGTTGCTCATGCTACGTTCGCCCTTTCTTACTCTCTCTCAATCGGTCTCGATCACTCTCTCTCTCTTTTCCGACACTTCCTTGCATACCGGCGTGACGTTTCATCTGTAAAAATTTTACCCTCATGCGCCTAAAGAAGTTTCACTTCAAAAACTTAACTTCATATTGTCCAAAGTAGCACCAATATTTCTCTAATTTAAATAAATTGTAATAATTTTCAAGTTATTTTGAACGCATCCGTCAAAGGTAAAAAGTGGTTTATTTACCAAGCTGCATTTAAAACCAAAAGCGAGTATTTTGACAAAGACATCTGAGATTTTTGACGTTATGTGTTTTCATAGTAAGAAATTGAATGTTCTAGATTTCATCATGTATGTGTTTGTGTCAAATGCAAGATAGTGAGTGTAATGTTTTTTTAGTTGATTTTATGTATGTTTTATGCATTATTTGAAAAAAATATTAGCATTGCGCAATCCTTCTCTCTACATCAATTCTAACCGTGCATAATGTCTTACCCCTCCGCCTGCGGCAAGTATCTTAAAGTTTTTGCGTCACCTATTTGTTAACTTTATAATATTTTTTTGGTTAAATTGATACTAATTATAAATAAAGTATTTATTAAGATATTAAAATGTAACTTATAATGGCATTTTAATATGAATGCAGGGAATATGTATGTTTTAAAAAGCTGACAGCTGTCAGAAATAGAGAAAATTTGGTTTGACAGTATTGTAATTTTTGGCGGGAAATGGAAAAAGAGGATTACTAAAAGACTAAAAGTTATAAAATTAGTTTTATTGAGTTATTGCAACCCATATAACAGTACATCACAGGCAAATCTTTTATTATTTGTTATTATATTAATGTATAGAAAAAGATTGCCATAAATAAGTACTCTTTACTTTGACTTTATCAGATCATAGTTTCGTTCACTTTTCTTATTAATGTACCTACTTGTACATTTAGTATATATTTTTTTAAATCTCTTAAATAAAAGTTTGAATTTAATCGTATTAAAATTATAATTGTGATAGATTGTCAGGTATTCTTTCACGCAAAAACTGCCAGTCGGATTTCACTGAAATTTGACATCAGTTAGACTTGATATCGGATTACATGCATTTGCATAATTATTTATATATTTTTTTTATTTTTATTTTATTTTTTGTCTTTATTTTGTATAGGCCCGCGGGGGCACTTACAAATTGTCAGTTACATTTTTTTTTATACTACCACCGGATCGGAATACGATCTCAACTGAGAAGAGAGAGAGAGAGAAGATCCGGCAAGAAACTCAGCGGGTTTGTCTTTTTTTCTTATTTATATCCATTTTTTTAATATTATTACAATCATGTTTTTTTTTACATGGTAATGAAAGTTAGCTCCAGTATCTTGCCTTACAGTTCAGTAAAAGAGAGCCCTGTTCTATGGAATTGCATATATGATGATATATGCATTTCCATAGACATATAATGATAGTCTTGTAGCGTTATTGCATACTTTCGTACTTTTTCGTTAGTATTGGGCATAACAGTTCGCATTTCTTTGTGTTAGTTCGCTAATTCATACCATAGTTCAAGCTTGACGACCAAAACGATGACAAAGCTTGACGGTCATCAAATATATACCTGTATCAGTTTCACGACCAAATATAAATTAATGGTGTCTTGATAGTGCATTTTTTGTGAATATTTAACCATTTTAGTGCATATTTCACCCTTTTATAGTGCACATTTGTATGCATATTTTGGCATTCAGATAGTGCATAAATCCGGTGTCTAGTTATGACCTAAATTAATACATAAGTTTTTTATTACTAAGGTTAATTAGTATTTTTATAAGAGAAAGTGCTTATTCAGGCCATATAGGAAGAGTATAAACTTATTCCAAGAGTGTATGATTTTATAATAATATTATCGCGGAATTGGCACATTTCAATACTTAGGGTACTCACGATATGCGGTTTTTGAATTCTTTTCGATTATTATTCCATAAGCTTCTGTGCTTGCATGTTGCTTTCGTCTTTATAACATTTTTATGTCACATTTTTGTCTATTACTATCGATTACCATATATTGCCAGCCAATAATTTCTTTCCTTGTTATTAGAGCAACATTAGGCGGTGTCCACACGAGCGGTACGGCACGCGCGCAGATTTATCAGGCGTAATTAAAAGGCATTACCGTATGAATACGGCGGGTGCGTGCGCGCCGCAGCTGTCGTCTCGTTGTACTGCGATCGAGTGTATTTGGTACTTTTTGGTATTTTTTATTATTATAACTTTCATAATCATAACTTTAATTTAATACCTATTCTGTCTAATTACGTCAGTACCTATTGAACTTTTTTGTGTCTTGGTGAAGAGTTTTGTAAGGGAGACACACACATCCGAGACGTTTCAATTTAGTCTTCAGAGGTCATTATCCAAAGAGGCCCCTTTAAGTACTAGGCCGTGGGCGATGGCCCACTGCGCCCACGCATAGCTACGCCACTGACTCAGGCAATGCTATCTAAGTGTCTAATCTTATCTTGATTGTTTTCATGTTGATTTCAGGTATCCATGGGCGGCAGTGACTACTTACCATCACATGGACTTAATGTTAATAAATAAATAAAAATAAATAAAAAATATATATTTATTTCAGGCAACTAAAGGCCCACAATATATGATTAGTAACAAATTACTTAGAAACAATTTAGTATTATAATTTATTATCATTTATTTATTTAATTATTTCTTCAGTTAATGAGTTACTTTAGTTTACTGAAGCTGTGCCAACCTAGTTTTTGAAACATGCCCTCTGATAGGGGAGTCTGAGATTTGAATGCTAGACACAATATCAACATATTATTAATTAATTATCAATGAATGAATGGACCGTGAGGAAACCTACACAGTTGTGAGTTCTTTACGAAAAAAGTTCTCAAAGACCCGTGATGCCCACTATTTCGTACTTGGCTAGGGCGGTGCATAAACTTCTCCCAGTGAATGCCCAGCAGTGGGACACTAATCGGTAGACGACGACTTTAGCAAGCAAGTTTCGTTGTCAACGACGCGCAACAACTTTCCACCCCCTTTCTCTACAACTATCAAAACCGTTGCACCCTGTTTTCAAAATCGCGTGTCGTATCGTGATTGTCTAAGCCCTGACAGATGTGTGCCGGAATGTAATTGTTTGTTCGTAACTTTACATTTTATATCAGTAACACCCCAATGGATTCATTCACCTCGTCAGATGTTCAATGGGGCAATTTCGGGGGTCGGAAGTACGCTTTTTGCAGCGAAAGTAACTTTTTTCTAAATTTGATTTAGTGGATAACGGCAATCCTGTTGTATTTTGCTTAATGGCTGTACGTTTTCGCAAAAAATATGGTATAGGGTAGTTTTGATCTTCGTTTCGGCTATTGGAATAATTAAATGGATAATGGGTATCGTTATTTTATTATATATTGATGAATATTACGTCAATTTTAATGTAAAAGCTGTGTTAATCATAACCGTACAGTATTAGGAACACTTTAACTTTCATAACATTAAAAAATAATAATTTAATTAATTTATATTAAATTGTAGTAGTAATAAAAAACTTTAAAATAGCAGATAACAAAATCATTTTTTCTTGTAATAAGTAAGCATCTAAGTAAATAATTATTTAAATAGCGTTTTTAATTATTAATTGCGTTTATACATAAAATAAAACATATTTCAAAATGGGTATAGAAATAATAGTACTTTAATAATTATTATGACACAATGTCATATGGATTATGTGTAATTAATTAATGACAACCGCTGAGATGATCAAGATTAAGATAAGGTTATAGGTAAAAATGAAGCATAATAAAGTAATTAATTATGTATAATAGTGTAAGAATGTTGTTATATCCATCTATCAGCCCTTAGTGGTACACACCTGGACATAGACCTCCCCTAAAGGGTGTATTTGCTCTATATGCCTATGTTTCTTTTTTTTAATTATCACACTTCATATTAATGTTGTAATGGCTAAAGTTTGTTACTACTTCACGTCTAAACGGCTGTAGCGATTATCATACAATTTGGTAGGGAGTTAGCTGACAGTCTGGATTAACATATAGGCTACTTTTAAGTGTGGAAAAATATCTTATTCCCATTGGACAATCGATACATCATTTTTTTCAACGCGGGCGAAGCTCCGGGGTTGAGCTAGTAATACATAAACAGACTGATCGTCCGTGCCTTTTCTAATAATAGTTCTTTTTTTAACTTAATTAGTCTTTCTTTTTTACCTCCAATAAGCAATTGATATGCCTATGGTTAAGACGCTTGACTTATGTCATGGTATTGGTGGCCATATGTTAGGGACTGCATGAAGATGTTACACATGGAGACGCTGGTGCCCATCTCTTGGATTTTGTTTTTTTTTTTCGCCTCTTATGGCATCCACGGAAAGAAAGTGAGAGGTATTATCCCACACTACATTGCAAAATAATGTTGCACTTCGGGTGGGTAATCTTAGTAGGTGTGTTTTTTACTTACTCACGTCAAGACTACTGGTCGGATTTCGCACATACTTAGTTAATTAGGTACCTACATTACATCATAGTGTACTTATTAATATGGAAAACGTAATGGAAACGGACAAAGCTGCAGGAATAACATAGTAATTTATTAATACGTTCGTTTTTACAACATAATAGTCGAATTATTTTAAAGTTATATTTTTTTTAATTTTCTTAGACTTTTTTATTTGGATATGTTTCATGTTGGTTTTATTTGTGACCGTCCTAGTTAACAATTCCTCAATAAATAATTTGTTATATTATATTTTGTGTGACTCAGCAGTAGATGCTTCTATTTTTATATTTTTTTATTAAATTATCCATTAAGACCCCTAATATCTTCAAGGTAAGTCGTAGATTAAAAACACTTCACACTAACCGTATCCACATCATTCATAAAAACCTGTCTAAAGTAGCAAGTGGTGTTATCGCACCCCAAGAAACGGGTCAAGGTGGCACCTGTTGCACCCTCGGGAAAGGAAATTGGGGAGCGAAGATTAACAGGTGATAACATCTGGGTGGGGTCAAGGAACTGTTCTTTGGGGTTGTTTGCTTTAAGATAAGATTTTGATCTACAGTTATAAGTACTCTTAGTCTTATTAATATTAGAAATGCGAAAGTGGGTATGTATGTTTGTTACTCCTTTACGCAAACACTACTGGTCGGATTTCGCTGAAAATTGGCTTACAGATAGCTTATGACCAGGATTAACACTTAGGGTATTAATTATTATTATAATTATAAAAGTAAAGTTCATTTTTCAAAGGTTTGTAAGTACAGTATATATTATTATAAGTAACAAGTTGTTTACTCTAGCTATAATTTAATCGTAAGTGTAAAAATGTAAAATACTTTTAAGTAACTTGGAAAAACATTGTATTTGAACTTACCTTTACTATGGTTCGAGATGGGCGTAAACTGCTGCAACACAGTATTTTTACTATTGCAGACGTATGTCATTAATTTGTAATTTGTTTTTAGTTCAATTTTTTTAAATCTTTAAATAAACATTCGCGGGGTAAACCTGATTAAAGCAGGCGAAACCACCATTTTTAAATGTATTTAAGTCAATAGAGATACTTTATTTGATGAGTGTTGTTATATTAACGTATAATAATTATTAAAAAATAATTCCACGTAGAGAATAATATATTAATCCAACATAATAATAACAGAGAAGTAATTATAATGATTAAATTTAACTTTAATATTCACCTCATACTTAAATATCGATACATACCCTCGTGCACAGTTTATATTTTTTACGCAGAAGCCGTAGATATTTTTGGGGTAAAAAGTGAAAGGGTAACTCCATGTAACACATACTACCTCTTGAATATTTCAACGTTTTACGTCTTGAATAAAATCGCTACAGCTGTTTTTAACGATCTAAGCGATTAGCTTTGATCGATTCTCCTTAAAGCAGATAACATTTACTAATATAGTCATTTGATCAGAAAATCTTGTAAGGACCAACCGACGGCAAAAAAAATTATCGAGAATAATTAAAGAGATTAAATATATAGCTAGATCATTTGTATGTAAAATAGAGGAGGCGTTGGAGATCTGGACCCCTGCCACCCTGAAGAGGATAGCCCAGGCGATAAAAGTAAAATCTTCAAACAATAGGACTGTTTTTGTATTTATCAATACCTTCTCCTACCAATCTCCTTTTTTTGTTCTCGAAGGGGAAATCTTCAAAAGTTACCCGATGCTGTGGGGGCGACGCACTAACCAAGGTGGCCGTCCTCGGCGCTATAAAGAGTACGCCGGGACCTCCAAAGGACTGCAGCCGTAATTCTCTGAGCGCGTTGCCCCATCAGGTTCCTCCCAGATGGGCGGCTGGGCCCACCGGTCCGTCTAGTCTTTATGACGATGTGAGACCAAACATACCGCCGTCCTTCCCGGGATCGCCTGGCTGGACGGTTCAAGCTCCCACTCTAACCGCCCGCAACCTCGGAAGCCCCTTTTAGTCGCCTCTTACGACAGGCAGGGAATACCGTAGCCCTATTCTGATCCCGGAACTACAGGGAAACAGGGCCGTTGCCGGCGGCCGCGGCGGTTTCTTCTTCGAGAGGGTTCAACGCACTCCCTGGCCCTTTCGGCGTCTTCTTTCGCTTACATCACGTCCTCGCAGAAGGTGATCATGCCGTTCCAGGCCTCTCGCCACTGAACCATCGCCGCAACGATGACCGCCTTAGAAAGGTCCGCTCCAACCTTTTGGACGAAGATCCGCCGCTTATAAAGTTAACCTACGGTTGTTACGGATTTTTCAACAGTTGAAGGTCTGTGTTGAATGACTTCGCATGTCTATTGCAGGGTTTCTCGAACTTTCGACTCCACGTACCCCTGTTCGTTTCCAAGTGACAGCGAACCCCCTTAACTTAATTATATCATTAAATCCCCCCCAAGAAAACAATAAATTGACTGTTGAAGGAAATAATGTTTTTATTTCAATTAAAGTTTAGAATAAAGTGTCAAAAGAAATGTATTTTTATTTATTTATTTATAAGTTTTTGTACAGTGACATAAGTAAACATATTTAAAACACATAGTGCAAAGGGCTACTTATTCCAAAATGAAATTTCTTCCAGCAGCCCTGTGATAGGAAAGGGTATATAAAAAGCAAATCCAGTTTTACTACTACTCATGTGATAGGTGTGCTTGTTTGTTGTCACAAATGCAGTCAATTTTAGGTATAATTTTGTAATTTTATTACGGAAATCTTACCGCGAACCCCCTGCCATCGAATGGCGAACCCCTAGGGGTTCGCGTACCCCACTTTGCGGAACCCTGGTCTATGGTATACATAAAGTAAATCAACACATGTTGTGTGCATGTAAATGAAACCATTGCAAGCAATTGCAGCTCAGCCTCGTTAGTGCTGTGTGGCTGTTGTCACTAATGGTCGACGGACAACAATATCGTGTTACAACCGGATCTCTGACATCAATAGTGCTCTGCAAGCTTCATCTACGCCATTTTGAAAATATAATTAATGTTAAAAGCAGATAAGGACTAATACTTTTATTTGTAATTTTTAAATTATTTTTCTTTTATGAATTTAAAAAATATATATTTGTTTTGTTTCTTTGACGACCCGCGTGGCGGAGCGTTTACTATACCGGTCGGAGCTGCGGAAGCGCAATGGGTCCCGGGTTCGATTCCCGGACATGTATCTGAATGATGAGTTTAGATTCATTTCCTGGGTCTGGGTGTTTGTGTATTCGTTTTGTGTGTGTCCATGGTACCCACGACATAGAAGAAAACCCTAGTGTGGTGCTATGAGTGTTGAAAGCGTGTGTGTGTGTGTTTTTTTAATAATTTGTTTTATCTACTGTATAAAGAATCGTATGTTTTGTTATTAAGATTGTAAACAATGTTTTTATATTTATTTCAATGCCTTTATCTGTTGGATGTTGGGTTAATGAAACTGTTTAATTCAGTTCAAATAAAAAGGCTTTTGTATACAGCACAATCATTTATATATTTCAAAGTAGAGAAAAGGGTTTGATGGCAATAGTTATGTGCTTACCTGTTCGCAAAAACGAAAATGACAGCGTAATTAATTTTATTGTTGAAAACCGACGGTTGTACATACGTAAAACACACATGTTTTTCATGAGTAGTAATATTGCTTTTCTTTCCAGCTTAGCGTCTTCGTGCATAGTATCACTAACCACGACGTAGCCAACATGTATGTACCTATGTCAAATGCTTCCATTAGCGAAGGCCTATGTCTAGCAGAGGACCTCAAAAGCCTAATGAACGAATGAATGGACATCTGTCACGCTCTGATTACATTTTAAAGGCAGTTATTAAGCTGTTATATGTAGTAACAATTAATTAAAATAAATTAAATAAATGTCAAATGAAATATACTCGATTTTGTACAAAACTATATTGTAATTTAGACGTTAACAAAAGGGTCATCACAGTGAGTCGTTCAACACAATGTCTATAGAAATTTGCACAAGTACATTTCAACATGCAAAAGAATAATAGCTAAGTACCCGCATTTTGTTCGGTGGGTACGCAGATAAGTACCTATAATGATTTTGAAAAACACTCCACTACAACTGTTTTGTGGTCTTAGTTCTAGGGAAGGCAATTCTCCTCGGAAAAATCAATTTAAAAATCGATTTGTATCGACGCTTCAAAAATCGATCCATTGAATTAACATTAAAAAAAATATTTTTAAATTTTTTAAATTTCAGTTTATTCGACTTGACAAAGGCGAAAAAAGATCATCCGTTTTCGTTGTTGCATAGAAATACGATCGGAAAAAACAAAAATCTATACGAAAATTGCAGGCTTTCTGTATTTAGAGATCAAAAAGTTATTGTCGATTTTTTTGTCACCTGTCGTCGATTTCGATTAATTGCTTCATATCGATTTTTCTATTAATCGATTTGAAATAAACATCCTTAGTGCGTTGGCTTGTAATGGTTATCCAGGTACAAACACTATACCTGGATAGGTACATTAATTGTACTAGAAAGAATAAAAAAGTGAGAAAAGTTGTAAGTGCTCTTCAGAAATTGTACAATAACAGTGAAGGTATTGTTTCGTAAAGTAGTATTACATTACAAATAACTGTTAATAGCTCATAAGTTAGCGTTACTCTTGAATTGTGAATACAAAATCTAAAAGACTGATTATTTTTTTATAAAATACGTAGACACATAGACACATAGTATAATATGAAGATAATAAAACGGCAGGTAATCACGACGGCTGCTGACAGAGGTGAGAATTTAAAAAAAACATAATCCCAAATATATATTATATTATTATTTAACCACCAACTTAACTACTGCCACCTCCGTCATGGCCACCATCATGGCTGTAGTTATGGCGAATTGAGTACATAATTTGGTAGAGCAGTGATAGCCTAATGGTTGAAACTTGCCCTCTCGATCGGGAGGTCCGAGGTTAAAACCCAGGCACGCACCGTATTAGAAATTATCACTGCTTTTCGGTGAAGGAAAACATCGTGAGGAAACCTACACACCCGAGAGTTTTTTTTTAAAGAAAGTTCTCTGAGGTGTGTGAAGTCTACCAATTCACACTTGGCCAGCGCGGTAGACTATGGCCTAAAACTCTCTCGTTCTGAGGACCCGTGCTCAGCAGTGGGACAATAATGGCACCAACCAACATAATTGTTATTCACAAATATATTTTATTCTTACATAACTTTAACAATTTACATTAAAAAATACACCACACTTATTCAAATACGAGACAAGTATTCAATCCGAAATGTATTGTCCAAAATCTGAAATATAATGACCGTCAAAAAATATCTCATCTACATGAACAAGAGGGGTTTTTTTACTGGATAATATGCATAAACCAGTAGGGGTTATTTAAAAGGACTACATTATCTTTGTCTGCATAAATCCTTAAAAATGCATGTGCGATGGCAAATAAAAAAACACACGCGTTCTACACTCATAGCCCCACACTACGATTTTCTCCTGTGTCGTGGGTACCATGGACACATACAAGACGATTGTGAATTCGTCTTGTATGTGTCCATGGTACACCCAGACCCAGAACATGAATCTAAACTCATCATTCAGATACCTGTATGGCCGGTAATCGAACCCGGAACCCATTGCCGGTATAATAACCGCTCCACCACGCATGTCGTCAAATTCAAGTAATTGACGGAAGCTGATAAATCACTTGATGTAAAGGTGGTAGAACTATTTGTAGTTCAGATGAAGTGTGTGTTTCTTAGTCTTTTTAGTCCTAGAGAGGAGCAATGCATCTTTAATTTAAGTCCTTGGGCGGCAATGGTCATTTACATTCTGGTCGACTGGACGCTAATTTATGAACAAAACACTTATCAAGAAATAAGACGGATACGTAGTGCGTATTAATGTCGTTTTCGCTTGCTCATAAGTTAGAATTATATGGCACGAGACTCACAAAAACCGCATTTGATAACAACCTATAAAGTTTTGTGTTCTGACTCAATCCCGACACGCGGGTCTTCACAGGGCACCCATAGCAAGCATGTACACCTGCCTTACATGGCGCGTGCAGCTGTAACACCGTGACGTGTGCGTAATCTATTAGAAATGCCATGTGAAGAAAAGCCAAGTACGTGTGGCATGTGGCATGCATTGGTTTTATTAACCAGACGACAGACATTGATAACATTTTATACTTTATATCAAATAGATAGATAGATTAATTTTATAAGTGCACGGCGACTGATGCCTGTTGTAGCACACACTCGATTTGGGAGACAGGAATACTGATCCCATGCATTTCATCTTGTTCAAAAAAATGCATCGTTTTATTATAAGATTCTTTTCTCCTCCACGAGTAGTCTTTTTCTTACCTATTTTGAGGTTTATTGACGAATAATTAACTATATGACGAATAATTTACAAGGTGATAGAACCAGTGTAGTTCGACCGGCGAAGTACACACCTATTTCCACCACCGTCACTAGGGGATGCGCGGGGATAGAAGCGAGATGCGGGGTACGTAACCACTTTTGTTTCATGCGCCTAATTGTTGTGGTTACGTTATACGAATGTTCTTGCGTTTCGATGGAAGGGTGACGGTATAATTTTTTTTTTCTTTAATCGAATAAATTCCACTTTATTTACTCATTTGTTTACTCGTATCTTATTATTTCAACGCATAAAAGTTGCCATTAAATTATAACATGCTGTGGCTATATTTTATTTGCCTCACAAATTTCTGCATGTCCATGTTAATGGATCTACATACGAGTCCAATAAGCCTGTTTATACGACACTTCTATTTATTGCTAACTCTGTACAACCAACCGCTATACACGTATCTATCGGGCTCCCATTCATACGGGTAAAGGCGTGCAGTTTTATTATTTCCAAATAATGGACTCGTTAGATTGCTTGTTAGCAGCAATCTAGATTTAACGATTCATTTTAAGTAATTCAAAGAGTTAGACGGGAAGGTGTTTAAATGTTTTGACTCGTTTTTTATTTATTTTTCAGATTGATATGGCAAACGAGCATATAAAAAATAACACGGGTAGGTATTTGAGTATCTTTACCAGAGATGCGCCGAGTAGTGGTTTCACTGAATAACCGAATACCGAACACTATTCGGCTTAACTTTTGCCGTACCGGATATTCGGCCGAATTATTCGGTTTCCTTTTCGCAGTTGTTTCTTATTTAGAAACAACTGCGAAAGTGTATTCATAAAAAAATAAAATGTTGATTTGAGATTTTTTTGAATAAATGTTGATATAAGAGTTAAGAAAAAATGAGAATTTAATTGAGGTTTCAAATATGTTGATTTGAAGTTTAATTGTTTTATATTTTTGGCTTTATTCAACACATTCTTCATAGGATTTCTTTGACTTATAACATTATTCTTACGTAAAAGGGTTTGTCTTTTTGTTCTATACCATGACGTGTAGCCGAGAAAATAGGAATAACTCAAACCGAATATATTCGGCAACAAAACCGAATAATTAATCCGAACAAGCCGTGAAAAAGATGCCGAATACGCCTAATACCGAATAACAACCGAATATTCGGCACATCTCTAATCTTTACGTATCCTTTACTTATTTACCTTTTATTTGTCGCACTAGCAGCCACTGACAGTCATTGCAGTTTGTCTGTAGCACTTCTAGATCATAGTACTACTACTGACGGCAGTTAGTAATGGATTTGATCTTCTACAAAGTACCATGTACAAAAAATCCGCATTCACATGCATATAATCACAATAACGCATAGCTGAGATTACTGGAGCGTGTATTATAACGTACGACACGACAGACTCGTAGGGTTGCAAACTATACTGTTGTTTTTTTTTGAGTAACGGGCACTCGCGGTTTTTGAAAATTTTTTTTGCAATATTTCAACACAGTTACATGTGTCGTGGTCACGGTAACTAACACTGACAAACTGAAACTTTCGAGAGATTTTATGTCACGTATAAATGTATTAATTTCGCGATAATATTAGTCTATAATAATATGGCAAAACACTGGTAATTTTTGCTGAGATTAGAACCAGTGATAGCCAAATGGTTGAATCTCAGCCTTCCCGTAACTGAATCCACCCCTTTCTACAATATGTGCGTATTAAAAATATTTATCACTGCTTTACGGTGAAGAAAAACATAAGAAAACCCATACCTAAGAGTTTCCTACAAAAAGTTCTCAAAAGTGGTATGAACTCTACCAACTCGCACCCTGTCAGCGTGGTGAATAATGGCCTAAAATTCTCTTATTCTAATAGAAAGCCCGTGCGCAGCAGTTACAATAATGGGTTGACAACACTGAGATTATATTTTTTTCAGATCTAAATATTCTTTAATGTTACAAAGATGGCAACCCTACTCGTAGGTGTTCCTGCACCCCGATTCTCCGTGGAGCGTGCGCCGAAAACACAATAAAATAATCTCATGCTTTGTACTAAGCTTTAGTGATGGTACCGTTAGAAAAAGTGGAAAAAAGATTGCTAACAATTTTTTGTATCAGTCTTTTTTTATAAGTAAATTATTTTAAAAATATTTTTTTTATTCAGTGAATATAATGAAATAGGGCAATACTATGTTAGTGTAATGTTTGTATTATCAATGTAAAATATTATAAATAAAAGCGTGTATTTAAAGTGTGTTTGTAAATGGAAGTTTTTAGATACACATTTTTTTGTAAATTATTGATTCATAATAGTTAGCAGGTAGTACTTTCTGATTTGCCTTCGAAAACGCTATCACTACACATACATATCTGCCTAATAAGTATAACAATGTGCGGATTTTAATCCGTCTTGAATAACAGCACTACCTCTTTCCGTGGGAATCGCAGGAGGCGATTACGGAAAATAATATTAAGGAAAAAATATATAGCCTATGTCATACTGAAAACTACGGCAATTGTAAAGATACAATCCGTCAAGCCACTTGCCAAAGAAATTGACATACATGACATATGACGCAATCGAGACAATATAGATGTAATACACAATGAAAATGTATACTTCACACTTTTATATGAGGCGACCATTATAGTCCTCGGGAGTAGCAACATATCTGTGATTGACTTCACACAGAATCCATGTTCTATTTGAAGTTGCTTACAGATGTCTATGGGCGTCAGTGACCACTTACAATCAGGTGGACGAAACGTTCGTTTGCTATTTCGATCCGATAAAAAAATGTATACAAAATGTGTAAAAAATCTATACATGTACATATTTATTTATTTATTAAAACACCATTACATCTGTCATTACAGGTTGCCCTAATGCGACAGAGTGGCCTTACAACTAACGTAAATAATAAATTAATTGATAATAACTATATTAATATAACATAAATATACATCTATATCATGTATACCACTCACGTATCGCATGTTAGTTGGTACTATATTATTATTGTGTCTTTAAACTGTATGAATACTCAAAAAAAAAGAAAGAAATCGTTTATTCGTAGTGCGTACATACGTACGCATTACGAATAAACGATTTCTTTCTTTTTTTCTTTTCAAGGTAATAATCATAAAATAATTCTTTTTATTCTCTTATCTGCCAACAGTACTAAGGTGCATCTACGGCGCGTGGCAGTCGCGTGCGCACGCGCAGCCCTCGGTTCCCGCCTGTCATGGCCGACGTTTTCAGGTGCTCTCCGCTTTTTGTGCACCAATCGACTATGAATTCTCCAAATTACGTCACCATTGTGCGCTACGTATGAAAGAATTCGCTCATGTTTACACGAATATTTTATGGCTTCCGAACTTGGGGAGCAGTGGGTTAATGGATCTTTTGTAATTATAGTTATCTAGATTTTTGTAACGGTTAAACTGTTGTTTTATTAGCTACGTTTAAGATATGCTATGTAATAGACACTATGTTCAAGAAAATACAAAAGTTTTGCATTATTTCATCACTTTCATAGGTTATTTTCTACAATAGAGAATAGTTATAATAGAATTGTAATACACGTACGCGTACACTGCAAATGGTTTTTCCGAGTCAAAAATTGCGTATAAATAAAATCCGAGATTTTTTTATTATAGTAAGTTATCTTAATGTTATCTTTATGTCCACCAATTCGCAATTGGCCAGCGCGGTGGACTATGGCCTAAAACTCTCACATTCCGAGAGAAGACCCGTGCCCAGCAGAGGGAAAATAATGGGTTGATAATATAAGTTATCATAGTACGGCATTAGCCAAGTTATTGGGTTATGTCCAAAAGTAATATTCATAAATACTTTATTCCGCACTCTTTAGACTAAATTAGGTATTTGATCTGTAATCTCAAAGTGTAATGCTGTATTAACATTCTGATATGAAATACTACTTTTTAAATACTTATATATCTATTGGTTTGAAGTAAGATTAAGCAAACATGTGTAGGTATATTTAAATAAATGTAAACAGTTATCCCAACTAAAGATAAAAAATGTATTAAAAATATTAATCCTTTACTCCTCATGCGATTTTATGCAACTATATGGTCACTGGACGAGGACGAACAAATTTTAACATTTAAAAGGATCCCCTTATCATTATACGAGCTGCCCCTCGGACAGTGCACCTCCAGGGGTTGCCAGCAACAATAAGTTGATTAAATCCGAGCACACCTGCGGAGGGTAGCGTTGTCCTGGCAACACTCTACTGATAAACATTTTTTACCACCCACTCAGCAGTATTACTTGTTGTATTTAATCTTCATAGGTATTGTCCAATTTAATAGGGACTTAGGAATGGCTGTGTGTAAAATCTGATCTATAATATTTTCATGAATTCTATTTATTTGTATATACCTTTTCACAAGGTTACTTGACATATTTATTTTGTGGAGCATAGATACTCGGCTACGAAAAATAATTCGCGCTGCAGGCATTAGCGTTAATCATATTTTCACATTTTCCGTACCAACGTAAAGCGTAATTGGAAACTAAAACCTAATTAAAGCTTTTAAAAATCCGAGAGAGGTATATAAACCTCGGATGCCCAATTGAGAGGCTGACTTTCAAACCGTTAGACTATAAAAAATAAGTAGTGTAATTTTTATTTTAGAGTCGTTGTAATTGAACCATTAAAAATGTAAATGATTAATCTTATATATAAAATTCTCGTGTCACAATGTTAGTCTCCATACTCCTCCGAAACGGCTTGACCGATTCCTCTGAAATTTGGTAAGCATATTGGGTAGGTCTGAGAATCGGCTAACATCTATTTTTCACACCTCTTAAGGGTTGTCCACCCTTAACATTTTTTTTATTTTTTATATGGCAAAACAACGTTTGTCGGGACAGCTAGTAAGTATGTAATATTTGACGTAAGCTGTAAAGATTTTTTCTTTTTTAATACATTTGTACCTAACGATAAGGCAGACAGGCCATTTGACGGAAAGTGGTCACAGTCGCCTATGGACAGTAACAAAACTTTACGTGGCTCGACTCTGGTTGCACATCAGAGTTAATCTTCAGATTTTACGTTTTAACTCCTCCCGGTTTAAGGGACACATACTTAACGGAAGCGTTCCAATTTTGCTTTACAGAGTGGTAATATCATGAACTTACTTAAAACTGCAATCTTATCTTATAGTAAATATAAGACCCGCGTGGCGGAACGGTTACCATATCGGTGTGACGCGCAATGGGCCCCGGGTTCGATTCCTGGCCAGACAGATATCTGAATGATGAGTTTAGATTCATGTTCTGGGTTTGGTTTGAGTATTTGTCTTCTGAGTATCCACGACACAGGAGAAAATCCTAGTGTGGGGCTATGAGTGTAGAAAGCGTGTGTTTTTATCTGAGAAGGACAGAAGTCCAGGAGCGGTAGTGGCAGTAACCATCAGGTGGATATAAAGGCCGTGTGTAAAATAATATACGTATTCTATAATAAAAAAAATAACCTTTTTTCGTTCCAGGACGGTTATGCCAACTAATGTTTGCTCTCACACACCCCAACGCTATCCTTCAAACAATGGCGAGCGGCACAATAGTGGCGCACGCGCATCTGTCATTATGGAGCACGTGATTGGCCGCCACGCACCCTCGCCACTGATTTCAAACGCATTTCAAATCGATAACGAAATTCGATGTAACGGAATAATCGACGGTTTGTGATAAAAGGTTGAGTGAAGCCACAGGGCTTCGCTATGCTATCGCGATCGAAAGGCTATGAGTGCTTACGTCCTTATTTGGATAGATGTAGATTAGCTGTGCCATTGCATGATTTTTGCTTAGTGTAGATGCTTTAAAGGGAATGTTAGAATTTATTAGAAAACATGTATTGCATACGTGTGTAGAAAACATATCGTTAAATGCCAACAAGATGATCCACGTTTTGAAAAAAACATTTGTCACATTATACGTATTATATGTGTCACCACATAATATAAAACAAAGTTGCTTCCCGCTGAATGTCCCTTTGTGTGTGTGTCCCTTAAATCTTAAAACTACGCTACGGATTTTAAAGCAGATTTTTTTTAATAAATAGAGTCATTCAAGAGGACGGTATATGTATAATATATGCTTAATATAGCGGAGGAACACTGATAGTTTTATTTATTTATTTATTTACTAGTTACATGCTAAGGCAAACATTACAGACTTAATCTAATTCATTTGCCTAGCTTCGCAAAGTGATCAAATGCCGTCCTGCGAAGTACAGCTCTTGGCGTCCAAAACACATCTATAGTCTGGTTCCTAGCCACCAAACTGTTAAGCAGTGTCATTGATTTATTTAAAAGAGACTCCGTCACAAGCATAAGCCTACACCTAGGTATCGCGAACAGTTTCCTTCGCCGCGACGATATATAGTCGTCAGGAACGTTCAGCGCGATCAGTTCAAGCACTGAGGGATTATGCAGCTCACCCCTAATAATTTGTACGATATAGTCTAGTAATGCGACGGTACGACGTAGCTCAAGAGTATTAAAGCCTACCATGCCCAACAAAAATTTTAAATGTTTGACTTTTAGGCGCAACGAAGTTCCCCTGGTCAGCTAGTTATCAATAAATTGTTCTATTGACAATCATGTTTGTTTTACGCTATAACATTTTTTCTTTCGTATTATACTCCTGGTGCCTCCTTTTATACAAGTGAATCCATTTGATTCACTTATCTAAAAAATAATAGGTACTACAACTTAAAATTGTAATATCTCTTAATAGAGTAGGTACATGGTTTTTTTACGTCTAATGGTAAATAGACACTGCCGTCCATGGACATCAACCAACTACATACAGAACAATAGTTCTATCTGAAGTATACTGAACTCAAAAACAATTATAATTTAAAAGTAACGCATTTTCATTATCAAGGTGGTAGAACCGGAGTAGTTCGACCGGGGAAGTACCACCGCCACACCTATTTCTAGCGTGAAGCATTTTTTGCATTTTGATAGGTGTGGTTGCCGGCACACTTTCAAATGAAGCGACCATCATGGTCCTCGGGAGTAGTAACGCATCTGTGATTGACTTCAGATGGAATCCATGTTCTGTATGAAGTTGATTACAGATGTCCATGGGCGGCAGTGACCACTTACCATCAGGTGGACTGCATGCTACTTTAATCGGATAAAAAAAATCCCTGCGTGCTTTAATAATTTCCCAAAATATCATAACAATTTTTCATCCACAAAATGCAAATCCCATATTCATTCTCACCATACCGTTAAGTGTGAGCGTTAGATGACCGTCGAGTGAAAGCGGAAGCAATCAGAAAGGTGGTTCAACAGCGCACATCCTTCCGTGATTCCCACGTGCGTCCCTCCACTAGATGACGGTCGCAAGGACCCTTTGTTTTAGCTTGGAGGGATGTTTTGTCGTTATAACATGTGCGTTTGTTCTACGAGCTCTATAGTGCATTTACGTATAATGATTTTAAGCTCCACACAATTAGCATGAAAGAAATAACAGGCAAATATAACATACGCATGATTTGAGGCTGTATTTTAGAAATATGGCTATTATCGTAATTAACAAATAATAAAAATAAATCACAGTAATCGAGAGTAAAAAAGTGATTGTTATAAGTATGTCGCTAATATTGTTATAGTGACTTGCGCCTTTATTTTATGAGGCTGATGATACCTAGTAAATAAACAATTTTCCTAATAAGTAATACACTTAATAACACCCCTGTTTATGTATATTGTTCAATTATTTCTTATATATTACTATATGTATCCTTTATACATATATCGCGTAGAGAGATATCAAGAACAATTTCTGTGCATTTGTCAATTGCATTTATATATGCCATAGCTTATCAGCTTACAACCCTAGACTTAAAACCAGACTATCCCTGCGGCTACGCCCGGTTCGGTCTCGTTGACATATGAGTATCAAATGTGTTAAACCAAAGAATAAACTATTACTCGATGTTTATATAACTTAATATATATAATAATATAGAATAATTAACAGCCTGGTCTCCTTCTTAACAGTTCGTCGCCTTGCTTATATGAAAGCGACTGCGGAGACGAGAAACTTTAAGCTTCCTCATATTCGCATCAATTATTGATAAGTTATAACTAGTATTGTTGGACCCGGAAGGTACCACCTATACACATATAACTACCGTGAATTAGTTCTTGCATTTTGCTTAAAGGTTTTTTAATACGGGCCCACTTTTATTTAGACGACCGTTTTAGTCTTAGAGGGAAACAACGCATCTATGATTCATATAGAACCCATGCTTTATATGAAGTTGCTTGCAGATATCCATTTGCTTCTGTGTCTGATGGTATGTGGTCACTGTCGTTACCACATACCATTAGATGGACTTCAAAATCGATTCCTAATTCAATGTCTTAGAAAATAAATACAATATATTGGAAAATAACAATTATCAATGTACCGCATTTCTTGCAAAAATAATATTTGGCATGTTCAATATATTTTGAATTCTTAATCTTTATTAAATGTTCTTTGTATCAAAATAGTTTCATCGTGCATTTCTTATTTTTCACTAAACAATAAATTAAATGATATTTTAAGGCAAGTAACGTTTTAAAATTAAGAAATGACTTAAAATTAGATTTAATTTTAGTCATACTTATTGTCAAGTCAAGTTGTGGGAATCACTAAAATAGAAAAAAAAGGTATTTAAATCCAAACTATTTAAACAGGAACAAAAATTTAAAAAAAGTGAGTAGAAAACGTTGTGCGTTATTCGGTTTGTTCTCACACCCGTGTGAAACAACAGCTTGATCATGGGAGTGATGGCCGGTGGTTCACGTCATGTTTTGAGGTTCGACCTCATTGGCGGAACTAATTGCCCTAAAAAATTTCACGTACTTATACTAAATTGTAAATTGTATAAAAAGTGGTAGAAAATAGCTAAAAATGGTAAACTTTACATATTTGTTTGTGTCGTTCTTGTTGGGATATAATCCAATATTGTCCCACTGCTGGGCACGGTCTTCTCTCAAAATAAGAGAGTTTTAGGCCATAATCCACCGCGCTGGCCAAGTGCGGATTGGTTTACTTCACACACCTCCGAGAACTTTTTTTTAAGAACTCTCGGGTGTGTAGGTTTCTTCACGATGTTTTCCTTCACCGAAAAGCATTGATAATTAATTTCAAATACGCACATAAATCAGTGGTGCCTGAATTTGAACCTCGGACCTCTCGATTGAAAGGACAAGTTTCAACCATTAGGCTATCACTGCTCAACTGTCGTTCTTGTTACTATTCATAATTTTAAAGTACATTGCACGTTCAGGCCGAAAAAAACATAAGCGTACATTATACATTGTAATGTATGAGCGGAAACAGAAACAATGCTGACTTTGATGAGACATATTAAACTCATACTAAAGGTTACCTTTAGATTAAGTTTATTAGTCTCTGCCTAGAATGTAAAAGTGAGGTAACGCAAATCTTTTACATTCTAAGCAAAGACTTGTGAGTAGAGGGAGTCAGGTCAACAAAGAATTTGATAATCAATTTTAAACGTGTATTTGTTTTAAATGTGTTTATGTGCATACTTTTATCAATTTTAAATTGATTATGTACGCCAATAAAGCGTCCTCATCCCCATACCTCATGTCATAACTACCTCGTCACTTCACATGCGAGGTTCACACGGTTGTGGGAACGTATTATAAAAGTACTCCTCATCGTCATTCAACATGTTTTGAGGGCTCGTTTCATCATATTACGAGTTTTCTCCAGAATTTTCTATATATTACTGAAATAAAAGTGCGGTTTCCTGTAAAATCGTTAGTCTTTTAGAGGAACTAGTCATCCGTCGCAACGGTCGAAATTCGACCGTAATTTAAATTAAAAAACTAAACTTCATATTGTCCAAAGTAGCGCCAATATTTCTCTAATTTAAATTAATTGTAATAATTTTCACGTTATTTTAAACGCACCTGTTAAATTTAAAAAGAGGTTTAATTAGCTAAGCTGGATTTAAAAGCAATATCGGGTATTTTGACGAAGACATCTGACATTTTTGAAGTTATGTGTTTTCATAATAAGATATTTAATGTTCTATTTCGTTAATTATGTATCTGTTTGTGTCAAATGCAAATATTAACATTGCGCAATCCTTCTCTACATCAACTATAACCGTGCGTAATTTCATACTCCTCCGCTTGCGGCAAGTATCTTAAAAATGAATCACAAAATTTTGCTTCACGTATTAATATATAGATACCTGTTAAAATAGGTTCAATTAGTTATAAGATAAAACTATACGTGTAGCAATATATTCTATTATGTTGCTACACCTAGATTTTTAGTTACATTGACACAAACTCATGTTCTACTTTACCGCACTAATATTTATCTATATTCTGCTATATTCTTCTATTTCAAAATTCATGGACTAGGAAGGTATTTTACCAGAGATTGAATTCACAGCTAGCACCGTTTAATATTTAGAGCAGTGATAACCTAATGGTTGAATCTTGCCTACTTGGTCGGGAAGTCCGAGGTTCAAACTCAGGCACGCACTACTTAATTTTCTATAATTATGTGCGTATCAGAAATTAATTATCACTGCTTTTCGGCGAAGAAAAACATCGTGAGGAAACCTACACACCCGAGAGTTCTTTAAAAAAAGTTCTCGGTGGTGTGTGAAGTCCACTAATTCGGACTTGGCAAGCGTGGTGGACTATGGCCTATAACTCTCTCATGTTGAGAGAAGACCCGTGCCCAGCAATGGGACAATAATGGGTTGAAGACACCGTTTAATATAAAACCCTTTTTTACGTATTCTTATCGCGTAAATGAAATACACTTTATATTTAAGTAGTTTATTCCCGCGGCTTTGCCCATTTCGGTCACGTCTACCATGTTAATGATAACATATACACATAATAATATGTTAATCTAGGTCATAAACTAAGTGTGCGCCAAATGTTTGTAAAATCCGACCGGAAGTTTTTACGTGACAAAGTAAAAACACACATACATACGCGTACCTTCATGCTCATAAACTTTTGTATTTACTGTGTTAATAAAACTACATCTAATATATAAAATCTCGTGTCACAATGTTCGTTCCCATACTCCTCCGAAACGGCTTAACCGATTCTCATTAAATTTTGTGAGCATATTGAGTATCGGCCTGAGAATCGGCCAACATCTATTTTTCAAACCCCTTAGTGATCAGGGTTGTCCACCCTTAACATTTTTTATATGGCAATACAACGTTTGCCAGCTAATATGTATAAGTACGTCAAACACCTTAAGGTAGGTTAAGTATTCCCGTATGTACTTTGCACAAGTACACTTATCTAATTACGGGTAAGTGACACCGTAGGATGCGCGGGCGCAGTATCCGGCGCGTGCGCGTGGGGCTTCGCAGTTCCGGCAAGGTGCACCGGACGGACAGTCATTGACCAGTCGAGAGGTTGGGGGTAGAAATGTAGGTTTGATTTGTAATGACAAAAAAGTAGTTTGTGACCACAATGGGTCAGTGGCGGCGATTTGTGGTACAGATATATGGGTATGTGTGTTTTTTGGGAATTTTAGACTAAAAAAAATGGGACAATTATCGACAATTGGAGACACTTGTAGATAAAATGGAAAAATAGAGGTAACTTACATTTATAGTATGCTTTGGTTGTAGGTGTAATTTAGGGTTGCCACCCGTACTTTATTATAAAGTATTGTACTTTATTCGGGGCAATTGTACTTTATACTTTACGAGGAAAATAAAGTACGCGAAAATACTTTATTTTGTATATCTGGGATTTAAAAGTTTGATTATAATCAGTAAACTAAAAATCCTTTAATCACAAGGTTTCCGTAGCTACCTTATTTAGAAAGTAGTAGAACATTTACATTTGGTGACATTTTTTTAAAAATATGGGTGCCAAGTTACTATCTAATTTTTTTTTGGCTACTATCACCTCACACAGTTCTAAATGTATCCCAGAGCCAAAAATTAAGTAATAATATAAATAGTACATTATTTTGAAGCTACGTACTTTATTCTTTATACCTTTTGTAGCCAATGTACTTTAATCGTTGAAAAAAAAGGTGGCAACCCTAGTATAATTCCAGACATAAGGAATATTTTATGGATGATAGATGTTTAATGATTGATGTGTACAATCGAGAAATGATACCCTAATGTTTTAACCTGGGCCTCACTTTAAACTGGACCTTTTATACTGCAGCTAACTTTTATAACCTTTGAAAAAAACAATATGGCAAAAAAAGACTTACAAATAATAAAGACAAACCTACTGAGTTTCTTGCCAGATCTTCTCAGTTGAGAAAGTGTTCCGATCCGATAGTAGTGTAAAAAGAAATGTAACTGACAATTTGTAAGTGCCTCCGTAGGCCTATGGAAAATAAAGACATTTCATTTCATTTCTCATTCAAGGGTTCGAGTTTCAAGTCAAAGATTTTGCTAAAATGATATGCGTATTATAAATTTATTCATGAGGAAACCTACTTACCTGAAATTTATTTAAAAAAGTTGTCAAAAGATATGTAAAGCCTAAAACTGTGTCATTTCGAAAAAAGATACACCATATAGGCCATACCATAGATACATACCCAGCAGTGGGTAATGGATTCACGAAAAAGTAGAATTTAATTATGGTTCGAAAATCCTTTTGTTGTGCGACGTCTCGTCTTTCTTACAATTGTTCCATTACAAAAACTCAAGCAGCTTAATATTAGACGCTACCCTGATTTGGTTTAAACGTTGTATCAAGAATACATAACAATCTCCAATCAGGAGGTCCGAAGTTCAAACCCAGGCACGCCACTGATTTATGTGCGTATTAGAAATTAATTATCACAGCTTTCCAGTGAAGGAAAACATCGTGAGGAAACCTATAAACCCGAGAGTGCTGCAGAAAGATGAGCAGGGTCGTCTTAGAATTAGGGTCCCTTTTGGAATGTAAAGAATGTATGATGTACTTTCTTTACATTCCAAAAGGGCCCCGACAACGTGCAACGAGAAAAGTGTAATGCGCCCGACCATAATATTTTGACATTAAATGTTTTTTACTTTTTTTACTTTATAAGTTTCCAACCTTTATGTTTTAAGGCAATAAAGTATTATTATTATTAAATGTGAGAAAAATTGTCGGCCCTTCGGAGCCCTCTGAGGATGAGGGCCCTGGGTACTGGTCCCGAGTGCTCTTATGGTAAAGACGGCATTGCATATGAGGCATTCTAATTCAACCTTCAGACTGTTGGACTTGGTTTGAGAGATTTGTAGTTAATGATAATACTCCCGACGGTCCGCGTGGCGGAGCGGTTACGATACCGGTCTGACGTGCAATAGGTCCTGGGTGCGATTCCCGGCCAGACAGGTATCTGAATGATGAGTTTAGATTCATGTTCTGGGCCTGGGTGTTTGTGTATTCGTTATGTGTGTGTCCATGGTTCCTACGACACAGGAGAAAATTATAGTGTGGGGCTATGGGTATAGAAAATGTATGCGTGTGTGTGTTTATTCATCGGTGGAAGTGATCTTTTCTCGTCAGGCTACAGGCGTGAGGCTTCAGCATATTTTCTAAGACTGCAGTTAAAGGATTTACACCTGTATTTTGTATTCATGAGTGTCGACGTAGTGATAGCATCAGCATCGGTTAAAGCTCGGCTTCTTATTCCGGGGGTCTGAGGTTCTAGTCCCGGGCACCCACCTGTTTTATTAAGATATTATATACGTTTTAGGAATGATTTTTTTATGTAACGATTAACATTACCTGTACGTAGTTTTTTTTAAAGGTTTGGAAAATGTGGGAAGTTCATCAAATGGCCTGTGGAATTGCGGTGAGCTACGGCTTAAACCTCCCTTACTTTTAAGGAGAGTCGTGCTCAGTAATTGGTCATTTGGCGGTAGGTTAACAACTTATCTATCCGTGACTATGAGAGTACAATTAAACAAATTCTAGTCGTCACAAGACAATAGCGTTCATTACAGATACACACCAAATACCGCATACAGTCTCCGAACATCTGCATAGCTAACAATTGCACTGATTAGCGTCAGGCTGCATTAACTGAATACTCGGGAGATGATTCAATTACATTCAATTATTTTCTCGCTTTGTTGGGCGGCGCGCTGGGCGGGGCGCGCGTTGGGCGGCGCGAGGGCGGGCGGCGCGCGGAACCGCCCAGCCTGGCTTTATCTTCTTTAGGCTGTTTGAAAATATTTTATTGGGAAGTAATATTTCTGTACATACCAAAATGAAGTTGAGATAAATTGAATCTTTTTTGGAATTCAATGTAAAAATATTAATTAACTTTTTTCCTAAAATATTTTGATAACTGATAAATCTAATTTGATATCATCAACATATTTTTCCCCACTACTGGACACGAATTCGCACTCCAACAATTCGCACTTGGCCAGCGCGGTGAAGCATGGCCTAAAACTTTCTCATTCTGAGAGAAGACCCCTGCCCTGCAGTGGATCAATTAGGTTGACGAGTATTGGACACGAGGCTACTCTGCGATTGAGAAAAATTTAGATGACAGTCCACGACTGGAGAAATCCGGACTTCATACACTTTTTAAAGTTTATAAATGTTTCAGGCTTTAAATTTCATTACTATGTTTCCTTGTAACCGTTAAACATATTTATTTTTTAATAATATTTTTTTAATAATCAGAATACTAAAAACGTTCATGGAATTCGAAGCCTGGACTTCCAGCGTAGTAAGCCGAATCAAACTAATTTAAAAGCTTACGTAATTCCTGTAGTGTGACTATCGGAATGACTCGAATAACTACAGGCGGGTACACGATCACGCAATGTAGATAACAAAGCACCTTGAATTTTGTCAAGTTCATGAAAAATTTACAGCGCTACTATGAGTTCTCATCTTTGCTCTCAGTAGCGTCTAAATGTGATATATATTGTCAGTGGAAAGAAATAATGCTAAAGCGCAAAAATAGCATTTGTGGGAAGGTTTGAAGTTTTTTTTTACAGAAATTATTTTTAGTTGGATCTTGTTGTTGGAAGTTCATACTACTCAACATAATGCCGCTAAAATAAAGGTGACATATTTTTTGTATATTTTATGTGGTGTTAGAATCCATAGGCGAATGTGACTACCTTTTATAAGGACCGTCCGCCTAATGGTTAAATTCATCAATACAATGGATCAACTCCTTTCTTACTTTTCTCGATAAAAATCACGCTTTTTACTCTCACAGCCCCACAGTAGGATTTTCTCCTGTGTCCTGGATACCATGGACATACAAAGACGAATACACAAACACCCAGACCCAGAACATGAATCTAAACTCATTATTCAGACACCTGTCTGGCCGGGAATTGAACCCGAGACCCATTGCGCGTCAGACCTGTATGGTAACCGCTCCGCCACGCGGGTCGTCAAAATCGGAGTTGTTTTAAATTTTATAAAGTAGTGATCATTAATAAAATTTACAAAAAAACGTTGACTAGTTGCACTTTATTTTTTGAGCGTTGTAGTGCACTTGTGAGAATCGAGTGAGAATTCAAAAGGTGGTACTGATGATGTAAGATGCGGGTTTTATCTGCTGTGGTAAGGTGATTGTGGGTTAAAAAACCTGGTAAACATTCAAGCATGTATGGGGGCCAAAGCACACGGTTCCGATCGTACAGATATCGGTTGAGTGGACTCTACAGGATGCTTGTTATTAATTTGGAAGTAAAATTAGGAACTGTGTCATATTGGTGTTATAAACTATGAGTACAAATATATAATGTATTTATTTGTATGTGTGGTTATTTTTGTTGTTTTCTTGATTTAAATTCTGCCCCAGATTAAATAATATCATCAAGCATTAAGTTTGTGCGTTCCTAACATACCTAAATGGCCATAAAGAGAGAATTTATAATTTACTTAATGACGACACTTCTGGAAATTAGAAAAAAATAAACATATAGTTTAATAGATATAAAAGAGCGTCATGGTACTTTCAAATTCCATTTCTAATTGCAGATTTTCTATCGAGTGTTGCGTAAAAAAATACAATTAAAAATATGCATATTTCTTTTATCAAGTTCCGAATGTAAATAATATTAATAAAATCTTTATTCAATTTATAATCTTAAGTTACAATCATAAGGGGGTCAGGAGCCACCTTTTACGCAAATAAATAAATGTGTAGTTACCGTTAATTACATCTTTTTTCATCTTTTTTGACCATGGTAGGTAGTGCACGTAACATAATAATAACAACAAACGCATGTCATATCACAAACACCTTAAATTAATTCAAACCGGTTAAGGGAGCACCCTCTACGAGGGTTGTGCCGCACGCGCCAGGCCACCCTGCCCGTCAGTCCTGTCCCAACCGCCTTCGAGAGCGGACCGCGCACCCCTAAACATCAAAACACGAAAACTTTTAACAAAACCCGCGCTACCAATTTCATAAACTCTCAAACTTAACTTACAGTTTTTTTTCTATCACAGTTTTAATTTTTTTCTATTTTTTTTTTAAGTCTGGTGATTTTGAAGGGGTGTCGACGGCTGAGTCAGCAGAGGAACAGGCACAGGTATGAGTCATTTGAATTTTCTCCATAGTTACACCCCTGGCCCACCTGTGGTAGGGTACGAAAGTTTGCGAAACAAACTTTGTTCCCTTATTGTAGTGTCATTTTTTGTTCCACGTTTGCATTAACTTCTACATTGTTCCTATACGTTCTATGTTATGTAAAATAGACTTCATGACAGAAAAGTGTGTATTTTTGTTTGTGGTGGTATTTACTCATACTCGTATCTTCTTAAGTGTTGTGACGCCTACAGCAAGATACGCTGTAAGTTTGTTTCTTGTACTATATTTTATGTTTTTTTTTGTAAATGGGATAATTGTGTCGTATTTGATTTTTGAATGAAATGGGAACTATAAAAAATGATATATCATAGAGATACCCGTAGTTACTGTAATGTATGAATCTTAGTTGTTTTTGCATTTAATTCCACAATAACATTTGTATTAAATAATCTGATTACTAATTAAATAAATATACTTTTTTTAAATTTTTTTGTCACGAAGAGTGACAAAAATTGAGATCTTTGGGAATTTTGAGTACGCAATTTATATATGGGGATATCCGGATATTCAAATCTTTTAAGGAGCTTGCCCATACAAAAATACAAAGTTTTTCTCTTTAAATCTTTGTAGCCTAATAAATCAATAAATACATAAAATAAATAAATATATTAGTACAGATAAAGATATAGATTTGGGTGCCAAATTCCAGCGTAACCTAACCGGTACCTACTTTTTGCCAGAAAGACTACCAAATACACATAAAACCTCACAAACTTTTACATCCATGATACATATTAGTGAGACAAGATTGAAAGTTTATTAAAGGCTGTGATACCTATCTGTCAGGAAATCGGTATTAAATGGCGCGGCGTCTATCAAACTTATTGCAAAGTCTCATACTTAAGTTTTTCGGCCACGTCTCTCGGCGAAACGTTGATGCCATCGAGCGTTTGGTCGTGAAAAAAAGCATTGAGGGCACTAGAGCACGTGGAACGACACCCACGCGATGGACCGACCAAATAAAATCTGCTGTGGGCGGCCCTTTCAATGAGTGTACTGCTAATGTGGATAACTGGATGTCTGCTAATCGCGAAAAATGGCGAATTATCGTGAGGCAAGCTACATTAGCCATCCAAAGGACTACTTGACGACCACGACCGTGTTAAAAGCGTAACGAAGAAGAAGAAGATATCTATCTGTAAGGTGATATAATTAATTAACTGTGGAAGTTGTAAACACCCCACAATTTTTCGTAAACTTCACATGATATGCATGTCGGCAAAGTATCGGTTATCTGAACTAAAAGTAACTTGTGGTTCTTCATACTGGTCAAAGTTTGCAGTAGTCGGCTGAAACAGTATATTCTCCGCGTCTGGGAAAGTTAAACTTTGCTGTATTCTCCATTTATACACTAAACGTGTATTATAGCAACATTTTTTTCTGCCAGACTCTCATCCTAGTGGCACTATTAGCGGTCTATGAGGTCAAATAAGTTTAAAAATAACGTTCATGTTCAACAGTAATTGCTATTGAATATTTTTCAATAATTCTATAGAAATTTGACAGTCAAATATCAATATTTAAGGAGAGTTAAATAACTGAGAAATCAGTGACTAAGTTATATTTCTGCTTATATTCTTTGTGAGCACAGAAGCAACATTCACATTTATAATTTTAATAGGGATAAATTTATAACACCGTTGAAGAAATGCTTCCTATTTGTTCATGAAGTGCAATTATCCAACTAGATATAGGTATAGTAGAACAGTGGTAGCCTAATGGATCTTGTCCTTTCGATCGGGAGGTCCGAGGTACAAATTCCAGACCAATGATTTTTCTAAAATTATGTGCGTGTAGAAATTAATTATCACTGCTTTACGGCGAAGAAAATATCGTGATGAAACCGAGAGTTCTTTAAAAAGAAAGTCTCAGAGGTGTGAGAAGTCTACTAAATCGCATTCTGAGAGAAAACCCGCGTCCAGCAGGGGCGCAATAAAAGGTTGACAATATAATTACCCAACTTTTATAGATCTTAAATAAGTCTTATTTGACCACAAAAACATAGTCGGAAGCTACTGTTTTAATTACCAATAGTTTATATCAAAGACTTAAATTAGAATAGTATCCCGTCTCGGTAATAAATTCCTATCACTACAGCTATTATAAGTAAAGGACAGGTTTTCTTTCGCACGCGATAATAAAGGGTCATTCCGGGAATAGCTTAGTTATGCTGTTGTTAATATGAATGGTTGCAAGCTATTTAGAATCATTTAAGACGTTTATGCACTGCTTTTAAATATTTATTTATGCAAATATATATTACAGACAATTGTGTGATTAGAATTTTGTGCAATGGTATTGTTTATTCTATCGAAATTTCTTCCAGCAACCCTAGAATAAAAGATTGGTTAGTAAGTCGATGTGCATACACTTAAAGGGGATAGGAAATGAAATAAACAAAATATAATACGTGAAAAAAAACCTGTGATCCGTTTTTAAGATACTTGCCGCAGACGGAGGAGTACAATATTACGCACTG